>CAWUFW010006160.1:0-600000 GCA_963921515.1 Calotriton arnoldi
CACAGGCAGTGCAAATCTGACCATGGACAGTTTGCCAGACGTCACTACATGGTATCATTGCATGGGAAGTAAAACCATGTTCAAATGCACTGTCACTGCACCATACCTGTCCAGTGCAAGTCACTACACACTATGGGGGTGACAACTACTCAGTGAGCCTGCTAGCCAGTGGCGTGCAGACTCTCAGCCTTGCTAGTCAGACAAAATGCACATTCAGAAAGGCAGTGCACAGAACACTCACCTGCTCCCCTGGTGTCCCATACAGCTTGCTGTACTGTGGAAGTAGGCTGTCCAGCAGGGCCTGGTTCTCTTCAAGGCTGAAGGCTGGGGCTCTCTCCACAGTACGTGCCATTGCAGGGTCCAGAGGGGCAGAGACAGCAGCAGTGCAGTGGCAGATGTCGTCTTGGAGCATGTAGTGCAGGCAAGTGGGCTCTCAGGGGAACAGCCAGCAATATATATGTGCTGGAGAGGCAGATACTGTCCCTTGTGTCCAAAGTGATAGGTCCAAGTCGTTTGCATCTTCTGAATCTGGCCAATCCATGGAATAGCAGCACCAAAACACGCCCACAGCATCCTTCAAATCTTCAACTTCATGACATACATGATTTTGCAACATTGTTGTGGGTGACCAACTGATTTTCCAGCAACCGACTCGTTCGAAATTCGAAAACGCGTCCGTTGCCAGGCAAGCCCATTGTCAATGGGTGCGCACCGATCGGTCCATTGCGGTACAACGCGCATAGGGGTACAACGCGTACCCGCACACATTGAAAGCAATGGGCCGGCCGGAGGCATCCGATCGGTCCATTGCTGTTCAACGCGCACAGGGGTACAACGCGTACCCGCACACATTGAAAGCAATGGGCCGGCCGGAGGCACCGATCGGTCCATTGCAGTTCAACGCGCACAGGGGTACAACGCGTACCCGCACACATTGAAAGCAATGGGCCGGCCGGAGGCACCGATCGGTCCATTGCAGTTCAACGCGCACAGGGGTACAACGCGTACCCGCACACATTGAAAGCAATGGGCCGGCCGGAGGCACCGATCGGTCCATTGCAGTTCAACGCGCACAGGGGTACAACGCGTACCGCGCACACATTGAAAGCAATGGGCCGGCCGGAGGCACCGATCGGTCCATTGCTGTTCAACGCATCACTGTACATGTGACTGGCATATGTCAGCATGCCTGTCTCAGATGGACATATGCCAGCCACAGATAGCTCCCAGGGAGTGAGGGGCACACCTACATCAACGACAGCCTGTCCAAACTTTATCATAAGGCATGTAAGGCTGCATTTCCTATTGTGTGTATGTTGGTGTACATGTTGTCCTGTGGGTGTCACCTGTGGGCAGCCACCCCAGGCTGTGCACGTGTTCATGGGGACAGGATCCTGGGTGTTACGTGTACGTGACCACTGTGATGTGCAACTGTTCATATCTGTGCATGTGCCATGGTCACATTTCACAGTGGTGTATGTGTATGTCATGTCACATACCCCGTGAGTCCCATGTGGGACGGTATGTTTGAGCCAGGGTGTCCCAGTGGCACAATAGTGATGGTCCTCCACAGTCTTTGTGCATGTGGTGTTTACAATGTCTCTGATTTCATGTGCACAATGGGAGACAGTCTCCACATCCACGTTGTGTGTGCATGGACTCTGATGTTGTGCGTGTGTGTCACAGACGTCCATGTCTGTCCTGCCGTGGCAAGTGGGGCCACTACCTGTGGGGTCATGGTTGTTTTGCTGTGGTGTATACATGATACTCCATGTAATGCCAGTGTCCATGTGGCATTACAGGGTCCCTGGGAATGTACCTGTCGTTGAGCTGTGGTGCCTGGGGCACATCTGTCCTCACATGTCCCTGTGGGGGTTATTGTGACACGGCAGCAGGAGATGGGAACTGTGACACGGCCTCATGATATCCAATGGGCCAACCTGGGACTAATTGATGCCACCTGTTGGACCGTGTTGACAGATGTTGGCCATGTATGTACCATACATGTCCTTCCGGTACTGCACACTTCATGTAGTTGTGCCTCATAATGATGTATGTTGGGATCTTGAGTGTGTTCAATGCCGCATATGTGGGGTGACTGACAATCTTGCTTACTTCTCCTCTGCACTGCAGGGCTCCTGCTGTCCATCGGCCATTCCCAGACCTGGCAACGATGGTGGAACGGGACAGCATCCGACGGTACCGCTTCACCAGGCAGCTGATTGAGGATTTGGCAGTGCAGTTGTCCCCACATTTGCAGCCTGGCCGGCCGTATCCTACAGCGCTGACCCCCAAGGTGAAGGTGAGGGCAGCCCTACACTTCTTTGCCACTGGTACCTTCCAACATACTGTGGCGGCTGCTGGTGGGATGTCACAGACCATGTTCAGCCGTGTGCTCCGCGATGTTTTGGCGGCAATGTTGCTCTTCCTGAACCGGTACATCTATTTCCCTAGACTGCGATGACTCACTGACGTGAAGAGTGACTTTTATGCCCTGGGGAGGATGCCGCATGTAATTGGCTCCATTGATGGGACACATGTGGCTTTGGTACCACCACAGGCCCAGGAGCAGGCCTACAGGAACCGCAAGCACTACCACTCGGTCAATGCACTGGTGGTGTGTCTTGCAGACATGACCATCACACACGTGTGTGCCCGTTTCCCTGGTTCAGCACACGATGCCTTTGTGATGAGGAGTAGTCGCATCCCCAGGATGATGGCACAGATGCAGAACCAGCGTGCCTGGCTTGTCGGTGTGTACTGACTTTGTGCCATTGTGTGTGATCTGATCTGTAGTATTCCGCCCACTGTTCCAAGTCAGCTAATGTGCACTTGTCTGTCCGTAGGTGACTCGGGATACCCCAACATGCCGTGGTTGCTGACACCCCTCAGGAACCCTGTGACACCTGCCCAGATGCGCTACAATGAGGCACATGGTCGGACCAGGAGAGTGATTGAGCGGACCTTTGGTCTCCTGAAGAGCCGCTTCCGCTGCCTGGACAAGACCGGAGGGTCCCTCCCATATGCCCCTGCGAAAGTGTGCAAGATTATCATCGTCTGCTGCATGCTCCACAACCTGGCAGTGCTGAAGGAGTTGCCTCTCATCCAGGATGACAATGACCAACATCCGCCACCTGTGGAGGATCCTGGCCTGGACCACGATGCCAGTGACGATGATGATGATGATGATGGTGATGGTGATGTCCGCACACAGCTCATCACCAACTTCTTTAGCTGAATGTGAGTATCCTGAGGTGTCATGTCAATGATGTGAGTTGGCATGATGTGTGGGTGGTGCTCTGGTGCTGTGGGAGTGTGTCCATGGGCCACTTGACTGGATGTGTGTTGCGATGTGTGCTAACAGGTGGGCTGTACTCCCCAACAGTGTTGACATGCTAACTTGGTTCTGGGTGGGTATCTTGTAACATGTATTGTGCATGTGTTTTGCTGTTCTGTCCTGTACTCCATTGCTTTTGACTGTGTGTCATTTCTGTCCTTCACAGGGTACTTTCAGATTTGTTTGGTCAACTGTGTCCACCGACGACGTGATTGCACATCCAGGCTGGTAGCTGTTGTGTCCCTACAGGTGATGTGCGCCACACCCATGGACTTCCTTCCGTCTACAGTTGTTGACTGTGTGCCCGCTGCCAGGTGGGGTTACCTTGCATCTGTAGTGGTTACGGCATGTTGCAACTGTGTAATAAACCTGTGCTTCACTTTGTGATGTGCGTTGTCTGTGGTCACATATTTGACTGCCATTTGCTTACTGCACCTGTGGGCTACTTGACTACAACTGGGAATGGGTGTGGTGTCTGTGCATTGCACCGTCTTCCCTGGCAACATCAGTGTAGGCAATGAGTCAGATGGCCTAGGTGTGTATGTGTCGTGTAGCCCTGGTGGTGTGTCTCCCTCATGTGTGTCACGTTTCCTGTACTCACATGCCTGTGTTGTCCTTGCTGTTGCAGTTCGCATACACAGTGTAATTTTGCAGTTCATCATCCCCATAACAGCACCCACGTTGGAATCACGACAGAGGCAAGTATGGTGTATTAGTGTGTTTATTGTGATACATTTGTGTTAATAGTGCATAGGATGGGTTGTGCTGTACATGAATCTTGCAATCCCAAGTTCCTAGGTGAATTGAAAGTCCGGGTAGACAGGATCCCCAGTATCGGGGCCACAGTTGTCTGACACATTGGTCCAACTTGTACTCCCCATGCTATGTGTGGGAGTAGTGTTGCCGTCAACAGGGTGAACAGTCTGTGCACAAAGGCGAACATCCAGAACAGGTTCAGGCTTCCTGGGAGTTGCGCTTGGCCATCGGCCTCTCACTTTTCCCTCCTCGGACGACCCCTCTTCTTGGGGGGGGCATCAAGTGCAGGCTGCTGCGGTGCAGGGGACTCTCCGCCAGAGTCCTCCTCCCTCCCTGTGGCAGTTGCAGTTTGTTCGGCACCAGATGTTGTTGGCACACAGGGAGGTGTGGACTGGTTGCTGTTCATCTGGCGGAGGCATTGTAAAATGTCCCTGTGCACCGCCGTCATCTCATGCAGTGCATCCCACTTGGACTCCACGCGGGACATGTGTGAGTCCACACGGGACATGTGTGACTCCACGTGGGACATGTGGGAGTCCAAGCGGGCATGATGGGCAGCCTGCTGCTGTTTAATGTCTCTGAGGAGCCCCACTACCTGGCTGAGCTCTCCGGTGCTGGACTGGTACGCATCAGCTATGCGTACCAGTTGTGGGTCATCATGCACACTAGCAACGTCTGCAAGCAGCGACCTCTGTCTCCCACCCCTCCCACCACCCCTGCTGACATGTGCAGTGTGTGCAGTGGCACGCACAGATAACCCTGGTCCACCTTGGGGGTTGGTGGTGGTGGTGGTGTCCATGGCCCCAGGTTGGTCCAGGGTCACTGTGCTGGTGTTGCTCCTTATTCTGTCCATGTCGGCAGGGATGGTATTCGTGGTGACAGTCGTTGTAGGGGGTGGGTGCAGGGGTGCAGCTGGTGGTCCTGCTGGTGCTGCAGCTGGTGGTCCTGCTGGTGCTGCATGTTGACTTGCACCGGATGTGCCAGGTTGTTCTTCATCGTCCGAGGAGGACAGAGGCTGTACGACGCCAGTGAGCTCGGCATCCTCTTGAGCCTGGGACTGGGACTCCTCAGCGTCTGCTGCTGTGTCCCCATCATCACCTGTTTTTGGGAGACACAAACAATGTATGTCATGTTTCTGCAGGCATCAATGGTTGACACACATGACAGTTGTGACTGTGCCTCTGGGTGCGGGCCTGTACATTGCATTGTCCTGAGTCGTCACAGTCAGGGGTTGATATTGGTGTGGCACATTGTCCTGCATTATTTGGGCATTTCTATGTATTTTCTGGGGTGTGAACATGGTCTGCATTGGTTGTGTTTGGTTGGCAGCCGGACCTCCTTCCCACCCACCCAGCCAGTCAGTTATCCCACCATGGAACGTGCTTGCGTTGCAGGGAGTGTAAGTTGTCTCTCAGGATGTCAGTCAGTGGTGTCCTGCTGTTTGTTGGTGCACAGTTGGCAGCAGGGCCTTGTGCTCCCCACAGCAGTAGCCAGTGTCAGCCATCTTGTGAGTCCTTCTCCACTCCCTGTGATGTGAGCATGGTTCAGGGTGGTGTTGATGGGACAGTTGTGGGGGTGACCAATATCAGTGACTACGACTCCCATCATGCTATTGCCTCCACCCCCTTCCCAGCATGCCCATGCTTCCTTCCTTTTGACTCTGCTTCCCTGTGGGGTGGGCTGGCTGTGCTGACAGGATGGCTGGGAGTGTTGTCCTGGCAGTTGTTTGGCTAAGAGTCCCAAGAGTGTCCCTGTGCTTCACACAACATAACCCAGGGTGGTGGTTCTTTGTGGGATCTTGTGTTAGGATGGAGGGCATTGCATTCTACCAGGTGGGTTCTGTGGAGTTTGTGTTGGGGTGTGTGTGAGGGGAGGTGCTTGTGACTATGGTCAGTGCTGCAAGTCCCCCTTCCCACCCAGCTAGCCAGATATCCCACCATGGAACGTGCTTGCATTGCAGGCAGTGGGAGTTGTCTCTCAGGATGTCAGTCAGTGGTGTCCTGCTGTTTGTTGGTGCACAGTTGCCAGCAGGGCCTTGTGCTCCCCACAGCAGTAGCCAGTGTCAGCCATCTTGTGAGTCCTTCTCCACTCCCTGTGATGTGCGCATGGTTCATGGTGGTGTTGATGGGACAGTTGTGGGGGGGCAATATGTGTGACTGCGACTCCCATGATGCTATTGACTACACTGACTTGGCCAGCATACACAGAATTCCTTCCTTTGAGTGTTCTTCACTGTGTGTTGGTGTTGTTGTGGTGGCTACATGTCTGGATGTGTTTGTTAGTTCTATTTGTGCCACTGCCTAGCTGTAGTTGTAGTTGTTTGTACATGTGATGGCACAGTTGGATGTGACTTTTTTGATGGCATGTGTTGTGTTTATCTGACTGACATACACATTTTGGGATGATTCTGTTCTGGTTGCTGTGTAATTGCTATGAGTGCATGGTTTGACTCTCCCCTTGACAGTGATGTGTGTGTGTTTTGTGGCAGTATATTGTGTACATTTGTTGTGTACTCAACAGGCTCTGGGATGTCCTCTAGTCCATATACGCTCACTGGCGGAAGGATGGCCCGCACCTTCTCCTCCCAGGGCCTGAGGTATATTGGCTTGGCAGGAGGGCCACTGCCGGTGTATTGGCTGTTGATGTAGTCTTTCTTCAGCATGTCCCGTACCCTCCTGCGCACGTCATACCACCTGTTCTGGATGTCCGTCTTTGTGCGCCGACATGGTGATTGGGCGTTCACCCTGTTGATGATCCTCTCCCACATCTTGGTTTTCTGCGACATGGGGGTCTGTTGGACCAGTGTGCCAAACAGCTGTGGCTCCACCCTGAGGATCTCGTCTACCATGACTTCCAATTCACTATCTAGGAACTTGGGATTCTTCTTGGGGGGCATGGTGATGGGTGGTGATGGTGGGTGATGTGTGTGTTGGTGTGCAGGTGAGGGTGTGTGAGTGTGTGTTTTGCTGGGTGTATGTGAGGTAGGTATTTGTTGGTATGCTGATGGTGTGCGGCTTGTGTGAGGGATGAGCTGTGGGTGTGTGGTTGCTTTCTCTTGGGTGCTGGCAGTGGAATGGCATTTGCAAAGGCTCATGGTAGTGATTTGTGTCCTTTATATAGGTGGAGTTGTGGGTGTGTCTTTGTTCTCTGTCCCCACCCCCCCAGTATTTATTGGCTTGGTAATTGCTTGTTTGGCCTTTTTTTGGGTGATTTTTCCTTTGTGCTGTTTGTGTATGTTGGAAACGTTCTTGTGACCGAGTCGGACCCTGCATTGGTCTCGTACGGTGTTCTCCGTTTCGTTCACGCTGTGTTTGTGCAGTTTTCTATGCTGCGTACGCGTCGGTCGCGGTGTATTGTGTTGCTTCGGCTCGGTTTTGTATGCGTGTCGGTCGTACGGCTTGTCCTCCGTCCGACTCGCTCGTGGTTTTCGCGCCTTGCATCGTACTTTGCGGTTTGGAGTTCGCGTGTACGTTTCGGTCGGATTTGTTCCGGGTGCGTGTCGGTCGGTTGGATTCGCGTGTTTTTCCGGCCGGATTGCTGCTTTCCGTGCGGCTCGGTCGGTCGACTTTGTTTCGGTACGTGTCGGTCGGATTTTTCGCGCCTTGCATCGTACTTGGCGTGTCGTGCGCCACGGGTACGTGTTGGTCGGTATTTTTTCCGGATCCGAGTCGGTCGGTGCTTTTTCCGGCCCGAATCGGAATCGACCCCTAAGTCTTGAAGGAATGTAAAGCAGCTTCTTTTACCAGTATATAACCTCCTGAATGACCAAATGAAAGGAGAACCACATCAGGTGTATATAAAATATATGTATTTATTACTAAACACTCTCTACTAACCTCTTTATGAGATTAGAGAACAATACACACAATATTAAATCACTAGAACGACAGTAAATAGCACAATACACAGCAGGCTCCAGGGGGAGACCAAACCATATACTAAGAAAGTGGTATAAGAACCACGACTTGACTAGGCACAGTGCCTAGAGCACGTAGAATCGCTGGGACCCCAAGGAACCACCCAAGGTAGTGACACAGGGGACGCACGGAGGACGGGTGCAGTGTGGGAACACAGACGCGAGCGCCGTACAACTCTATGGGAAAGTCGCGGTTGGAATTTTAAAGATTAAGGACACTTAGGAGAGGACTTCAAGCAAACCCAGCTAAACATAGAAGGTTCTAATGCCAGCACCCTTGAGAGTACCGAGGTACCCGTGTTACCTATCCCAGAGGAGCCGGGTGCATAGGGGTCAAGTGGTGTCGGAAACCCTCGTCGTTTTCAATGGTGTGATGCGAGAAAGTACTGCTGCCGCGGAGAAGAAAAGTGTCTGGTGTGATACAAGCCTGGATCGGAGATGTGAAGAACCTGAAAGCAGAGGGGACAAAGTCTGGGTCACTTCACATGACCAGGAGCAGAGCAATCGAATACCCACCGATGTCGGGTGCTTCAGGTGCGAAGAGGTGAAGCTTGACTCTGCAGCCACGGGGACCAGGAGATGTCTGCGATGACCACAGTCTGGATTCGAGCTGTCCCACAAAGGATGTCGAGTGCTGGGGGGTCAGTGTCCAGATTGAATACCAACAAGCCTTGGCAACTGCAACCCACGCAGTCAGAGGAAAGATGCTTCTGTGAGGACCAGCAAGGTCCTGGGGACTCCCCAAGTTATGGAGAGTCAGGGCATGTCTGGAGCAACTAGGGAAGCCCACTGAAAGTTAAAGTTGTCTTCTCAGGGACCCACAGGCCAACGGACCAGGGATCGCAAAGGGACCTCAAGAGGAATCACAAAGTGCCAGCCCAAGGAACACTCGTGGAGTGTAGGCCGGAAATCTTCAGTGGAATTACTGCTCGGGGTCAGGAATACAAGTAGCCCAAAGCACAGCTTCAGGGATCGCCGAAAAGCATATGCTGCTGCAAATGTACACGGTGCCCAGGGGTATGGGTTTCACGGTCCCCACGAGGGATACGGGCCTCAGAATTGCTGAGAGCGCAGATCAACCTTGGAGACCTTGGGAACCCACCTCCTGTATTGCAGAAATCTTCAGAGTCCTTCTGGAGCTTCGTAGAGGCAAACCGGTCAGATGTGTTTAGGTGCCTGCTCTGCAGGGGAGTAACTCCTTTACTCCAAGGGAGATTCTTCAGTCGTCCAGCAAAGCGTAGATCGTCGAAGGTTACTTGGTTTCTGTAGCAGAGTTTAGTCCAGGTAATATCTAAACTCCTGTAGTCAGGATTCCTTCTTTATACCCAAGGAAGGGGTGGGACAAACTCTGGGGACCCACCTATGGGAGGGTCAGGACAGAGGGGTGGCTACACCCATGTCCTTTGTCCAGTTTCACACCAGAGCAGGGGCTGATAGCCCCTGCAACCGGTTTGAGCTGGACTATGCACAAGGGCACCAAATGTGCCCCCAGTGCAGACATCAAAGCACTCTGAGAGTGCACCCACCCATCCCCAATACACTAAAGCCTGTCTGGGAGGTGGTCACACCTCCCTGTGACAGGAAACCTATTGTCCAGCCTCCCCTGCCGAAGTTTCGTCCAGCAGCAGGAGGGCAGACTCGTGTCTGTGGCTGGCAGCATCCATTTTGTGATGCCAGGGTTCGGTGAAGCTGGTACCGTGTGTACCGGTGTTGTCATATTTCTCCCTCTAGGAGGGTGGAATCATATCTCCCACACCAGTTACTGGTGTGGAGGTATGATTCCAAGGTGTTTGACACCAAACACGACATGTTTCCATGCAGCCATATTAAAGTTAGCATTTACCGCGGGATTATAATGCACTTAAGTATATATGGTTGGCTGCATCACAAACAACCCCGGAGAATAGGTTCCGAAGGCTGCAGAGGGGCTCTGCTCATGCATGGGCACCCTCTCACATAAAACCCAGCACCCTGCCTTCAGGATTGATAAGGCCTGCCACAGGGGTGACTGATAGGTTTATATGTGCAGTGATTAGGATAGATATAGTGAATCTATATCTAAGTAAGGGGTGCATGCACCACCTTACACAGGCTGCAGTAGTAGACCTGTGGTGTCATTTTGAATGGTCTCTCAGGGGTGGCATAATACATGCTGCAGCCCCTGGGAGGCCTCTGGGGTACCTGTGCCCTGGGTACATAGTATACCATATACTAGGGACTTATAAGGGTACCCCAGAATCCAATCTGGAGTGTACCTAAAGTACATGCAATCAATTTAGAGGAGAAAGCAGATAGACTGGGGTCCTGAATAGCAGGATCCCAGTCAGACTAAGGCGAAAACAGTGAAACATCAGCAAAAGTGGGGGTAACTATAAGAAGCAGATCCTACTCTCCTACAGGGAACACAAGGCCCTGGTGGCACTTGGGCTCAACCAAACAACAGGACACCACTGCCTGACATCCTGAACGTTAACCTTCACTCCCTGCAATGGAAGCATGCCTCATGGTGGGATATCTGGCCTAGTGGGAAGGAATACTGCCAGCTCTGACTACATCTACCAGCAGGTTCTTGCACACACACACCCCTTAACACAAACTCCACACAACTCACCTGGGATAATGCATTCCCTCAGACTCAATTAAAATATCTCACAAAGATTTACCACACTGGGTTCTGCTGTGGAAACACATGGGCTTGTTGGGACTTGTGTTCAAACAAACACCAGGACACCACTGTCTGCCATCTTGTCAGCACAGGCACACCACCACACAGGTTAAATGAATCACAGGAAGGAAGGTTAGGTATTGTGGGAAGGTGGGTGTAGCCAAAAGCATGATGGGAGTTGCAATCACAGCCAACAGTCCCCATCCCACATGGTCCATCAAGCCCACCCTGAACCATGCTCACCTCACAGGGAGTGCAAAAGTACTGAAATCTCACACAACAGAGAAGTACTAAACAAAATAAAAAATGCAGGAGGTACTGAACTCCACGAAACCTCCTTAGTAAACCGACCGCTAGTCGATATCACAAGGACAACAAGAAACAAGGAAAGACAGAAAATGTCTTAATACTGCCCTCACACACTTTGCAGTGTCATGCTTCATCATAGGGCCGCATCAACCACCCTGGTGCAGACCAACACACTGAGTGGAGCGCAAAAAATATTTTTTGTGATTGAAGATTAGTGGTGAAGGTACAGTATATATAAAAGAACACATACGACAATGACAAACAAAGGAAAGAATATTTCCTTGAAAAGGGACCAAAAAGTGCAGACACATATAGTTAAAACTACCTAACGGGCAACCGTAATCATTCTTTATTCCTGTCGCCCCTTGTGATATCGACTAGCGGTCGGTTTACTAAGGAGGTTTCGTGGAGTTCAGTACCTCCTGCATTTTTTATTTTGTTTAGTACTTCTCTGTTGTGTGAGATTTCAGTGACGGTAGGGGAGTCAGAGAAGGCTCATTCCCTTGTCTCTTCTTTGTGATTCTTAGTGCAAAAGTACTGACAAGATGCCTGACACTAGGCCCTGCTGTGGGGAGCACAAGGCCCTGCTGGGACCTGTGCTCAAACAAACAACAAGACACCAATGCTCACACTGAACCATGCACACCTCACAGGGAGTGGAAATGTACTGACAAGATGGCTGACACTGGGTTCTGCTGTGGGGAGCACGAGGCCCTGCTGGGACCTGTGCTCAAACAAACAACAGGACACCAATGCCTGCCAGCCTGAAAGGTAACTTGCACTCCCTGCAATGGAAGCATGCTTCATGAAGGGATACCTGGCCTGGGGGGGGAAGAGGAGTGCTAGCTCTGACTACATCTACCAGCAGCCCCTGTCACACACACCCCTCCCACCAACACCAAAATACACACCTGGGACCATGCTCCACAAGAGAGTGAGTGAAAAGCCACTTCCAAGATGTCTGACAATGGCGCTCTGCTGTGGGGAGCATGAGGCCCTGCTGGGACTTGTGCACAAACAAACAACAGGACACCACTGTCAGCCATCTTGGTAGCACCGTCACAGTACCTCACAGGGAAGCAGCGTCAAAAGGAAGGAAGGTTGGGTATGCTGGGAAGGGGGGTGTAGCCAAAAGTATGATGGTAGTTGTAGTCACAGCCAAAAGTCATCCTCCCACATGGCCCATCAAGCCCACCCTGAACCATGCTCAGCTCACAGGGAGTGCAAAAGTACTGACAAGATGGCTGACACTAGGCCCTGCTGTGGGGAGCACAAGGCCCTGCTGGGACTTGGGCTCAAACAAACAACAGGACACTACTGCCTGACATCCTGAACGTAAACTGTGACTGCCTGCAATGGAAGCATGCCACATGGGGGATTACCTGGCCTCTGTGGGTGAAGGAGGTCCTGCAATGACTCCAAATGCCATCAAGGCCGGCTCAAAACACATCTTCTCAGCCAGAACAAATAGCACCATTGGGACCAGTCACTCCGAAAGTAAATGCCCTGGCAAGATGGCTGACACATGGCCCTGATGTATGAATTGGCTGCAAGTCACACCTACGTACTGGCCAACTCAAACACATTTACACTCACAGCCATTGGAACTGTAGGTATCCTCTCACTGTCTGGGGATGCAGTGTCTCAGGGGTGTCCCCTGACCTGGCTGTGAAGGTGTGTCTCGTAGATGACAATTGGGGAGATGCAGACAAAGTACATAGCACCAAGCACACACAATGTCACCTATACATTATTGACAGGGGACACCTGACAGTGACTAGAATGGACACACCCATATAGCTGACATTGTAGCATAGTGTCATTCCCAAAAGGTGCAGTTGTGAGCTGCATTTCAATCACACATCGTTCTGCGTTGTTTGCATCATTCACACAACACATCACTCACTGTCATAGACACTCCAAACACAATGACTAACCTGGACTGCATTGGAGGAGGCATGCAACTCACAGCAGCAGAACTGCAACACACACACCTCTGGCCATCACTGTCATGAGCATGGAAAAGCAAGAGAGCTGCTGTGCTCAATCCCTCTCATAATGGAGGAAATTGACAAGATATATGACGTTAGCACGTACAAAACTCAGCACCAACATCATTAGCTACGGTAACACCATGACTTGTATGAAATGAGATGTGAACTAGGAACACAGACAACCAAATAGTATCTCCCATTAGATCTCAGGCATACCGGACTGTGACCATGTTGTTCAGACACACCAATGTGACGCACAAAGACAAGCAAAAACTGCCACCACACATGCCCCAAGCTTGCAACATACCCTAAGTGGAATTGTACGTATTTAATATTTAAAGCACAAATGTGGACAGGGATGATACAGCTGTGTCAGGCATGTGATGGCACTTGAGTAGCAATGGCCATGTACAGACAATTGATCAATACATGAGCTGGTCATGCACACAGCTTGACGTGCACATTGAAATGCTTCAGGTTGCCATGACAAAGTGCTTCAACAATATCAACCTCTGTCTGTCACAACTTAGGACAATGCAATGTACAGAATCTCATAATGATGTCCAGTGGCAACTGTCATGTGTGTGAAACGTTGATGTGTGTAGAACCATAACATACATTGTGTGTCTCTTCCAACCACAGGGGATGCTGGGGACACAGCAGGAACTGAAGAAGAGTCCCAGTCCCAGACTCTGGGGGACCCTGAGCCCTCCGGTGTGGATCAGTCTCTGTCCTCTTCGGACGACAACCACGAACGACCTGGCACCTCCGGTGTGAGTCATCGTGCAGCACCAGCAGTAGGAACATCAGCACCCCCTGCAACCACTCCTGCCACATCTGACAACAGACAGAGTATCCCTGCCGACACGGACAGACCAAGGCCACAGACCACCGACGGCACAGTTACACAGGGCACCCTGGAAGCGACGGACAACACCACCAGCGCCAACACCCAAGGGGGCCCAGTGTCGCCTGTGACTGCCACGGCAGGTCCTGCCCGTGTGGGTAGGGGCGGTGGGAGGGGGGGCAGGCAGAGGACATGGCCTGCAGAGGGGGCTGGACTGCATGATGAGCCACACCTGGGACGAATCATAGATGCGTACCATGAAAGCACCGGAGGTTTTGGCCAGGTAGGACCTCAAACAACAGCAGGCTGCCCATTATGCCCGCTTGGACTCCCACATGTCCCGGGTGGAGACACACATGTCCCGCATGGAGTCCAAGTGGGACAAATTGGATGATCTAACAGCGGTGCATAGGGACATACTGACATGCCTCCGCCAGATCAGCGCCAACATGACCACACCTCCCTGTGCGCCCACGACATCTGTTGCCACAACATCCGCAACTGCCACAGGGAGGGAGGAGGACTCTGGTGGAGAGTCCTCGGCACCGCAGCAGCCTGCACTTGAGGGTCCCCGAGAAAGAAGAGGGGTCATCCGAAGAAGGGCAAGTGAGACGCTGATGGCCATGCACATCCCCAGGAACTCAACACCTGTTCTTGATATCGTCCTTTGTGTGCAAACCATTTAACCTTGTTGACTGACACCCAACTCACCCACTTGACATGGAGGGTCTAAGTTGGAACAATGCATTAAATTACTGTGGACTTTACTCTGGACATTTCATCTTCCAACACTATCAACTCACCTGTGAACTTTGGATTACCATCACACTGTACAGCACTTCCAATTACGTTCACTATCCTCACACGTTTGTAAATAAAATCACAATCACACAATACTTGCCTCTGTTGTGACTTAAACTTGGTTTGTGTCATGGAGATGATGATCTGCTAAAGAACACTGTGCATGCAAACTACTACAGCAATGTGAACACCATTATGTGAGTCATGGTAATGTGAGACATATGAGGGAGGCACACCACTAGGGCAACACAATACATACTCACCATGGCCATCTAACTCATCGCCTACACTGATGTTGACAGGAAATACAGTGGAATGCATATACACCACACCCATCCTGAGTCAGTGGCAATCAGCCCACAGGTACAGAATGCAAATGACTGTCGGATGTGTGGATACAGACGAAGCCCATCCCAAAGTGAAGCACAGGTTTATAAAAGATTTTCAACCTGAGAATTCCACAACTGATGCAAGGTAACCTCACGTGACAGTGATCAAAAAGTAACCAAGTGGTAAACAATAAAAGTCCAGGGGTGTGTGGCACATTATTGGTTGGGACAACGACTACTTGCACTCTGGAACAGGAATCTGGGTGTCAGGGTTCAGAACTCACAATACAGCAGCCAAAGTACCGTGTGAAGGACAGACAGATAATACAATCAAAAACAGAGATTTACAGCGTACAACTACAATATACATGCCCAAAACAAATCCCAAGCTACGTAAACACAACCTAGTAATCAGGTAAACACTGTTTGGGAGTACAGACTACCTGAAAGGACACATCACTGCAAGCATCCTGTCAAGTAGCACACAGCCACACTCACGCAGCACCAGTGCACCACCAACATATATCAGGCAAGCACAATACTTTGACAACACATCACTGCATACTGACATTCATGTGAAGAAGTTGTGGATCAGCTGGGTCCGAACATCACCCTCACCATCACTGGCATCATGCCCCAGGGCAGGATCCTCCACGGCTGGCGGATGTTGGTCATCGTCATCTTGGATGAGAGGCAACTCCTTCCTCACTGCCAGGTTGTGTAGCATGCAGCACACTATGAAGATTTTACACACCTTAGCAGGTGCATATGGGAGGGCCCCTCCTGTCTTGTCCAGGCAGCGGAATCTGCTTTTCAGGAGACCAAATGTCCGCGCGATCACTCTCCTGGTCCGACCATGTGCCTCATTGTAGCGCATCTCAGCCGGTGTCAATGGGTTCCTGAGGGGTGTCAGTAACCATGGCATGTTGGAGTATCCGAAGTCACCTACATACAGACAATTGCACATTAGATGAGTTTGAAAAGATGGTGGAAAACAACATTACCAAACACACAAAATGGAAAACAGTCAGTACACACCGACAAGCCAGGCACGCTGGTTCTGCATCTGTGACATCATCGTCGGGATGCGACTACTCCTCATGATGTAAGCGTTGTGTGCTGAACCAGGGAAACGTGCACACACATGTGAAATGGTCATGTCCGCCAGACATACCACCAGAGCATTGATTGAGGGGAAATGTTTCCTGTTTCGGTATGTCTGCTCATGTGCCTGTGGTGGTACCAAAGCCACATGTGTCCCATCAATGGAGCCAATGACATGTGGCATCCTTCCCAGTGCATAAAAGTCACTCTTGATGTCAGTGAGTTGTTGTCGGTTTGGGAAATGGATGTAGTGGTTGAGGAAATTCAACATCGCCTCCAACACATCTCGAAGCACACGGATGAACATGGTCTGTGACATCCCACCAGCAGAAGCCACAGTGTATTGGAAGGTACCGGTGGCAAAGAAGTGTAGGGCTGCCATCACCTTCACCTTGGGGGTCAGCGCTGTAGGGTATAGCCGGCCAGGTTGCAAGTGTGGGGCCAACTGCTCCGCCAAATCATCAATCAGTGGCCTAGTGAAGCGGTACCGTCGGATGCTGTCACGTTCAATCATGGTTGCAAGGTCAGGGAACGGTCTGTGGGCAGCTGGTCTCCTGCAGTACATAGATGAGCAAAGAAAGGTTGTCAGTTCCCCTATCTAGGTGCCAGTGTCCATGCTAAATAGCACATGAAACATCATAACAGGACACAAGTACCTGATGAGTGTGCTGTTGGGTATGGGCACATATGTCAGCTACATGCCCATCATCTGACATCTCAGCTCCACATGTCTACACAACAAGGTCCATGTTGTGCTGTGACAAATCTATGGGCTCTGTCACAGTGCATCAGTACGAGTGTCACATACCAAACACACACCACAGTGACTAGTGAGGACAGATGTCTTCCCCACATCACAGGTTTTTGACAGACACACACACAGGGACCTTGTATTGCCACAAGGACACTATCATGATGTAGCGTCTCATGTACATGCCACAACGCACACATGACACCCACATGAAGTGCCACCTGATTTGTTTGCAGGTCATACATGGATGTCTGTGACACACAGACGCAACATCAACTCACATTGACAAAACACATGGATGTGGTGACCGTTTGACATTGAGCACATGAAATCAGAGTCATCTGCGTTGCAAAATGCACACATACTGTGGATGAACATCACATTTGTGGCACTGGGACACCCTGTGACACACATACCATTCCACCTAAGAATCAGGGCATATGTCACATGTCATACACAATGTACCCCTGGAACTGTGTTCATGCCTTGTGCTCTGAACTGTACAGTTGTCAATCACAGTGGTTGTGTGCACAACACACAAAGGTATCTGTCCCCATGACACCTTGCACAGCCTGGGAGTGGGTGCCACTAAGTGCCACATACTAAATCACATGTTGACCCACATACACACACAGGTAATGCAGCCTGACATGCCTTTTGATATACTGTGTCACAGACTGTATTGTTGTAGGTGTGCACATGGGTCCCTGGCAAGCTATGGTGGGTGGCATCCTTTTGCCCATTGACTGCAATGGTGACAGACGCGGGTGACTTTTTCAAAGACGCGTCGTACACCTAGGGACCGATTCGTGCACACGCCTTGCCCATTGACTGCAATGGTGACAGACGCGGGTGACTTTTTCAAAGACGCATCGTACACCTAGGGACCGATCCATGCACACGCCTTGCCCATTGACTGCAATGGTGACAGATGCGGGGGGTTTTCAAAAGACGTGTCGGACACCTAGGGACCAAGGCGTGCGCACGCCTTGGACCCTGAATGTAATGGTGACATACGCGGGTGGGTTTTCAAAAGACGCGTCGGACACCTAGGGACCAAGGCGTGCGCATGCCTTGGACCCTGAATGTAATGGTGACATACGCGGGTGAGTTTTCAAAAGACGCGTCGGACACCTAGGGACCAAGGCGTGCGCACGCCTTGGACCCTGAATGTAATGGTGACATACGCGTGTGAGTTTTCAAAAGACGCGTCGGACACCGAGGGACCAAGGCTTGCGCAGGCCTTGGACCCTGAATGTAATGGTGACATACGCGTGTGAGTTTTCAAAAGACGCGTCGGATGCCTAGGGACCAAGGCGTGCGCACGCATTGGCTATTGACTGCCATGCAGACTGACGCGGATTTGATACTTGTGCGATTCGTGTGCTGAAAAATCTGTTGGCTCCCTACAACAATGTATCAAACTCATTGGGGTCATGAAGTTGAAATTTTTTAACGATGCGGAAGGCGTGTACGAGGCGTGCAATGCGATGGATTGGCCAGATTCATAGGATGCAAACGTGTCGGACCTATCGCTTTGGACGCATGGGACAGAATCTGCCCCTGCAGCACAGATATAAGGCTGTCTGTTCCCCTGAGAGCTCATTTGCCTGCACTACATGCTCCAGATTTACATCTCTGCTACCACTGCTGCTGTCTCTGCATCCTCTGGCTTCAAGAATGGCACGTACTGTGGAGAGGGCCCCAGCCTTCACAGAGGAGGAGAACCAGGCCCTGCTGGACAGCCTCCTTCCACAGTACAGCAAGCTGTATGGGAAACCAGGGGAGCAGGTGAGTGTGCAGTCCACATCCTTTCTCATTGTGCATGTTGTCTGACTAGCACTAATGGCATTGTGTACACCAGTGGCTAGCATGCTCACTGAGTAGTTGTAACCCCCAAAGTGTGTAGTTACCTGTAGTGAACAGGTACTGTGCTGAAAAAGTGCATTTTTACACGGTTATAATACCCAGGCAATGTTTCCATGTTGTTAATGCAGGACAACTGTCCATTACCATAGTTGCACTACCTGTGTACATCATATGCCCTTGTGATAACGACATGTATATCCAACTGTGTGATGCACAAACATGTTGCATGTGTAGTAATGGTCTTTTAACGTTGTCATCCTCACAGGTTGATGCCCATCAGAAACAGGAGATCTGGAAGACCATCGTCCGGGCAGTTCGATCTGTGGGGGTCTACAAGCGCCGCATCCGCAACTGCCAGAAGAGGTGGCAGGACCTTCGTGGCTGGACCCTGAGGATCGCAAGAGTCCAGCTGAAGTTGTCGCCTCCTCGCAGAAGGGGCGGACGACGGATCCTGACACCCCACATGCTCCGGATTCTGACGGTGATCTTCCCTGACCTGGATGGGCAGTTAAAGGCCAGACAGCAGCAAGGAGGGGGTAAGTGCATGCCTTTTCTGTGAACTATGTCTCATGCTATTTGCACTCCTTCAGCCTGGTTACACTCCCACAGTTCGTATGTCTGCTTGAACAAGAGTCATGTGCCTAAATTAGGTTATGGCCCATCCTCATCTGATACACAGGTGTGGCCCTTTCAGTCTGTGACTTGTGTCACTTGGGTTGTGTGTCCCTGCTGTTGTCCAAGGTTAAGGTTGGAAACAGCATCTGCTATCGGTGCATTGTTTTGGGCTTCATGAGTGAGGCAATTGATTGACATGTGTCTGCACATTGCCAGAAATCTGACATGTACTCTGTGTGGGCCATTAATATGTGTTCTAATTGCTGCTCTGGCTCACCATATGTGTCTGGGGTATTTACCACACACCCATGCAGTGTCGTGTAGCTCCTATAGTACCCCTGCAGGATCTGCGCGTTTGGATAACATATACTGCGGGGTTGGTGGCAGACTGACTCCGTGCACCCCCACCGTATATGTTAGCCTAGTTTTGCATTAGCTAGCTCGCAGTGCCACTAGTGTCTCCTCTTATCGGAGAGAGATTAGTTTCTGGCAACCTTAGATCATGACAACCCTGATTCCCTCAGAATCGTGGAAACAATGTACTACCTTTCGCTCAGTCACTCGTGCTTACTTATTCGGTTTGTCTCAGAGAGTTACACAGAATAAACAGTCGGGCGTTTCAATAAGTATTTATTGAACAGTTGTTATTCTAGTGTAAAATATATGTGCTGCGGCAACCAGCAGACAATAGCAGAGATATATTATCAGTAGTACGATAAAAGCAAACGGATAGAACAGTTCTACCATATTGCGATAATCATGAATACATACATGAATATAAAAGCATTATGCAAGTGTGCGTACTCCTACGATGCCTAACTAGATGTACCTGAGTGTACCTAGCATATGTGTAGGTCTAAAAGCCTAAGAGCCAAGAATCCTCCTAGGATTTAGTCGAACCCCCATACCTGAATAGAGAGAGTGTGGGACCCCGTCCTGGTCTCGAGTTGGACACCCCGTCTGGGTTGTGTCAGACCACTGTCAGCTTGAGCGACTGCATGCAGGAGCCTCAGCATCTCTGGTCAGTGTGTCAGCATGGAAGTCTCGGTTCCCTCTATCTTACCGGGGCAAGATGTGGTGTGTTTATACCCTAAAGAGTCTCGGTCCTCAGTATGGTTTGTATTGGACATGAGGAAGACGTCAGGGGTGAACTTTGTACACACATATTATGCCGGTGGTGTATTCTTAGAAAGCCATGCATAATTAATGAGTACAGTGTGGGCCTGTGTTTGGAAGAACCCTGCTGTATTCAAAACCACAGGATAGATAACGTTCAGCCCTCAGAGCTCGTTGTGTACTAGCTGGGACCAATGTAGGTGAAAGATCATGCCTATATAAGGAATCATACTATAATAGGACATGTACAGTTGTGACCATAATTAGGCATATGCGGCCATGACCATAATAGGGCAAGTACGAACATGACCATATTAGGGTAAATATGATTACGTCCATTTTAGGGCATGTACGAACGGGTCTACATTAGGGCATCTATGCGGGATATAACACCCACTCCTCTTCCGAACTGGATAAAAATGGCCATACTTAAAATCTGGACAATTTAAAAACATTTTTAAAAGCAAGTAAAAACATGGTTCTAAAAAATCGTTAAAAAATGAGGTGCTAAAAAAATGTTTAAATTCAGCTTTTTCTAGTTGCCACTTAAAAAGTCAATATCGTCTCTCTATAGAAGTTGTATTACCATAAGCAGGAGAAGGCCATGCTTTTCTCAAGCGAAAGTGTCAATGTAAGAAAATGTTCCAAATTTAGATAGTTTATTTTGAAACGAGTGAAGAAGCCGAATTCTTTCCCAGGACACGATGAGCCAATTCAAGATTACGCGTCCTGGCTGGGAAGCTCAATATTATCGGTGTCTGCTGCTGTAGACGACAAATCCAACGCCTCACAGAGAACGTCAATCGCACATAGATGGAATGTAGCACTGCCATCAGTCGGTGCTGCGGCAGCTTGTGCAGCAGTTGTAACCTGGGTGCCTGTGGGAGAGTCACCTAACCCAGCAGGAGCAAACGGCACATGTGGATTCTCCAGGAATGCATTCATCAGAATTGGAAGCCGCTGGGGACAACGCAGAGCATGGGCCTTTATGGGGTCCAGCATTGCATCCGTGTCCGGAGGTTCATCTGATGGAAATGTTAGACAAAGATCCAACGTGCATTCTTCTCCGCAGAACAGGCATCGAAGCACAGGTAAGATGCAGTCTATCCAGACTGGTCTAAATGATAGAAACCAGGAGGCATTGAGTTCTCGCAGGCAAGAAATGCCCAGAAGTTGTACCATGCGTTCACGTTATTTCCGCTCCAGGAGCGTGTTCACCATTTCCTCGGGAAGTGGGCCGTCCATTGCGTAGCAGCAATATTACAATCAGGATTCCTGCGATTAGGAACAGGATGAGCGGGAATCCTCCAAATACGCTTCCCAATACGGAGTGTATAAAATTTGGGATTACTCCGAGGACTGTCTGAAAGGTGCTCAACAGTCCGGACCCTATGGTCTTAAATAGGTGTACAATTCCGCTCGTATCAGACATATTGAAGATACGTCCCACCATTTCTGCGAAATGAATGGGGCAGTTTGTACGTATGAGCGCCTGTATCTCAGTCGAGGTCCTTGCAACTTGAAGTTCATAGGTTTCTCGAGCGGAGGTTAAGGGCACTGGGCGCTGTAAAAGCATGGCTTTCAATCTGCTCAGAGTATCAAACTGTATAAAAGAAACATTCAGTGGCGGAAACAATACTTGCATACAGCAAGTAACCCTGGAGTTAACAGTTACTAGATATGCGACGCCCGGAAGCATCCCACAACAACCTTGATCATTTAGCATTAAGTAACTCCCATTCGAGAGCAGCTGGAAAACCGGCATGATCATGGCCGCTGGGGTCAATGACATGTGACAAGATAAGTTCACCACTGAACCACTGCAGGCTCCGTGTAGAGAAATATCCTGACACATGAGAGAACCGCTCAAAGCGTTCTTGGAATTTGTACCACTCAGATACACTTCTCGATCCCCATTCCGGCATCGGTATCTATATGGTAACTACCAAGTTTCATTGATGTATCCCTTACCCATTTTCACATATTTGCCTGCCTGCCTTTGCTCAAGGCAATATTGAAACTGAAACGTAGTGACCAGCAGAGTGATTTGGCCATGAATTAGCCATTCTGTTGATGGTGATTCGGCTACAGTGAAAGGTAGCCTTTCCAGTTTCTCAATACGCAACATTGTATATTTGGCTCCCCTTTGTGCCATTTCTGTCTGTTTATCAGTTAGATTGTATTCTGAGAACAGAGACGTGGTGTTTATAAAACGCCATGGCACATAGCCTGCACGCAAAGATTGCAGCGTCCAGCTTAACATCATAATAGAACGTAGCTGAGATTGCCCGTGTTGTAAGAAGGCCAGATCTTGTTCTAATATGTCGATTGCCGAGGAAACAATGTTGCTTGCCTAAGGAGTAAATCCTGGAGGTCAAAGTAGTTAACCCATTATCCACCACAGCTAATGCCTTTTCTAAGTTAATACGGTCTGTTTCCCGTATTCTTTCTGCGGCCTCTTGTCGGGATATTTTCCAGTTTTCATTATAGTAGGCATAAAGGCCTGCATATATGAAACGTTTCTGACGTTGTTTCCTTGGACCTAGTAGAAAATCTCTAAGATCTATGTCAGGTGTGAGTAAGGTCAAGTGGTGTTTTACTTCTGTCAGTGTTGAGGTCTCTAGTCAATCCAGGCACAACTTCCCAACACTATAGGATGTCACTACCCCTGGGTGTTGTCTTTGTACATAGCGTGGATCTGGCCTATGGATACTAAACCCTTCGGTTGTATTCATAAATCTCTGCTGACATTTGTTTGTGTCAATGGGCCAAACCAGCCATTCTGTCCAATCAGGATCTGATCTGTTGTACTGGAAAACGTCATCTAATCCTAACCCTTGTATAGTTGAGTTCTGCCCCCCCACCCATCTGTGATGGTGTTGGAAACCCCGGTGTGTTCATTTCCTTGCCTTTGGCTAATCCAAGACAGGATGTTTGTTGCACAGTTTCATTCAGAAATAAAATCTGCTGCGGAATGATGCATGCTCTAAAAAGTGCTTCTATTCCCTGGACTTGCCAGTCCCTAGAACCCCAGATCGATTTGGAATCTATTGTGTCTTTCCATAGATCGAACCCTGTTTAGACAACTGGTTCAGAAAGGATGCAGAGTAAATATGTTTGGTGTTTGTTAACATAATTTTCTGAGCTGAAATTTTCGCCACTTATAATAAAATGACTTCGGGTCGGATGTGTTGAACCCTGAGAAGTATGTGAATTTCTGTGCAAATGCTTGCGAACTACCTTTTGGAGGTGTTGGGCAGTGTTCCCACTGGTGGTACTCGAATACATTTCTAGGTGTTATAGATTTGTGTAAGAAATGATGACCATATTGCTGGTAACAGTACAATGTATCATAGTCTGAAGTACCTTCTAACATTTCATTGTTCGGAAATGCTGCAGTTGTTTCTAAATCAGACATCATAGCATTTACAGTTTCAATGTCCCAATCATCAGAAAATGTACTGGAGGTAACAATATCACTTAAAGAAATTTTAAATACATGTTTAAGCTTTAAAAGTTCAGTCGGACCGAATATATCATAATCAATCTTGTCCCATACTATACCGTCCGGTATAGGAACTGCTGTAATGTTCACTGAAGACAAGTCTCTTGGTCCACGATGTGAAGACTGGTGTGGTTTTAAAATCAAATTGACTCTTTGGGCTGTAGAGTTTTGCTGGAGGTATCGTCCATTAATAAGCATACTAAAAGTTATTATTAAACCTAGCCAGAAAATGAAAAATAGAATCCCACTGATATACCATAGTTCTATCCAAGGTGACACCAGGTAAGTCTTTCTAAAAAAGTTTAAAAAGTCATTGAGTTTCTGTTGGAGTGATTTTTTGGCTGGCGTCGTTTCCGGTTCGCTTGGATCCAGTGAAAACGTATCAAAGTTCATGAAATAGCCAGAAGCAGTTCGATCAATTGTTGGAATTGCATCGGGATTTGTTGAAATCGGAGTTTGCTCTTGACGAGGCTTGTTGACGTAGATGTCTGATTAGGTCTGATTGCAACTTGGTTGTTAAGTTGATTTTCTTCTTGTCGAAGTGGAACGAGTTCCATTGCATTGTTGCTTAGTCCATCATTCCGTACAAGTGGCTCTTCAAACGTGATGAGTCTTTCTGTTTGGACTTCTTGGATTGTAGCGAGAGGAGGGCGTCTGCTACTGTGGAGTCCACGAGGCCTACTGTTTAGTATCGGCCACATAGTGTGGTTTGATTAAGACAATTGAGACAAATCTTTTCTCCTTTTTTCCGGCAAGAGGCGGCAGAAGTACAGTTCTTGTGCCGTGGATTGCAAGGACCGGTACAGGCTTTCTGTAAGATGGCCCAAATTCTTTCTTGTCAGCAATCTTCTCTCTGATTAGATCCCCGATTTTTGGGATCCAGATAGGTCTTGCCGTTACTGCCTTGACTTCCTCAGTGGCGGCCTGTTTCTGGAGCACGTTACTTTGTTGTGTCCTGGATTCATTTAGATCCTGTAAAACAGCCAAACGATCATGGATATCAAATGGTTTTTCATCCGCCACTGCGCCTTCACAATCAAGATCAGGTACCCACATTCTTGTCCCAAATAGGACCTCGTAAGGAGTGACACCCCCTAGAGAGTTTCTTGGCTGATTATTGATCGCGCGCTGTAACCCATAAAGGTGATCGACCCATCTACCGCCCTTGCCTAATACCCTAGCTGTTAAAGATTGCTTTAAGTCTCGGTTTTTCCTCTCCACAACAGAATTTCCCTCGGGAGGGTACGGAGAGGCGTACCGCAATGCTATGCCCATTCCTTCCATCGCCTCTTTGTAAGCCCGAGAGGTAAACGCCGGACCACGGTCAGAATGTAACGTGCCAACTGCGTATGTGCCGATAAAGACTCGCAAATCTTTTATAACAGTTCGAGCATCAGCCGAGCGCTGAGGCCAAACCTTTAGGAAACTTGAGCTGGACGCGCACGAATGGACAACCTAATGCTGTCTAACAATGGTATCTGTACTGGACGTGTTGTGGTGGACCCATTCATCTGCTTGCAGATGTTGCAGTTCCAGACATAGGGGCCGATTCCGATCTGGGTCGGAAAACTCTCCGACCGAGCCGGATCCTGAGAGATTTCCGACCGAGCCGGACTCCTGCAGTCCGACCGAGCGAGTACGATGCGGCCGCATGCTGCCGGACTCAATTCGGTTGGACTCCCATTGAAGTCAATGCGAGCCGGTCGTACGATGCGTACATGGGCTCCCTTTGACTGAATGGGTACGTCGCGAACAAGTGCTCCCCCTACAGTGTGTACGCGTCGGTGCAACCCGCACCGTGCATGCATGTTTTGTGTTCGACTCGTAAGGCTACGTGCCGGACCCCCCAAGTCCGGCTCTGGGAGCTTTTTCGAGCCGGACGCTCCGACTCGATCCGGCTGTCCGACGCGTACATCGTACTCGCTCAGTCGGATAACGTCTCCATTGCGTGGTGCGATTCGTTTCTGTACGAGTCGGTCAGAGCGGTTCAGATCCGGAAACGGTTCGGTCGGAACACACGCGTACATTCGCATCGTACTCGCTCGGTCGGACAGCTGTACGAGTCGGTCGGGAAAAACGCGTACGGCTCGTACTTTTTCCGGCCGGATCCCGTTCGGAGAGCTTCCGACCGAGATCGGAATCGGCCCCATAGTCTCTAATCAGCCTTCTCATCACGGGCCACCAGTAGCGTTCTTTCAACAAAGCATCTGTCTCCCTAAGTCCGTTATGTACAGAACCCGTCCCTTCGTGTGCTGCCACAATTAAGCCTAGCCTACGATTCATAATTGGTATTACTCTATCCCCCACTCCAGGAATCTGAGCATATGGAATGTTTTGTGCATCTAACTTGTAGGAGTACTTGAGTGGAAAGATTTTTTTAAGTTAAATATGTAGCCCTCAGAGGCGAATCACATAATAATGGTGCTCACCCTGATCAAGGGCCTTTTTAAGTCATCGTCCGTCAGATAAATATCATCCACATAGGACAATGCTTCTTCATCCAAATTTTGGAGTAACTCTGTTACCCTTGCTGAAAACAACCCCGGGCTATACTTATACCCTTGGGGGAGTCGGCAGAATTGCCGTTGAGACCCTAACGCACTGAATGCGGTCAGATACCTGCTTTCAGGTGCTATATTTTGGCAGAAAAATCCATTTGAGATATCAAGTGTTGTTTTGTATTTTTGCGCACAATGTTATTCATTAATGCGGCACTGTGTGCATTTTGAACTGCAAATGTCTTAGTGCAAGTGTTTAAATGTCTGGAATCTAAAACTAGACGATATGTATTGTCAGGTTTGGCTACGGGGAACAAAGGATTGTTCATAGGTGAAGTGCAATTTTCTATCACCCCCTGATATTCAAGTTGATCTAGAATCTCCCTGACTTGTTTTTTAGCTTCCTGCTTTATAGGGAATTGCCTTTGAGCATTTGGGGAAACTTTTAACGGGATCACGTGGTAGGTTGAATCCTCATCCCAACCAGCATGATTTTTGTACAATGCTGGAGCTAGGGCAACCGCCCACTCCTGCGCATATGCATGTTTTAGGTGAATGGGAATGAGGTCGGAAAAGGCTGGAAAAATTATCGTTTCTCCCCTAGGGCACTCCATGACGAATGCAGGCGGCCAGTCTTGTTCTGCTAATTGAATGTCATAACCAGATGACAGATTTTTCCAAAAGAGACCTTTAACTTTTCTGGGCTTGTCCCCCTCCATCCGGAGAGTTATCTCATGTAACTTATGTGGGACACTTACCCGAGTATCAGGTGTTTCCACCATGATATACTCACTCAACTCCGCTGTCACCAGAAATTCCTTCAGGTTCTGGCGAGCTATCGTTACTTCTGCTGCGCTGTCTAGCATCGTTAGAGCCCATTCCCCGTTCAGAAGCTGTGTCCTCAGAATTCTGGGCATGTCTGATCCTGAGACCTGCTACCTTCTTCTTTTTGAACTGAGGTGTCTGTTTTTGTTTATCTTTTTTTTTAGGTGCGTAGTCCGCAGCGCGTTGTGTGTCTCTGGACTTTGTACGCTCCTCTGACCGTCCTTCCCTCTCGGAGTTTTTTGATGAACCCTGAAAGGAATGAGAGGAACGTGTATCAGTATCCTGATACCTGTCAGGTTTTTTTTTATATTATCCCTATTCCTGAGGTTATACCTCCTTTCAGAGGGCTCCTGTTGAGGAGACCTACCTCTGGATTGAGATCTGTTGTCTTAAGACTTTTGTTGTTTTTTATTTTCCCACTTCTTTTTAGAAGAAGTAGGTGTCTGCTTTGTAGTGTCCTTTTTAGGACTGCCCACCAGTTGTGGTTTTAATGCTTTCCCACCTAAGCTGTCTCTGCCTAGTTCTGCATATGCAGTTTCAATTATTTTGGGTAGTTCGTGTTGTTGATCCACCAGACTGAACTCCCTTAGGCGTTGGCGGATCGCCACAGAAGCTGCTTCCCTCTTAATGTTAGCTAGTATTATGGCTGAGACCTGTTCAAAGTTGTTTAGCAACTTCATCCCTAAGTTAAGGGCAGGCTCTGCTCCGTACTCATATTGTATCTGTTTCAATACTTCAGGTACTACTGCTATTGACGGGATACCATGTGTTCTGGTATATATGGCAGCAAAGACTGAACCCCAAGAGGTGCAGTCCTCTACTTGTGGTGTGAGACCCATGGGCAAGCAGATTGTTAGAATTCTGTGTTTATCACTGGTTGTAGTATTCGGGAATACTGCTTCAAGCTGAGTTATTTTCGGAGCTATCCAGAACGGGATTTGTTTGCGTTTTGCTGGCATTTTGACCATTATCGCGTGTAATGTTTGTGGAGTTATTTTATTAACTGTACCTTGGACTGGAGTGTCTTGTGCTGCAGCTGGTGCAGGCTGAACTGTTAAAGTCCTGATCACAAATTGTGTGAGGTTTCTGTAGATTTTAATTAAATCTCTGTGTTGTACGAGTAAGTCTGGCTGTGTCACTGTGTTAATGTCAGGATGCGGTGTGTATGCCGCTAATATGGGCCATGTGGCTCCTGCACCTCCGAGCAGGCCTAATCTTGCTCTTCCATGTACGTGGGGTAGGGCGCCTTTTAACCAGTAATTATGCTCCTGGCAAGTGAGCGGAACCTCTACTTCCTCAAAAGGAGTATAGTCCGCTGGTGTTTCACCTTCTAGGTAGTAGTGAAATACATCTGTAACTGGATTCGCTGCCGGGAATGTAACCCATGAATAGAACACCTCTGTTTTGTTGGATTTGTGTGCCTCAATCACGAAAATTACATTACCACCCCTGGCTCTTAAGCCATGTTCTAGAAGTTTTATGGTAACTGCCCTTCTGAAATTTGGTGCAATTTGTATTGCATCTTCAGGGTCTTCTTCTCCTAAACTGAAGAGGTCTGTTGTAACTCTCCTTGTTTCGTTTGCTTCTTTCACCATTTCTAATTGGAAGAAGAGAGGTTTAAAGAATTCTTAAGTTAAGGTGTAATTGCACAATTGTAGGAACTATATGTCCTTCAAGCTTGAATAACCAACAGCCAATAAATAGTATTCTCGTACTACTCAGCTGCGGCGGATTTTGTGCCCACCCACTCCAGACGTCTCTGGGGTTTTGTGAGTAGGTTCTCTGAGAATAGCACGACTGAACTACTCAGATTCTACTGTTAAATAAGTGCCCAACCAACGTTGGCGGCGCCATGTCGTGTAGCTCCTATAGTACCCCTGCAGGACCTGCGCATTTGGATAACATATACTGCGGGCTTGGTGGCAGACTGACTCCGTGCACCCCCACCGTATATGTTAGCCTAGTTTTGCATTAGCTAGCTCGCAGTGCCACTAGTGTCTCCTCTTATCGGGGAGAGATTAGTTTCTGGCAACCTTAGATCATGACAACCCTGATTCCCTCAGAATCGTGGAAACAATGTACTACCTTTCGCTCAGTCACTCGTGCTTACTTATTCGGTTTGTCTCAGAGAGTTACACAGAATAAACAGTCGGGCGTTTCAATAAGTATTTATTGAACAGTTGTTATTCTAGTGTAAAATATATGTGCTGCGAAACCAGCAGACAATAGCAGAGATATATTATCAGTAGTACGATAAAAGCAAAGGGATAGAACAGTTCTACTATATTGCGATAATCATGAATACATACATGAATATAAAAGCATAATGCAAGTGTGCATACTCCTACGATGCCTAACTAGAAGTACCTGAGTTTACCTAGCATATGTGTAGGTCTAAAAGCCTAAGAGCCAAGAATCCTCCTAGGATTTAGTCGAACCCCCATACCTGAATAGAGAGAGTGTGGGACCCCGTCCTGGTCTCGAGTTGGACACCCCGTCCAGGTTGTGTCAGACCACTGTCAGCTTGAGCGACTGCATGCAGGAGCCTCAGCGTCTCTGGTCAGTGTGTCAGCATGGAAGTCTCGGTTCCCTCTATCTTACCGGGGCAAGTTGTGGTGTATTTATACCCTAAAGAGTCTTGGTCCTCAGTATGGTTTGTATTGTACATGAGGAAGACGTCAGGGGGGAACTTTATACATACATATTATGCCGGTGGTGTATTCTTAGAAACCATGCATAATGAATGAGTACAGTGTGGGCCTGTGTTTGGAAGAACCCTGCTGTATTCAAAACCACAGGATAGATAACGTTTAGCCCTCAGAGCTCGTTGTGTACTAGCTGGGACCAAAGTAGGTGAAAGATCATGCCTATATAAGGAATCATACTATAATAGGACATGTACAGTTGTGACCATAATTGGGCATATGCGGCCATGACCATAATAGGGCAAGTACGAATATGACCATATTAGGGTAAATATGAATACGTCCATTTTAGGGCATGTACGAACGGGTCTACATTAGGGCATCTATGCGGGATATAACAGCAGCAGGTGAGACAATGTTGGGGCCTCAGAAGAATGTACATCATGTGTGTCACACATGCATAGACACATGCCTAGTGTTCAGGGTAATCCCATGTTGCACATGGACCAGGACAGGTATGCCTACTCCAGACATGAAAGTACACTCTGTTCTCCTACTCCTGTGTGTCAGCCTACATTTTGTGCATTGTGAAATGTGCAATCAGGTGTCTGCCTCTGTGTCATTGTGGAGTGGCCTAGCTTTTTAGACTCCTGGGGTGTTAAACAGTTTGTGGTGGGCAGCCAGCTGAGATGTGGCTGTTGGAACAGCACAATGGGGTAAAACACAGGTGTGTAATCACTTGACTGTGCCTAATGGTGTATTCTACATTAAAGTGCAGGCAGCTTTAATTCGTTCTCATCAGACTGTGATGTGATCATGTTTACAGATTTGTGCTTGCAGTCACTCAACTGTAGCATTTGTATAACGTGGGATCATCAGATGCCTTAAGATGTGGTTAGCAGTGGGTGAACATGTGCACTTGACAGCTGCAGAGCTTACATTCCCCACAAAAACATGATTGTGACACAGTGCAGACTGTTTGTTTTTGGATGCACTACCCCTGTGACTGAAGCCAGTAATGACTGATTAGCCAGACTGGCCTGTAGCATGGTATACCACTTGCAAATGTGTATCCTGCAGTAATGTCAGTTATCCTGCATGCACTCAATTGTGGCATTGACCATCAATACATGAGCACATCATGGTGTCTGGTGAAGGAAGCATATCCATATTACTGACAATGACTTTGGCCATCCCTTATCCTGACACATGTACTGAGTCAGTGGCAGGAGATGGGATATGTGTGTACTGACACATTTCAATCACAAATCCTGCAGTTCAGACAACTGTCTATGTGGTGCATGTGTGCACATATGAGTAGTGGCATACTACATGCACCAGACAGATGGGTCCATGGACGGGAAGGATATGAGGGGCATGGTTGACTGGCAGACTGACAAGTGTTTTGTTCAAATATGTGTCAGCACTTTTTGCGATATTTTGCAAATGATGCCAAGGCGTGCTCTGTGATGTGCTGTACTGACTGTGATGTGTCAGGTCAATACAGGTGACTGATGTGGATCTGTTTATCCTGATTGTTTGCAAATACATCTATTGCTACTGGAGGAGACAGCTCCATGGATCAAGAGGAGCCACAGAGCCAGACTGGGTCCGCTGCAGAGGAGTCAGAGGGACCCAGTGGCACGGAGGGTGAGGGGAGCCACACTGAGGAGACCTCAGCTACAACCACCTCGGCTGAGGAACACAGCAGCTCGAGTGATGACTCCCTTGTGGAGGCAGGTGTCAGCAGACCCCAGACAACACCTAGCGAGTCTGTCCCCGCCACCACCATCTCCACCCTCCCATCTGCTCCCATCCCAGATGTCCGTGGAGGCTCCCATGTAAGGGAGCATATGTCCTTCGTGCCAGGCACCGCACCCCATGCCTCTGTCTCCCCTGCTGCCCTGAGTGTGGAGTCTGTGGACTTACTTAAGCAGATCCATGTAGGGCAGACAGCGATGCTGAGTGTCCTCCATTCTCACACCAGTCTGTTGACACAACTGGTGTCCTTCATGGAGGGCATTTCATCAAACATGTCTGCCCTACAGCGGACCATTCAGTCCATGGCCTCCTCACAGACGGCAACAGTGTCCCTCCTCCAACAGTCCCTCACCCCTCCTACCTCTGCCCCATCCACAATCCCCACTACCCTACTTGTCCAAGGCACACACACACCAGCACAGGCACGCACCACAACAGACACAAGCAGCACACAGCCACGCAAGACAAAATCCAGACGCACAAGCACGCACACTCCGGGGACTGATGGCACACACACAGGGGATGGGTCACAGACACACAAACAGGCATCCATGAGCACTCCGCAGACCTCAGATGCCTCTCCCTCCAAACCCCTTCCCTTGCCTCACCTGCAACCCCCTTCCCAGCAGCTCTTCCTCTATGACCTTGGCCTCTTCCCCACCGATCCATCTGATCCAACTTACAAGGGGAAGAGGAAGTCACCACGCACAGAGGGGAGTTCCCCTGCCACACGGACACCCTCCCCCAGGTGCAGGAACACTGAGGCCCCCATCCGCAAATCCCCCCAGACCAGGAAGGGCAAGACCCCACCACAATCCCACACTTCCACCACACAGTCTCCGTCCTCCAGCCCCCAGGCCACCACTCCACAGGTCCCCCGCCAAACCCTGCCCCAGGTTCTCCCACACACCAATACCGCATCCCCAAAATGCTTAGGCCCTCCCCCCTACCACATGCACTTCCACCCCCACCTCACACGCTCAGCCTGTTCCTGCCACTGGTGTGGAGACCGTGTCCCCCCTCTGTCCTGCCCACCTCATCTGAACCCCATTACTCTCCTTTGGAGATTGGCACTGCAGTAGAGAGCACATCCACCACGTCTGACTTGGGCACTGCAGTGGAGACCCCGTCCACACCATCTGACCTGCCCACTGCAGTGGTGCCGGCAACCACCCCATCTGACTTGAGCCCTGCAGTGGTGATGGCACCCACCCCATCTGACTTGAGCCCTGCAGTGGTGACGGCGCCCACTGTGTCAGACACCTCCACTGCAGTTGCCAGTGACACTCCTGCACCCACCACCCCTCCCCTGCCCCATTCTGCTATCCCTGATCCTGTCCCTGCGGTGCCTGGCCTGCCCCTATGTTTGCCCCTCCAAGGGGAGATGTCCCCTGGCTGTAGCAGTGCAGGCAATCAATGGGTGACAACTTGTCACATGTCACCCTGGTAGGACTCTTGAACTGGACTGGCCATTGGCCTTTTGACATTGTGGACTTAACAGTTACAAGGATTTATGTGCTGAATAAAGCCAATTGTTGTTATCCAGTGGTGTTGCATCTAATGTACATGATGTTGATGATGAGTATCATGAACTTGCTGTTGTAACGGTGTTTTAAAGGAATAAGAAACTGATTTGTTGATGTGATGGACTCCATGTGGTCCATGGGATGTGTGTACTATTCTGGTATGTATCCATGACATCCTTTGCTGCAATTTCAGGGTGTAATGATAGCAAAAGTTTGGGACCAGGATTTTCTCCTTTTGTTTGCTACTTCACATCTTTGGCATACACTGTTGCACATATGTTGGGCTTACATTTGTGCACATTGTAAGATTCCCTGACTGGGCCCATCTCCACTGGACAGGCAGGTTTGTGCATCAATGGTACACAAGTCATCTGTGTCAGCAGTGCAACTTGCTATACATGTGTATTGCGTATGTGTAGATGACTTAAGGGACACTCCCATACACAGGCTGATGTGACCAGAGCTTTCATTGTGTTGTAATTGTTGGCTCACTGAGCAAGTGTTATACTGACATGACAGAGCCCTGCACAGACAACGTTTTGCACAGCTGACCTTCCCCAGGAGTGGAGTCCCCTCATGGCAGTGTGTCATTCCGTGACATTTCCTGAGCCCATGGTGTGTGTTGTGTGAGCATGTCTGTGTGTGTTCCCTTCCCTTTTTCTACACAGCCTGTGTTCCCTACAGATGTTCCTGTTTGTGGCGCTTTCTGAGCTGTCCTGTGTTCATCCAACATCTTTGGCCTGGGTTTTCTGGGATGTAGGTGCATGGCAAACTACTGGTCATTAGGGTGTCATCCCTAGGTGTTTTAGTTGTAAGGTCCGGGGATGTTGTCAAAAGCACGAGGGACACATTCAGGATTCCCCTTGGCACTTCTGTATTACCAACATCATGTTGTTTTCCCTATGTGGTATCTGTCAGTGAGTGGGTCACTTGTATGTGTGTGACTATTCCCACCCATCAGGATCGGAGCTGCAATGTTGGAAGGTGTCGACATGTGTTCTTTGTGGGTCTCCTTTGGTTCCTCATTGGTGTGGGAGTGTGGCAGGGATCCCAATGATTCTGGTAGATTTCACGTCATGCCCATGTACCGCATACTGTGCAGTGTGGCAGACATTCACAAGGGTTGTTGACTGGCCACGTGTGATGATTTTTGGGTACCTTGGATCCCCCCACCACCCCTGGGATTGTCATGGGTGCATGAGCAATGTCACCAGTCCATGTGTGCTTAGCTGATGCACATTGGTGCAGATCAAGGTGTGTGATGTTGAGAGTGGCCAAATGTGAGTTGTCTCATGGTTAGGCCCCTACCTACATTTTGCCCATTGATTACAGGCCATGGCCAGTCATTTGTGTTTGTGTAGGTGTGATGGAAGTTTGTTGGTCAGGACACATGACCCAGTGCGCACAGGTGACTGTGCTCCACAGTATGGGCAACATCTACCGTTGTCATCACAGTGGGATTATCATACAGGCTACTGTCACCCCAATGTAGGGTCCCTGAGGGTAGTGCTGTAGTGGCTCTGTCTCTTGCTGTGTTGGTTGCTGTTCCGCCCAGCTTGTGTCACATGAATCCGTTGGGATCCCACTCATCTGACAATGCCTGCTTGCCCACAAAGGGGTGCACAGTTCATGAGTTACTTTTGTATGGCACTGTGTACACATCTGTGTCATTGGAGTTCAGCCCACCATCATGTGTTGTGTACTAGCCTGGGGACACTGAGAGACACACACATGTTGTGTTTGATATGCAGTGTGGGGCTGCCTGTCTGTGTTTGTGCATCTGCATCTGCACCACTGCATTGGTATGGCTTTTGCGGTCCATTGGCTGGATGTTGTTTGGAGGTTTTTCCCTAGTGTCCCTGGGTCTCCTATCAGCCTGCACATTCATCATGTTTGGTATGTCCCATTGCTGCCATGGTATGGGACTTGCTCACCTAACATCCACAGTCTCCACAGGATTCCTTAGCTTGTGTGTCTGTTCGTAAAGATATGTGTGTATGCATCATGATGCTCACTTTTCACATAGTCTAATTGGACACTGGAGGCATTGTCAGGGATCATGGCCGATGCTTGTCTGCATGTGGCAGAGGGTGTTCTTGTGATACACAGCAATCTTTGCCTCACCAAATCTATGTTTGTATGTGACACAACCACTACATTGCCACAACATTGCTTGTGGTGTTGGGACCAGGAATCATACATGCTGGTTTGAAGATGCTGCTATTTTTATGTCCACACTCACCTTCTGGTCACTGTAGTGATGTGGGGTTTAGACCCCATTACCACAATGTTCCTGATATGCTGGTGTTTTGAACCCCACAATCACCTTTTGGTCACTGTAGTGATGTGGGGTTTAGACCCCATTACCACAATGTTCCTGATATGCTGGTGTTTTGAATCCCACAATCTCCTTTTGGTCACTGTAGTGATGGGGGGTTTAGACCCCATTATCACAATGATCCAAAAATGCTGGATTTTTGAACCCCACAATCACCTTTTGGGCACACATGTGATGGGAGTCACATTGTATGTTCACTGTCAGAATCTGTGTTGTAAGCATTTGACACACAAAAAACAATCTTGCAAAGATGGAAGGGGGTTTGCTTAGACACCCTATGTGTGTGAATGCTGGTAGTGCTAGGCATCCAGCCCCCTATGAGTAAGGGGTGCTGGTAGTGATGGGCATCCAGCCCCCTATGAGTGGGGATGGTAGTAGTGATGGGCGTCCAGCCCCCTATGAGTAGGGGGTACTGGTAGTGATGGGCATCCATCCCCCTATGAGTAGGGGGTACTGGTAGTGATGGGCATCCAGCCCCCTATGAGTGAGGATGGTAGTAGTGCTGGGCATCCAGCCCCCTATGAGTAGGGGGTACTGGTACTGATGGGCATCCATGAGTAGGGGATACTGGTAGTGATGGGCATCCAGCCCCGTATGAGTGGGGATGGTAGTAGTGATGGGCATCCAGCTCCCTATGAGTAGGGGATACTGGTAGTGCTAGGCATCCAGCCCCCTATGAGTAGGGGATACTAGAAGCGATGGGCATCCAGCCTCCTATGAGTAGGGGGTACTGGTAGTGCTAGGCATCCAGCCCCCTATGAGTAGGGGATATTGGTAGTGATGGGCATCCAGCCCCCTATGAGTAGGGGGTACTGGTAGTGCTAGGCATCCAGCCCCCTATGAGTAGGGGGTACTGGTAGTGATGGGCATCCAGCCCCCATGAGTGGGGATGGTAGTAGTGATGGGCATCCAGCCCCCTATGAGTAGGGGGTACTGGTAGTGATGGGCATCCAGCCCCCTATGAGTAGGTATTGCTGGTAGTGATAAGCCCCCCCCTATGAGTGGGGACTGCTGGCAGAGATGGCCATACACCCCCCTATGAGTAGGGACTGCTGGTAGTGATGGGCATCCAGCCCCCTATGAGTGGGGATGGTAGTAGTGATGGGCATCAAGCCCCCTATGAGTAGGGGGTACTGGTAGTGCTAGGCATCCAGCCCCCTATGAGTAGGGGGTACTGGTAGTGATGGGCATCCAGCCCCCTATGAGTAGGGGATACTGGTAGTGATGGGCATCCAGCCCCCTATTAGTGGGGATGGTAGTAGTGATGGGCATCCAGCCCCCTATGAGTAGGGGATACTGGTAGTGATGGGCATCCAGCCCCCTATGAGGAGGTACTGCTGTTAGTGATAAGCCCCCCTATGAGTGGGGACTGCTGGTAGTGATAGCCATACACCCCCCTATGAGTAGGGACTGCTGGTAGTGATGAGCACCCCCCCTATGAGTGGGGACTGCTGGTAGTGATAACCATACCACCCCCATGGTTTGGCTGTTGCTGGTGGAAGGGATATCCACCCACTATGTGTGCGTAGCATTTCGCGGGTTCGTGATATTTGTTTGTGTGGTGGGTGTCTGACTTACCGCCTGCAACGTACGCGTCTGTTCCTGATCCGGTCATGGATATACAGTACTGGGATGACCTGCGCGATGGGATTCATCATTGGTTCGTCTCGTACTTGCTGATTGTTGCTCCGTCTCGTACACGTTGATAGTTGGTCCGTCTCGTAGCCGTGGATCGTGTTGTGGCGCAAATCGGACCTGAAATACAGCTTTCCCGGATGCTGTGACGTGCTGGAAGTGGCGACCTGTTCGGCGCGTATGAAGTACGCATCGTACTTGTCCAGCCGGAAACTGCTGTGCAAATGCTTCCGTGCGACTCGAATCGGCGTTTACGGATCCAGCTCGTACGGGAAATGTTGCTGGAATCGGAGCCTACGTGCCGATCGGGATTTTTACATATTTGCGCATCGTACTTCATCGCCCGGACGGACCGGCTCCCGGAACGAGTCGGTCACAAGGTAAGGCTACGGACAGCTCTCGGAGAGCTGTCTGAGCGAGATCCGAATCGGCCCCTAAGTGTGATAATTTGGAAGAGGGTTTGAGGAATTTAATGTGGCATTCATCTAAAAGCTTGGTGATTTTATTGGGAGATTTCAATGCTAAATAACATCCAGTTAATGAAGATAGTTGTCAGGATGAAATTAAGTTTGCATATGATAACCCTCATGCTAATATTAATGGCTGCACAATAATGAAATTTGATAGAGATCTGTCTGCGGTGTTAAATAATTTAGGCTGTCATGTCTGAGTGGCTGTTTTATGATGGATACTACTGACTCTCCAACCTTTAAATATTGAATGCAACAATGTCCAATTGATTATATGTACCTTTTATTATGGCACTTTGGATTAATAGAAGGGTTTAGAGTACTAAAAGTATGTGGAAGTGACCACTTCCCAATACAGGAGCAATTGCGTTTAGACATATTAAATCGTAAAAAGTACCATTCCATCTAGAGATAGAATATTCAAGAAGGACAGTCATCCATTTGGTGGAAGAACAGATAAGTCTTCTTGCTGAAATTCAACTGAAGAATGATTTTGGTAATACAGAGAAAATCTCAATTGATTTCAATGCTTGGTATAGTGACATTATTCAGAATGTTGTAAATTGTCTGAGGGGAGAATTCAACAGCAGAATGTACAATGTACAAGGAAAGTGGAAGGGAAGAAATACAGGTTGGTTTGCTAATCATTTTCAAGGTAAGTAGTCGAAATATCGATTTTTATATATCGATATACAAAAATATCGAGTTTTATATATCGTTGGTAATAAATCCCGATGTTTTGTATATCGATGTGAAAAATATCTATTTGTGTGTACAAAAATATCGAAGTTTATAATATCGAATGATAAAATATCGTCATGTTAAAATATCGTTAAAGCATTTTGGGGCCCATTACGATGGCGGTCGGAAAACCTCCCCGACCGCCATGGTAGCGGGAAAAGACCGTCCACATGGACCGCGGGAAAACCGCCGGTCGGATTACGATGCCCGCGGTAGAAATCCGACCGCGGCGGTCGGATTCCAGGCATCAACATTGCGGTGGTAGCTGTTGCCCGCAGCACCGCCGCGATGCCAAAAGGAGCAGGTTCTGCATGTCCCTGCACTGCGTGGCAGGCACTGCACAGTGCCTGCCACCTGCTAAAGGGAAATGTAGGGGGCCCACGGGTACCCCCCAGTGCACCCACACCCCCCAAAACATTGGGGGCCGCAACAGGCCCCCGGTAGACAATCACCGCATGCCTTCCAATGGCGGTCTGACCGCTGAGGAAAGGCTGGCTACCGCCGGCATCATAATCCTGCCGGCGGAGCCTGCTCTGGACCGCCGACATTATCCCGGTCCTGATCCGCCCGCCAGGCGGGAGTGCGGAAGGCAACCGGCGGAAAAGCGGCGGTCGGAATCTCCCACCGCCGCGGTCTCCACCGCCATCCTAATTTGACCAGCGGTTTTCTGGCTCGTGGTTGCGGGCGGATGTCCACCGCCTGCACGGCGGTCCCACCGCCGCCCGGGCGGTGGCCATCCGACCGCCATCGTAATGACCCCCTTTGTTTTTATTGTTTGTGTTATGAAGAAATGATTTGTATGATATATTTTTAGTAGTGTTTAGTTGTTTTTATAGGATATAAGCGTGGGTAGTGTTTGAAAATGTGTTGTAAAATATTTGAAATTTTTAATATTTATATATTTAATTTTGAATAAAAATTAGTATTTTGAAATATAATTTTAGGAGCTTTATAGGGGTTTATAGGGGATAAGGGTGGGGAGTGTTTTAAAAATATTTTTGATAATGTTTTTCAAAATTAAAAATTTTATTTTAATTTAGAAATTATATTTTTGAATTTAGATTTATATTTTTAGAGGCGGGATGTTGGGTTTATAGGGGATAAGGGTGGGGAGTGTTTTAAAAACAATTGAAATATTTTTTATTTATTAAAAAATTTAAATTTTTAATTTCAGAATTTAAAAATAGAATTTAGAAATTAAATTTTAGGAGCGGGATGTTGGGTTTATAGGGGATAAGGGTGGGTAGTGTTTTAAAAAACAATTGAAATATTTTTTATTTATTAAAAAATTTACATTTTTAATTTCAAAATTTTAAAATTGAATTTAGAAATTAAATTTTAGGAGCGGGATGTTGGGTTTATAGGGGATAAGGGTGGGGAGTGTTTTAAAAAAATTGTTTAGAATATTTAAATAGTTTAATAATTTAAAATCAAATTTGGATAGAAATTTAACATTTCCTATGTATATTTTGAGAACTGGGATGTTGTGTTTATAGGGTGTAATGGTGGGAAATTTTGTAAAAATATGAAGATTATAAAAAAAAATTAATTTTGAAATTTAATTTTAAATCTGAGAATTTGAGTATGAGTATAATTTTAGAATTGTGATGTGTTTTTAGGGGATAAAGGTGGGGAGAGTTTTAAAAATATTGTTGAGAATATTTAAATTTTAAAATAAAATCAAATTTTTATTTTAAAATTAAATTTTATTATGTAGAAATACAAATTAATGAGTGGGATGTTTGTTTTATAGGGGATAATGTTGGGAGTGTTTAAAAAAAATTGTAAAAAAATATTTACATTTCAAAAGTATTTAATTTATTTGAGATTTTAATATTTTTAAATTGAATTAAAATATTATGGTTGGGATGTTGTATTTATGAGTTTTAAGGGTGTGTTGGATTTTATAATTAAGTTAAAAAATTTTTTTATAAATTGTGAAAAGTTATAATTTTGATAGAAAAAATAATTTATGAAATTAATTAATTTAATTTTTGTAGTGCAATGTTATATTTATAGTTCTTTATGGTGTTTATTCTTTTAGAAATAATATATTATATTAGAGTTTTGTTTAATTTATATAAATTTGGTGTTAAATTAATTTATGAAATTTAATTTTGGTTATAAAGTTTTATAAAATTTTGTAGTCAAATAATTAATATAATAGTTTTTGTAGTGTTATTTCTATATATTTAAGTTATATTTCTTGTTGTGTTTATAGTTAGATTATTAAATTTTAGTTATCACATTTACATAATTTAATACTGTTTGAATTGGGTAAAGTAAATCAGTTAAGTTTAGTGTCCAGCAATTATCCTAATTTAGGGGCCTATTACGATGGCGGTCGGGAAACCTCCCCAACCGCCATGGTAGCGGGAAAAGACCGCCCGCATGTACCGCGACATCACCGCCGGGCGAATTACGATGACCCGCTGTCGAAATCCGACCGCGGCGGTCTGATCGCGGACATTAACATTGCGGCTGTTGCTGCTGCCCGCAGCACCGCCGCGATGCCGAAAGGAGCAGGTCCTGCATTTCCCTGCACTGCGTGGCAGGTACTGCACAGTGCCTGCCACCTGGTACAGGGAAATGTAGGGGGGGACCATGGGTACCCCCCCAGTGCACCCACACCCCCCCAACACATTGGGGGCCCGCAACGGGCCCCCGGAAGGCAATCACTGCATGCCTTTCAATGGCGGACTGACCGCTGGGGTAAGGTATCATAATCATGCCGGTGGAGCCTGCTCTGCACCGCCACCATTATATGACCGGCGGTTTTCCTGGTTGCGATGGTGGGCAGATGTACACCGCCGGTACAGCGGGCGCCACCTCCGGCCCGGCGGTGGACATCTGACCGTCATCGTAATAGACCCCTTAATACTGACTGGAGTGGGAATAGTAAATTTATTAGGTTACGGGCCAATTCCGATCCCGGTCGGAGGCGCACCAAATACCATTCGGCCGGGAAAAAAGCCAGGCGAATGCCTGTTTCCCGACCGATTCGCACATACGTCCGAACGAGCAAGTACGATGCGCACAACTGCCCAAATCCCGACCCAGTCGTACTCACCCAATACAGGTCCAGTTCTCCGACCGATGCGGATCCGGAAACGCAGAATCGAGTCGCACGGAAGCCAAAATGCAGCCCCGTCCGGCCGGACAAGTACGATGCGCTTTCCGTACGCGCCGAACCCGTCGCTACGCACGGCACGTCAAAGCATCCGGGAGAGGCGCACATAAGCTCCGATTCGCGCAACAAGACGATCCACGGCTACGAGACGAACACGCCAGTGACGAGGACGAGGCGAAGCAAAGAGAAAGACGAACGAGACGAACCAACCATGAATCCCATCGTGCCGATCCTACCAATATTCTACATCTATTACCGGAACAGGCACGGACGCGTACGGCGCAGAAGGTAAGTCAGACACCAACCACAAAAACAAACTACACGTACCCGACATATCACACACACACAAAGGGATGCAGAAATTACTTACACCAGCAACAGCAGCACCATAGGGGCGGGATGGCCATCACCAATGCCACATATACACATAGGGACCTGGATGCCAACAACTAACACCACCCCTACCCAGGGGGTGCTAGATGCTTGTCACTACTACCACCTCTACCCATGGGGGCAGGATGCCTGTCACTACTACCACCTCTACCCATGGGGGCTGGATGCCTACCACTAGTACCACCTCTACCCATGGGGGGCTGGATGCCTACCACTACTACCACCTCTACCCATGGGGGGCTGGATGCCTGTCACTACTACCACCTCAACCCATGGGGGGCTGGATGCCTACCACTACTACCACCTCTACCCATGGGGGGCTGGATGCCTACCACTACTACCACCTCTACCCATGGGGGGCAGGATGCCCTACCACTACTACCACCTCTACCCATGGGGGCTGGATGCCCACCACCACTACCACCCCTACTCAGGGGGTGCCAGATGCCTACCACTACTACCACCTCTACCCATGGGGGCTGGATGCCTACCACTACTACCACCTCTACCCATGGGGGCTGGATGCCCATCACCACTACCACCCCTACTCAGGGGGTGCCAGATGCCTACCACTACTACCACCTTTACCCATGGGGGGCTGGATGCCTACCACTACTACCACCTCTACCCATGGGGGGCTGGATGCCCACCACCACTACCACCCCTACTCAGGGGGTGCCAGATGCCTACCACTACTACCACCTCTACCCATGGGGGGCTGGATGCCTACCACTACTACCACCTCTACCCATGGGGGGCAGGATGCCTGTCACTACTACCACCTCTACCCATGGGGGGCTGGATGCCTACCACTACTACCACCTCTACCCATGGGGGGCAGGATGCCTGTCACTACTACCACCTCTACCCATGGGGGGCTGGATGCCTACCACTACTACCACCTCTACCCATGGGGGGCTGGATGCCTACCACTACTACCACCTCTACCCATGGGGGGCTGGATGCCTACCACTACTACCACCTCTACCCATGGGGGGCTGGATGCCTACCACTACTACCACCTCTACCCATGGGGGACTGGATGCCTACCACTACTACCACCTCTACCCATGGGGGACAGGATGCCTACCACTACTACCACCTCTACCCATGGGGGGCTGGATGCCCACCACCACTACCACCCCTACTCAGGGGGTGCAAGATGCCTACCACTACTACCACCTCTACCCATGGGGGGCTGGATGCCTACCACTACTACCACCTCTACCCATGGGGGCTGGATGCCCACCACCACTACCACCCCTACTCAGGGGTGCCAGATGCCTACCACTACTACCACCTCTACCCATGGGGGCTGGATGCCTGTCACTACTACCACCTCTACCCATGGGGGGCTGGATGCCTACCACTACTACCACCTCTACCCATGGGGGCTGGATGCCTGTCACTACTACCACCTCTACCCATGGGGGGCTGGATGCCTACCACTACTACCACCTCTACCCATGGGGGCTGGATGCCTACCACTACTACCACCTCTACCCATGGGGGCAGGATGCCTACCACTACTACCACCTCTACCCATGGGGGCTGGATGCCCACCACCACTACCACCCCTACTCAGGGGTGCCAGATGCCTACCACTACTACCACCTCTACCCATGGGGGCTGGATGCCTACCACTACTACCACCTCTACCCATGGGGGCTGGATGCCCACCACCACTACCACCCCTACTCAGGGGGCTGGATGCCTACCAATACTACCACCTCTACCCATGGGGGGCTGGATGCCTACCACTACTACCACCTCTACCCATGGGGGGCTGGATGCCCACCACTACTACCACCCCTACTCAGGGGGTGCCAGATGCCTACCACTACTACCACCTCTACCCATGTGGGGCAGGATGCCTACCACCAACAACACCCCCACTCACAGGATGGCTAATGCATGACACAACAAGCACACACCAACATAAGGAATGCAACAAAAAGACATCCCCCCCAACACCATGACAAGCGTGTGTAGACTGTGTCAAATGCCTACAACACTGAACATGACTATGAACATACAATGTGACCCCCTATCACGTGTCACACATAAATGTGTGTGGCACCCACAATGCAAGCAGACCATGACCACTGTGGCAATGGGGTCCAACCCCATCATCACAGTGACCAAAAGGTAAGTGTGGGGTCCATAGCTCAAGCACATTTTGCACATTGTGGCAATGGGGTCTAAACCCCCATCATCACAGTGACCAAAAGGTAAGTGTGGGGTCCATAGCTGAAGCACATTTTGCACATTGTGGCAATGGGGTCTAAACCCCCATAATCACAGTGACCAAAAGGTAAGTGTGGGGTCCATAGCTGAAGCACATTTTGCACATTGTGGCAATGGGGTCTAAACACCCATCATCACAGTGAACAAAAGGTAAGTGTGGGGTCCATAGCTGAAGCACATTTTGAACATTGTGGCAATGGGATCCAACCCCCATCATCACAGTGACCAAAAGGTAAGTGTGGGGTCCATAGCTGAAGCACATTTTGAACATTGTGGCAATGGGATCCAACCCCCATCATCACAGTGACCAAAATGTAAGTGTTGACATTGAAAAAGCTGCAACTGCCAAACTGCATGGATGATTCATGGTCACACAACAACAAACACATCAGTGGCAAAGTAGTGCTTGTGTCCCATAGCAACATAGATTGTGTGAGGCAAACAGTGCAGTGCAAATAAGACATACCTTTGGCCATGTGCAGACAAACATCACCCATGGGGGCTGACACTGTCAACATCCATCAATGACACAATGACAGAAGTGACCATTATAATGCAGACCCACATATTTGCACCAATGGGCACACAAATGTAGATACCCTGTGGAGACTGTAGATGTCAGGTGAACAAATAACATACCATGGCAGCAATGGGACACACAAACAATGATCATTGTGCTGACTGATGACCTAGGAGTCCCAGGGACAGCAGGTGAAACCCACCAAACAACATACAGCCAATAGCACACTAAAGATATGCCAATGCAGTAGTGCAGATGCACAAACAGGCAGACCCACGCTGCATATCAAACACAACAGGTGAGGGGGTGCCAGTGTCCCCAGGCAACCACACAACACATGATGAGGCCTGAATACCAATTACACAGATGCACATACAGTGCCACACAAAAGTAACTCATGGATCCAAATCCCCTATGTGGGCAATCAGGCATTGTTAGATGAGAGGGAGCACAAATTACACATGTCACACAAGCTTGTAGGAACAGCAACTAACACAGCAAGAGACAGACCCACCACAGCACTACCCCCAGGGACCCCATATTGTGCTGACACTAGCCTGCATGATAATCCCACTGTGATGACAATGTCAGATGTCGTTCACACTGTGAACCCCAGCCATGTGTCCTGAGCAACTAACTACCATCACACCTACACAAGCTCCAATCAATCAGCACGGCCTGCCAGCCAAGGCCAATATGGAGGTAGGGGTCTGGCCGTGAAACAACTCACTTTTGCACACACTCAACACCACACACCCTGATCTCCACCAATGTGCAGCAGTGAAGCTCACATGGACTGGTGACATTGCACATGCACCCATGACAATACCAGGGGTGGTGGTGGGAACCAAGGTGCAAAAACCCATCACACATGGCCAGTCAACAAGACTTGCCAATGTCTGACACACAGCACAGTATGCTATACATGGGCATGATGTGAAATCCACCACAATCAATGGGATCCTGGCCATAGTCACACACCAATGAAGAAGCCAAGGTGACACACGAAGAACACACGTACACAACTACCAACATTGCAGCTCTGACCCTGAGGAGTGGCAGCAGTCACACACACAACATGTCACAATCACTGTAAGCTAACACAAACTGTAAATCACATTACTCTTGTAAACAACAAGTGCCAAGGGGAATCCTGAATGTGTCCCATCTGCGTTTGCCCACATCCCCAGAACTGACAACAAAGACAACCTGGGATGACAACCTCATGAACATTAGTTTGCCATGCACCCACATCACAGAGAAACCAGGTCCAAGATGCTGGATGAACACAGAACAACTCAGCAAGCATCACAAACAGGAACATCCCTAGGGACACAGCCTGTGTAGGAAAAGGGAAGGGAACACGCACAGACATGCTTACACAACACAGGCCCACGCAATGTCACCAGATTACAAACTGCCATGAGGGCACACCACTCCTGTGGAAGGTCCGCTGTGCCAAACCTTGTCTGTGCACGACCCAAACATGTCAGCAGAACCCTCCGTCAGTGAGTCAACAGCCACAACACACAGAAGGCTCTGCTCACATCAACCTGGGTACGGGGGTGTCACGTCAGTCATCTGCATACACACCAAACACGTGTCAAGCAAGTTGCACTGTATACACAGATGAGTCCTTCGACATTGATGTGCAAAACTGCATGTCCAGTGGAGCTGGGCACACAGTCAGGGAAATCGGAACATTGAACAGTGGTAAGCCCACCAGATGTGCATCAGCGTAAGACAAAGATGTTCATTTACAAATGCAAAAAGGACATCCATGTGTCAAATGCTGAACATTACACCCTCAGACTGTAGCAAAGGATGCCATAGATCCAGAATACAACAGGACACATAACCCATGGACCACATGGAGTCCATCACTGCAACACTTCATCGTCCTGATGTGAACACTATTACAACTGCAAATGCAGGATGCTACTCATCCACATCATGTACATCAAAAGAAAACCCAAAAGTAAACAAAAAGAGGCTTTATTCAGCAAATGTCAGGGTAAAAACGGAAGTCCAAAAGAAACTAAGGCCAATGGCCAGTCCAAAATCACAGTACCAACGGGGTGAGAAGTGACAACTGGTCACATATTGTTTGCCTGCACTGGTACGGTTGGGGGACATCACCCTTGGAGGGGCATACAAGGGGCAGGCCAGGCACCGCAGGGACAGGATCGGGGGATGGCAGAGTGAGGCAGTGAAGGGGTGGTGGGTGCAGGAGTGTCACCGGCAACTGCAGTGGAGGTGTCTGACTCAGGGGGGGCCGGCACCACCGTGGTACACAAGTCAGTTGGTGTGGGTGCCGCAACCACTGCAGTGGGCTGGACTGATGTAGTGGACTGGGTACCCACTGCAGTGCCCGAGTCAGACGTGGTGGTTGTGGACTCCACTGCAGTGCATGACTCCAAGGGAGTGGAAGGGTGGGCAGATGAGGTGGGCAGGACAGAGGGGGGACCCGGTCCCCACAACAGTGCCACTAACAGGCAGAGCGTCTGGGTTGGGGGTGGAAGAGCAAGTGGCAGGGGGGAGGGCCTAAGCAGTCTGGGGATGCGGTATCGGTGTGTGGGGGAACCTGGGGCAGGGTGTGGCGGGGGAACCTGTGCAGTGGTGGCCTGGGGGATGGAGGAGAGAGACTGGGCGCTGGAGCTGCGTGGTGGTGGTGGTGGGGTCTTGCTCTTCCTGCTTCGGGGGGACTTCTGAATGGGCTCCTGTGTCTGCCTGCACCTGGGGGAGGGTGTCCGGGGGCGAGGGGCACTCCTCTCTGTGTGGGTGGACTTCCTCTTCCCCTGGTGTGCTGGGTCAGCAGGAATGGTGGGGAAGAGGCCGAGGTCACACAGGAAGAGCTGCTGTGTATGTGGGGTAGCAGGCGAGGCAAGGGAAGGGGTCTTGGAGGGAGAGGATTTGGAGGACTGCGGAGTGAATGTGGATGCCTGTGTGTGTGTTCCCCATCCCCTGTGTCTGTGGTATTAGTCCCCTGAGGATGCTTGTGTGCACGTCATGCCTTACTCTTGGGTGTGTCTGTGCTGCTCGTGTCTGTGTGTTTGGATGACTGTGCAGGTGTGCATGTGCTTTGGACAGGTAGGGGGGCAGGAAGTGTGGATGGGGCAGAGGTGGGAGGGGTGAGGGACTGTTGGAGGAGGGACACTGCTGCCGTCAGGGAGGAGTCCATGGACCTATTGCTCCTCTGTAGGGCAGACATACCCGTCGAGATGCCCTCCATGAACGACACCAGCTGTGTCAACAGAGTGGTGTGTGCATGGAGGACACTCAGCATTGCTGTCTGCCCTACATGGAGCTGCCGAAGGAGGTACACAGACTCCTCACTCAGGGCAGCAGGGGACACAGGGGCAGGGGGTGCGGTGCCTGGCACGAAGGAGACACGCTCCCGAGCACGGGAGCCTCCATGGAACTCAGGAATGGGAGCCGATGGGAGGGCGGTGGTGGTGGTGGCGGGCCAGACAGACTAGCTGGCCTTTGGTGGCTGCCGAGACCCGCCTCCACAAGGGAGTCATCCTCCGAGCTGCTGTGGTCCCCAGCTGAGGTGGATGGTGCTGAGGACTCCTCGGTGTGGCTCCCCTCGCCCTCCGTGCCATTGGGTCCCTCTGACCACTCGTCCGATGCTGACCCAGTCTGGCTCCACTGCTCCTCCTGGTCCGTGGAGCTGTCCCCTCCTGTGGCCATGGATGTATCTGCAAACAATTAGGGAAACAGACAAACATCAGTCACCTGCACTGACCGCACACACCACAGTAAGTACAGCACATTACAGAGCAAGCCCTGGCATCCTTAGTTGAACATTGCCTAAAGTCCTCACACAGATTCGGGGAAGCCAATTGTCGGTCTGATGGTCAACCATGGGACTCACACCCCTCCTGCCCTTGCACCCATCTGTCTGGTGCCTGTCTGATGGTAAGACCCCAGTGTGGACACATGCACCACCTACACAGTTGTTGGACATTGCAGGGAACACGGTGAAGCATGTGAACATGCACACATCACATCTCTTGCCACTGAGTCAGTGCAGGTGTCTGGATAAAGGGATGGCCAGATTCTAATTAGAAATGCATGTGATGCATACCAGCACCAGACACCATGATGCACCCATGTCCGGATAGTCAATGCCACAATGGGGTGCATGTTGCACATGTCACTCCCCTGCAGGATCAGTCCCAGGAAGTTGAATGCCATGACACAGGTATGCGTGCAAAGTCATACATTACTGTCTCAAGTCACATGGCCATGGCAGCCAGACAACAACAGTCTGCACTGTGTCACAATCCGAGGGCATGGGGAATGCAAGTTATGTGACTGACAAGTGCACATGTCCATCCCCCAAAACCACATCATCTGTACTACTATTTGTCCACGTCATACCAACTGGACATATGGGGGACATGAAACACAACTCTCTGAACATGAGCACCTCACAGTGTGCTGTGAATGAAAATACAGCTGCCTGAAAGTCACAGTCGCAAACACCTGTGTGCACAGTCAAGTGATCAGACACCTATAAGTCACAGAAGTATCGTCTATCATGGTCACATCTCAGATGGCATGCTGAGCCCCAAACGATGAACATACCAGTAGTCCTGACAACGAAGACACAGCACAATGAGACAGAGGCAGACACCTGAGGGTACATTTCACTGATAACAACATGCCAGATGATACACGGGAGTGGGAGTACAGAGTGTATTGTATGCACTGGAGTAGGCATGACTGTCCAGCTCCACCTGTAAGAGGGATGAGTCCTGGACAGTAGGCAGGTGGCTAAGCATGTGTGACACACTGGATACACATACTCCTGAGGCCCAAATATTGTTCCCACCAGCAGCATGGGTGTGTGCCACATTCCCCAGGGACATGTGGGGGGATCAGAGCAGCAAGCGGACCACATATCAAAGTTACACGCAGATCACATGTCAGAACTTAGGCATTGTGTAAGCAATTGACCCACCGATGAATCGCACAACATAGTCACGGGAACAAATGCTGTCCCCCACCTTGAGCAAAGCAAAATGCAATGACACAGTCCCCAAATGACACAATTTCCTGACTATAAGGGCCACACATATGCGTATCAGAGGAGAAGTGGGCATGTAACAAATGAGGGACATGGGTCCTGGACCACATGACTGATGTACTGTGGAAGTTTAACCAGGCCAGAGGAGGGCACATAGCATGGCAGACAAAGTGCACAGTGCAGTCATGGACTCACCCCCTCCTTGCTGCTGTCTGTCCTTCAGCTGCCCATCCAGGTCAGGGAAGACCGCCGCCAGGATCCGGAGCATGTGGGGGTCAGGGTCCGGTGTCCGCCCCTCCTGCGAGGAGGCGACAGCTTCAGCTGGACCCTTGCGATCCTCCGGGTCCAGCCACGAAGGTCCTGCCACCTCTTTTGGCAGTTGCGGATCCTGCGCCTGTAGACCCCCACGGATCTTACTTTCCGGGCGATGGTCAGCCAGATGTCCTGCTTCTGGTGGGCATCAACCTGTGAGGATGACAAAGTGAAAAGGCCATTACTACACATGCAACATATACGTGCATCACACAGTTGGATATACATGTCTCAATTACAGGGGCATATGATGTACACAGGCAGTGCAACAATGGCTATGAACAGTTTGCCAGCAGTCACTACATGGTATCATTGCATGGGAAGTAAACCTAGTTGGAATGCACTGTTACTGCACTGTACCAGTTCAGTGCATGTAACTACACACTTTGGGGTGTGACAACTACTCAGTGGGCATGCTAGCCAGTGGTGTGCACAGTGAAAGTCCTGCTAGTCAGACAACATGCACAATTAGTGATGCAGTGGACAGCACACTCACCTGCTCCCCTGGTTTCCCATACAGCTTGCTGTACTGTGGAAGGAGGCTGTCCAGCAGTGCCTGGTTCTCCTCAAGGCTGAAGGCTGGGGCTCTCTCCACAGTACGTGCCATTGCAGGAGCCAGAGGATGCATAAACAGCAGCAGTGTTGGTGGCAGATGTCGTCCTGGAGCATGTAGTGCAGGCAAGTGAGCTCTCAGGGGAACAGCCAGCATTATATGTGTGCTGCAGAGGCAGATACTGTCCCATGTGTCCAAAGTGATAGGTCCAAGTCGTTTGCATCTTCTAAATCTGACCAATCCATGGTATAGCAGCACTAATACACGCCCACAGCATCCTTCAAATCTTCAACTTCATGACACCCATGATTTTGCAAAATTGTTGTGGCTGGCCAACTGAATTCACTGCATCAGACTCGTTGGAGCTTCGAAAACGCGTCCGTTGCCATGCCAGGCCCCAGCTAATGTGTGCGCACCGATCGGTCCATTGCTGTACGACGCGTACCCGGGATACAACGCGTACCCGCTCACCTTGAATGAAATGGGCCGGCCGGGCACACCGATCGGTCCATTGCTCTACAACGCGTACCCGCGATACAACGCGTACCCGCTCACATTGAATGCAATGGGCCGGCCGGGCACACCGATCGGTCCATTGCAGTTCAACGCGTACCCGCGATGCAACGCGTACCCACTCACATTGAATGCAATGGGCCGGCCGGGCACACCGATCGGTCCATTGCTCTACAACGCGTACCCGAGATACAACGCGTACCCGCTCACATTGAATGCAATGGGCCGGCTGGGCACACCGATCGGTCCATTGCAGTTCAACGCGTACCCGCGATACAACGCGTACCCGCTCACATTGAATGCAATGGGCTGGCCGGGCACACCGATCGGTCCATTGCAGTTCAACGCGTACCCGGGATACAACGCGTACCCGCTCACATTGAATGCAATGGGCCGGCCTGGCACACCGATCGGTCCATTGCAGTTCAACGCGTACCCGGGATACAACGCGTACCCGCTCACATTGAATGCAATGGCCAATGTGTGCGCACCGATCGGTCCATTGCTGTACAACGCGTCCCTGTACAAGTCACTGGCATATGTCACCATGCCTGTCACAGGTGAACATATGCCAGCCACATATACTTCCCAGGGAGTGAGGGGCACACCTACAACACCACAGCCTGTCCACACTGTATCCTAAGGCATGTAAGGCTGCATTACATGTTCCGTGTATGGGGGTCAACATGTTGTTTTTTGGGTGGCACTTGGGGGAGCCACTCCCAGGCTGTGCACGTGTTCATGGGGACAGAATCCTTGGTGTGTTGTGCACATGAACACTGTGGTGTGCAACTGTTCATTTCAGGGCATGTGGCATGGTCACATTTCACGGTTGTGTATGTGTATGTCATGTCACATACCCCCTGAGTCCCATGTGGGATGGAATGTACGTCCCAGGGTAACCCATTGCCACAATTGTGATGGCCCTCCACAGTCTGTGTGCATGTCGTGTTTACAATGTCTCTGATTCCATGTGCACAATGGGAGACAGTCTCCACATCCACGTTGTTTGTGCATGGACTTTGATGTTGTGCGTGTGTGTGTCACAGACGTCCATGTCTGTCCTGCCGAGGCAACAAGGACCACTACCTGTGGGGGTCATGGTTGTTTAGCTGTGGTGTATTAATGATGCACCATGTCATGCCAGTGTCCATGTGTCAATACAGGGTCCCTGGGAATCTACCTGTCGATGAGCTGTGATGCCTGGGGCACATCTGTCCTCACATGTCACTGTGGTGTGTGTTTGGAACGTGACAGCAGTACTTGGGTACTGTGACACAGCCTAATGATATCCCATAGCACAACCTGGGACTTGTTGAGGACACATGTTGAACTGTGATGTTAGATGTTAGCCATGTAGGTGCCATACATGTCCTTACGGAACAGCACACGCATCATGTACTTGTGTCTCGTAATGATGTATCATGTGATATTGAGTCTGGTCTATGCCACATATGTGGGGTGACTGACAATCTTTCTTTCCTCACCTATGCACTGCAGGGCACCAGCTGTCCATCGGCCATTCCCTGACCTTGCAATGGTGGTTGAACGGGACTGCATCCGACGGTACCGCTTCACCAGGCCACTGATTGAGGAATTGACGGTGCGGTTGGCCCCACATTTGCAACCTGGCCGGACATACCCTACAGCGCTGACCCCCAAGGTGAAGGTGATGGCAGCCCTACACTTCTTTGCCACCGGTACCTTTCAACACACTGTGGCGTCTGCTGGTGGGATGTCACAGACCATGTTCAGCCGTGTGCTCCGCGACGTTTTGGAGGCTATGTTGAGGTACCTGAACCAGTACATCTATTTCCCTAGAGTTCAACAACTCACTGACGTGAAGAGTGACTTCTATGCCCTGGGGAGGATGCCACATGTCATTGGCTCCATTGATGGGACACATGTGGCTTTGGTACCACCACAGGCCCAAGAGCAGGCATACAGGAACCGCAAACACTACCATTCGGTCAATGCACTGGTGGTATGTCTTGCAGATATGAGCATCACACACGTCTGTGCCCGTTTCCCCGGTTCTGCACACGATGCCTACGTGATGAGGAGTAGTTGCATCCCGAGGATGATGTCACAGATGCGGAACCAGCGTGCCTGGCTTGTTGGTTTGTACTGACTTAGTAGCATTGTGTGTGTTCTGCAATGTAGTGTTCCACCCTCTTTTCCAACTCAGCTAATGTGCAATTGTCTGTATGTAGGTGACTCCGGATACCCCAACATGCCGTGGTTGCTGACGCCCCTCAGGAACCCTGTGACACCAGCCCAGATGCGCTACAATGAGGCACATGGTCGGACCAGGAGAGTGATTGAGCGGACATTTGGTCTCCTGAAGAGCCGCTTCCGCTGCCTAGATAAGACAGGAGGGGCCCTCCCATATGCCCCAGCAAAGGTGTGCAAGATTGTCATCGTCTGCTGCATGCTACACAACCTGGCAGTGCGAAAGGAGTTGCCTCTCATCCTGGATGACGATGACCAACATCAGCCACCTGTGGAGGATCCTGGGCTGTACCACGATGCCAGTGGTGATGATGATGATGAGGTTGATGTCCGCACACAGCTCATCACCAACTTCTTCAGCTGAATGTGAGTATCCAGGGACCTGGGCTGGACCACGATGCCAGTGGTGATGATGATGATGAGGGTGATGTCCGCACACAGCTCATCACCAACTTCTTCAGCTGAATGTGAGTATCCAGGGATGTTATGTCAATGATGTGAGTTTGCATGATATGTGTTGGTGGTGCTCTGGTGCTGTTTGAGTGTGTCCATGTGCTACTTGACTGGATGCGAGCAGCAATGTGTCCTTACAGGTAGTCTGTACTCCACAACAGTGTTGACATGCTAACTTGGTCCTGGGTGGGTATCTTGTGACATGTATTGGGCATGAGTATTGCAGTTCTGTCCTGTTCTTCAGTGCTTTTGACTGTGTGTCATTTCTGTCCTTCACAGGGTACTTTCAGAGTTGTTTGGTCAACTGTGATCCACCGACACCGTGAATCAACTTCCAGGGTGGTAGCTGTCGTTTCCCTACAGGTGATGTGCGCCACACCCATGGACTTCCTTTCTTCTACACTTGTTGACTGTGTGCCCACTGCCAGGTGGGATTACCTTGCATCTGTAGTGGTTACAACATGTTGCAAATGTGTAATAAACCTGTGCTTCACTTTGTGATGTGCGTTGTCTGTGGTCACACATCTGACTGACATTTGCTTCCTGCACCAGTGGGCTAGTTAACACAGACTGTGAATAGATGTTGTGTCTGTGCATTGCACCGTATTTCCTGGCAACATCAGTGTAGGCGATGAGTCAGATGGCCCTGGTGTGTATGTGTTGTGCAGCCCTGGTGGTGTGTCTCCCTCATATGTGTCACGTCGCCATGACTCACATGCCGGTGTTGTACTTGCTGTAGCAGTTAGCATGCACAGTGTCATTTCACAGATCATCATCTCCACTTCAGAAACAACGTTGTAATCACAACAGAGCCAAGTATGGTGTATTAGTGAGTTTATTGACATACATGTGTGAGTATAGTGCACAGGATGGTGGGTGCTGTACATTGTGATTGTAATCCAAAGTTCCTAGATGATTTGGAAGTCCTGATAGCAGAAATGTCCTGAGTAAAGTCCACAGTCATCTGATACATTGGTCCAACTTGAGCTCCCCATGTCATGTGGGAGAGTTGTGTTGCATTGGACAGGGTGAAGAGTTTGCGCACAAAGGTGATTTTCCGGAACAGGTGTTGGCTTCCTGGGGGTTGTGCATGGCCATCAGCCTCTCAGTTGTCCTTCCTCGGACGACCCCTCTTCTTTGGGGGGGGGCCCTCAAGTGCAGGCTGCTGCGGTGCAGGGGACTCTCCACCAGAGTCATCCTCCCTCCCTGTGGCAGTTGCAGTTGTTGCAGCACCAGATGTTGTGGGCACACAGGGAGGTGTTGACATGTTGGTGCACATCTGGCGGAGGCATTGTAATATGTCCCTATGCACCGCCGACTGTTCTTGCAATGTGTCCCACTTGGACTCCATGCGGGACATGTGTAAGTCCAAGCGGGCATGATGGGCAGCCTGCTGCTGTTGAATGTCCCTGAGGATCCCCACTACCTGGCTGAACTCTCCGGTGCTAGTCTGGTACGCATCAGCTATGCGTACCAGTTGTGGGTCATCATGCAGTCCAGACCCCTCTGCAAGCAGCGACCTATGTCTACCACCCCTCCCACCACCCCTGGCGACACGTGAAGGACCTGCGTTGGCACGCACAGGTGACCCTGGGCCCCCTTGGGGGTTGTTGCTGGTGTTGGTGTCCATAGCTCCACGTTGGGCCGGGGTCCGTGTGCTGTTGGTGGTGGTGGTCCTTGGTCTGTCCATGTCGGCAGGGGTGGTCTGTGTGTTGGCAGTTGTTAGAGGGGTGGGTGCAGGGGGTGCAGCTGGTGGTCCTGCTGGTGCTGCATGATGACTCACTGCGGAGGTGCCAGGTAGGTCTTCGTCATCCGAGGTGGGCAGAGGCTGTTCCACACCAGTGAGCTCAGTGTCCCCCGGAGCGTGGGACAGGGACTCCTCAGCGTCTGCTGCTGTGTCCCCATCATCACCTGTATTTGGAAGAGACACACAATGTATGTAATGTTTCTACAGGCATCAATGGTTCAAACACCTGACTGTTGTGACTGTACCTCTGGATGCGGGCCTGTACATTGCATTGTCCTAAGTTGTCACAGTCAACTGTTGATATTGGTGTAGCGCAGTGTCCTGACAACATAAAGCATTTCAATGTGAATGTTGAGGTGTGTGCATAGCCAGCATTGGTGGTATTTGGTTGACATCCGGACATCCTTCTCCCTCCAGCCCAGTTCTCCCACCATGAAGCATGCCACCCTTGCAGTGGGTGCAGGTTGACTCTCAGGATGTCAGTCAGTGGTGTCCTGCTGTTGGTTGGTGGCCAGTTCCCAGCATGGCCTTGTGCTCCCCACAACAGAGCAGCAGTGTCAGACATCTTTGATGGGGCTTTCCACTCTCTGTGAGGTGTGCATGCTTCAGTGTGAGCTTGCTGGGCCATGTGGGGGGGGGATGTTGAGCTGTGACTACCACTCCCATCATGCTATTGCCTCCACCCCTCTTCCCAGCATGCCCATACTTCCTTCCTTTTGAGGGTACTTCACTGTGTGTGGGTGTGACAGCAATGGCAAGATGGCTGACAGTGGTGTCCTGCTGTTGGTTGGTGGCCAGTTCCTAGCATGGCCTTGTGCTCCCCACAACAGAGCAGCAGTGTCAGACATCTTTGATGGGGCTTTCCACTCTCTGTGAGGTGTGCATGCTTCAGTGTGAGCTTGCTGGGCCATGTGGGGGGATGTTGAGCTGTGACTACCACTCCCATCATGCTATTGCCTCCACCCCCTTCCCAGCATGCCCATACTTCCTTCCTTTTGAGTGTACTTCACTGTGTGTGGGTGTGACAGCAATGGCAAGATGGCTGACAGTGGTGTCCTGCTGTTGGTTGGTGGCCAGTTCCCAGCATGGCCTTGTGCTCCCCACAACAGAGCAGCAGTGTCAGACATCTTTGATGGGGCTTTCCACTCTCTGTGAGGTGAGCATGCTTCAGTGTGAGCTTGCTGGGCCATGTGGGGGAGATGTTGAGCTGTGACTACCACTCCCATCATGCTATTGCCTCCACCCCCTTCCCAGCATGCCCATATTTCCTTCCTTTTGAGTGTACTTCACTGTGTGTGGGTGTGACAGCAATGGCAAGATGGCTGACAGTGTTGTCCTGCTGTTGGCTGGTGGCCAGTTCCCAGCATGGCCTTGTGCTCCCCACAACAGAGCAGCAGTGTCAGACATCTTTGATGGGGCTTTCCACTCTCTGTGAGGTGTGCATGCTTCAGTGTGAGCTTGCTGGGCCATGTGGGGGGGGATGTTGAGCCGTGACTACCACTCCCATCAAGCTATTGCCTCCACCCCCCTTCCCAGCTTGCCCATACTTCCTTCCTTCTGACTCTGCTTCCCTGTGGGGTAGTGTGCCTGTGCTGAATGGATGGCTGACAGTGTTGTCCTGGCGTTTGTTTGGCTACAAGTCCCATGTGTGTCACTGTGCTTCCCACAGCATGACCCAGGGTGGTGGTTCTTTGTGGGATAAATATTTTTAGTGTGAGGCAATGCATTTTCCCAGGTGAGTTGTGTGTAGTTTGGGTTAGGGGGGTGTGTGGGAAGAGCTGCTGGTAACTATGGTCATAGCTGTCAGTCCTCCTTCCCACCCAGCCAGATATCCCACCATGGAACGTGCTTCCATTGCAGGGAGTGCAAGTTGTCTTTCAGGATGTCAGACAGTGGTGTCCTGCTGTTGGTTGGTGCACAGTTCCCAGCAGGGCCTTGTGCTCCCCACAGCAGTAGCCAGTGTCAGCCATCTTGTCAGTTGTTTTCCACTCCCTGTGATGTGAGCATGGTTCAGAGTGGTGTTGATGGGCGTATTGTGATGGTGGGCAATATCTGTGACTACAACTCCCATGATGCTATTGGCTACACTGACTTGACCAGCATACACAGAATTCCTTCCTTTCTGTGGGATTGCCTGTGTGGTGGTGTTGTAGTGGTGGCTACATATCTGACAGTGTTTGTTGGTTATATTTGTGCCACTGCCTAGCTTTATTTGTTGTAGGGTTTGTACATGTCATGACACAGTTACATATCACTATGAGATGGCATGTATTGTGTTTATCTGATTGACATACACATCTTGGGATGATTCTGTTTTTGTTGCTGTGTATTTGCTAAGGGTGCCTGGTTTGACTATCCCCTTGACAGTGATGTGTGTGTATTGTCACACGATATTGGGTATATTGGTTGTGTACTCACCAGGCTCTGGGATGTCTTCTAGTCCATAGACGCTCACTGGTGGTAGGATGGCCCGCACCTTCTCCTCCCAGGGCCTGAGGTATAGTGGTTTGGCAGGAGGGCCACTGCCGGTGTGTTGGCTCAAGATGTAATCCTTCTTCAGTAGGTCCCTGACCCTCCTGTGCACATCATACCACCTGTTCTGGATGTCTTCCTTTGTGCGCAAACATGGTAATTGTGCGTTCACCCTGTCAACGGTCCTCGCCCACATCTTGGTTTTCTGTGACATGGGGGTCTGTTGGACCAGTGTACCAAACAGCTGTGGCTCTACCCTGAGGATCTCATTTACCAGGACTTCCAATTCACTATCTAGGAACTTTGGATTCTTCTTGGGGGGCATGGTGATGGGTGTGGTGGTGTGTGATGTGTGTGTTGGTGTGCAAGTGAGGGTGTGTGAGTGTGTGTTTTACTGGGTGTATGTGAGGGTGCTATTTGTTGAGGTGCTGATGGTGTGTGGCTTGTGTGATGGATGAGCTGTGAGTGTGTGTGTGGTTGCTGTCTGTTGGTGTTCTGTGCTGACAGGTCATTTGAATTTGCAAAGGATCATGGTAGGGATTTGTGTCCTTTATATGGGTGGAGTTGTGGGGGTGTCTTTGTTCCCTGTTCCCCCCCCAGTATTTATTGGCTTTGTAATTGCTTGTTTGGCCTTTTTTTGTTGTTGTGTTTTTCCCTTTGTACTTTTTGTACAGGTAGGAGACGTTCTTCTGACCGAGTCGGACCCTGCAGTTGTCTCGTGCGAGCTTCTCCGAGTCGTTCACGCTGTGTTTGTGCTGTTTCCTGTGCTGCGTATGCGTCGGTCGCGGTGTATTGGGTTGCTTCGGCTCGCTGTTTTGTATGCGTGTCGGTCGTACGGCTTGAGCTCCGTGCGACTCGGTCGTGTTTTCCACGCGTTGCATCGTACTTGGCGGGTCGGAGTTCGCGGGTACGTTTCGTTCGGGATTCTTCCTGGTGCGTGTCGGTCGGTTCGATTCGCGTGCTTTTCCGGCCGGATAGCTGTTTCCGCGCGGTTCGGTCGTTCGGCTTGTGTTCCGTACGAGTCGGTCGGATTTTGCACGCTTTTCATCGTACTTTGCGGGTCGGGCTGCACCGGTCTGTGTCGGTCGGAATTAATTCCGGCTCCGAGTCGGTCGGTACGTTTTCCGGCCCGAATCGGAATCGGCCCCTTAGTGTCCAGCACCTACCCCAATTTATTTTAGACTGGAGTGGGAATAGTAAATTAATTAGGTTTAGTGTCCATCACCTACCCCAATTTATTTTAGACTGGAGTGGGAATAGTAAATTAATTAGGTTTAGTGTCCAACACCCACCCCAATTTATTTAAGACTGGAGTGGGAATAGTAAATTAATTTATTTTAGTGTCCAATTAATTAGGTTTAGTGTCCAACACCTACTCAAATTTATTTAAGACTGGAGTGGGAATAGTAGATTAATTATGTTTAGTGTCCAGCACCTACCCCAATTTATTTTATATTGGAGTGGGAATAGTAAATTAATTTATTTTAGTGTCCAGCACCTACCCCAATTTATTTAAGAGTGGAGTGGGAATAGTAATTTAATTAGGTTTAGTGTCCAGCACCTTCTCCAATTTATTTTAGACTGGAGTGGGAATAGTAAATTAATTAGGTTTAGTGTCCAGCACCTACCCCAATTTATTTTAGACTGGAGTGGGAATAGTAAATGAATTAGGTTTAGTGTCCATCACCTACCCCAATTTATTTAAGACTGGAGTGGGAATAGTAAATTAATTACGTTTAGTGTCCAGTACCTACCCCAATTTATTTTAGACTGGAGTGGGAATAGTAAATAAATTTTTTTAGTGTACAGCACCTACCCCAATTTATTTAAGACTGGAGTGGGAATAGTAAATTAATTACGTTTGGGGGCCGATTCCGATCTCGGCCGGTAGTGCTCCGAATCGGATTCGGCTTTACCGGATCCGATTCGGAGCCCTGTTTCCCGACCGAACCGTACGCGGGTCCGGCCGAGCGAGTACGATGCGAAATCGCCGACCGACTCGTCCGGGCGTCCCGACCGCTCCGACCGACTCGCTACCGGCTCGAACCACTCCGACCGACTCGCTCGGACTCGACTCGCACCAGCGCAATGGAGACGTTTCCCGGCCGGGTAAGTACGATGCGCGCCGCGAGCAGTCCGACCGAGCCGCGCACTCCGGCTCGAAAGAGCTGTCGGAGCCGTACTTTGGGGGTCCGTGTCGGACCCCCTGTACGCGTAGCCGCGCGAGTCGCACACAGGGGGACCCATGGGTCCCCTCTACCTGTGCGTGTACGGCGCGAATCGCTTCGCCGCGTACCCGCTGTAGGGGCGCCCTTGTCCGACTCGCACCCATTGCGTCAATGGGAGCCCGCGTACGCGTTGTACGACCGGCTCCCATTGACTTCAATGGGAGTCCGACCGACTCGAGTCCGATAACATACGGCCGCATCGTACTCGTTCGGTCGGACTGCACGGGTCCGATTCGGTCGGAAATCTCTCCGGGTCCGGGTTGGTCGGAGAAATTTCCGGCCCGAATCGGAATCGACCCCTTAGTGTCCAGCACCTACCCCAATTTATTTTAGACTGGAGTGGGAATAGTAAATTAATTTTTTTAGTGTACAGCACCTACCTCAATTTTTTTTAGGTTGGAGTGGGAATAGTAAATTAATTAGGTTTAGGGGCCGAATCCGATTCGGGCCGGAAAAAATACCGACCGACTCGGTACGGGATAATAGTCCGACCGACACGTACCGGCGTTGCCCGACCTGGGAAGTACGATGAAATGCATGTGAATCACGACCGACTCGTACGGAACTCAAGGCGAACGACCGACCCGGACGGAAACAAGCTATCCGGCCGGTAAGCCACGCGAATCGAACCGACCGACACGCACCAGGAAGAAACCCGAACGAAACGTACCCGCGAACTCCGACCCGCGCAGTACGATGCAATGGGTGCAAAAGCAGACCGATTCGCACGGAGCCCAAGCCGTACGACCGACACGCATACAAAACACAGCCGAACAAACACAATACACCGTGACCGACGCGTACGCAGCATATGAAACCGAGCTGAAACACAGCAGGAACGACTCGGAGAGGCGCGCACGAGATAACTGCAACGTCCTACTCGGTCAGAAGAACGACTCCAACATGCACAATAATCACTAATGAAAAAATACAAAAAAGAGGGCCAAACAAGCAATGACAAAGCCAATAAATACAGGGGGTGAAAAAAATGGAACAAGGACACACCCCCAACTCCACCTACATAAAGGCCACAAATCCCTACCATGATCCTTTGCAAATTCCACTGACCTGCCAGCAGAGAACACATCACACAGCAAACACAGACACACACACAGCTCATCCAACACAAAAGCCACACACCATTAGCACCTCAACAAATAGCACCCTCACACACACACACAGCAAAACCTACACTCACACACCCTCACTTGCACACACACACACATCAATCACCACCACCACCCATCACCATGCCCCTAAAGAAGAATCCAAAGTTCCTAGATAGTGAATTGGAAGTCATGGTAGACGAGATCCTGAGGGTAGAGCCACGGTTGTTTGGCACATTGGTCCAACAGACCCCCATGTCGCAGAAAACCAAGATGTGGGCGAGGATCGTCGACAGGGTGAACGCACAATCACCATATTTGCGCACAAAGGAAGACATCCAGAACAGGTGGTATGATGTGCGCAGGAGGGTCAGGGAACTACTGAAGAAGGATTACCTCCTGAGCCAGCACACCGGCAGTGGCCCTCCTGCCAAACCAGTATACCTCAGGCCCTGGGAGGAGAAGGGGCGGGCCATCCTACCACCAGTGAGCGTATATGGACTAACAAACATCCCAGAGCCTGGTGAGTACACAACTAATATACACAATATTGTGTGCCAATACACACACATCACTGTCAAGGGGACAGTCAAACCATGCACCCCTAGCAAATCAACAGCAAACAAAAGATAATCATCCCAAAAAGTGTATGTCAGTCAGATAAACACAATACATGCCATCTCATAGTGATATGTAACTGTGTCATGACATGTACAAATCCAATACAAAATTGAGCTAGGCAGTGGCACAAATCTAACCAACAAACACTGTCAGATATTTAGCCACCACTAGAACACCACCTCACAGGGAAGCTCACAGAAAGGAAGGAATCCTGTGTATGCTGGTGAAGTCAGTGTAGCCAAGAGCATGATGGGACTCGTAGTAACAGATAATGGGCAGCCTCACATTTGGACCATCAACACCACTCAGAACCATGCTCACAACACAGGGAGTGGATAAGGACTGACAAGATGGCTGACACTGGGTACTGCTGTGGGGAGCACAAGGCCCTGCTGGGAACTGTGCACCAACAAACAGCACAACACCACTGCCTGACATCCTGAAAGCCAACTTGCACTCCCTGCAATGCAAGCATGTTGCATGGTGGGATATCTGGCTGGGTGGGAAGGAGGACTCACAGCACTGACCATAGTTACAAGCAGCTCACCTCACACACCCCCTCAACACAAACTCCACATTACCCACCTGGGAGAATGCAATGCCTCACATACCAAATGAAGATCCCACAAAGAACCACCACCCTGGGTAATGCTGTGTGAAGCACAGGGACACTCTTGGGACTTGTAGCCAAACAAACGCAAGGACAACACTGTCAGCCTTCCTGTCAGCACAGGCACACTACCCCACAGGGAAGCAGAGTCCAAAGGAAGGAAGTACGGGCATGCTGGGAAGGGGGTGTAGGCAATAGCATGATGGGAGTTGTAGTCACAGATACTGCTCACCCTCACAATTGGCCCATCAACACCACTCTGAACCATGCTCACATCACAGGGAGTGGATAAGGACTGACAAGATGGCTGACACTGGGTACTGCTGTGGGGAGCACAAGGCCCTGCTGGGAACTGTGCACCAACAAACAGCACAACACCACTGCCTGACATCCTGAAAGCCAACTTGCACTCCCTGCAATGCAAGCACGTTGCATGGTGGGATATCTGGCTGGGTGGGAAGGAGGACTCACAGCACTGACCATAGTTACAAGCAGCTCACCTCACACACCCCCTCAACACAAAATCCACATAACCCACCTGGGAGAATGCAATGCCTCACATACCAAATGAAGATCCAACAAAGAACCACCACCCTGGGTAATGCTGTGTGAAGCACAGGGACACTCTTGGGACTTGTAGCCAAACAAACGCAAGGACAACACTGTCAGCCTTCCTGTCAGCACAGGCACACTACCCCACAGGGAAGCAGAGTCCAAAGGAAGGAAGTACGGGCATGCTGGGAAGGGGGGTGTAGGTAATAGCATGATGGGAGTTGTAGTCACAGATACTGCTCACCCTCACAATTGGCCCATCAACACCACTCTGAACCATGCTCACATCACAGGGAGTGGATAAGGACTGACAAGATGGCTGACACTGGGTACTGCTGTGGGGAGCACAAGGCCCTGCTGGGAACTGTGCACCAACAAACAGCACAACACCACTGCCTGACATCCTGAAAGCCAACTTGCACTCCCTGCAATGCAAGCACGTTGCATGGTGGGATATCTGGCTGGGTGGGAAGGAGGACTCACAGCACTGATCATAGTTACAAGCAGCTCACCTCACACACCCCCTCAACACAAACTCCACATAACCCACCTGGGAGAATGCTATGCCTCACATACCAAATGAAGATCCCACAAAGAACCACCACCCTGGGTAATGCTGTGTGAAGCACAGGGACACTCTTGGGACTTGTAGCCAAACAAACGCAAGGACAACACTGTCAGCCTTCCTGTCAGCACAGGCACACTACCCCACAGGGAAGCAGAGTCCAAAGGAAGGAAGTACGGGCATGCTGGGAAGGGGGTGTAGGCAATAGCATGATGGGAGTTGTAGTCACAGATACTGCTCACCCTCACAATTGGCCCATCAACACCACTCTGAACCATGCTCACATCACAGGGAGTGGATAAGGACTGACAAGATGGCTGACACTGGGTACTGCTGTGGGGAGCACAAGGCCCTGCTGGGAACTGTGCACCAACAAACAGCACAACACCACTGCCTGACATCCTGAAAGCCAACTTGCACTCCCTGCAATGCAAGCACGTTGCATGGTGGGATATCTGGCTGGGTGGGAAGGAGGACTCACAGCACTGACCATAGTTACAAGCAGCTCACCTCACACACCCCCTCAACACAAAATCCACATAACCCACCTGGGAGAATGCAATGCCTCACATACCAAATGAAGATCCAACAAAGAACCACCACCCTGGGTAATGCTGTGTGAAGCACAGGGACACTCTTGGGACTTGTAGCCAAACAAACGCAAGGACAACACTGTCAGCCTTCCTGTCAGCACAGGCACACTACCCCACAGGGAAGCAGAGTCCAAAGGAAGGAAGTACGGGCATGCTGGGAAGGGGGTGTAGGCAATAGCATGATGGGAGTTGTAGTCACAGATACTGCTCACCCTCACAATTGGCCCATCAACACCACTCTGAACCATGCTCACATCACAGGGAGTGGATAAGGACTGACAAGATGGCTGACACTGGGTACTGCTGTGGGGAGCACAAGGCCCTGCTGGGAACTGTGCACCAACAAACAGCACAACACCACTGCCTGACATCCTGAAAGCCAACTTGCACTCCCTGCAATGCAAGCACGTTGCATGGTGGGATATCTGGCTGGGTGGGAAGGAGGACTCACAGCACTGACCATAGTTACAAGCAGCTCACCTCACACACCCCCTCAACACAAACTCCACATAACCCACCTGGGAGAATGCTATGCCTCACATACCAAATGAAGATCCCACAAAGAACCACCACCCTGGGTAATGCTGTGTGAAGCACAGGGACACTCTTGGGACTTGTAGCCAAACAAACGCAAGGACAACACTGTCAGCCTTCCTGTCAGCACAGGCACACTACCCCACAGGGAAGCAGAGTCCAAAGGAAGGAAGTACGGGCATGCTGGGAAGGGGGTGTAGGCAATAGCATGATGGGAGTTGTAGTCACAGATACTGCTCACCCTCACAATTGGCCCATCAACACCACTCTGAACCATGCTCACATCACAGGGAGTGGATAAGGACTGACAAGATGGCTGACACTGGGTACTGCTGTGGGGTGCACAAGGCCCTGCTGGGAACTGTGCAACAACCAACAGCAAGACACCACTGAATGACATCCTGAGAGTCAACCTGAACCCACTGCAAGGGTGGCATGCTTCATGGTGGGATAACTGAGCTAGGTGGAGAAGGATGGCCGGATGTCCACCAAATACAACAAATTCTGGCCATGCACACACCTCAACATTCACATTGAAATGCCCCAGGTATGCATGACAATGTGCTACACCAATATCAACCTCTTACTGTGACAACTTAGGACAATGCAATGTACATGCCCGCATCCAGAGGTACAGTCACAACTGTCAGGTGTGGGAACCATTGATGCCTGTAGAAACATAACATACAATGTGTGTCTCTTCCAAATACAGGTGATGATGATGGGGACACAGCAGCAGGCGAGGAGGAGTCCCTGTCCCAGGCTCCGGGGGACACAGAGCTCACTGGTGTGGAACAGCCTCTGCCCTCCTCGGATGGCGAAGACCTACCTGGCACCTCCGGTGTGAGTCATCATGCAGCACCAGCTGGACCAACACCTGCACCCCCTGCACCCACCCCTCCAACAACTGCCAACACACAGACCACCCCCGCCGACACGGACAGACCAAGGACCACCGATGGCAACAGCACAGGGCCCCAGGCCCAGCGTGGAGCAATGGACGACAACACCACTAACAACCCCCAAGGGGGCCTTGGGTCACCTGTGCGTGCCACCGCAGGTCCTGCACGTGTCGCCAGGGGTGGTGGGAGGGGTGGTAGACATAGGTCGCTGCTTGCAGAGGGGTCTGGACTGCATGATGACCCACAACTGGCACGCATCGCTGATGCGTACCAGGATAGCACCGGAGAGGTCAGACAGGTCGTGGGGATCCTCAAGGACATACAACAGCAGCAGGCTGCCCATCATGCCCGCTTGGACTCCCACATGTCCCGTGTGGAGACACACATGTCTCGCATGGAGTCCAAGTGGGACACATTGCAAGAACTCACAGCGGTGCATAGGGACATATTGACATGCCTCCGCCAGATTAGCACCAACATGGCCACACCTCCCTGTGTGCCCACAACATCTGGTGCTGCAACAACTGACACCGCCACAGGGAGGGAGGAGGATTCTGGCAGAGACTCCCCTGCACCGCCGCAGCTTGCACGTGAGGGTCCCCCCCCCAAAGAAGAGGGGTCGTCCGAGGAAGGAAAACTGAGAGGTTGATGGCCACGTACATCCCCCAGGAAGCAAAACACCTGTTCCGGAAATTCTCCTTTGTGTGCAAACTTTTCACCCTGTCGAATGCAACACTACTCTCCCACATGACATGGGGAGTTCAAGTTGGACTAATGTATCATATGACTGTGGACTTCACTCAGGACATTTCTGCTACCAAGACTTCCAACTCATCTGGGAACTTTGGATCCCAATCCCAATGTACAGCACCCACCATCCTGTGCACTATACACACACACATTTCTGTAAATAAAATCACTAGTACACCATACTTGCCTCTGTTGTTATTCAAATGTGGATACTGTTATGGTGATGATGATCTGCTAAATTACACTGTGTATGCTAACTGCTACAGCAAGTACAACACCGTCGTGTGAGTCATGGTGACGTGACACATATGAGGGAGACACACCACTAGGGCTACACAACACAGAGACACCAGGGCCATCGGACTCATCGCCCACAGTGATGTTGCCAGGAAATACAGTGGAATGCACAGACACCACACCTATTCAGAGTCTGTGTCAACTAGCCCACAGGTGCAGTAAGCAAATGTCAGTCAGATGTGTGACCACAGACAACGCACATCCCAAGGTGAAGCACAGGTTCATTACACATTTGCAACATGTTGTTTCCACTACAAATGCAAGGTTTACCCACATGGCAGTGGGCACACAGTCAACAAGTGCAGAAGATATGAAGTCCAGGGGTGTGTGGCACATCACTTGTAGGCAAACTACTGCTGCCACCCTGAAAGCTGAATCATCGTGTCGGGGGATCCAAGTTGACCAAAGTACTCAGTAAGCACCCTGTGAAGGACAGACATGACACACAGTTAAAACCACTGAAGAACAGGACAGAACTGCAATACTCATGCCCAATACATGTCACAAGACAACTACACAAAACCAAGTTAGCATGTCAAAACTGTTGGGAAGTACAGACTACCTGTAAGGACACATTGCTGCACGCATCCAGTCAAGTAGCACATGGCCACACTCAAACAGCACCAGAGCACCACCCACACATATCATGCAAACTCACATCATTCACATTACATCTCCCTGGATACTCATATTCAGCTGAAGAAGTTGGTGATGAGCTGTGTGCGGACATCACCATCATCATCATCATCATCATCACTGGCATCGTGGTCCAGGCCAGGATCCTCCACAGGTGGCGGACGTTGGTCATCGTCATCCAGGATGAGAGGCAACTCCTTCCGCCCTGCCAGGTTGTGTAGCATGCAGCAGACGATGACAATCTTTCACACCTTTGCTGGGGCATATGGGAGGGCCCCTCCTGTCTTGTCCAGGCAGCGGAAGCGGCTCTTCAGGAGACCAAAGGTCCGCTCAATCACTCTCCTGGTCTGACCATGTGCCTCATTGTAGCGCATCTGGGCTGGTGTCACAGGGTTCCTGAGGGGTGTCAGCAACCACGGCATGTTGGGGTATCCGGAGTCACCTACGGACAGACAAGTGCACATTAGCTGAGTTGGAAAAGTGGGTGGAATACTACAGATCAGAACACACACAATGGTACAAAGTCAGTACACACCGACAAGCCAGGCACGCTGGTTCTGCATCTGTGCCATCATCCTCGGGATGCGACTACTCCTCATCACGTAGGCATTGTGTGCTGAACCAGGGAAACGGGCACACACATGTGTGATGCTCATATCTGCAAGACATACCACCAGAGCATTGATCGAATGGTAATGTTTACGGTTCCGGTATGCCTGCTCATGTGCCTGTGGTGGTATCAAAGCCATATGTGTCCCATCAATGGAGCCAATGACATGTGGCATCCTCCCCAGGGCATAGAAGTCACTCTTGACGTCAGTGAGTTGTTGACGTGTTGGGAAATAGATGTACTGGTTCAGGCATCTCAACATTGCCTCCAAAACATCGCGTAGCACACGGCTGAACATAGTCTGTGACATCCCACCGGCAGTCGCCACAGTGTGTTGAAAGGTACCAGTGGCAAAGAAGTGTAGGGCTGCCATTACCTTCACCTTGGGTGTCAGCGCCGTAGGGTACGTCCGGCCAGGTTGCAAATGTGGTGCCAAGTGCACTGCCAAATCATCAATCAGCTGCCTGGTGAAGCGGTACCGTCGGATGCTGTCACGTTCCACCATCGTTGCCAGGTCAGGAAATGGTCTATGGACAGCTGGAGCCCTGCAGTGCATAGGTTGAAGAAAGAAAGATTGCCAGTCACCCCACATATGTGCCATTCACCATACTCAATTTCACATGATACATCATTACGAGACACAAGTACTTGATGTGTGTGCCGTTCTGTTCGGACATAACTCACACCTACATGCCCATCATCTAACTTCTCAGTACAACATGTGTGCACAACAGGTACCAGGTTGTGCTATGGGAAACCATTAGGCTGTGTCACAGTACCCATTTCCTGCTGTCACGTTCCACACACACACCACAGTGACATGTCTGGACAGATGCGCCACAGGCATCACAGCTCATTGACAGGTAGATTCCCAGTGACCCTGTCTTGCCACATGGACACTGGCATGACATGGCGTATCATGTACACGTCAGAAAAACAAACATGACTCCCACAGGTAGTGGCCCCTGTCACCTCCGCAGGACAGACATGGACGCCAGTGACGCACAACATCAAAGTCCATGCACAAACAACGTTGATGTGGAGACTGTCTCCCATCGTGCACATGGAATCAGAGACATCGGAAACACAACATGCACACAGACTGTGGAGGGACATCACTATTGTGGCAATGGGTCATCCTGTGACGTACACGCCTTCCCCCATGGGACCCTGGGGGTATGTGACATGTCACACACATACACAACCTGGAAATGTGACCATGCCACATGCTCCGAAATGAACTGTTGCACATCACAGTGGTCATGTGCACAACACACAAAGGACCCTGTCCCCATTAACACATGCACATCCTGGGTGTGGCTGCCCACAAGTGCCACCACAGAAACCACATGTTAACCCCCATACACAGAAAAGGTAATGCAGCCTTACATGCCTTAGGAAACAGTGTGGACTGGGTGTGGTGTTGTAGGTGTGCCCCTGTGTCTCTGGCAGGTATATGTGGCTGGCATACGTTCACCAGTGACAAGCATGGTGACATATGCGACTGACCTGTACAGGTACGCGTTGTAAAGCAATGGACCGATCGGTGTGCCCGGCCGGCCCATTGCATCTGTTGTGAGCGGGTACGCGTTGTATCCCGAAATACGCGTTGTACAGCAATGGACCAATCGGTGTGCCCGGCCGGCCCATTGCATCTGTTGTGAGCGGGTACGCGTTGTATCCCGAAATACGCGTTGTACAGCAATGGACCGATCGGTGTGCCCGGCCGGCCCATTGCATCTGTTGTATCCCGATATACGCGTTGTACAGCAATGGACCGATCGGTGTGCCCGGCCGGCCCATTGCATCTGTTGTGAGCGGGTACGCGCTGTACAGCAATGGACCGATCGGTGTGCCCGGCCGGCCCATTGCATCTGTTGTGAGCGGGTACGCGTTGTATCCCGAAATACGCGTTGTACAGCAATGGACCGATCGGTGTGCCCGGCCGGCCCATTGCATCTGTTGTGAGTGGGTACGCGTTGTATCCCGAAATACGCGTTGTACAGCAATGTACCGATCGGTGTGCTCGGCCGGCCCATTGCATCTATTGTGAGCGGGTACGCGTTGTATCCCGAAATACGCGTTGTACAGCAATGGACCGATCGGTGTGCCCGGCCGGCCCATTGCATCTGTTGTGAGCGGGTACGCGTTGTACAGCAATGGACCGATCGGTGTGCCCGGCCGGCCCATTGCATCTGTTGTGAGCGGGTACGCGTTGTATCCCGAAATACGCATTGTACAGCAATGGACAGATCGGTGCGCACGCATTGGCTGGGGCCTGGCATGGCAACGGACGCGTTTTGAAGCTCCAACGAGTTTGATGCAGTGAATTCAGTTGGCCACAACTATGTTGCAAAATCATGGGTGTCATGAAGTTGAAGATTTGAAGGATGCTGTGGGCGTGTATTAGTGCTGCTATTCCATGGATTGGTCAGATTCAGAAGATGCAAACGACTTGGACCTATCACTTTGGACACATGGGACAGTATCTGCCTCTGCAGCACACATATAATGCTGGCTGTTCCCCTGAGAGCTCACTTGCCTGCACTACGTGCTCCAGGACGACATCTGCCACCAACACTGCTGCTGTCTCTGCATCCTCTGGCTACTGCAATGGCACGTACTGTGGAGAGAGCCCCAGCCTTCAGCCTTGAGGAGAACCAGGCCCTGCTGGACAGCCTCCTTCCACAGTACAGCAAGCTGTATGGGACACCAGGGGAGCAGGTGAGTGTGCTGTCCACTGCCTTTCTAATTTTGCATGTTGTCTGACTAGCAGGACTTACAGTGTGCACACCACTGGCTAGCATGCTCACTGAGTAGTTCTGAGCCCCCAAAGTGTGTAGTTACATGCACTGAACAGGTACAGTGCAGTAACAGTGCATTCCAACAAGTTTTACTTTCCATGCAATGATACCATGTAGTAACTGCTGGCAAACTGTTCATAGCCATCGTTGCACTGCCTGTGTACATCATGTGCCCCAGTAATTGAGACATGTATATCCAACTGTGTGATGCATGGATATGTTGCATGTGTAGTAATGGCATTTTCACTTTGTCATCCTCACAGGTTGATGCCCACCAGAAGCAGAAAATCTGGCTGACCATCGCCCGGGCAGTAAGATCCGTTGGGGACTACAAGTGCCGGATCCGCAACTGCCAGGAGAGGTGGCAGGAACTTCGAGGCTGGACCCGGAGGATCGCAAGGGTCCAGCTGAAGCTGTCGCCTCCTCGCAGGAGGGGCGGACACCGGACCCTGACCCCCCACATGCTCAGGATCCTGGCGGTGGTCTTCCCTGACCTGGATGGGCAGCTGAAGGACAGACAGCAGCAAGGAGGGGGTGAGTCCATGACAGCACTGTGCACTTTGTCTGACATGCTATGTGCCCTCCTCTGGCCTGGTTAAACTTCCACAGTACATCAGTCTTGTGGTCCAGGACCCATGTCCCTCTATTGTGACATGCCCACTCCTCATCTGATACGCATATGTGTGGCCCTTACAGTCAGGAAATTGTGTTACTTGGGGACTGTGTCATTGCATTTTGCTTTGCTCAAGGTGGGGGACAGCTTTGTTCCGGTGACTATGTTGTGGGATTCATGGGTGGGTCAATTGCTCACACAATGCCCAAGTCCTGACATGTAATCTGGGTGTAACTTTGATATGTGGTCCACTTGCTGATCTGATTCACCACATGTCCCTGGGGTATTTGGCACACCCCCATGCTGTGGGTGGGAACAATGTTTGGGCCTCAGGAGTATGTATATCAAGTGTGTCACACATGCTTAGACACCTGCCTACTGTCCAGGACTCATCCCTCTTACAGGTGGAGCTGGACAGTCATGCCTACTCCAGGGCATACAATACACTCTGTACTCCCACTCCCGTGGATCATCTGACATGTTGTGATCAGTGACATGTTCCCTCAGGTGTCTGCCTCTGTGTCATTGTGCTGTGGCTTCGTTGTCAGGACTACTGGTATGTTTGTCGGTTAGGGCTCAGCATGCCATCTGAGATGTGACCATGAGAGACGATACTTCTGTGACTTATAGGTGTCTGATCACTTGACTGTGCACACAGGTGTATGCGACTGTGACTTTCAGGCAGCTGTTTTTCATTCACAGCACACTGTGAGGTGCTCATGTTCAGAGAGTTGTGTTTCGTGTCCCCCATATGTCCAATTGGTATGACGTGGACAAATAGTAGTTCAGATGATGTTGTTTTTGGGGGATGGACATGTGCACTTGTCAGTTACATAACTTGCATTCCCCATGTCCTAGGATTGTGACACAGTGCAGACTGTTGTTGGCTGGCTGCCATGGCCATGTGACTGGAGACAGTGATGTATGACTTTGCACGCATGCCTGTGTCATGGCATTAAACTTCCTAAGACTGATCCTGCAGGGGAGTGACATGTGCAAAATGCACCCCATTGTGGCATTGACTATCCGGACATGGGTGGATCATGGTGTCTGGTGCTGGTATGCATCACATGCATTTCTATTTAGACTCTGGCCATCCCTTTCTCTGGACACCTGCACTGACTCAGTGGCAAGAGATGTGATGTGTGCATGTTCACATACTTCACCGTGTTCCCTGCAATGTCCAACAACTGTGTAGGTGGTGCATGTGTCCACACTGGGGTCTTACCATCAGACAGGCACCAGACAGATGGGTGCAAGGGCAGGAGGGGTGTGAGTCCCATGGTTGACCATTGGCTTCCCCGAATCTGTGTGAGGACTTTAGGCAATGTTCAACTAAGGATGCCAGGGCTTGCTCTGTGATGTGCTGTACTTACTGTGTGCGGTCAGTGCAGGTGACTGATGTTTGTCTGTTTCCCTAATTGTTTGCAGATACATCCACGGCCACAGGAGGGGACAGCTCCACGGACCAGGAGGAGCAGCGGAGCCAGACTGGGTCAGCATACGACGAGTGGTCAGAGGGACCCAGTGACACAGAGGGCGAGGGGAGCCACACTGAGGAGTCCTCAGCACCATCCACCTCAGCTGAGGACCACAGCAGCTCGGAGGATGACTCCCTTGTGGAGGCGGGTCTCAGCAGCCACCAAAGGCCAGCTAGTCTGTCTGGCCCTGCCACCACCACCACCACCACCACCACCGCCCTCCCATTGGCTCCCATTCCTGAGGTCCGTGGAGGCTCCCATGCTCGGGAGCGTGTCTCCTTCGTGCCAGGCACCGCACCCCCTGCCCCTGTGTCCCCTGCTGCCCTGAGTGAGGAGTCTGTGTACCTCCTTCGGCAGCTCCATGTAGGGCAGACAGCAATGCTGAGTGTCCTCCATGCACACACCACTCTGTTGACACAGCTGGTGTCGTTCATGGAAGGCATCTCGACGGGTATGTCTGCCCTACAGAGGAGCAATAAGTCCATGGACTCCTCCCTGACGGCAGCCGTGTCCCTCCTCCAACAGTCCCTCACCCCTCCCACCTCTGCCCCATCCACACTTCCTGCCACCCTACCTGTCCAAAGCACATACACACCTGCACAATCACCCAAGCACACAGACACGAGCAGCACAGACACACCCAAGAGAAAGGCAAGACGTGCACACAAGCATCCTCAGGGGACTGATACCACACACACAGGGGATGGGGAACAGACACACACACAGGCATCCACAGTCACTCCGCAGTCCTCCAAATCCTCTCCCTCCAAGACCCCTTCCCTTGCCTCACCTGCTACCCCACCTACACAGCAGATCTTCCTGTGTGACCTCGGCCTCTTCCCCTCCGATCCTGCTGATCCAGCATACCGGGGAAGAGGAAGTCCACCCACACAGAGGGGAGTGCCCCTTGCCCCCGGACACCCTCCCCCAGGCGCAGGCAGACACAGGACCCCATTCGGAAGTCCCCCCGGAGCAGGAAGAGCAAGACCCCACCACCACCACCACGCAGCTCCACCACCCAGTCTCTCTCCTCCATCCCCCAGGCCACCACTCCACAGGTTTCCCCGCCACACCCTGCCCCAGGTTCCACCACACACCGATACCGCATCCTCAGACTGCTTAGGCCCTCCCCCCTGCCACTTGCTCTTCCACCCCAACCCAGATGCTCTGCCTGTTAGTGCCACTGGTGTGGAGACCGGGTCCCCCCCTCTGTCCTGCCCACCTCATCTGCCCACCCTTCCACTCCCTTGGAGTCATGCACTGCAGTGGAGTCCACAACCACCCCGTCTGACTCGGGCACTGCAGTGGGGACCCAGTCCACTACATCAGACCAGCCCACTGCAGTGGTTGCAGCACCCACACCAACTGACTTGTGTACCACAGTGGTGCGGGCCCCCCCTGAGTCAGACACCTCCACTGCAGTTGCCGGTGACACTCCTGCACCCACCACCCCTTCACTGCCTCACTCTGCCATCCCCTGATCATGTCCATGCGGTGCCTGGCCTGCCCCTTGTATGCCCCTCCAAGGGGGATGTCCCCTGTCCGTACCAGTGCAGGCAAGCAATGGGTGACCAGTTGTCACTTATCACCCTGTTGGGACTGTGATTTTGGACTGGTCATTGGCCTTAGTTTCCTTTGGACTTCAGAGTTTTCCTTGACATTTGCTGAATAAAGCCTCTTTTTGTTTAATTGTGGGTTTTCTTTTGATGTACATGATGTGGATGAGTAGCATCCTGCATTTGCAGTTGTAATAGTGTTCATATCAGGAAAATGAAGTGTTGCTGTGATGGACTCCATGTGGTCCATGGGATATGTGTCCTGTTGTATTCTGGATCTATGGCATCCTTTGCTGCAGTCTGAGGGTGTAATGTTCAGCATTTGACACAGGAATGTACATTTAGCATTTGTAAATGAACATCTTTGTCTTACACTGATGCACATCTGGTGGGCTTACCACTGTTCAATGTTCCGATTTCCCTGACTGTGTGCCCAGCTCCACTGGACATGCAGTTTTGCACATCAATGTCGAAGGACTCATCTGTGTATTCAGTGCAACTTGCTTGACACGTGTTTTGGGTGTATGCAGATGACTGACGTGACACTCCTGTACCCAGGCTGATGTGAGCAGAGCCTTCTGTGTGTTGTAGTTGTTGACTCACTGACGGAGTGTTCTGCTGACATGTTTGGGTCGTGCACAGACAAGGTTTGGCACAGCGGACCTTCCACAGGAGTGGAGTGCCCTCATGGCAGTGTGTAATCCGGTGACATTGCGTGGGCCTGTGTTGTGTGTTGTGTAAGCATGTCTGTGCGTGTTCCCTTCCCTTTTCCTACACAGGCTGTGTCCCTAGGGATGTTCCTGTTTGTGATTCTTGCTGAGTTGTTCTGTGTTCATCCAGCATCTTGGACCTGATTTCTCCGTGATGTGGGTGCATGGCAAACTAATGTTCATGAGGTTGTCATCCCAGGTTGTCTTTGTTGTCAGGGCTGGGGATGTGGTCAAACGCAGATGGGACACATTCAGGATTCCCCTTGGCACTTGTTGTTTACACAAGTCATGTCATTTACAGTTTGTGGTAGCTTTCAGTGATTGTGACACGTTGTGTGTGTGACTGCTGCCACTCCTCAGGGTCAGAGCTGCAATGTTGGAAGTTGTGTACGTGTGTTCTTAGTGTGTCACCTTGGCTTCTTCGTTGGTGTGTGACTATGGCCAGGATCCCATTGATTGAGGTGGATTTCACATCATGCCCATGTACAGCGTACTGTGCTGTGTGTCAGACATTGACGAGTCTTGTTGACTGGCCATGTGTGATGGCTTTCTGCACCTTAGTTCCCACCACCACCCCTGGTATTGTCATGGGTGCATGTGCAATGTCACCAGTCCATGTGAGCTTCACTGCTGCACATTGGTGGAGATCAGGGTGTGTGGTGTTGAGTGTGTGCAAATGTGAGTTGTTGCACGGCTAGACCCCTCCCTCCATATTGGCCTTGGCTGGCAGGCCGTGCTGATTGATTAGAGCTTGTGTAGGTGTGATGGTAGTTTGTTGCTCAGGACACATGGCTGTGGTTCACAGTGTGAACGACATCTACCTTTGTCATCACAGTGGGATTATCATGCAGGCTAGTGTCAGCACAATGTGGGGTCCCTGGGGGTAGTGCTGTGGTGGGTCTGTCTCTTGCTGTGTTAGTTGCTGTTCCTACAAGCTTGTGTGACATGTGTAATTTGGGCTCCCTCTCATCTAACAATGCCTGATTGCCCACATAGGGGTATCCGATCCATGAGTAACTTTTGTATGGCACTGTATACACATCTGTGTGGTTGGAATTCAGGCCTCCTCATGTGTTGTGTGGTTGCCTGGGGACACTGGCACACCCCCATCACCCGTTGGGTTTGATATGCAGTGTGAGTCTGCCTGTTTGTGTTTGTGCCTTAGCACCACTGCATTGGCATATCTTGGGTGTGCCATTGGCTGTATGTTGTTTGGTGGCTTTCCCCTGCTGTCCCTGGGACTCCTAGGTCATCAGTCAGCACAATAATCATGGTTTGTATGTCCCATTGCTGCCATGGTATGGTATTTGTTCACCTCACATCTACAGTCTCCACAGGATATCTACATTTGTGTGTCCATTGGTGTAGATATGTGGGTCAGCATTATGATGGTCACTTCTGTCATTGTGTTATTTGTGAATCTTGACAATGTGGGACCCCATGGGTGATGTTTGTATGCACATGGCCAAAACGATGTTTCAGTGACACTGCACTGTTTGCCTCGACCAATCTATGTTGCTATGGGACACAAGCACTACTATGCCACTGATGTGTTTGTTGTTGTGTGACCAGGATTCATCCATGCAGTTTGGCTTTGGCAGCTTTTACCATGACTACACTTACTTTATGATCACTGTGGTGATGGTGCTTTCGGCCCCATTGCCGCACTGTTCAAAAGGTGCATCAGCTATGGACCCCATACTTACCTTTTGGTCACAGTGGTGATGGGGCTTTAGGTCCCATTGCCACACTGTTCAAAAATGTGCATCAGCTATGGACACCACACTTCCCTTTTGGTCACTGTGGTGATGGGGCTTTAGGCCCCATTGCCACACTGTTCAAAAAGTGCATCAGCTATGGACACCACACTTCCCTTTTGGTCACTGTGGTGATGGGGCTTTAGGCCCCATTGCCACACTGTTCAAAAAGTGCATCAGCTATGGACACCACACTTCCCTTTTGGTCACTGTGGTGATGGGGCTTTAGGCCCCATTGCCACACTGTTCAAAAATGTGCATCAGCTATGGACACCACACTTCCCTTTTGGTCACTGTGGTGATAGGGGCTTTAGGGCCCATTGCCACACTGTTCAAAAAGTGCATCAGCTATGGACACCACACTTCCCTTTTGGTCACTGTGGTGATGGGGCTTTAGGCCCCATTGCCACACTGTTCAAAAAGTGCATCAGCTATGGACACCACACTTCCCTTTTGGTCACTGTTCCCTTTTGGTCACTGTGGTGATGGGGATTTAGGCCCCATTGCCACACTGTTCAAAAAGTGCATCAGCTATGGACACCACACTTCCCTTTTGGTCACTGTGGTGATGGGGCTTTAGGCCCCATTGCCACACTGTTCAAAAAGTGCATCAGCTATGGACCCCACACTTCCCTTTTGGTCACTGTGGTGATGGGATGTTCGAGCCCATTGCCACAGTGGCCATGGTCGGCTTGCATTGTGGAGGCCACACACATTTATGTGTGACACATGTGATAGGGGGTCACATTGTATGTTCAATGTCATGTTCAGTCTTGTAGGCATTTGACACAGACTACACACGCTTGTCAGGGTGTTGGGGGGATGTAATTTTCTGTCATTCCTTATGTGGGAGTATGCTGGTTGTGTCATGCATTACCCGTCCTATGAGTAGGGGTGGTGTTAGTGGTAGGCATCCATCCCCCCATGAGTGGGGATGGTAGTAGTGACAGGCATCAAGCCCCCTGAGTAGGGGTGGTGGTGGTGGCAGGCATCCAGGCCCCCCTGAGTAAGGGTGGTGGTAGTGGCAGGCATCCATCCCCCTAAGGGTGGGGATGGTAGTAGTGACAGGCATCCAACCCCCCTGGATAGGGGTGGTGGTAGTGGCAGGCATCCATCCCCTAAGGGTGGGGATGGTAGTAGTGACAGGCATCCAGGCACCCATGATTAGGGGTGGTGGTAGTGATAGGCATCCATTCCCCCATGAGTGGGGATGGTAGTAGTGACAGGCATCCAGCCCCCATGAGTGGGGATGGTAGTAGTGACAGGCATCCAGCCTCCCCTGAGTAGGGGTGGTGGTAGTGACAGGCATCCAGGCCCCCCTGAGTAGGGGTGGTAGTAGTGGCAGGCATCCAGCCCCCTAAGGGTGGGTATGGTAGTAGTGACAGGCATCCAGGCCCCCTGAGTAGGGGTGGTGGTAGTGGCAGGCATCCATCCCCCTAAGGATGGGGATGGTAGTAGTGACAGGCATCCATGCCCCCTGAGTAGGGGTGGTGGTAGTGACAGGCATCCAGGCCCCCTGAGTAGGGGTGGTGGTAGTGACAGGCATCCATCCCCCTAAGGATGGGGATGGTAGTAGTGACAGGCATCCAGCCCCCCTGGATAGGGGTGGTGGTAGTGGCAGGCATCCATCCCCCTAAGGATGGGGATGGTAGTAGTGACAGGCATCCAGCCCCCTGGATAGGGGTGGTGGTAGTGGCAGGCATCCATCCCCCTAAGGGTGGGGATGGTAGTAGTGACAGGCATCCATGCCCCCTGAGTAGGGGTGGTGGTAGTGACAGGCATCCAGCCCCCTGAGTAGGGGTGGTGGTAGTGACAGGCATCCAGCCCCCTGAGTAGGGGTGGTGGTGGTGGCAGGCATCCAGGCCCCCTGAGTAGGGGTGGTGGTAGTGGCAGGCATCCATCCCCCTAAGGGTGGGGATGGTAGTAGTGACAAGCATCCAGCCCCCCCTGGATAGGGGTGGGGGTAGTGGCAGGCATCCATCCCCCTAAGGGTGGGGATGGTAGTAGTGACAGGCATCCAGGCACCCATGATTAGGGGTGGTGGTAGTGGTAGGCATCCATCCCCCCATGAGTGGGGATGGTAGTAGTGACAGGCATCCAGCCCCCCATGAGTGGGGATGGTAGTAGTGACAGGCATCCAGCCCCCCCTGGATAGTGGTGGTGGTAGTGGCAGGCATCCATCCCCTAAGGGTGGGGATGGTAGTAGTGACAGGCATCCAGCCCCCCTGGATAGGGGTGGTGGTAGTGGCAGGCATCCATCCCCCTAAAGGTGGGGATGGTAGTAGTGCCAGGCATCCATGCCCCCCTGAGTAGGGGTGGTGGTAGTGACAGGCATCCAGGCCCCCCTGAGTAGGGGTGGTAGTAGTGGCAGGCATCGAGCCCCCTAAGGGTGGGTATGGTAGTAGTGACAGGCATCCATGCCCCCTGAGTAGGGGTGGTGGTAGTGGTAGGCATCCAGCCCCCCTGAGTAGGGGTGGTGGTGGTGGCAGGCATCTAGCCACCCATGAGTAGGGGTGGTGGTAGGGTGGTGTTGGTGGTAGGCATCCATCCCCCTATGGGTGTGTATGGCATTGGTGTTGGCCATCCCACCCCTATGGTTCTGCTGTTGCTTGTGTACGTCATTTGTGCATCCCTATGTGTGTGTGACATGTTTCGGGTACGTGTAGTTTGTTTGTGTTGTTGGTGTTTGACTTACCGTCTGCGCCGTACGCGTCCGTGCCGGTCCCGGTAATAGATGTAGAGTATAGGTAGGACCTGCGCAATGGGATTCATGCTTGGATCGTCTCGTTCGGGTTTCTCGTGTCTTCGACTCGTACTCGTCGCTGGCTTGTTCGTCTCGTAGCCGTGGATCGTCTTGTGGCGCACAACGGAGCTTATGTACGGCTCGCCCGGATGCTCAAACGTGCCGGACGTAGCGACGGGTTCGGCGCGTACGTAATGCGCATCGTACTAGTCCGGCCGGAAGGTGCTGTGTATTTGCTTCCGTGCGGCTCGAATCGGCGTTTAAGGATCCGGCTCGGGCGGGGAACAGGAGCTGGATTGGGTGAGTACGGCTCGTTCGGAAACTGGGTTGTTATACGCATCGTACTTGTTCGTCCGGACAAGTGTACGATTCGGTCGGGAAACATGCATTCGGCTTGTATTTTTTCCGGACGAATACTGTTAGGTGCGCTTCCGGCCGGGATCGGAATCGACCCCTTAGTGTCCAGCACCTACCCCAATTTATTTTACATTGGAGTGGGAATAGTAAATTAATTTATTTTAGTGTCCAGCACCTACCCCAATTTATTTAAGACTGGAGTGGGAATAGTAAATTAATTATGTTTAGTGAGCAGCACCTACCCAAATTTATTTAAGACTGGAGTGGGAATGGTAAATAAATTAGGTTTGTGTAGTAAATTAATAAAGTTTAAGTATAAATTATAATATGTTATTTAATATAGTTTAATTTATAAATATTTAAGAAAATTAAAAAATTATTTTGAGTTGAAAAATATGAAATGGTAGACAATAAATTGGGCATATTAATTTGGTACAATATTTATTATGAAGAAATTGTAGTTTGTATATGTAAAAACAAAAATTATAATAAATACAAAAATAATTATAACAGTATAACAGATGTTTTTTATTGTGGAAGTAATAACACATTTTTCTATTGGGTAATTTGTGTAGGATAATGAAATAAAAAAATTTAATACATCAAAATAGTTGGAAAAATATTTGTATATACATTTCAGAAATTAGGTATTGTACATTTACAATAGTTTGTATTTTTTTAATATAGAATTATGATTTTCAAAATATTGTTCATAATTGTTTATTATTAATCACAATTTTTACAATAACAGATATGTTGGACATATTTATACAGATGAAAGTTTTAACATTTTTTATATAATATAAATGTAATCATATTTATAATTTTATACAAACATATACATTTTAATTAATAATATTAATATTTAAAATATTAATATTAATAATTATTACATATGTTGTCAATTATTACATTTTTTTCAATGTTAATTTTTATCATACACAAAAAATTCAGAACAACTTTTTATATATTGTTTTTCGATAGTTTTCATTTTATGGAATTATAATATTAAATATTATATATGTTATAATATTTATTATTATAATTTTACAAAGGTTGAAAGTAATGTAATTTTTTTCAAAACATTGTATGATATTTGTAGTATTTTAATTAAATACTTTAACATTTTTATATTTAAAATAACATTTTTACAAAATTAAATTGTTTAATTTTCTTTCTTTAAAGGTGCCATATTTGTTTTGACCTTGTATTTTGTAACCGCTCGCTGTTGTTTTGGGTCATTTGGAAGGAGAGAAGCTCGCGGTTGGAAGCTGGTTCACGTCGAACAAGGTAAGGTTTAATTTCTTTATTTTAAATAACTTTTAAACTTATTTTGAAGATAGAGAGTGTTTAGTGTATTTAGGGGCCTATTACGATGGCGGTCGGAAAACCTCCCCGACCGCCATGGTAACGGGAAAAGACCGCCCTCAAGGCCCGCGACATAACCGCCGGTCGTATTACGATGTTCCTTGCTCGAAATCCGACTGCTGCGGTCGGATCGCGGGCTTTAACATTGCGGCGGTTGCTGATGCACGCAGCACCGCCGCATTGTCAAAAGGAGCATGTCCTGCATTTCTCTGCACTGCGTGGCAGGCACTGCACAGTGCCTGCCACCTGGTACAGAGAAATGTAGGGGGGACCATGGGTACCCCCCAGTGCACCCACACCCCCCCCAACACATTGGGGGCCCGTTGCGGGCCCCCGGAAGACAAACACCGCATGCCTTTCAATGGCGGTCTGACCGCTGAGGAAAGGCTGGCTACCGCCGGCATCATAATCCTGCCGGTGGAGCCTGCTCTGCACCGCCACCATTATCCTGGTCCTGCTCCGTCCGCCAGGCAGAAGTGCGGATGGCAACCCGCGGAAAGCGGCGGTCGGAATTTCCCACCTCCACGGTCACCACCGCCATCCTAATTTGAGCAGCGGATTTCTGGCTTGCGATCGCGGTCAGATGTCCACCGCCGGTCCGGCGGGCACCACCGCGGGCCCGGCGGTGGACATCCGACCGCCATCGTAATAGACCCCATAGAGATTTATTAGTGCTGTTATGAAATGTTATATGTTATAGTTACATATTGTTTGTTTATTTAGTTTTTACGTCATTGAGGCCTGGTTAGATAGTTAAAAATACGGTGTTTAATGTGTTATTCTTTAAAGTCTAAAGTTAGTAGTAATGTTATTAAGGGGCCTATTGCGATGGCGGATGGAAAACCACCCCGACCGCCATGGTAGCGGAAAACAACTGCCCGCCGGTACCGCGGCAAAACCGGCGGTCAGATTAGGATCAACCGCCATTAAAACCCGACCGCTGCGGAAAGAGGCAACGAAAACCCGCCCGCAGCGGGCGGAGCCAGTGATAAACCGTCCGCGACGGTCAGATTCGCAGCGGAAACACCCAAAGCCAACGCCAGGCACGCGGAGTAACCGCCCGTGAAATTAGGATTCCCCCGAAGTGACAGCGGTACGTTCCGCAGTTCCCGACCGCCGCGGTCGCAAACAGTGAGGAATGGGAGAGCCAGCGGAAGGGCTGTAGCATAGCCACCGCTGCGGACGCTCCGTGACAAAAATGGCGGTCGACAGAAAAAACCCACAACAAGGCTAGCAAGTGCACACAGGAAACTAGCCCTGCCCCCAAAAATACATAACACACCCCAATGACCCACCCCCATGGCAACTCCTAAACAACAAATCCCAGGACAACCCACACAACACACCTGACAGCAATACCCCATTCTGACACACCCACATAGCTGAGTATAAAACCAGCCCCTTCCCTGACAACAATCCTTTGCAATACTCCAGAAGTGAAGGGCCAAACACCACGCTGAAAGGAGAGGAAAATCAACACACCATCACTACACACACACACCACACACATCACCACCACCACTCCCACACCTGCACCTCCAACCCCTTTGCACATCACACATCATACACATCACCACCACCACCACCACTTACACACCTGCACCTCTAACACCTTTGCACATCACACACCATGTCACCACAGAAAATGCCCAAATTCACAGACAGTGAGTTGACAGTCATGGTAGATGAGATAATCCAAGTAGAGCCACAATTGTTTGGTAACCTCGTCCAACAGACACCATTAGCCACCAGAACACAAATGTGGGTAAGGATAGTTGACAAGATCAATGCAGTAGGGACCACCCCACGCAACAAACAGGAAATCATGAAACGGTGGCATGACCTGAAGAGTGTCGTCAAAAAGAAGAGGAACAAGAACCATCAGCTGGCTCAGAGGACTGGCGGTGGCCCTCCCATTCCACCAAGAACATTCACTGCATGGGAGGAGAAGGTGCTTGCCATACTGCATCGAGAGAGTCTCACAGGAATAGCCGGGGGAGTGGAGGCTGGTAAGTACCAACAAATGTCTCTCATTACACTGCTATGTACTGTCTTGCACAACTACTAAGCGACACCTCCCAGGCCCAAATGCATTCATGTGCACCACAATACCCAACACAGCTCTCACAGATGTAACATGCACTCCATCTTAATCACCCCAAAGGCAGCCAACATTAACAGGATTGTATGTGACCAGGCAACCAGCACAACAACTCCCACAAGGTCTCCTTACCCACCCCTGAGCAGGATGTAGCACTCCCCCCACACCCAGAAGCATGTGGCAGCCATTGCATTGTTCACCTTGACCCAACAGGTAGGTAGCCATCTTCCCAGGGAGGGCTGTTTGGGGGTGTGAGGCCTGCACTACAACTCCCACCAGGCACCCCTGTCCCACCCCTGAGCAGGATGTAGCACTCCCCCCCACACCCAGAAGCATGTGGCAGCCATTGAATTGTTCACCTTGACCTAACAGGTAGGTAGCCATCTTCCCAGGGAGGGCCGTTTGGGGGTGGGAGGCCTGCACAACAACTCCCACCAAGCCCCCCTGTCCCACCCCTGAGCAGGATGTAGCACTCCACACCCACCCAGAAGCATGTGGCAGTCATTGTAAGGTTCCCCCTCACATAACAGGTAGGTAGCCATGTTCCCAGGGAGGGCTGTTTGGGGGTGGGAGGCCTGCACTACAACTCCCACCAGGCACCCCAGTCCCCCCCTGAGCAGGATGTAGCACTCCACACCCACCAAGAAGCATGTGGCAGTCATTGTAAGGTTCCCCCTCACATAACAGGTAGGTAGCCATCTTCCCAGGGAGTGCTGTTTGGGGGTGGGAGGCCTGCAGTACAACTCCCACCAGGCACCCCTGTCCCACCCCTGAGCAGGATATAGCACTCCACACCCACCCAGAAGCATGTGGCAGTCATTGTAAGGTTCCCCCTCACATAACAGGTTGGTAGACATCTTCCCAGGGAGGGCTGTTTGGGGGTGTGAGGCCTGCACTACAACTCCCACTAGGCACCCCTGTCCCACCCCTGAGCAGGATGTAGCACTCCCCCCCACACCCAGAAGCACGTGGCAGCCATTGCATTGTTCACCTTGACCTAACAGGTAGGTAGCCATCTTCCCAGGGAGGGCTGTTTGGGGGTGGGAGGCCTGCTCTACAACTCCCCCCAGGCACCCCTGTCCCACCCCTGAGCAGGATGTAGCACTCCCCCCCACACCCAGAATCATGTGGCAGCCATTGCATTGTTCACCTCGACCTAACAGGTAGACAACCATCTTCCCAGGGAGGGCTGTTTGGGGATGGGAGGCCTGTACTGCAACTCCCACCAGGCACCCCTGTCCCACCCCTGAGCAGGATGTAGCACTCCCTCCCACACCCAGAAGCATGTGGCAGCCATTGCATTGTTCACCTTGACCTAACAGGTAGGTAGCCATCTTCCCAGGGAGGGCTGTTTGTGGGTGGGAGGCCTGCACAACAACTCCCACCAGGCCCCCCTGTCCCACCCCTGAGCAGGATGTAGCACTCCACACCCACCCAGAAACATGTGGCAGCCATCGTATTACAACAACCAAACTTACAGGTAGGTAGCCATCTTCCCAGGGAGGGCTGTTTGGGGGTGTGAGGCCTGCACTACAACTCCCACCAGGCACCCCTGTCCCACCCCTGAGCAGGATGTAGCACTCCCCCCCACACCCAGAAGCATGTGGCAGCCATTGCATTTTTCACCTTGACCTAACAGGTAGGTAGCCATCTTCACAGGGAGGGCTGTTTGGGGGTGGGAGGCCTGCACAACAACTCCCACCTGGCCCCCCTGTCCTACCCCTGAGCAGGATGTAGCACTCCACACCCACCCAGAAGCATGTGGCAGCCATCGTATTACAACAACCAAACTTACAGGTAGGTAGCCATCTTCCCAGGGAGGGCTGTTTGGGGGTGTGAGGCCTGCACTACAACTCCCACCAGGCACCCCTTTCCCACCCCTGAGCAGAATGTAGCACTCCCCCCCACACCCAGAAGCATGTGGCAGCCATTGCATTGTTCACCTTGACCTAACAGGTAGGTAGCCATCTTCCCAGGGAGGGCTGTTTGGGGGTGGGAGGCCTGCACAACGACTCGCACCAGGCCCCCCTGTCCCACCCCTGAGCAGGATGTAGCACTCCACACCCACCCAGAAGCATGTGGTAGCCATCGTATTACAACAACCAAACTTACAGGTAGGTAGCCATCTTCCCAGGGAGGGCTGTTTGCGGGTGGGAGGCCTGCACAACAACTCCCACCAGGCACCCCTGTCCCACCCCTGAGCAGGAAGTAGCACTTAAACACACAGCCAGAGAGATGTGTTACAAACTCCACCCCAATGTGACAACAGAACAGGTAAGTAGACAGTGCATGCACACCACCATTCCTTCCCAAAAGCATGGAGCCATATGACAACACCAGCCCTCTCATCCCAACAAAATTGACACAGATACAATATCAAATTACAGTGTGCATACAGCTAAGCGTATGTAACTGTCACAGAAACAAAAGTTTGACTCACCAAATACCATGTTGAAGTGAATCCGGGCCCGGACATTTACAGCACTGAATGCTACCTGTAAGATCCATGTGGGCTGAGCTTGAAGGACCATATGAAAACAAAGCAAGCATGGTCTGTAGAAAAAACAAATCAAAGCACAGTACATGAAAAAGGTATGCATGAGATGACAATGGCTAGTTCATGCGCAGATGTAACGCATGCCAGGCAGAGTAATCAGCAAAGATGCTGCACATCAAGTCGTATAGCCGCCAGTTGACAGATGACAACATGTCCTCGTAATCGCAAAATTTGCACGTGGGGCATGGTATCCATTGACATGTCACACTGTTGAATATTGATGTATGTACCTCCACATCATGTCAAGATGCACCTTACTGTGCAGACATGCAATGTGCAAACTAGTAAACTGTGTGTTGCATGACCTGTAAATAAGATACATTGAACAACAAGCCTGAGGGGTGCCCGTCAGTTACCATTTCCCTTCTGTCCCACAGGTGACCAAGGACTGACTGCAGAGGATGACAACACCAACCTGCAGAGCCAACCTCCACCCCCGGAACATGGACTCACTGATGATGACTCCCTGGATTTCGAAGATGCGGAGCTTGAAGCCGGCCCATCTGGCATGCCAGGGCACAACAGGTCCCCCCCACCACCACATCAGCAACAACAACAACCACGATGACCCCTGCTGGAACGACCTGTGTGGCCTCCACCACCACAACCACCACCACAACCACCAGTGCTGCCTGCAACCCTCGCCCTGCCCCAGACGATGACCACCCCACCCCAACAACAGAGGAGGGCAGGTAGAGTATGCGGGTGCATGCAGTGGTGAGGCAACAGGTCCATCACAGCAGGGCAGATGGGAGGGCAAGGAGGAGTTTGAGCCAAACGGACACTGGTACCGAAGCCCTGGACAACATCACCAGAGTCATTGGGGCCTATGAACGGGCCCAGGGACAAACGGGCCAGGCACAGGAAGATTCCCGCAAGCTCCGCCTGCTGCTGAGGTCCATAGACACCCGCATGGGCCAAATCGTGGACCTCTTGGGCCAGCTAGTGGCGGTACTGAGGGCCAGGCCTGCGGCACAAACAACACCTCCACCTCCCTCTGGTGGCCCGCAGGATGACAGTTCCACACCCTCCCCTACCGCCACAGAGAGGGGGGACTCCTCAGACCCCACTGGCCCTGCAGCAGAGGCCCCCCCTGCCAAATGATCAAGGGGCTGTCCTAAGAAATCCCTGGGAGTATCCCGTGGCAAAGCACCTGCCAAACGCCAGTCAAGGAGCCAGCCATGATGGCACCCCTCTTCACCCTGCCATAGACTTCGTAGACTGTCCTTCCCCACACTGCCATGTGAATGTCATCCGTCTGTTGGACTGGGTCACCACATCTATGTGGTGACTACTTGATTGTCTCACCTTCCATCACTGACAACTCATTGCTTCACCATTCACCTTTTGGTAAATATGCACTCCACTGTCACATGTACCCATTGTAAATAAACACTCCTTACACACCAATGTTGTTGTGTCTGCTCCGTGTTTTAATCACAGGATGTGCAATGTTCACCATGAGTACAATGTACCAGGAGCACGGATTGTTTGTAGGCAAGGAGAGGCTGATGGGACCTGGAAAAACACAACATAACAATATTCACTAGTCACGCGGTGGCATCACAGCCATCACACAACACCTGTCATCAAGGTACTCCAACATGCACACATCACAATGAGCAACAGTACCGACAGAGACATCCTGGAACTGTGCCAAACTTCCCTGTCCAAGAAAAGTTGGCAGCCTGCACTGAGTCAACAACAGGCTGCAGTCACAAAGCTCACATAGACCTTTTCACCAACAACAACATCAGCAGACAATGGGTCTGTTGTACATTGTCACTCACCTTCAAGTGAAGTAGCGGTTGATGAGCTGTTGACGCAGGTCGACACCTTCCTCCTCTCCACTATCCTCGTCACTGGACATGGGTTGGTTTGCAGGCGGGGGCCTCGGCTGATCATCAGCGTCCAGGAGCAGGGGATCTCCTTGCGCAAGGCCAGGTTGTGGAGCATGCAGCATGCAACTACAATCTGACACACCTTTTTGGGCGAGTACATCAATGCACCTCCGGTCCTGTCCAGGCAGCGAAACCTTGACTTCAGGAGACCAAAAGTACGTTCCACCACACGACGTGTCCTCCCATGGGCATCAGTGTAGCGGACTTCACTTGGGGTCCTAGGATTTCGCAGTGGGCTCAGCAACCAAGGACGGTTGGGATATGCAGAATCACCTAGGTGGGAGATACACAGACCAACTTTGTAATACAACTGTGGCAGAGGACAGCATGTCACACACACAGCACGCTACTTGACACTGCGTACTCACCCACAATCCATGCACACTCCGGAAGCAGATTATCCATCAGCTGTGGCACAATGCTGTTATGCATAATGTAGGAGTCATGGGCGGAGCCAGGAAATTTGGCACAGACGTGTGAGATGATCATATCGGCCTGGCACACCACCTGCACATTGATGGAATGGAAATGTTTCCTATTCCTGTAGATGTGCTCCCGTGCCTGTGGTAGAACCATGCCAACATGTATGCAGTCAATGGCACCAACAACATTGGGGATGTGCCCAAGTGCATAAAAATTGCCCTTCACAGCCGCCAATTCATGTCTCCTGGGGAAATGGATATATCTGTCCTTGTAGATCATCATAGCGGACAGGACATCCCATAGCACCATACTGAACATAGGTTGTGACATCCCACCTGCGCTGGACACCGTGTGCTGGAAAGATCCAGAAGCAAAAAAATGCAGGGCCTCCATCACCTTCGACGTTGCTGTGAAAGCACCCGGATATGTCCTGCGAGGCTGCAGGTGGGGCTCCAACATAGCACATAGGTCTTGGAGGGTGTCTCGATCCAGCCGGAATTTCCGTATTGCCTCCTCATCCTCCATGTCTGCCAGCACTGTGAAGGGACGATGCAGATTTGGTCTCCTCCTAGGTGAGATGAAAGAGGACACATGTCAAAGCAATACACCAGGAGATGTGTCTGACATCTTACGTTTTGACTGACACAATGGAAACAATGACTAGCACCACAGTACACCTTACAAAACAACTTACTTGTAGGGACACCTTCAGATACACCATCCGTACACCTGTCCACTTTTCACACAGCTAGGGAGGACTTGCCTTTGGCCATTCACACTGCATGACGTGTCCATAAGTTCTGTCAAGGTGATCTGATACCCAAAGCACGGTCACTGCCTCAAATGCATGGCACACATATCGCGGTGGCTACCGCCTGTCCCCTGCGGTGTGTCACCACCAATGCCCCCGCCACAATCGCGGTAGTGCCTGGCATATACACATGGCCAAATGGCGGTTGGCATGCTCCGCCACCCCAATCCCGGTCATTCTCAGCAAGGCATGGCACACATGTCGCGGTGGCTACCGCCTGTCCCCTGCGGTGTGTCACCGCCAATGCCCCCGCCACAATCGCGGTAGTGTCTGGCATATACACATGGCCAAATGGCGGTTGGCATGCTCCGCCACCCTAATCCCGGTCATTCTCAGCAAGGCATGACACACATATTGCGGTGGCTACCGCCTGTGCCCTGCAGTGTGTCTCCGCCATGGACCATGCCCTTACAGCCAATGGGAACCGCAATCGCGGTAGCCTAATGCTATTTTGAAAATCGCGGTAGGCGTGCTCCGCCACCGCGGAGCCGGTCATTGGATGCAATTGAAAGATACACGATCGCGGTAGCGCCAGCCGGTCCCCTGCGGTGTGTCACCGCCATGGACCATGCCCTTACAGCCAATGGGAACCGCAATCGCGGTAGCCTAATGCTATTTGGAAAATCGCGGTAGGCGTGCTCCACCACCGCAGAGGCGGTCATTGGATGCATTTGAAAAAGGCTGATCTGAAACACCAATTGCAGCAGCTTAGAACCACTGAAACTAACCCAGGGGGCTATATATGTGTGGGCGAGAGCCTCACATTTCCACAGCTTTCAGAGCCTGCTGCCTGCCACCCCTCACCACCAACTGCTGCTGCTCCTGTCTCCAGAGCCTGCTGCCTGCCACCCCTCACCACCAACTGCTGCTGCTCCTGTCTCCAGAGCCTGCTGCCTGCCACCCCTCACCACCAACTGCTGCTGCTCCTATCTCCTGGACACAGTGATGTCGAGGACTGAGAAGATCCGTGCCAGTCCCTTCACCACCGAGGAGCTGGAGGTCCTGGTGGACGAGGTGCTCACACAGTACTCAGTACTCAGTAAACCCCAAATTTGAAGTCTGTATTCTCTACTGATGACGGTTAAAGAACCAGAAACACGTGTCTAGAGATCAGCACTATCTGCGCCAACTCTGGCGACACACTCTGAATACTAGAGCAAAGCAAGCAACAAGAGACTGCATTTACCAGAATGCCAGGGGCGAACCTTGCTGGGAGGTGAAGCGGTGTGCTCCCACCCCTGTTCCTGTTTAAAAGTACTCCCGTGAGTCATTGAGCTGACGAGCTCGTGGAAGAAGCACCCGCGCGCCAGTGAGAGGTACTTGACCTGATGCAATGTTTGGCAGCCTACTCAGTAAACCCCAAATTTGAAGTCTGTATTCTCTACTGATGATGGTTAAAGAACCAGAAACACGTGTCTAGAGATCAGCACTATCTGCGCCAACTCTGGTGAAACACTCTGAATACTAGAGCAAAGCAAGCAACAAGAGACTGCATTTACCAGAATGCCAGGGGCGAACCTTGCTGGGAGGTGAAGCGGTGTGCTCCCACCCCTGTTCCTGTTTAAAAGTACTCCCGTGAGTCATTGAGCTGACGAGCTCGTGGAAGAAGCACCCTACGCGCCAGTGAGAGGTACTTGACCTGATGCAATGTTTGGCAGCCTACTCAGTAAACCCCAAATTTGACGTCTGTATTCTCTACTGATGACGGTTAAAGAACCAGAAACACGTGTCTAGAGATCAGCACTATCTGCGCCAACTCTGGCGAAACACTCTGAATACTAGAGCAAAGCAAGCAACAAGAGACTGCATTTACCAGAATGCCAGGGGCGAACCTTGCTGGGAGGTGAAGCGGTGTGCTCCCACCCCTGTTCCTGCTCACACAGTATGGGAGGCTATATGGTGCTCCAAATGTCGTGGTAAGTGTTTCAGAGTAGAAGTGAGAGTGCAGGGGGTGCACACATGACGTTGATGTGGTGCAGTATGTGCCTGAAAGTGGGGGTTTGTGTCATGCACTGCCTAGCATGCTCTCACCAGGTGAATGGGGTGTGTAGCCTATTTCACACGTTTCCCTGCCTGAACATCAGAACTGGAGGGACATGTATTGTCTTGTCAGCTATACAGTGACGCAGCAAGTTGGTAATGCAGGAGTCAGGACAGTAGTTGCTTTTGTGACTGGCTGTGTGGGTACCTGACGCCCTTCACAGGCTCATCTGTGGCCTTAGCAAGGCTTTTCGTCCAGAGGGTAGTGATGGAATTGTGTCTGACTCACAATTGGCATCATCTATAGTTCAGCACTATGCTCAGGACGTCAATACCCGAGGGTGACACTCTTGGTGGTCATTCACCTATGACACAGCTGATTGCCGTACTATTGTGCACAGCCCCTTCCATTTCCACCAGCATGTGTACAGACTGGCATGTGTAGGCACTGTTCACGCTCTCAAATTGTCCCTTCATGTGACATTGCTGATACCCCACGTTGGACCTCAGTGTGATCACACCTGGCCTGCACAGTCACTGCCCAAGCAGACAAGGACACATCACTGAATGTACAGAGTGTCACGTGTGTTTTTCAAGGACTCTCCATCAAAGAGCCATCTCAGCCCTATAGATTGCACACGACAGGCCCTGTGAGAGTGTGTGGGTTTGTAGGATCATGTCCCTCAATGTGACCTCCATGACACAGTGAGCCATTCACAGGGCAAGGACATTGAGGGCTGCGCAGTGTTGGACACAGTGAGTCTTCCCCCGAACATATATTGAAATGTCATGTATGTCTTGCTCACCCTCAAAATGGACAGTAGATGTGGGCAGCCTACACATAGCTTTCTGTGTTGGCATCCTGCATGTGTATGAGATGGGCAGGTACTGTGTCCACCCTCATACCTGCATGCATTTGCGTATGATTCTTCCATGCTAATGTACCATGTGAGATGCATTATTGTCTCTGCTACACATATCTGTGAAGTTGGGATGAGTTAGTATCATGCTCCTGTACTGTGAGATAGTGGTGCATAACACTGTGGCACTGATTTTTTCCCCCTTGTGTCTCCCATGCCTCCAGCTCAAAGTCCACCAGCGTAAGGCTGTGTGGAGGGCCATTGCATGCAAGGTGCGGGCTCTGGGTGTCTCCAACCGACGGCGCACGCACTGTCACAAGAGGTGGGGTGACATCTGCCGGCTGAGCAAGAACGTGGCGGAGATGACACTGGGGCTGATCCCTCGGACTGGCAGGTTGGCGCGCAGGAGCATGACACCACTGATGGCCCGCATCTTAGCTGTGACACAGCCTGAGCTGGATGCACGTTTGAAGGAGCATCAGCAGCAAGCTGGGGGTGAGTATTCTGGGAAGGGTGACTTTGGTTGTGTGTGGCTGCATGTGTTCACAGCCTGGGCCAGCGCTGGGCCCGGTGATGTTGGTAGTGTGATGCAGTGGCTTGTCAGTGGCCTCTGTGTTGGGTGCAGCTGTCATGCATTTTCCCCTACCTGTACTTTCTCATGTCATTGGGGTAATGTCCCTTGACATTGCATTCTGAGTCGTGGCCTTCTGGCATCGTCTGCATTGGGGTAGTCATGGAAATCCCATGGAAGGGAACGGCAGTGTGCATCATCTGAGTGTTCTTTCATCAATGTGTGCATTGCCTGACCTTAGAATTGTGAGGACTAGACATCTGACACCAATGTGCAACTGTATTTGGGCCCCAAAGTACGACATGGTGGATGGCATGTGCTCATGGCCATTGTGCACTGTTATGTTGTAGTCTGTATCTGTGTTGCCCCCTTCTGCTCCCTCCAGATGTGACAGTGGCAACATGTTGGGAGGTACATCTTTGCCTCACTCATGGCCTGAGGTGTGCTCAGAGGTATTTGTGTGTCTGGGTAAACGGAGCCACCGGCAGGCAATTTGGCTGTTTGGTCATCACATGGCTCACTTATGACACGTTTGCTTGATGACACGCAAAATTCGAATTCAGAATTGAGGTTGCACAATATTACTGCACAGGGTGGTGTGCAACATGGAGATATCATTATCTTGTTTAGTGCTTTGCTTGCATATGATGGTTGTGTTGATGCCAATGAACTGAGCCTACATCTCTCTCTCTCTCATGCAGCATCTCCCGTGGGCACGGAAGGACAGGGGACGGACACCAGTGGTGAGGCATCAAGCACGACTGCTACACACATGCACAGTGACACTGATGTAACCACCGAGGCGGAGGGGGACAGGAGTCTGCTGGAGGAATCACAGCCAGAGACACCAACCTCAACGTCTTCTGATGCCAGTGGTGACACATCTCTGTTGACGGGCACAGGGAGCGGGAACTCTGCCTCCTCTTCCACCACACAGCGTCCAGCGCCCACCCTCCCAACTACTTCCACTTGTGCTGGCCGTGTTCGCACCAGTAAGAAGGGAAGAGTGTCCTTCACCCCAGGCACTGCTGCCCCTGCCCCTGTCTCCCCCGCTGCCCTCAGTGTTGAGTTTGTGGACCTTTTGCGCCAGCTGTGTGTGGGCCAGACAACTCTCATCAACGCCTTCCTAGACCACGACAAAAAATTGGCACAGGTCGTTGCTTTCATGGAGGGCATTCATTCAGACATGGGTGGGCTACACCGGACTGTCCAAGATTTGTCCTCCGTAGTGACGACAGCCATGCAGCTGGGCACAGTCACAGAGTCCAGCTCCAGTCCCTTTGGCCACCCCCCTGCCAGTGGCTACATCTGACGATAGTGACCACACACCACAGAGCTCAAGGGCAAGATACAGCACACGCAGCACACATCAGCAGCAGCCCAAGCGGTCCAGGGCGCAGACACCATCCCCACAGAAAACTAAAGCCACACCAGAGCACAAAGGCAAAAGCCCGTCAGGCGACACACAGGGCCATAAAGCCAAGAAGCGGGCATCAGGCTCACATGCCTCAGAGGCATCCCCAGCCAAGGACTGTCCTGTCCCAAAAGCGTCTCGCAAAGACAAGCAGACAGTTTCCGTGCCCGCTGAGAAGCTGGTGCCTGCTAAGAGTACACATAAGAAGAGCTCCAAGGCAGATTCACCCACAATCTCAACTCCCATCCAGAGCCCTGTGAAGCAGGGAAAGGAGGGCACTGTAGGGGGGACACCTGGTAAACAGGGGATGGAGGGGCAAAGGCAAGGCCAGGCCAAGTGTGCCACTGGATCCAGCATGTCCCCAGAGGGAGGGCCACCGTCTGCACCTGATGCAGCCTTGGTTGTGAGTGTGCCTGTTGTGTCCGCCCCACTTACCATTAATACCAAGACAGGGAAGCCATTTAGAATTCCCAAGAAGTGGAAAGGCACCCCACCACAATCTCCCACCCACACTGTGTCTCACGGCAGCATAACTCCACCTCCACTTGCCACCACACCACCTGGTCCAAGCAGCCCTCCGGCTTCAAAAGCCACTGATGGCTATACCTCAGCTGGGCCTCTCTCTCTCCGGTCCAGTCCTCCAACTGTCCCCGACACTCAGCCACCTCCCAGTCCGACTGACAGCCAAGTCTGAGAGGAAGTCCCCCTCACACACCTGTCTCTCCCACAGCGGTGCCTGGACTGCACATTGTTAGCCCCCTGACTGTGTTGCTGACCATGGCAGGGTACGGTCACACACATTCCCTGTGCATCTTCTCATGTACCTCATCTGCACTTTGTGCTGGCCACTGGCCTTGATGTTCACTGCTGTTTGCCCCTTCCCTGTGCAGCTTCTCATGTACCTCATCTGCACCTTGGACTGGCCACTGGCCTTGATGTTCCCTGCTGTTTGCCCCTTCCCTGTGCAGCTTCTCATGTACCTCATCTGCACCTTGGACTGGCCACTGGCCTTGATGTTCACTGCTGTTTGCCCCTTCCCTGTGCAGCTTCTCATGTACCTCATCTGCACCTTGGACTGGCCACTGGCCTTGATGTTCACTGCTGTTACCCCTTCCCTGTGCAGCTTCTCATGTACCTCATCTGCACCTTGGACTGGCCACTGGCCTTGCTCTTGTCTACTATTGGTGCCTATCTGTGTAATATGTGAATAAAGACAGTGACTCCTGTTGTCTGTTTTGTCAGTGTCCTTGCTGAATAAAGGGTTTTCTGTGTGGGTATGGTTTACTGTGACACATGCTCTGAATGCCACTTCAACATTGCCAATGGCTTGTCTCACTTTTTAAGGGTTTTACAGGGGTGACAGGCACTTCAGTTGTTGTTGACTCTGAGGTTTGGGGGTGCAATGATGGTGGTTTGTGATGGACTACTGTTATCATAATCATTCTTTTGTCAGGTTAGCTATGTTGTACACATGTCATGTTTGTATGCACTGCCAGCACAAGGTGGGATTCTATCCACAGGATTGCAGGCAGGCTGGCCAGGGTCATCATGTATGTGTGATCTTACTTGATGTGTGCACAGCAGTGTTGGTGTATGGTCATCTTGTGATGGCCAGTCATCCTAGTCACATGGGTTGATTTCTATGTGTGCCTTTGGGTGGTGAAGAAGTGTGCAGTGTGAAGGGGGTGACTTTGTCTGTAGTGTTGATGTATGTGTACCCCTGAAATGTCATCTACACACATGTGTCAGCCAGGATTTGAGTGCCTGTTTGTTTGATTGGTCAGGACTGTGCTTGTGATTGTGTGCACATGTGGGAGTTGTAGGTTGTGCACTGTGCAGTGTGTTGGTGTGTCCTTGCACTTCTGGGGGACTCCAACTTGTTGTTGGTGGCAATTGTGGGTATGCAGAGTGTGTGACTGGCAATTCAGTGTTGTGTTTTGTTGATCAGCCATGTGTCTTGATACTCTTTGTGGTCACTGTGCAGACCTGCTCGGCCACACTGACATTGTGGGTGTGTTTTCTCATGCATTGCTGTCACTTGGTACTTTTTTGCCTCCAGTATGGCATGTGGGGTGTGGAGTCATACCATCCCCTATCTGTGCTTCTGATGCCTACCCATTGTGAGTCTGCACTCCATCTAATTGTGTATGGTGCATTCCTGCCATGTCCACTACTGACGTACACAACACTTCACTCTCAGGTCAGCTGTACCCTTGTGTTGACAGTGTGTGTGCCTCCCCATCACTTCATTTGTTACACTATGGTTTGTGGTGCTGATCTGTGCACAGGACCAATGCCAGAACGCCTCTGCACGTCTTATCCTCGACATCCCACGACGCAGCCACATCACACCCCACCTGAGAGACCTGCACTGGCTCCCTGTCAACAAGAGGATAACCTTCAAGCTCCTCACCCACGCACACAAAGCACTCCACAACTCCGGACCAGCCTACCTCAACAGACGACTCAGCTTCTACACCCCCACCCGCCAGCTCCGCTCGACCAGCCTCGCCCTCGCCACAGTCCCCCGCATCCGGAAAACGACCGCCGGCGGCAGATCCTTCTCCCACCTCGCCGCCAAGACCTGGAACACCCTCCCCACCAACCTCCGACAGACCCAAGACCTACTGGCCTTCAGAAGACTCCTCAAGACCTGGCTCTTCGATCAGTAGCAGCACCACCCCCCTCTTCCCCCAGCGCCTCGAGACCCTCGCGGGTATGTAGTGCGCTTTATAAGTGACATGATTGATTGATTGATTGATTGACTCATGACAGTTTCCCTATTGGTTATATGTGATTTTCTGATACTGTTTTGCAGCCATGGTTGCTCAGATACAGTTCAACTGTTTGTGCTGCACAGTCCTCTGGTCATGTTGTTTTCACCTGGGTGTCCCAGACTTCTGCATCTGTGGGTGTTGGGATAGCTGTATGTGTGTTTGCTGAGGTACTGCTTCACTTCCTGAGTGTGATGTTGTCTGTGTGCTATGCTGATTTGTGTTGTGGGTGTTCATGGTGTGTCACTCATGTCTGTGTGGAACTGGTATGTTTAGTGTGCACACACTGCTTGTCGTGCATGCAGTGCTGTGAGTATATGTTGCTTTGTCCTTGCCTGGTGTGCGTCCCCTGATGTCCTGCTGTGTTTGCAATGTGTTGTATTGGCATGTGCATCTGTTGTGTGTTTGATGTGGATGTGGGCAGTGTTTGGGCTGTGTTGTGTCTTGCAGCTGACAGATGCTCTGTGTGTGTTGTTGTATTTGCATGTCAGTATGTGTGTTTTGTTGGTGTGTTGTGTTTCAGTCACTTGTGTCTTGCCAGTGTAGTGTGCATTACTTTTGTGTCTGTCACATGCACTTAGGGCTATTCTTGTTCCTGTGCTTGTTTTGGGTGCATCCAGGGTGTTTTCTCTTCTCATATTTGAGCTGTCAGTTGTCATTATTGTGCATGTGCAAGCATGTGGTACATTATGACACCATGTTGACTTTATGGGTGGTGTGGTATGTCTGTATGTGTATCATTGTAGGCCCATTTCTCCCAGTTTGTGTCCATGATTGTTTTGTGGTGATGCACTTCTTGCCTGTGTTGTGGTATGTTGTCTGTGCATTGTTCCTGACTGATGAGGTTGTGTACTCCTGTTCTGTCTGGGCTCCCACTGCCTTCCCACAGTTTTGCTGCACAGGTCAGGTCTGGTCTGGTTGTACTTCTGTGTGTGTTGTGATGGAGTTTTGTGTTTGGCTGTTGGTTTTGTGCAAGCATTGGTTCAGGCATCCCTGGGTGTGTGTGTGTTTTGTTTGTGGATACCCCCCAGGGAGTGTGGTTGTTTGTCAGTGTGTTGACTGGACATTATTGGCACCCTTCTGTGTGTTGGACACTGGTGTTGTGTGCTGCAGGTGTGAGGGGGTGGGGGTGGGGTATGTGTGAAGGTTCCTACTTGTGTTTGACAGTCATGGGGTGTTACAATGGGCCCTGTGTGTTGTGCTGCTGACATACACCTGTCAGGTAGTTGGATGCAGATATGTGGCTGTTCACTGTTAGACTTCAGACCCTTCCTTTCATCCCTGTGCCTTTCCATGGGTTGCCTTGCTGTCTCCATGAGTTGTTGCACTGAGGTGACTGTGGTTTGACTTCACTCACTGTGCCAGCCATGTGTGATTTGATGGGCTGAGGGTGTTGTTATATGTTCCTTCTCTTGCATGTGGTGTACACATGCTTAGTGGTTAGCTCCTTGGCCTACCATTTGTGTGCACCTCACTTTAGATTTCCTATTTGTTGTCCTCCATTGCTGCTGACATCTGGTCTGTGTATGTGGCTGTGTGTCAGTGTGGGGTATGTCTGTGTGGCTTGGCAGGCTGTGTGTCCAGTTGAGTGATTGTTCCTTATCTGTATGAGTGTTCATTTTGTGCTTGGAGTCAGTTTTCTTGCTATGAGTGTGGTGTAGGTGTGGTGTGTGGGTTGCCCTGGCACTGTGCTTCTGTGCTGTGTGTTCCTCTGCAGCCCCACCTGCTGTACTGTCTCACTAGTTGTTTTGTGTGTGGTGCAGGGTGTGGGTTCACCTGGCTGGTTATTGTGCATGGTGGAGCACAGGAGAAGCACATGGCATGTCCCTACATGTTTGGGGTGGGGACTGTTGTGTGGAGGGTGGAGGTGTGGCCCTATGATCTTTGTGCACTGCCCATGCCTGTCGCTGGCCCTGCCTTCTGCATTGTGCGCATGTTTTCACGTGTCTTCACCGCTGCGGTGACGTGACCGGGACATTACATCACGATCGCGGTTGGTGGGTGACCTGGATGCGGAGGGGTGATTTGGTGAGAGGTAGGACATGTGTGGGTACTATTGTGGATGTGTTCCTGTCCCCACCAGGGTATCTGGTGTGGACAGGAACCCTGTCTCTGCCCATGCATTGTGTGTTGTTGTTGTGTGCGGAGTTGTGTTGTTGCGTACCTGCAGCGACGTCCGCGACGGTGCATGAGTTGCTGGTGGTGTATCAGGTACAGCGCCGGGAAGACGTGTAAAGCTGGATCCATTGCGCTCGGGACCGGGCGGTTGGGACCGGGGATCAGGTTTCACGCTCCGCTGTCGTGCTTACGCCGTCTCTGGTTGGCCGGTTTCTCCGCTGCGGTGCAACTGGCTGATTGGGGCATCCTAATTTGTACGGCGGTCGGGATGTCATTCCGCACGGCGGTGGTCTCCATTGGCTCCCACCGCCGCGGTGGCAGGCGCATTTTTCTGGCGGTTCGCGTCGCACTGCGGCGGACGGGAAATGGGCTGTGTTTGACCATACTAATATGGCAGGCGTGGAGACCGCAGCTGGCGTGCGGAAAATTGCATTTTCCGCCACCGCCAGCACTGCGGTGGTGCCTCCGCCCGCCATCGTAATAGGCCCCTAAGTGTTTTATGTGTTGTTTTCTGTGGGTGGGAATGTATGTGCTTTTATTTTGTTGGTTTCAATTACAAGAAGTTACGGGTGCCGGAAGAAGTCTGTTTTTTTTTTTAAAGAAGTGTTTATTAGTTTTAGTAACTAATATATTTTTAACACTTCTTTAATTTTTCGGGTTTCCTGGAGCGTTTCTTATCTTAAAGATATTTTCGGGTTTTTATGGTTTCCGGATGGTCGTTTTGTCGATGGAGGATTTATTTTTTGCTACAGTTGAATTTTTGCATTTTTTGGGAAACTTTCTATGGATGATTTTATTATTATTTAATTGGATTATATCAGAAGATGTTGAATTTTAGAGCTACGGCAACAAACTCGGTAAGTTTATTAAATTTATTTAATTGTGGGAGGGAAATAATGTTATGTTTTATTGTTGTTGTGTTTTATTTTATTACATATATAATTAATGTGTGTGAATATATTATTATTTTTAATTAAAAATATATTACACACAGTAATTATAATTGTGGTAAAATAAATACATTTTATTTTTATGTTATGTTTTAAGGAGAGTATTTTGTATTTAATTTGTATGGATGTTTTAAAGTAGAGTTTTGGCTATCATTCCTAGGTACTCCAGGCCTCTTGTACTAGGGTATAGTTTTACTTGCTGTTCTAGGTATTGGTACATTTGTTTAGTCTGTTTGGATGTTTTTGGTTTTAGTTGAGTGACATATTGTTCCATTCGGAGTTCCTGATAGCTTTGTTCTTTTTGTAGGGATGTTATTAGTTTTTCTAGTGTTGGTCTGAATCTCCCTGTTGTTTGTTGGAAGGCATTATGCCATCCTTCTACAGCGTTATTAGTTTTGGCTTGTTGATTAAGTGTGCTAGTGTATACGTTCCACCAGGGAATTTGAAATTTGGGCTGTCTTCTGTGGCCAGAACTATGTAATCTGCCAACCCAGTCCACTATTGGACTTCAAAGTAGTCCAATAGTGGACTTAATTGTTGTTCATGTTGTTGATAAAAAGGGCTTTCTAGTAGTATGTTGTAATGTTCAGCAACATCTGTTACTGGTACATAGGCTAATGCGATCAATTTTTTTATTTGGTATGCAAAAGATGTATTAGTTGCGTACTCTACACTCAGTGAGGATTTTTGTAGGTGCCTCCATAAGCATTGATTAAAATGGTAATAACACCCTTGAATTGAGGTATGGGGGTATGTTTTTAGTATAGCGTTGATCATTGATTGCTCAAAATCTATAATGATTTTTGAGGAAATAATCATTAGTTTCTTGTTTTACTTTATTTAGCATTTCTACGTAGGTTGAATTGTGTTTGTTAGGTAGCAATGCGTAAATAAAGGGAATATTACAATTTTGATGTAGCCCATGGATAGTGTAAAGTTGGAAGAATGGTTTGGGACATGTTGCGAAAGTTCCATCCATCATCCATATTTCAGCTTATTGAAGTTTAACTAAATTAGTTGCTGTACCAAACATTATTATTCTTTTTTCACTGCATTTATTATCATAGATAATAAATGGTTCTTTATTGAAAGTAATAGCTTGTTCAGGGGTAATTATTACTTCGTCAAAAGTTTTAGCACTTGGTGTGGAAGTTGTTGTAGCCCTTTTAGTGTGCGCTATTGTTCTTTTCAATGAAGCTATGGATGGCATTTGTCCAGTAGCTTCTTTGGGAATTTTAGGCAGCTGTTCTTTTAGAATTGCACTTGTTGGTCTTTGTGAGCTTGTGCTAGCCTCTTTGTTGTTTTCAAGTGCACCTCTAACTTCTATTTCTGTAATGTTTGGGGGATGATTATGTTCCCTGGTGTACATTACAGTGGTTTCTCTTGTTGTAGCACGGCCGTAACATTTATTGGAATAATATTTAGAACATTTCCAATTGACTTTTAGGCCAGTTTGTTTCTCCTGCGTGTAAACATATCCCATATAACATAGTAACATTTTTCCTTTCTGGAATGTTATAAACTGTGCTCCTTCAGTCATTTTGATGTTGAAAAATCTATAATAAATGTATATAAGAATTATTAAATATATTTCTATATATATTATTGTTTAAAAATATAATTTTTTTAAAGTATACTTACAAAGTTTGTCTTTATGTTGTTGAAATTGATGATCTTTATTCTTTAGGTGTGGAATGTTCTTCTGTAGTTTATTTGTCTGAAATAAAAAGCAAGTTTCTTACAGGCGGCAGCACCCACCACCACGGCCGCCTCCCAGGACCCCGACGATGAACACATGGCCTTCCAACGCCGTGCCTCCAGCGATCTCGCTCGGGAGTTGGGACACATGCGGAGGATCATGGAGAACATGGAGCGGACGCAGGTGGAAAGAACGGCTGCCACGGCTGCACACCAGCGATATCTAGCTGGGTCCCTCCATGCCATAGGGAACACCCTCATGGCATTGCTGCCACAAGGCCTGGTGCTGATGCATGCTGCTGCTACCACCCCATCCACATCTCCGGCCCCTGATGTGTCAGTGCCACCCAGTGCGGCAGACATAACACCACCACCCACATGTGAGGGACAGGCAACAGCAGCGGACGAGGATGCGGATGAATCTGACTTCGTGGTCAGAAGGACGCAGTAGCATGCATCTCCGCCATGTGGCCTGTTTCTGCTTGGTGCTGCCCTCTGCATCATCACCTTCCACTGTCCACCGATGCACTCTGCCACACTCACCTCGGACCTCGACATGGACTGCCATATTCTGTTTGGTCACCAATGACACAGCTATCAGACTGCGGACTGAACTCCTCCTCTCCTGCTGTACCGGTCACTCCCTGAAGGACTCTGGCTGGCCCTACATGGCCCGACAATGTGGAGTGGGGTTGGCATGGCCCTGTACTGCTCCAGCTGCAACACTCCCTTGAATGTGCAATAAACATTCATATTCACACTGGTGTGTCATGTCTATGATCTTTCAAGTGTGGAAGTATGGATGAATGTAGGGTCAGTGATTCCCCCTTACGTCCATGTTGCACATGTTGTGGGACTTCTGTCACATGGTGGCACATTTCCGTTACGGGACGGGGGTTGCCGACACTACAACAGAGACACATCCATTAGTCACTTCCTTGTCCAACCCAGGACTGAACCGCGCCCAGAGCCCCGGGGTCATTGTTCACACCCTTACGCTGGACTGGCATACGCCAGGGCATCCCACTCCGCTTACGCACACAGGGGGGGACGACAACGCTACATGTCACAGGTCTTCACTGCAGGGATCTGCAGCTCACAGGTCTTGTTGTCAGCATGCCACAGCCACTCCCTCATGGCTGGTGTACACCCACACCACACCCATCCAGCACAGGCGTCAGAGGACATGTGACCCTTCCAATAAATAGGGCCTGGCGCACGTGCTGGACGCCATTTCAACTCTACAACTGGGTGTCTCCATGTAGTTCCCATCTACGCATGAGGTCCTAGGGCCCTGCCACCTCACATTGCCCAGTGCCGGGGGTGACATGATGGCGTCCGCACCACGGGACTCAATCATTCAGGGTCCATGGCTAGCGGGGCACAGACTTGGTGGCACCGGATACACTGCGGCAGGCACAGGCACCCCGCCATGGGACGGTGTCTTGCGGTGCAGTGAGATAGGGGCACCTGAAATGCTGAGCGGGTGTGCAGCCTGCGATGATGCGCCATCCTGGCGTTCCGGACTGGCATGGGTTTGTGTGAGACCTGCTGGCCCGCAGTGTGGGTCTGGGCAAGGGCAGGGTGGGCCTCCCGCCACGTGGCATTGATTTGCAGTTCACAGAGTTAGTGGCACCTCAAGCGCTGAGCGGGTGTGCAGCCTGCGATTATGCCGTGTCCACAGATGTGGTCTCTGCCATTGCGAAATCACGTCCCAGCAACATGTGTGTGACCTGGTGGCCCGCGGCGCGGGGCTGCATGATGTGGAGGGTGCCATGGTCGCGGGCCCCGGGCTTGCAGATCCCTCCGGAACGTGGTGGGCCCTCTTGGAGACACGCCGACGGCGGAAGGTGAGCAGTGAGGCCTGGTTGCGCAGGGGTGGGCATTCAGCGCTGGACGGCGGGAGGGGCTGGGGTGCAGCTGCCTGTGTGCGCAGGGGCAGGCAAGCGATGGTGGCGTGTGCAACTGTATGGACTCTGACATCCATGTCTCTGGAAACTGTTTCAGATGAAGGACCTGTGGGACTGCTGTGAATCCCGGCACGTGGTTGGAGACATACTGGTGGCAGCAGGTGAGCAGTGGGGCATAGGTTCGCAGTGTTGGCACTCTCTCTCCCTCTCTCTCCCTCTCGCCCTCTCTCTCTCTCTCCCTCTCCCTCTCTCCCTCTCTCTCTCCCTCTCTCTTTCGCTCTCTCTCTATGATTTGATGGGCGCATGGCACTCCTTCTTATACAGATTTCTGTTTTGCAGGCTGTGACTTACTGGATGTCGTGGGACGACCCGCCATGCCTCTTCTGATTTTCAGTTTTTGTTATGTTCTGTAATAAATGTGTTATTTGGATATTATGATATGGATGTATGATTTCCCTCTTTTCCGAACACACATGTATGTTGGGTGTTGTGCTTGTGCGACTTCAGGCGATTTGTTTGGGTCATGGTTTCGTGGAGTTGATGTGCGATATCTTTGTCCTGGGGGGGGAGGTTGTGGGGGGTGCCCGGGGTAGGGTCCCGGGGGGAGGTGTGGCGGGGTGGTGGGGTCCTGGGGGTGGTGGCGGTGGGTGTTGTTGGCCTATTGGGGCTCAGGCCTGCATGATGTGTTGCTCCAGGGCATCTGTTGTTCTTCATGTGTTGCTATGGGCTGTGCTCCCTTGTCTGGTGCAAGTTGTCGTCCGACTTTACACCAGGTCAGAGCAAGTGTTAATTTCCTGCTGCTAACGCGCCTTATCGCCTGTTTTGTGGTCTTATTGCCGATGTGGCTGGTCGTTGAGAATGTTGAGGTGTGGTGTTGTCACGGGTTTTTGCTCGGGAACGCCTACTCTGCATCTCATTAGCGTTAGTTGCCGGGGTCATCTGTGGCGATGTTTTTTGCGACTGCTTTCGCGGGAAAACTGGTGTTATGGGCTGTTAGCACCAGCTTGTGAATGGGGCGGTAAATTTAGCGCGACTTTGGCTGCGATAAAGTGCCGATATCTCGGCGATAGCTCCTTGAGAATATGCCCCCATGTGTACTCACATCAGGTAGCCTTGAGCATTCTATTCGCTGTACACTAATTTGATTGAATAAGTCCTGTTGCGAAGTTTTTACTGGTGATACAAAGGAAGGAGATTCCTTTTAGCTCATTTTTATGGGATTTTATAATACAAGTATTGATGGCCATGTAGCTTGACTAAAAGTTTAAATGATGATATATGTTGTTCATCTGTGATTAATTTTAATAAGTATAAAATTATGCTTTTAGTGATTTTATGTACATGATGGTTTTATTATATTTAAATTGTGTTTTGATAGTTTAATGGATTATGGTCCCAATAAACAGAGCTTTTGACTGACTTGCTATCTCAACTCGACCCATCTCTTCTCTGGGTGAAATAGGGAGAGAGCCTATAGGTCTAATCTAGAGGCACATTGACATTGGTTGAGGGCCACTGACCAGTATTGGCCACCTGATCCTTTTTTATGTGCTCAACTGACACCTTCCTGTTGTTCGTAGCACTAAGCACTGTTGGCACGATTAGAGCAGGTGTCTTTTACCACAGGAACTGGCGCAGGTGATCTATACAATGGTCCAAGAAGCACTTTATTAGAAATCTTTTCATGGACTAGTTCTCCCGCTTGTCACTTGTCAGAAGCTGTAACTTTGATGGCGCAGTCTGAAAAACTCTTCTTGTTATAACAGGTTCTTTCCAAATTTTGAAGATTCTGCAACAAATTGGCATGTATAACAGATGAATCATTTTGCTTCTCTACTTTTCCAGTGATTAGCAAATCAGGTTCATAGATTGGTATGCCAAATCAAAGTTTGTACTGTGTGCGACCATTAGGTATTGACAGTGGCAAATTATTGAGTGCTTGCAGCCCGATGCAGGTTATGATATATCAACAAACCTGTGCCAAGCACACTTGAAGTCAAGGCTTGTTTAACTATATTGTGAGCTCAATTGGCCATGCCATTTGATTCCAGACACACAGGATGAGAGAATAACGGACTTACTCCAACATCAGACATAACATCCACAAATTCCTTAGCTGCAAACGCCGGATCGTTATCTGAGTGAAAAGTATGCACCGCTCCTATTGGGAACAGTAGGAGTCTTTTGAGGCCATTAGTAAATAAAATATGCTTTTGTGGTTGACAATTGGCAATGGCCAATTGGACAAGGTAGACCACAACAATAGGTCTATCGGATATTGTCAAAGTAGTTGGAGTTGACCTTGAAGCAGAAGGGGATTTCATTTGTTGATGAACAGAATATTGATGTACATATTTCTTTGTAACTTTGGGTATATATGGCCACCAAAACCGTTTATGTAGCATGGATTACGTAATATTAATACCTGCAAATGCAATGACCTTGTAGAGTGCTTTTATGATCTATAACCTAGCTGCTTCCTAGGAGCGTGTCTATCCCCTATATCTGGTATAAATGCCAGAAGAATACTATCCTAAGTTAAGCTATCCATTTAGTATGAATCCCTTTACTTTTATGGGCCATTGTACGCTGTACATGGGTCAAAGGAAGCTCATCTCGCATGATAGCCACCTTTTCCTCAGGTTATTTAGCCTTTATCGATTTACCTTTTGAATCTCTGAATATGTTTAGAACCAATTGGCTAAGTCAAAATTGTAACCTTGTACACAGAAAGCAGAATATGATCAAATTAGTGTGCGAACCAACAGACCTGTTTTTTGAAGGGCTAGGCAAGGGCATGTATCTCAGCCATCTATGCAGGTAAATCACTGAATAATTTAGTGTGCGTTTCTAGCTCTTTGAAGTCACCATCATGGAAAAATCCCTGCCTCCTCAGCACAAGCCATAGAGTATTTTGGTTTAGCACCAGCTGTAGGCAGCACAATGCTGCCCAATAGAACACGCTCTTGTACTCATGCACAGGTAGTATATGAGGAGTCGGCGGTATTACTGACACTGGTGAAGCAAGATAAGTTTCTCACTTCTTGAAGGGCTATGAGGAACTCGCGAGAGGAGTGCACCCTCCCGTGTATTAACACTATTACACACAAAGTACTCCCCTAATTGTTAATCCGGGAGACCGGGAAACCTTTAATGACTAAACCTGAGTTGATACTGGTGGAATGTCCCTACGTGAAGCTGGGATAGTTCATCACCCATAGGTGAGGAAGGAGGCAACTCCTTTTGTTTTATATTCCCTCACAAACCCTAGTGGTGTCATGCTTCATCATCGGGACACCCTGACACCTAAAAGTCAGGGTGGGCTCAACCATATCTCAGGGAGCTCTTAGAAGATTTTTTGGGCCAGAGGGGGATAAAGATTTAAAACTCCTCTGTCAGATCCCGGTTTCCCTTTATTCTTGGATCTGGCAGGGATATTAAAAAGATAAAGGAATAGGGTCGTGTGGGATATTATGGTCCTAAGACCCTACTGCCAACATGTTTCAGTCCACTGGTGCCCCATAAAGGGTGCTGGACTTTCTTCAGGGCAAAGACTGTGACCCCGTGGAAGATTAGAGGTATGGGAATTTCCCTACGCTCGATTTAGTAAGGGCAGGTAGCTGCTCCTTATCTATATTCATATGATATGTCGTCACTCCATCTGTAGAATGACACAAACAACAAAATAACCACCATGGTATCGTGAACTCATTGTATGCATGGTTGTGTATCATGCATTTGTGCCAGAATCCCCGTGAATAAACATTCCGATGGTGACACAATCATGAACTATACTCCTAACATGAGTGTGTGTTTCCGTTCAATAACATGTCTCTGCTGAACACTCATGTCCGTGTTATACCCTTGTGGTGGCGGCAACTTGTCGCATCCTACCATCTTGCATTACACTAGTGTGTGTAATATTAGGTGAAACTCTCGTGTCAAACGCTCACAATACACTCCTGCCGTTAAAAATCGCCATATCAATCACTCAACCCTTTCACTCCAATATTGCTTCTTACCCCAACTTGGGAGAGGTTCCACTTCACGCTGGACCTCAATTAGTGGGGTAGCCCTGTAGTCAAACCCTGGAGTAGATATAGTGCGTGGGTTCCACAAGGCATGTTAAAAAAGGTACCACGTCAAGTAAATGGCACCGCAGTTAATGAAAAAACGGGGGGGGGAGAAGAGAGGGGGAAAGAAAAAAGGAAAACAAAAAGAAACACACATGAGTTGAAATCAAGCCGTCCCGCTGCCTTGGCAGTAACGTGCCGATTCATACCTGCATCGAGCTTCTTCAATAGGGGTTACTCACGCCATCAAGGGTCCTGCCCCGCTGTCTGATCTATTCATGTTGGGTCCCAGCTGCTTGGAGACCCGCTATACCGGACAGCCCTGATTTTAAAGGAAACCATTTCCTTGTAACCGCGTAGGTACGCCCACTGCCGGGTCTGCGTGATTACGTCGCAGCGCCTGCCTGTGGCCCGCTGGAAACTACCGCGGTGGAGTTAGCCCGAGTTGCGGGTCACTCCCTAACCCATGTAGTGATGGGAAATGTAGTTATTAGTAGAACGTGAGCGAGTAAGAACTACTGATAAACCCATCTCAATATAAAACCTGTCAATTCCCTAATATTGGTGGGAAATATAGTTATTTGTGGTACGCGAGCAAGTCTGAACTACTGATAAACCCATTGGTATAAAAACCTTTCTGATGATCTGGTACACATCGCATACATGCAGACACAGTCCCAGGTATTTAGAAGAGTTCAAATATTACCGTACTAGAAGGGATTCTCATTTCTCATGAAATGTTGGAAGGACTGAGGCCTTTTATTTAAAAATGTACCATAACGAAGGTGCGCCCTTCGGCCCCAGTAGTAATGTTTATATAAAGAATTACTCGTCTCTTCTTTGTTTACCTTATTACCGTGGGTTTTGTTCTACAGGTAGAAGGAGAAGGAACTCGTCATTATTAATCATGACTCGTCTTGTATTTTCTAGAACCCTGGTACTTGGCATATGAAGTGGGTGCTCAACCCAGAGCCCACGAATCGAGTTGTTGTAATGCCCGCTGGTTTACAGATATAAAGGGATCGAATCTGTGGATTAGGAAAAAGACTTTAAGGGATCTAATGCAGCATGTTATGCGTGTTTAGATTCACGCTAGATTATCTATTCCTGTTAAGTTGATTCCATGGTATGGAGTCATTTAATCCTGTAACGTGGGTTTTCAGCCTGTACACCCACCGTTGTTCGCGTTCTAATAGGGTTCCTGTGATGTCACCCTCTCCCTTCACCTTCTCAATCACTGTCCACCATAGGTCCATGTCTGTATGTTTCTTTTCAACATAGTGGGCTGTCAGTTTTGTTGCTGTGATTGCGCGTCTTATGGTGCTTCTGTGTTCGCTGATGCGAACCTTCACTTTTCTTCCTGTCATCCCCACATACATGAGGTTGCACGGACACCTAATCAAGTAAATTACTTTCTCGCTATTACAATTTGTGTGCGTTCGTTGTTCCCATGCGTGGTGCATGCCTAGATCTATTTCCTTAGTATGTTCGGTTAAGGGGCATACCACGCACGATCCACAGGGGTAGTGGCCTGTAACTGGCTTTTGGTTCCAGAGTGATGGCTGCTCATTTATTTTGGTTTTCCGGAAGTCCGTATGTATCAATGAGTCTCTTTTGCTTCTATTCCTTCTGAATGAAAACATCGGTTTCTCAAACTTGAGTTTGTTAGAGGTCAAGACAGCCCATTTTTTGTTTATAATCCTCTTGATGTCGTTAGAAGATGCATTGTACGTTGTTACACAGATCAGTTTCTCTTTCTCTTCTTTGGGATAGGACTCCAGTAGGGCCTCTCTCGGGGTGTTACGAGATCGCTTTTTAGCTCGTTCAATGATCCTTTTGGGGTATGCTCTCTCCTCTAATTTTCTTGACAGTGTATCTGCTTCCTCTTTGTAGTCCTTAAGATCAGCGCAGTTTCTGCGAATATGCAAAAACTGCCCTACATGGAGGTTCTCTGTGAGGGCTCGTGGGTGAGCACTCCCGAAGTGCAGTAGGCTGTTTTTATCAGTCGGTTTTGTGTAGAGTGAGCTATACAGAGCCCCCTCTCTAGCGCAGATGTTTATATCAAGGAAGGAGACCTGTTCTTTGTTGTAAGTCATAGTGAACCTCAAATGTGGATTGAGTTGGTTTATCCAAACAAAGAAGTTGCTTAAGGTGGCAGTGTCACCTTCCCATATGTCCAAGATGTCATCTATATAGCGCCACCACTTTTTGATGTTACTAGAGTAGGGATTAGGGGGCCAGACGTGTCGTTCTTCTACCTGGCCCACGTAAAAACATGCTATGCTGGCCGCAAACGTGCTGCCCATCGAAGTGCCATGGACCTGTAAGAACAGCTGGTCTTCAAACCTGAAAAAGTTTTCTGTGAGAGCGAGGCGCATCAATGTGATCACCCAGCTGATTGGGGAGTCCCAATTCCACTCTTCCTGTTCGAGAAGATTCTCTATGACCCTGATGCTCTCTTCTTGCGGAATACTCGTATAGAGAGCTTCCACGTCTAGGCATACCAAGATGTTATGGGTAGGGTCATACGTGACGTCAGTTAATAGGTTAAGCAGGTGTTTAGTGTCTTTTTTTTTTTTAATTTTTTTTATTGAAGTCCAGATTACAAACACTTTAAAACCCATAAATACATCCATAAAAATGTTTTTTCCTTTTAGGTAAGATATTAAAAATACAAGATCGATAAATAGCACAAATATACAGAGAAGTCATGAACAATGAAAAAAGACAAACAACCTCGAATTAAGCCTCTGTGCAGCAAGCATAGAACAGTATCCACTCCCAAGCGTGGGCGTAGCCACCGCAACAATTCAAATCTCAAAAATTATTGTCCACTCTAAATAGCACAGAAGATGATACAAAAAGTCTTAATCAAAATAGGTTGCCCAGATTTTTTCAAACTTCTTGAGCCCCCCTACTCAGTAAAGCGTAAATTCGTTCACTCTTTTTAACTAATTTCATCTTTCGGGCCCATTCATAGACAGAGGGTATGAGATCTGTACGCCATTTTTGCAACAAAAGTGATCTGGCTACCGCCATTGCAATGTATACAAATTTAACAAGCTTATTAGGCAGAAGAAGATCTGGGTCAAAACCTAAAATTATTAACCAATTATTCAATCCTAATACAATACTGCATTCACATTCCAAATAACAAAAAATGTCATTCCAAAACCTCTGAATCCTAGGACATTGCAAAATAATATGTGACCAGTTGGCTGTGGGATGGTTAATACAGCGGAAGCACTGTGCCGATTGATTGGTATAAATTTTAGAAAGGAAAAGAGGAGTTCGATAAAGTTGCCATTTACTGAAGAACAACATCCTTCGCCAATTCGCTCCTCTTAACGTGCTGAAATTAAGATTATTAATTACTGACCACATACTGGCTGAGATTTCTAATCCTTCATGTTTCATCCATTTTGTAATTGCCTTCTGCCCAAGATCGGGGCCCTTAACTAAGGCGAGACGTTTTTTCCATTCCCCAGGTTTTTTAACAGCCGTATCCTCTAAAAGTTCATGGACAACATGATGTTGATCGCAAATTTGGGGTAAGTCTAATTCACTAAGGAATTTACTGAAAATGCTATATGACCGTAAAAGAAGAAAATCGTTAATAATCAATTGTGACATTTCCGGCATGCTCAACCATCTACCATTCCTCAAAAAATCTGAGACTTTACGGAATCCAGCATTGGCCCACTTTAGTGTGAGTTCTGAGGATTCTCTAATCCCTGACAATAACATAGGGCCAGATAACAAAGTTGAGGAGTTAATTGCAGGGATGGAATATCTTTTATAGAGAGCCTGACGCTTTTTAAAAAACCATTGTAGGCACTTATACCGCATCAATTTAGGAGATTTAAAAATTGATAATGGGGAGTGGATCTGGCTATCCTTACACATTAAATTCATAAAACTATTGATAAAAAGATTTGATTGTTTTTGAGGCTTAAATCTGGATATATATTGTGCAAAATACGCAAAATAATAGTCCCTGAGATTCGGAAGAGCTAAACCTCCAACTCTTCGTATAAAGTGCTAAGTGCAATTCGCGGGGTTTTTTTTGCCCAAAGAAAAGTTGTAAACATAGACTCTATTCGGGCAAAAAAAGAACCTAATAAAATACATGGGATGGCCGAAAAAAGAAAGTTAAAAAGTGGAAGAACAGACATTTTAATCAGTGCAACCCTGCCCAAAATAGATAATGGAAGAGAGTTCCAACGTGAGAACAGATCCTGAATTTTTCGTAGCAGCGGGACAAAATTTAAATGATATAAGTCGATTATGCGTTCTGAGAAATAAACACCCAGATATCTCTTGGGTTTGGTGTTTAAGCAGGAGAGAATATCAGGGTGCAAATCCGTGCCCACTCCACCGCACTGTATAATTTCAGTTTTCTTTTTATTAATTCTATACCCACCTAGAACTTCAAATTCCTCAAAAATCTTAAAGGTTTTTACCTGAACCTCTATCTTGGGCTTAATAATAAGCATAATATCGTCGGCGTATAATTTCAATTTCGCCATAGTTGGAATTGGAGGACGGATATCAGCGCTGTTCCTAATTGCAATCGCCAATGGCTCAATAAAAAAGCAAATAAAACTGGCGATAGAGGACACCCCTGTCTGGTCCCCCGTTTTACCTTAACCTGACCGGCCACCGAAGTGTTAATAATTACATTGGCTTCAGCATTAAGATATAGATTTTGGGCCAGCCCCGTGATCTTGGAAGATATACCAAAGTTTCGCAAAATAATAAACAGGGTCTCCCAGACAACAAGGTCAAATGCCTTCTCGGCATCTAAAAGAAGGACTAATGCGGGTATCTTCTGGGTCTCAAAATAATCCAATGCCTCCGTTAAATAATGTGTATTTGTACCAAGCTGCCTGCCAGCGATAAAACCATTTTGGTCCGGGTGAATCAAATGTGAGGCATATTGATTAAACCGATTAGCTAAAAGTTTATTAACAATTTTGTAATCCGAATTTAATAACGTTATAGGACGAAAAGAGTTCGGATCTTCACTATCTTTTCCCTTTTTTAAAAAACTGACTATATTACCTTGTCTAAAAGACTCTGGTATTACCCCACCTTCTAACATTGAGTTTACCAACCGTAAAAAGAAGTCCGCCACGGAATTATAAAAAACTTTTAAAAATTCCGCCGGAAAGCCATCCGGACCACAGGCCTTACCACTTGGTAGGTTCTTAATCACCCCTTCCAGCTCATCTTTAGTAAAAGGTCTTGCCATAGTTGATTTCTCAATATCTGAAAGTGTCGGAGATCCATTTTTCTGAAGAAAGCCTCTCAGAGATGTAATATCGACAGTCTGTTGTTGACCGTATATAGCATTATTTCACTAATTTTCACTGGATCATACGTGCGGGAGGCAGTTAAGGGGCATTTTAATGCGTTGATCTGATTAGAGGCAACCTGCTCCCTTGCCTGCCAGGCCAAGAACCTACCAGTAAAGTTGCTTTCTTCATATATTTTTTGTCTATGATGTTGGAAAAAAGATTCACTTTGAGTGTAATATCTTGCGCTAAGATCACGTTTAGCCTGATCCAATTTGCGCTGGTTAAGAACAGTAGCATTATTAAAAAATGCAGAATAAGACCTTTGTACCTTCTGCTCCAGGACTCGCTTTTCTACCTTAACTTTCTTTAAATTTTCAGCATCTTTTCCGATAATTAGCCCCCGGATAAAGGCCTTAAGTGTATCCCATATCACATTTAAGGGAGCAGAATCATGATTCCGTAAAAGGAATTCCCTAATCTCAGTCTCAATAAAACCCACCCAGTGCTCCTCTAATAAATATTGCCTATTTAGGATCCATCTTTTAGGGGTCCTGGCACGTTCCCCAAGTTGTAAGTCAAGTACCAGCATAGTGTGGTCAGAGAATCCATTCTGCAGGAATCTCTGCTGGCTAAAACTTAAACTCCGAGAAACCAAAAAAAAATCGATACGTGATGAGGTGTGGAATCTACCTGACAGACAAGTATAAGCAATTTTAGTTCGGAAAGCCCTCCGCCATGGATCCAGTAGGTCAAAAGTTACCCCATAATGTTGTATAATTCTTAAAGTTTTGGGTTTCAGTTGTTTTTAGCCAGCGCTGAGGAATCGATTCTAGGGTTCATTAAAACATTAAAATCTCCCCCCAAAATCAGTTCCCCGGGTGTTTGAATTAGAGATTGAAAGAATTCCTCATATATCGTTGGGTTATCTTCTACAGGGGCATATATACTGGCAAAGGTTATCGGTCTCTGTCCAGCAATACAAGTAACCCAACACCAACGACCATGCTGATCTTTATCAAAGCTGACGACTTCCGCCTGAAATCTTTTACTTAGAAATATTGCCGTCCCTCGAAAGGAGGCTGAGGATGAGGAAAATCCCCTATAGGCAGCCCAAGACCTAAACATGGAAAAGTCTAACAACTTCACAGCTGGTATGTGGGTTTCTTGTAATAAAATCACCGCTGGATTTTCTGTTTTGATCCACATTTCAATTGCCCGCATTTTCTTTCTATTATTGAGACCATTGACGATAAAGGAGACCACTTTCAGAATCTCCTTACTAGCCATAATAAATAAGAAACAAATTTAACCACCTAAACGGCACCCCACATACTAATTGACAAAGCATCGATCTAAAAAATGGATGTATAAAAATAAAGGTTAGAAAAAATGGACTTCGTTTTCTGGCTATGCAGCATTTACCACCCTGGTGACCCACACCCTCCCCTTTGAGAAAGCGGCTAGCCCCGCTGCCCACCTTCTCGCTACCCCCAAAATACTAATATTGGTGCCCTGAAGTTGCACCTAGGGTGACCTACCCCCTCCACCAAAACAGAAAAAAAAAAAAACTAATATTACACACACTAGTGTAATGCAAGATGGTAGGATGCGACAAGTTGCCGCCACCACTCGGGTATAACACGGACATGAGTGTTCAGAAGAGACACGTTATTGAACGGAAACACACACTCATGTTAGGAGTATAGTTCATGTTAGACTTGGCATCTTTTGGCGTGTTTCCCCTGACTTTTTGCTTTCTGACCTCCCAGTTTTGACCCTTTTTTTGCTGGTGTAATGATTCTGCGCACTTTCCTCACTGCTGTCCAGTGGGAAAGTGCAAGTGCTCCTGTATAAAATGTGTTACGGATTGGCGTTTCCATGATTGGCCTATTTGGTTTATGTGTCAGTCCCTTGTAAAGGGCACTGCGAGTGCCAGGGCCTATAGACCAAATGCTGTTGGTGGGCTGCAGCACTGGATTGTGCCACCCACGCAAACAGCCCGTAAAGTGTAACTCGGGCCTGCCATTGCAGAGCCTGTGCGCAGCCTGGGGCTGCCATGTCGACTTGGCAAGTGCGCACACTTGCAAGTCCCTAGACCTTCCCTTTTCTACATGTTAGTCACCCCTAAGGTAGGCCCAAGGTACCCCTGTGGGCAGGGTGCGTTGTATGCGAAAGGTAGGACATGCCCTGGTGTGTGTGGCATGTCCTGATAGTGAATTACAGCCTAGTTCGTTTTTCACTATTGCAAGGCTACCTGTTCCCCATAGGCCAGAACGGGCAGTTTTGATTATTACAGCTTATAATCCTAACTGACCCGGGAACATGGTAGAAATTCGAGTTTAGTATGCCTGGACTCAGAATGATAAAATGCATCTTTTAGTGAAGTTGGTTTTAACATTCTGTGTTTGAAAATACCACTTTTAGAAAGTGGGTATTTTCTTGTCTAACCATCCAAGCCTGCCTCTGCGAGGTTGTGTATTCCTTGTCTGGAGTGTGAGTGACAGGGGCTGGGGGATGCCAGGAGACAGGGTGAGTCAGCACAGGGCTGAATAGCAAGATCTACATGTAGATGGGTGGGAGGGGTTGCACCTGGGCCCTGAATAGGACAGTGCCTTCCCTCCACAATGCTGGCTCCACCTCCTGTGGTGCGTCTGATGTCCCTGGCCTACTCTCTGAAAGAAGGGACGGAGACTTGTCAACAAAGTGCTCCAGAACTGGTTTGGACTAGGCAAAGGCCTCTCTGCCTTCAGAGAACAAAGGAATTTGGGATATAAATATTGGAGCCCTGACCCCATGAATTTAGATCTCGCTGGAATCAAGGAACCTGCCAAGACGAAGAGCTGGAAGAGCTGCCAGGAGGAGTACTGCCCCTTTGCTGTGTTGTTGCTTTGTTGGGTTGGCCTGCAGCTGCTGCTTCTGCCTTGGGCAGTGAAAGGACTGAACTTTCTACAAACTTGTGCTGAGTATCTCCAAGGGCCTGAAACCGAGCTGGCCTCCTGTTAAGAAGTCTCAGGGACTACAAAGACTTCACAAGCCTCTGGGTACCGCTTCTGGAACGCTGTTTCAGTTGCCACAGAGGAAGGGAACTGCAACCGACTCCGTCAACCGAATCCATCCCTGACCGGTGACCTGTTTGCACCGCAGACCGCATCACCCCGCTCCGCATCGCAACCCTGGTCTCACCGTAGGCGACGTCCGACGCCGTCAACACCGAGCCGCTGCTTGCACCGTGACCTGTGGGCACCGCAGTTCGCATCGCATCGCTTCACTGAACCAGCCGGACCCGACCGACGCGGACGCTGCAACTGGCTCAACAGTCGTGACTGCATCGCATTTGGGGCACCGCCGCGACGTTTGCGACGCACCGCTCCGACTCGCACCGCTGTCCGACGCCAGCTCCCGCACTCCGGCTTGGTCGCCTGCATCGCAACCTGTCAGCACCGCATCGTACACCGTCTCGCCCTGCACCGCACGCCTTGGACTCACCGACTCCGTCTGCACGACGCTCATCGAGCCGCTGCCTGCACCGCATCGAGGGACACCGCACCTTGCATCGCTCCGTCTTGCACCGCAACCGCGACTGAACGCCGACCGGCTCGTACACTCCGTACCAGCCACAACGAGAAAGGTACTGTGACCGAGTCTGTTCACGACTCTGCTGGCCCGTAGCGACGCGGTCGGCTGGAACTGTTGGACTCTGTGTAATTCAGCATCGCGGTAGACCCGGACGGGGCTACCGACTCGTACGAACTTTGCTTTTGTGTTATTCCTGCAAAGAAGAAGTTACCTTATCAAGCATTCATTTTTAAAGTATAGTATTATGGATTTTTGTCGTATTGGTTATTTTTCTAAACTGGTGTGGTGTCCGTTTGTAGTGCTTACACTGTATTACTGTTGGTTATGTGCAAATACTTTACACACTGCCTCTCGAATAAGCCTGACTGCTCGTGCCAAGCTACCAAGGGGGTGAGCAGGGGTTATTTTAGGAGTGTAACTCCCTTACCCTGACTAGGAAGAAGGGTCCCAGCAGCAGTCTGTCCCCAGAGGAGCTGGAGGACAGGCGGGAGGCAAGAGGCAAGGCGGGAGGCAAGACAGTTTGAGCTGCAGAAGCTCAGGCTGGAGGGTGAGCGGGAGGAGAAGAGGGAGGAGAGGAGATTGGCCATGGAGGAGAAGAAGATGCTCTTAGAGCATGAGAGAGAACTGAAGGAGCGAGAACTTAGGAGTAAGTCAGGCTCAGATGGTGGTAGCAATTCGTCCAGGAAGGCAGACAGGATTGTGCCCATTCCCAAGAATGTAGGCAAGGAGTTCAAGAAGGGGGATGACATACAAAGGTGGTTTCAGGGTTATGAGGCAGCCATACACATGAATGGGGTCCCTGAGGAGAATTGGGGAGCGGGATTGTGGCCACTTTTCCCTGAAGAAGCAAGGGATGCTCTGATAGCTTTGGGTAAGGGGTATCACCTCACCTATGCTGACATGAAGGATGCCCTTCTCACTAAGTATGGTCTTACTCCTGAAAAGTACAGGGATCAGTTCAGGTCCAGTAAGAAGTCTGATGCCAACACTTGGTTGGAATGTGTGGATGTGTTCTGCAGGTCGGCTGGATGGCTGGGTAAAGGGCAGTAATGTGACAGATTTTCAGGGGCTCTACAACTTGATTGCATGGGAGCACTTGTCTAGTCTATGTTTTGCAGATCTGCGCCAGCACCTAGTGGATAGTAAGCTAACTGACCCCAGGAAGCTTGCTATGGAAGCGGACCGCTGGGTGAGTACCAGGGTCCACAAGAAAGCGTTTGGGGGAGACTCAGCCAAAGGTGGGCAGGGTCCCCAGCAGAAAGGTGGGGGGGACAAGGGTAAAGCACAGGAGTTCTCTAAAGGGCCCCAAACTAGTACCCAGGGTAAAGGTTCCCAGCCCCCCGGTGATAAGAAGAAAGCAGTGGTCTCTTCAGGGAAGCCTGCTGAGACCGGCCCCCGCAAGTGTTATGCATGTGACCAGGTAGGTCACTTTAAGGGGGACCCCAAGTGCCCAAAGGGGACACAGCCACCCACCGGTGGACAGTCCAAAGTGTTGGCTAGTGTAGCGCTTGGGGAGGAGGGGTGCCCACAGGAGGGTGGGGATCCCGCAGAAATGACCCTTGTCTCACTAGGGGACAGTGAGATGGTCCCAGGAAACCAGGTGCCCCCTAACACAAAGAAATATAGCACCTTGGTGACCATCAATGGGAACAGGGTAGAGGCTCTCAGAGATACTGGAGCCAGTGTGACCTCAGTCCGGTGTCACCTGGTCTCTGAGAAGCAGGTAGTCCCAGGGGCATTCCACCAAGTAGTTGCTGTAGACAACTCTGAGCGCCAGTGTATGGTGGCGCAGGTTCCCTTTGAATGGGGGGGGTCTCAGGTCCCTTGAGGGTGGTTGTGAGCCCTACCATGCCTGTAGATTGTCTGCTAGGTAACGACCTGGAGCAGTCCTTATGGAAGGATGTTGAGCTCAGGTCTCACTTGGAGATGCTTGGGTTGCCAGAGTGGGCATGCGTGTCTACTCGGTCAATGGCAGCCAGAAAGGGTGATCAAGAGGACTTGGAGCCTGGAACAGTGGCCCAAGTCCCTGCCAAGAGAAAGGGCAGGGGTGCGGGAAACCGGCCCTCGAAGTTCCCACGGACCGGAGGAGGCGGACCTCGAGGGGACGCCCCGGTGCCTACAGGGGAGCAGGTAGCCGAACTGGGAGACATCTCTGAGCTGACCCATTGGCAGCAAGAGGGGGTCCCACCAGGGAGGAGTTCTGCAGGGAGCAGAACGAGTGCCCTACTCTGGAGGGTCTGCGGCGGCAGGCTGCAGACCAGGCAGCTGGTAATCAGTCCGGGTCACATCTGATCTACTGGGAGAGTGGTCTCCTATACAGTGAGCCTAAGGTTGCTGAGCCTGGGTCAGCCCGTGTGCTGGTGGTACCCCAGCGCTTCAGGACCTTCCTACTGGGTCTGGCTCATGACGTGCCTTTGGCAGGACATTTGGGGCAGGACAAGACCTTTGACAGGCTTGTCACCCACTTCTTTTGGCCCCAAATGCGAAGGCAGTCAGATGCACACTGTAGGTCTTGCCAAACGTGCCAGGCAAGTGGTAAGAGTGGGAGGAAGGTCAAAGCTCCTCTCCAACCTTTTTCCTGTTGTTGGTACACCCTTCGAAAGGGTAGGGATGGATATTGTGGGGCCACTGGATCCCAAGACAGCCGTGGGCAACAGGTACATCCTGGTCTTGGTGGACCATGCCACCCGGTACCTGGAGGCAATCCCTCTCAGGACAACGACGGCGCCAGTGGTGGGCCGGGCGTTAATGGGGATCTTTTCCCGTGTGGGATTCCCCAGAGAGGTGGTTTCTGATAGGGGGACCAATTTCATATCCAAGTATATGACATCCCTGTGGAAGGAGTGTGGTGTAACCTACAAGTTCACCACTCCTTACCACCCACAAGGAAACGGTCTGGTGGAGAGATTCAACCAGACCTTGAAAGGCATGATCAAGGGTCTAACAGAACCCATGAGGCGTAAGTGGGACGTCCTCTTGCCATGCCTACTCTTTGCATACAGGGAGGTGCCTCAGAAGTCTCTTGGGTACAGCCCCTTTGAGCTCCTGTATGGCCACCCTGTCAGAGGACCTCTGAGTTTGGTAAGGAAGGCTGGGAGGCAGCTCCCAGGAAAACTCCCCAGGATGTGTTTAGCTACATGCTGGCCTTTAGAAACCAAACTGCCCGCTTCAGGAAACTCGCTCAGGCGAACCTAGAAGCAAGCCAGGAAGAAATGAAGAGATGGTATGACCAGAATGCCACTCTGGTCGAATTTCAACCTGGGCAAAAAGTGTGGGTCATGGCCCCAGTGGCACCTTGTGCCTTGCAGGACAAGTGGACTGGGCCATATGAGGTGATGGAGCGCAAAAGTGACGTCACCTACCTGGTGGATTTGCAAGCTCCAAGGAACCCTTTGAGGGTCCTTCACGTGAACCGCCTCAAGCCCCACTTCGAGAGGTCCGAAGTGAGTATGCTCTTGGCGACAGATGATGGGGTGGAAGAGGAGAGTGAGCCTCTCCCTGACCTCCTGTCTACCAAGGAGCATGATGGGTCAGTAGAAGGTGTGATCCTCTCCCCTACTCTGACTCAGGAGCAGCAGGGGGACTGTCACCAGTTATTGGGACAGTTCACCCCACTGTTCTCTCTGACCCCCGGTGTTACTCACTGGTGTACCCATGACATGGACACTGGTGACAGCCCTACTGGGAAGCACAAGATTTACAGGTTGACTGACCGGGTCAGAGCCAGCATCAAGGAGGAGGTCTCTAAGATGTTGGCGTTAGGGGTGATTGAGCCCTCCAACAGTCCTTGGGCCAGCCCAGTGGTCTTGGTCCCAAAGGCTGCTGCGCCCGGTGCCACTCCAGAACTCCGGTTTTGTGTGGACTACCGTGGGCTCAATGCCGTCACCAGGACTGACGCGCACCCCATCCCCAGAGCTGATGAGCTCATTGATCGGTTGGGAGCTGCCCGGTTCCTCAGCACGTTTGATTTGACGTCTGGGTACTGGCACATTGCCTTAACCGATGGGGCCAAGGAGAGATCAGCATTCTCAACCCCAGAAGGTCATTACCAATTCTGGGTGATGCCCTTTGGGTTGAAGAATGCCCCTGCCACCTTTCAGAGGTTGGTCAATCGGGTGTTGGCTGGGCTGGAGGATTTCAGTGCCGCCTACCTGGATGACATTGCTGTGTTCAGTTCCAGCTGGGAAGAACATTTACAGCACCTTGAGAAAGTGTTGAGGGCTCTGCAAGGTGCAGGCCTCCCGATCAAGGCCAGTAAGTGCCAGATCGGGCAGGGTTCTGTGGTGTACTTGGGACACCAGGTAGGAAGCGGCCAGGTGGCGCCCCTACAACCCAAGATTGACACCATTCTGGCTTGGGCGCCCCCCAAGACCCAAACAGAGGTGAGAGCCTTCTTAGGTCTCACCGGCTACTATAGGAGATTTGTTAAGGGCTATGGCACCATCGCTGCCCCCTTAACAGAGCTGACTTCTAAGAAGCAGCCCAGGAAAGTGATCTGGACTGAGTCCTGCCAGAAAGCTTTTGATGCCCTGAAGGCAGCCATGTGCATGGCGCCCGTGCTCAAGGCACCTGACTTCTCCAAGGAATTCGTCATGCAGACTGACGCTTCAGAGCATGGTGTGGGAGCGGTGCTCTCACAACTGAATGAAGAGGGCCTGGATCAGCCTGTAGTCTTCCTTAGCAGGAGACTACTCCCCAGGGAACAGAGGTGGAGTGCCATAGAAATGGAAGCTTTTGCTGTGGTCTGGGCGCTGAAGAAGTTGAGACCATACCTGTTTGGGACTCACTTCCGGGTTCAGACAGACCACAGGCCCCTCAGATGGTTGATGCAAATGAGGGGTGAGAATCCAAAACTGCTGAGGTGGTCCATCTCCCTACAGGGAATGGACTTTACGGTGGAACACCGTCCTGGTACAGAACACGCCAACGCAGATGGTCTGTCCAGGTTCTTCCGCCTTAGTGAAGAGAACTCCAATGGGGTTGGGTAGTTCTCCCTACTTTCAGCTGGAGGGGACATGTGTTAGACTTGGCATCTTTTGGCGTGTTTCCCCTGACTTTTTGCTTTCTGACCTCCCGGTTTTGACACTTTTTTTGCTGGTGTAATGATTCTGCGCACTTTCCTCACTGCTGTCCAGTGGGAAAGTGCAAGTGTTCCTGTATAAAATGTGTTACGGATTGGCGTTTCCATGATTGGCCTATTTGGTTTATGTGTCAGTCCCTTGTAAAGGGCACTGCGAGTGCCAGGGCCTATAGACCAAATGCTGTTGGTGGGCTGCAGCACTGGATTGTGCCACCCACGCAAACAGCCCGTAAAGTGTAACTCGGGCCTGCCATTGCAGAGCCTGTGCGCAGCCTGGGGCTGCCATGTCGACTTGGTAAGTGCGCACACTTGCAAGTCCCTAAACCTTCCCTTTTCTACATGTTAGTCACCCCTAGGGTAGGCCCAAGGTACCCCTGTGGGCAGGGTGCGTTGTATGCGAAAGGTAGGACATGCCCTGGTGTGTGTGGCATGTCCTGATAGTGAATTACAGCCTAGTTCGTTTTTCACTATTGCAAAGCTACCTGTTCCCCATAGGCCAGAACGGGCAGTTTTGATTATTACAGCTTATAATCCTAACTGACCCCGGGAACATGGTAGAAATTCGAGTTTAGGATGCCTGGACTCAGAATGATAAAATGCATCTTTTAGTGAAGTTGGTTTTAACATTCTGTGTTTGAAAATACCACTTTTAGAAAGTGGGTATTTTCTTGTCTAACCATCCAAGCCTGCCTCTGCGAGGTTGTGTATTCCTTGTCTGGAGTGTGAGTGACAGGGGCTGGGGGATGCCAGGAGACAGGGTGAGTCAGCACAGGGCTGAATAGCAAGATCTACATGTAGATGGGTGGGAGGGGTTGCACCTGGGCCCTGAATAGGACAGTGCCTTCCCTCCACAATGCTGGCTCCACCTCCTGTGGTGCGTCTGATGTCCCTGGCCTACTCTCTGAAAGAAGGGACGGAGACTTGTCAACAAAGTGCTCCAGAACTGGTTTGGACTAGGCAAAGGCCTCTCTGCCTTCAGAAAACAAAGGAATTTGGGATATAAATATTGGGGCCCTGACCCCATGAATTTAGATCTCGCTGGAATCAAGGAACCTGCCAAGACGAAGAGCTGGAAGAGCTGCCAGGAGGAGTACTGCCCCTTTGCTGTGTTGTTGCTTTGTTGGGTTGGCCTGCAGCTGCTGCTTCTGCCTTGGGCAGTGAAAGGACTGAACTTTCTACAAACTTGTGCTGAGTATCTCCAAGGGCCTGAAACCGAGCTGGCCTCCTGTTAAGAAGTCTCAAGGACTACAAAGACTTCACAAGCCTCTGGGTACCGCTTCTGGAACGCTGTTTCAGTTGCCACAGAGGAAGGGAACTGCAACCGACTCCGTCAACCGAATCCATCCCTGACCGGTGACCTGTTTGCACCGCAGACCGCATCGCCCCGCTTCGCATCGCAACCCTGGTCTCACCGTAGGCGACGTCCGACGCCGTCAACACCGAGCCGCTGCTTGCACCGTGACCTGTGGGCACCGCAGTTCACATCGCATCGGCTTCACTGAACCAGCCGGACCCGACCGACGCGGACGCTGTAACTGGCTCAACAGTCGTGACCGCATCGCATTTGGGGCACCGCTCGCACGTTTGCGACGCACCGCTCCGACTCGCACCGCTGTCCGACGCCAGCTCCCGCACTCCGGCTTGGTCGCCTGCATCGCAACCTGTCAGCACCGCATCGTACACCGTCTCGCCCTGCACCGCACGCCTTGGACTCACCGACTCCGTCTGCACGACGCTCATCGAGCCGCTGCCTGCACCGCATCGAGGGACACCGCACCTTGCATCGCTCCGTCTTGCACCGCAACCGCGACGAACGCCGACCGGCTCGTACACTCCGTACCAGCCACAACGAGAAAGGTACTGTGACCGAGTCTGTTCACGACTCTGCTGGCCCGTAGCGACGCTGTCGGCTGGAACTGTTGGACTCTGTGTAATTCAGCATCGCGGTAGACCCGGACGGGGCTACCGACTCGTACTGAACTTTGCTTTTGTGTTATTCCTGCAAAGAAGAAGTTACCTTATCAAGCATTCATTTTTAAAGTATAGTATTGTGGATTTTTGTCGTAATTGGTCTTGTCTTGAGTATATAAAAATATTGGTTATTTTTCTAAACTGGTGTGGTGTCCGTTTGTAGTGCTTACACTGTATTACTGTTGGTTATGTGCAAATACTTTACACACTGCCTCTCGAATAAGCCTGACTGCTCGTGCCAAGCTACCAAGGGGGTGAGCAGGGGTTATTTAAGGAGTGTAACTCCCTTACCCTGACTAGGAAGAAGGGTCCCTACTTGGACAAAGGTGCAAGCCCTTGCCAACTAGAGATCCCATTTCTAACAGTTCATGATTGTGTCACCATCGGAATGTTTATTCACGGGGATTCTGGCACAAATGCATGATACACAACCATGCATACAATGAGTTCACAATACCATGGGCGGGTCTCCAAGCAGCTGGGACCCAACATGAATAGACCAGACAGCGGGGCAGGACCCTTGATGGCGTGAGTAACCCCTATTGAAGAAGCTCGATGCAGGTATGAATCGGCACGTTACTGCCTAGGCAGCGGGATGGCTTGATTTCAACTCATGTGTGTTTCTTTTTGTTTTCCTTTTCCCCTTCCCCTCTCTTCTTTTCCCCTCCCCTCGTTTTTTCATTAACTGCGGTGCCATTTACTTGACGTGGTACCTTTTTTAACATGCCTTGTGGAACCCACGCACTATATCTACTCCAGGGTTGGACTACAGGGCTACCCCACTAATTGAGGTCCAGCGTGAAGTGGAACCTCTCCCAAGTTGGGGTAAGAAGCAATATTGGAGTTAAAGGGTTAAGTGATTGATATGGCGATTTTTAACGGCAGGAGTGTATGTGAGCGTTTGACACGAGAGTTTCACCTAATATTACACACACTAGTGTAATGCAAGATGGTAGGATGCGACAAGTTGCCGCCACCACACGGGTATAACACGGACATGAGTGTTCAGCAGAGACACGTTATTGAACGGAAACACACACTCATGTTAGGAGTATAGTTCATGATTGTGTCACCATCGGAATGTTTATTCACGGGGATTCTGGCACAAATGCATGATACACAACCAATCATACAATGAGTTCACAATACCATGGTGGTTACCTCTAATCTTCCAGGGGGTCACAGTCTTTGCCCTGAAGAAAGTCCAGCGCCCTTTATGGGGCACCAGTGGACTGAAACATGTTGGCAGTAGGGTCTTAGGACCATAACATCCCACACGACCCTATTCCTTTATCTTTTTAATATCCCTGCCAGATCCAAGAATAAAGGGAAACCGGGATCTGACAGAGGAGTTTTAAATCTTTATCCCCCTCTGGCCCAAAACATCTTCTAAGAGCTCCCTGAGATATGGTTGAGCCCACCCTGACTTTTAGGTGTCAGGGTGTCCCGATGATGAAGCTTCACGTAGGGACATTCCACCAGTTTCAACTCAGGTTTAGTCATTAAAGGTTTCCGGGTCTCCCGGGTTAACAATTAGGGGAGTACTTTTTGTCTAATAGAGTCGGCGGTATTGCCTGTTGATGTTGTTAAAATTATTGTCTTGCATTCTGAATTTTGGATCATACTCAAAATGTACATCACTCTAATTTTGACTTGAAGCCCATTACACCCAGCACAAGCCTAATTCATATGCATTTGGTATGGTAGCTTTAGTAGCTGCCTCTTAGAAAGTAACTATTCGTGTTGGCTTTCCCTGCACAAGACAAAGCTCCTTCAAAATGGCCATCGCACAGCCTTGAAAATGTTCTCAGTCGGAGTGAATTCCTCAGCTATGAATATAAATATGCTTTATAGCTGGAGAGGCTGTTGTCTCTCATTGATTAAAACATATGTGTAGTCTGACGTGCTTGGAATAATCCTATTAACTGGGTTTTTTATTGTCATATTTGCAAATATTAAGGGGCCGATTCCGATTCAGGCCGGAAATCTCTCCGACCGAGCCGGACCCGGAAAGATTTCCGACCGAATCGGACCCTAGCAGTCCGACCGAACGAGTACGATGCGTTCGTATGCTATCGGACTCGATTCGGTCGGACTCCCATTGAAGTCAATGGGAGCCGGTCGTACAACGCGTACGCGGGCTCCCATTGACTCAATGGGTGCGAGGCGAACAAGGGCGCCCCCTACAGCGGGTACGCGTCGAAGCGGGTCACGCCGTACATGCACAGGTAGGGGGGACCCATGGGTCCCCCCTGTGTGCGACTCGCAAAGTCCGGCTCCGACTGCTCTTTCGAGCCGGACGGCGCGAGTCGGTCGGACTGCTCGAGACGCGCATCGTACTTACCCGGCCGGGGAACGTCTCCATTGCGTGGTGCGAGTCGTGTACATGCGAGTCGGTCGGAGCGGTTGGGTCCCGCAAACGAGTCGGTCGGCAATTTCGCGTACGCTCGCATCGTACTCGCTCGCCCGGACGCACGTCCGACTCAGTCGGGAAACAGGGCTTCGAATCGGATCCGGCAATGCCGACTCCGATTCGGAGCCCTACCGGCCGAGATCGGAATCGGCCCCTAAGACTCCAACATATCTGCTCTATATGTAATATAGCTATATGCGCATCTGTCGAATTCTTCTCAGAAAAGATGGCTGACATTAAATTGCATAAAGGCTTCACCCACTCAGCACATTATGTCAGCTATGCCTTAGCAAAACTGAAGAACCCCTTTTCAGGAGAATGTCTTTTGGGTTGCAAAGAAACACATTTCTCTAAGAAATGTGGTGCAAGTTCTTTGCCTTCACTAGATACTCCAAATCCCAAACAGATTACAGTAAGAAAGGCAATCTTTGATTTACAGTAGTTTGTTTTATATCCATGTTAGGCTAAAATATTTACTCTTCTGTCCACCATTTATAATGTTCACCTAAGTCATCATCAATTAAATATGTCTCATCAATGTATGTTTTGCAGAATTTCCATTATTCTCGCTGTGAACAAACCTTTTTGTACCCTAGGGGTTATCTAGTCTAAGACCAGGGGCGCAATGCCCATTGGGCTCAAAGGGCTTCAGCCACCCCTGCCCCTTCCTGTGTGTCAGCCTGGGCTGAGACAGCTTCCCGGGCACACACAAAGACAGTTTTTGAGCTGCTGTAGGCTGGCTGGTCTGGCGTCCGTCTTATTGCAGCCACACCAAAGTACTTCACAGGTCTTTAAAAGACCATTTACTTGTTAACGAGGCTTTGGGTTTTTTTTCACCCCTTCTTGGAGCCCCTGCATCTCCACTCTGCCTATTGCTGGAAGAATTAGCCCCCTCCGAAATTTTTATTAGATCCCCCCCGGCCCCCCTCCCCCGCCCGAAATTTGGCTCTAGTTGCGCCTCTGTCTAAGACCAAATGTGAACGCTGTCAAGAATTATAATTCAGGCACTAGCGTCTGATAAAGAACTCATTAGCAATGTCAAGAGTCATCATATATTTTTCCCTGACTCTATTTGTTTTCAGTCCGGTAATGACCTTGTACCTGTGGCTCACTCCTCACAGGAATCACATTTTGCCCAGAGTCTTTATCCTACCCCGTTTGATTTCTATGCAACATCGGAGTCTATTTCAGAGATGACTATGTGCATATTTTTCCCTCAGGCAGGAAAAAGCCTCCAGTATTACATCCTCTCCATGAGGTGTGTTCCTTACAAAGGAAGGGAGTGAATAATCCTCAGCTAGGATGATATCATTGGCATCGGACAAGCATGACCAGAAAACAACTTTAATAATGTACGATTTGTCATGTTAGAGTTGTAATTCTACATTATATACTGTGTTGGGGGAGTTTATATGTCCATTCGGTGTTTTTATTTGAATGTATTCATCAGTGGTAGCCATGGCTAGATGCTCCTTGAACATCTGATACACTATTGTTATCTCTGATGCCAGGTCTAGAAGGGTTGCTGTTCATGTCCCTTTCCCAAGAAGGGCTCACATTCTCTGAGGCATGTTTCTTTTAGTGATCAAGCCTGGCACTTTCTTATTTTTCAATGAGCTTTTGAACCTGAATCTTCCTTATTCTTTTTCACTGTGTGGTCAGTATCCTAAGACTGTCCCTTTTCAGCTTCAGTGTCTCTTCTATGATATTCTGGTTGGCTGCCCCTTTTGTCTGCAGAGTATTCCTCTGAGCAGGTACTACCCCAGAGTCTTGTAAAGTACATAAAGAACAACTATCAGTATACTGGTAATGATCAAGCTTTTTTATTTTATCATGGTCCCTCAAATTATAACTACCCTCACTGGACTCTTGCTTTGCTGGAGAGCCAGTCAGTGTTTTCTGCTCAACCGTCTGTTATTTTTCCATCAGACGATATCTTTTTCCTTCTGCGCCCCCTCTGTCGCTGCCGTAGCTTAAGTTGCAGTTTCAAAGGACAAAAACTGAAGTTATCTCGTCCTACAGCTATATATTTTCGAAATAATTTTATTTAGGCAACTCCAGTTCATGATCAGGTCTCAAGTGGCAAGACAGTGGTGTATGGCCAACAACGCCACTTCCCAAATGCTACTGAGAGATATCAAGTAAGTTACCCATCAGTTTCGTACCAAACTCAAAGGCCAAAGATGCCCCATGTTTTTTGTATCTGATTTAGAGCATCTGGAGAACCTGCAATAGAGTGTAATGGAATGTATACTGCTAGCAAATATGCTTCAACAAGAAACCCCTTCTCCAATGAGTGGTACCATTCCAAAGGGAAGGCACATAGTCAGTATTCTATGTTTGTCTTGGGGAGCTGTATGAGGATAGAACTCCTCAAATTAATTAGTTTTAAGTGCAATCCAGAATGGGATTTTCTCTTGCTTAGTAGGCACTTTGCCTATTAATACATTAATAGTCTGTGAACTTATTGCCTGTTTCAGATTTCCATGTGTGATTGTCTTAGCCTCAACATTAGTCCCTGTGGTTTGTAATACGCATTGCCTAGGTTGCCTATATCCAGCCACTAATTCTTACAATAATTATCCTAATTTATTTGCATTCAAATTTTGTACATCTGTATGTGGTGTGTATCTCACTAACACAGGCCATAGCAGGTCATGGAAGACTTATACTCCCAATTCTAATTGACCACACTACGAGTGGTAATTACCCATTACACTGCAGTGTATATTATTGATAACTTATATGGATATCCTGCCTTCATATGGTATGTATGTGCAGGACAGTGTATTGGTTTACATGTTGCAACTAGTAGACACTCTACCCAGGAGTAGAATGTTTTAAAAGGATAAGCTAGACTCGTCATGACAGCCAGATTTAGTTCATCCACTGTAGTAGGACACCCTCAAGTTATTAAGTAATAAGTCAAGGAACCCCTAACATTCACTCTTATTTTCACTATCCTGTCGCCATTTCATAACAGATTCACAGTGCTAGTAAAAGAGCAATCAAATAACAGGGAAATCCTTTTAACACTTAACCTTAACACACCTTTAAGCAGAACAAGGAGTTCTATCTGAACCAAGTTAGGAAACCAATATTACAATAGTAATTTCCATATTAGTAATAATTGACAAGTGCTTTTGTGTGGCCTCTGAGGGTACTCGGATAACCAGCTATATGGTCACCTCATATTATGATTTTACATGCATTTTATAAACCTGACCCACAAGATTCTTTGGTGACCTTTGGCAAGTGCTGTTATGGACCAACTTACCAACTCTGAGCTGAAGGATAATCAAGTTATGACCCACGCATGTTACTGAACATACCTGAAGGTAATGCATGTAGGGCACATAACAATTCCAGAGATTGTTTATTTATTATTGTTGTGGGATCTGGCGACCTTTTGCCACAAATGTACACACACAAGAAATCCACATTGTTATGTTTACTGACTTTACTGGAAGCAGAAATCAGTTAAACATAAGCACTGAACATAAATATTATGGAAACAGGCAACATATCGTACACATTGCATATTGAAGAATCCCTACATGCCTAATCCTTAAGCATCAAATGTATTGCCATAATGAGGGTGCGTATTGAAAAAGAATCAACACACTTTTGTACCTAAACCTCATAGGTCTTTCCAGTTTGTAGGCATGTCTTTATTTTTATTTTTTTATTTATTTTATTTGAAAAGTTTTATATAGCGCTGGCTAGACCCAGAGGTATCAGAGCGCTTTACATGAGGTAGGACATTGTTTCAGAACATTGTTACATAGTTACATCAGTTTCAGTTGCATCGCATAACATAGAAAGGGAAAACAGTATAACATAGTTACGAGATTATTAAAGCATAGCATAACATAAAGTACTTCAGGGGACACAGAAAGGTAAGGCTGGAAAAGGGGAGGCAGACAAAGAATCACAGAGGGAGGAGGAGGCAGGGGAGGGAAAAAGAGACACAACGGGGAGACGAGGAAAACAATGTCAGAAGTCCGGCTGGGTAGGTGACGGCCGAGGGGTGAACCAGAGCCAAACTCCTCTATAGCTGCATAGGACAGCTCCACCGGGCATCGGCCAAGGTTGCTCGGGCACCGTGGAACGTACAGACAATTAAGGTTTCCGCCTGGGGAGTCAGGCATGGTGGTATGGATAATTTTGGCTGATAGAGATCGGAAATACTGCTAAGTTTGTAGGGCCAACCAAAATCACTCAGAAGTCCGCAAGAGGTTTATGCACAAGGCTGAAGAAGAATCCTGCAGCGTTCTCCCCGTTCTTCTATTAAACGATGTCGGGCAGTGGGTGCCATGTTGAGGTCAGGCAGGGCACTACCGTCCCATCTGGAGCAGCCGGTATCGCTCTCCATACTTCCGGTAGCGCTCTTTCTTATTGTGCTAATCCCCCTCACACTGTTGCTTGCCAGTTTCAGTGATGGGCTACCTACGAGCTGCCCATGGGCCCCGAGTTCCTTCACTCGGATCAGGTCTCCCGCCCTGCACGCCGCACTCACCGGACTTTTGTAGAGCCACCGCTTCCCCGTGTGGTGCCGGTTCCAGCTGCCCTCTCCGCCATTCTGCTGGGGCAGCCATGTCGATTTCGGGATCTCTGTGGGAAGGACCCTTCGTCCGGGCTGCTTCCAGAATGAGGCGCCATTGCGCCTGTCTGTCCACTAGCGTCCTGTTCCTGCCTTTTGTCGGATGTTGTGAAATACGTGGTGACCTTGTTCGTCGCCTTTTTTGGTGGCATATGGACACCTCGGAGAGCTCTCTCTGCCAGCGTAGATCGTTGCCCCCCAAGGAATAGCTACAGTGCGCGGGGTGATTTCGTAACCCTGACCGACTACTGTGTTGGGGTCCGGGCGGGAGGGACTTGTATCAACTGCAGTCCGCGTCAGCCGTCGAAAAGGCAAACTCACACACGGTCAGTGTGATTACCCAGCCCAAGGACCGTGCAGATATGGGGAACAGCAGGCGGTCAGTATGATTTCGCCCTTGCCTTCAGTAGGATGCAGTGTTTCTTAACTGGAGATCTGGCCTTCCACTATATCTCAGTAGTGCTTCCCGGCTGCCATTTTGGAGTCAGGCAAATGTGTTCTCTAGTGAATTACTGCACCATTGCCCTTGCTTGCATGCTGAGAGGGTAGAGCTGCTGCCTGACTCCCTCATGTTCCAGACACTTCGACAAGGTAACCATTCAGCCACTTTGTGTCTCCACTGCCGTTAGTTTGCCTTCATATGGCCTCCATGTTAAGGTCAGGCATGCTCCCAAAGCCATCGTGGATGCCTGTGAGATATGCGCTGGCGTCAGTAAGTCTATTTGTGTGGGGGGTGTGCCCTCTACGCTTCTTGGGGGAACGATCCTCCGCCCCTCGCCACTCTCAGCTGCCCCAGTATGCACAATCGGGAGCTTCCGTGGCCTCTCTGTAACGCTCGGAGTTCCCTCTGCCGCCGATGCACAATGTCTCCGGGCAGCGGACCCCCACCAGGCTCACCTCCGACGCTGTGTCATGCCCCCCCGGGGGATCTTCGAAAATCCGCCAGCCTTCCAGACACTGCAACAAGCCTCCCGGGTCTCTCCCGCCGTGGTCTTTTCCTTTACTCACTCATCGGAGCCATCTTGTTTCCACGGCGGCCTCCGATCCGGCGCCTAGACTACCTCAAATCTCGTTATTGTGGCATCTCCTCCGCAGCGCCGACGGCACCGTTGCCTCCCTCAATCGTTCCGGATCCGTTTAAGCCTTTTGTTGGCCGCTAGCGCTATGGATGCGCTTTCCACTCAGTGTGGGTCTCCGGAGCCGGTGTGGATCATGTCCACCCGGCCATCTTGCCTGGCCACCTTTCACGAAAAGATTAAGTCATGTCCCCACAGGAAAAGATGTTTTGAGGCAAATTGCCCAGGAGGCCTTGGTGTGACTCAGTTGATAGCCACTCTGCAGCGTGGAATGTTGTAAAAGTCCCAATCTCTCTTAGGGTGTGAACAGCTCTTATAAAGTCTCTAGGCCACTTATTTTGAGAAAAAAATAAACTTTGTGACTTTGATGTAAGGTGAGAAAAATAACATGAAAATCCCCTTGGACCATTGTATTAAAACCTAAACCTAGTATGCTTTTTCTTAAGCGTAATCTATTCAAATAATACATGAATATATAACCTAGAAGCATTCTATCAAAGTACACAATGAATGTAGTGCATATTGTTGCAATATAATGAAAGTAAATACATCAGCTATTGTAAATAAATGATGAGTTATATGTCCTAAGCAAATGAGCAATTGCATGATATAGGGCGCCTAAAAGCTATTTAAGGAAAAATATATGCAAGGAATGCCATTGGCGGGTCCTTAATGGCTGATGGGGATTGCACAAACCCCTTTGAAAGGATTTTATACAAATTTCTGTTTGGGATTTAGTAGCTTGGGTTTGACGTGTGATCTCCCCAGTAGATGATTTGTTCTTCATTATCTGGAGATTTAGTATTAACGTGAAAAAGAAGGTGAGGCTGATGCCCTGCAAGTGAATTTGATGCATAACTAGAATGATGCCTTGGGCATAGATATTGGAGCAGTCAACAGCCCAAATGCTCAAATCTTCCTGAATAACTAATCTTTCTAAAATTGTAAGAACATTTTAGCCAGATTTGTGATGTCTTGTGGGAAGGAGAGGTTCGTTTAGGGGGGCAATGCATGGGAGCTGACACAATTAAGGTAGATGGGTTGGTGATACCCTTCTGAGCAAATATTCAAAGGAGCCAAACATTGTGTCTTGAATTACCTTACAGACGAGTATTGCATCTGCGCTGGGAGCGATTGTGAGAGCTTATCAGAGATTACACAAATTCAGATGAAAACAGACTGCTCCACATGCCACAGTGAGTGCTTGGTTAACAGCCTCATTGCATATCCCACAATACTATTTCCATGCTCTTGGTCACCTAGAGGGGTGGTCCACAAGCCTCAGGCATAAAGGATGGTAGTAGGACTGCAGAATTTAGCACTGGACATAGGGTGTCCAATTTGAGCTTCTTCTTCGTGTACCAAACAAACCCCATGAGATTAAGAAAAGAGGAGTGGACAAGCCTAACAAAAACCCTTTCCAAGATGGTGATCAGTCCTTAGAATACTATTTAAGGTTCCCAATCTAGGATGAAATTGACTCGTTTACTTTAATGCCTGTTCCTGTTTGAATCAGATATAAGGAGGCATTTGCAAGTAATGTATGCATCACAATACATCTGTTCCTTTGTTTTTCATCATGTTCTTCACCCCCCAGTTTTGTTTTTTTACAACAAGATGATCATGATGATCAGTGTCGCTTCTCTAACATTACCCCTGTTTCTGATGAGAATGAGAAACTGGATGGGAGCAGGTCAGCAAAGTCTTGTCTGGAAGTATCCATTAATCGGGGCTTTGTAATGATGAGTTACATGTGTAGTTGTTCTCTAGCATTGTAGATATTAACCTCCATTTTGATGGCAGGCCATCCATTGAAGTAAACACCTAAAAAGCAGTTTGAAGAGTATACATGAGCAGTTTGAAGTAGGAGGCTTCAAAGAATGTATGGGGCCAGTTCTTTGGGACTGTAGAGGAGTGAAAGCAGGCAGGGGCACAGAAGGTGGAATACTGGGGTCTGACGGTTTTTAGATCTCGCCTACGCAGCGCGCAGGCGCTGCTTAGGAGATGACCTCTTGGAATCGCTCTGTACTTTCTTGGAAACTCGTGCATGTTTTGCACTGTTTCCAATGAGTACTCGTGCATGCAGAGCGTTTGCCTTGCGGGAGCGAGCAGCGGCGCCATCTGTTTGCAATTATCACGCCTGTCGCTGCTCGCTCCCGCAGGCAAACGCTCTGCATGCACGAGTACTCTTTAACTTTCGCAGCCGCGGGGCCGCGCTTGTCTTTCAGCACTTGTTTTTTATTGTCCTTCAACAGTGCTTTTCATGGACCAGGAGTTCCCCAGGTGCTGGTAGTACTGTAGTTACATATGTAATGCAGCCACTGTGTTTGTCACTTGAGCCGTTGTCAGCGCCGTGAGTACCAAAGATGCATTATCTGTGCTACGACTCACTCTGCATTGTACAAGGTACTCCGGCATGTCCTATACATGTTTCACTGCAGCACACTTCTGCCAGGACCACAGCCGCTCCGAGAGTTTCGCAGTTTGTGTTGTGCCTGACACCGGATTATTGAGCAGCGCTTCGTTGGCTTCAGGGAACCTCAGGGACGGTGGGAGCACAAAGCGATCTCCACTCCACCGGCGCCCCTGCGCGCACCTGCTGTGGCTGCCGCATGTACCGCACTCACAGGACCAGATGCCCCACTTGGCGGTGCCCACCTCCTGCCCTGTAAACTCCCCTCCCCGACCGTGCCCCACCTCCTGGCCTGTAAACTCCCCTCCCCGAACGTGCAGCATACACTGTATGTGTGAATGAAGCAGCACAAGACCTATGTTTAACGGAATGTCCACTTATTCACTTCCTTGGTGAATTAAAGAGGTCATTAAATGTAAACTGCAAGGTCACAGTGACACCGTCTGCAAAACGCGCTCGAGGCAGTGAATGAACCGTTTTGGCGGGGCTTCATTAAACTCCACGCATTTCACCATTTATTTTGTTTACTTCTCTTAAAGAACTAACAGGTCTGATTGTTTTGTTTGCGAAGGAAGCGCTTCTGTTTACATTCACACCTAGCGTGCAGTCTATCCACTTGCATGGTATTTGGGCCGGAGTGCACGGAACGAACCACAATTGACTCACCATAAGTGTGAAAAAGGGCGCTTTTATTGAAGTCAGGTGCACCTTACACAAACATAACCTTGGCCTTTGCCTTACAAAACTACATCTAACTATACAAAACACATCTACGTATCCACCTCCCCCCACCCCTAATGTTTTCCCCAAACACAATTGCAATTTATTTAACCTACCCCAAATTAATCAATAACTTTCGCCCCTTTAAAAACTTGTAACCTGCTTCTCAACCTATCTACAGATCTACCTGCCCGATCAATAACTGTTAGCCCTTAAACCCTGTAACCTCTTCTCTAACTAAGTAAAACCTATCCTAACCTCATTACCTACCTGTCCCCAACCAAAAATGAAACGGTAACAAACTGGCCAAAGATAGGCCACCGACGCCACTCAGAAATCGTCCTCACGACATTTCTGACCCCCGCCTCTAGGCCTTTTCTAGGGTAACCCCTGATGTCCAGTGCAATATCTAAAACTTCCTTTAACTGAACCAACTATAACTCCATCCCGAAGCGGGACAAATGAGCTCCATCGTCCCTGAAAAAATGTTTGGCCGAATACTTGTGCTCCGGATAATCCTCCGCCACATATTTTAATTCTGGATTCTCCACCCTGCCAAGACCTGACTCTTTACAAAAAACCCTCATCTCCCTGTTTATCTTTCTCCTGGCCTTATCAATGGCCCCCGGCCTCTGAGCCCCTCTCCAATGCCTCCTGGGAATAAATTCATTCCAAACTACAAAACACCCAGACCATTGCCTCTTGATTTCTCTCAAATCCCTCTTCATCTGCTTCAGCAGAGACAAACCTTTGCAAACCACCAAATCGTTTTCCCCCAAATGAAAAACCAGTACATCGGGGCAAGTATGGCGGCACAGTAACTTATTTAAAAGGGGAAAAAGCTCGTGCCAACGCATGCCTCCTTTCCCGTGCCAAGAAACTTTAAACAAAACCGGGTCCAGTCCCAAATTAACACCGTTCCCCTTGCTGTATTCATGCCTTTCTGCCCACTTTACAACCGAATGCCCAATGATCCAGATTGCGATCGCCGCCGACTCGGGCCCGGCCCCAGCACCTGCAAAGACACATGTGTGAGAAAAACATACAAGACCCTCTACTTCCCCACCCCCCTCTGCCCACCTTGATATAGCGCTTATAACAATCTGATGACCAACGTCCCAGTTGCTTCAACCTGTCTGAGTCCCACCCCAAACTTGCTGCGTCTGAAGTCACCCCAATCCTGAACGAGTGAGTACCAAAAGCCTCAGGCACCTCCCCTACTAGAAGTAACGCCCGCCTCATCACCCAAAGAAGCTGCGCCGCCGTGACTTCCCGCCCCGAAGACCTGTAGAAAACTGGCCCTACCCCTCTCATTGCACCTTCCCGCAAAAGGCACCCCCATCTAACCGGGCATGTCAGCGGCTCCTCTCTAGCCCGCAGGGTCATCACTCTCCCCACCCCCCTTTGATTTGTCTTTGATCGCCTCAAGAAGATGGAAACTGCATCACTCCCTTTTTCACACCCTTGTACCTCCTCCCAATGCAGCCCTGGGGCCCCTTTCCTTCCCAACAACTCCGACACTCGAAAAGCTCCCCCGTAAAGCCATGACATTAAAACCGAAAAAAGTAACGCCTCCTGCCCTCCGCTGCAAACTTCTGGCAACACAGCTATCAACCTGCCCAATAGCACATTGGTCACTGGCAAACGAACTCGTTGCCCCCCACCTGACTCCCTGGCCCAACCCTCTATCAACCTCTTCCCTAGTTCACCTGCCGTTGGAGAATAGCCCCACAGTAGCTTGCCCATGAAAGATATCCCTTCCAGCTTTGCAGCTATTGTAACCTTCGACAAACCCTTCCCAATCAAGTCCAAAATGAACTGCATCATGTCTTCTTCCCTGGTCCAAGACCCACTTCTCCTCTGTGCACCTCCCTGCAGAAACTCCTGCCACGCGAGCACATAGGCCGTCCTTGTGGAAGGTGCTAACGACCCCACCACCAGCTGCAGCATCCTTTTTCGCCTACGGACAACATCCCGTCGGGCACCGGCGTCCTGTGCGGTTCCGCCTCCGTGGCCAGCCCATGGAACCTCTCCCCCTGCAAACGAGACAAAGCATCCACAATGTCATTGTCCACGCCCGGTACATGTTTTGCCCTGAACTGAATGTCGTACTGCAAGCAACCCAACATGAATACGCGCAATAGCTTTAAAACCTGCTCGTCCCTCGCGGACTGCCTGTTGACTACCTGCACCACTGCCATGTTGTCCACCCTGAAAGTGACCTTTTTGTGCACTAGGTTCCTCCCCCAGAGGGTGACTGCAACGACCAGCGGAAACAATTCTAGAAAAGCAATGCTCCTGCCTCCATTTTTCCAATGATTTGGCCACACTTCGGCACACCATTTTCCCTGCCAATACAACCCGAAACCTCCTGATCCTGCTGCGTCAGAGAATATCTGAGCATCCCAAACCCACTCTTCCGGCGCTGCCATGGGTATCCCATTGAAATCCTCCAAAAACCTGCACCACATTCTTAGGTCTTCTTTCGTACCTGCCAACAAACGCATATGGTGGTGTGGCAGCGAAAGGCCTGCCAGTGACCTGCCCAGTCTCCTGCAAAACGTCCGTCCCGCTCTCACCACCCTGCATGCAAAATTCAAATGTCCCAGTAAAACTTGGACCATTCTCACTGTCACTTTCTTTCTGGACAGCATGTCCTCGATCAACAGTCTCATGTGCAAATTCTTATCCTCCGGCAACCTGGCCTCATGGCCACAGAATCCAGCTCAATCCCCAGAAATGACAAAACCATGCTCGGACCTTGTGTCTTCTCTGGTGCCAAAGGGACACCCAGTATCCCCATGAGCTTCTGGAAACTGTCCAGCTGCTGCTGGCAGTCCATCGAACCAGGCCGGCCCACCAGGAAGAAGTCATCCAAATAGTGTGTCACCGTATCTTTACCTGTTTTCCAACAGAAAACCCACTGCAAGAATGAACTAAACTTCTCAAACAGCGCACATGATATGGAGCACCCCATTGGTAACGCCTTATCCACAAAAATGTTGCCGTCAACCTGAATGCCCAGCAACTGGAAGTCCTCCGGGTGTACTGGCAAAAGCCGGAAAGCGGCCTTAATATCGCATTTTGCCATTTCCGCCCCTTTCCCTACCCTTTCCACCATGGCTCTAGCTACGTCCACCGAAGAGTACGATACTGACGTCAAGTCATCAGGAATGAAATCGTTTACTGACCCCCCTTGCGGCCATGACAGGTGTTGGATCAGACGGTACTGTCCTTTTTCCTTTTTTGGAACCACCCCAACCGGGGAAATAATCAAATCCCCGATCGGGCTGACCGCAAATGGCCCCTCCATGCGCCCTTCCCGTACCTCCTTCTGCAATTTCTCCCAAACGACTGCTTTGTGAGCTGCCACTGATTTTAGGTTTTCCGCCCAGCGCGCTGACCTCGGACCTTCGTAACCCAATCTAAAACCCTCTCTGAAACCTGCCCCCAGAATCTGCGCATCCTGCTTGTTTGGGTAATGCGCGAGCCAGGCCTCTAAACAAACCAAGTCAATTGGTGTATGAGCCTTTGCCCATATAGCCCTGCGCCCCTCTACCTCCCCTGCCTCCCATTCCGTGCTGTCCACTTCTGGCATTCTGCTGCTGCGGCCCCTGCCCCCCTGCGTGACCTTGCCCTGCGTAACCTGGTCCGAAGCACTGAACCAGGGGTGTCTCCCTGTACATTTCGAGCACTTGTGCCGAAATCTGCAGTAGTCTCGTGCACACGTGCCCTTGTTGTAATCCCAACAGGCCCCGGGACCTCCTCCTGCGGGTTTTTGCGTGTATCCCACCCCCCCCTCAGGTGGGACGGTTCTGAAAGGGGCGGTAAACCAACGGCAAACCGCTGGCCGTGTAAATTGTCTTTCCAAACTTCACCGCCCCCATGGTCTGCTGGTATAGATCTGAATCAATCTCCCCCCAGTTTGCCTCCGGGTCCCAAGCGAGCCTGGCACGAAACTCTTCGTCATAGTGTGACCAGGCGTAGCCCCCATACGTCAGGTGAGCCCTCCTTACTACATCCATGTATTTAAACAAAGCCACGGACCTATCTGGGTACTTCTCAGAGTACACACTCGCAAAAATTAAGAAGGCTGCCGTCCAATTCTCTATAGTCATGGGTACCCTGGGTCGCCTGGATAAGTCCAGCTCTTCTTCTTTTGATCCCTCCTTAGAGCGCAACTCCCTATGCAACAATTTCAACAAATCTACGTATTCGCCCTTCCATATCTTTTCTTTCGTGGCTAACATGAGGTGTGCTCCCAACGGTTTTGTCACCCCCATGTATGGCAGTTTTGGCAATCGGACCTCCTTGCTTTCTTTGCCTTCTGTCGCCTGCCCAGGCCCCCCTTTGCTCTTGTCATCTGCACCCTTAGCCGCTTCTGCGTCCTTCTGTGCCGCTTCGTCCGCTGTCCCCCCTGATCCCCCTTGTCCCGTCCCCCTGACCATCGTCTGCCCTTCAGTACCCACCCCCGTGTCTCCAACGTACCTACCCTTGCATAGTTTGAGCCCGCTGTCCCCTTCCTCACCCCTTGCATCCGTCCCTGTGGACACCCTCTGTCCTGTGAAATCCGTGCCAATTCGCCCTCCTTTCTTACCTGGCATCAAGGTCGGTGTCCTCACCGGATCCAACCGCCTAACCAGTGTTGCCGAGGGTAGAGGCTCCCGAGCCGTCGCCGCGCACTCTGCATCCGGTCTCGGCTCCTGCAAAAGACTAGGCACAACATTACTGGTCCCCCCCCTTCTCCGTCCACTATCTCCCCTTCCTCCAAACTATCCTCATCAAAATCTAGTGGGATGTCCTCCCATTCCCCCTCCGCCTCTATGCCCGTTACCCATGTGTGCCTGGCCTCTTCCCACAACCTGTCTATTGTGGCTTCAGCCTTCTGCTTCTGCCCGTACTGTGTCACCGCCGCCCTGGAGGGCCCTGCCTCTCCGGGCTGTCGCCCATGGGTGACCATGTCCTCGCCTTTGAATTTGTTTCCGGCCACCGCCGCCCTAGTGGGCACCTGTGCCCCACGGGGCTGTCGCCCCGCCATGACCACTGCAGACCTCCATTCAACTTTGCCACCGTGGTCCCTCGCCGTGCTCCAGCTGGCCGCCCTGGACCCTGCCTTCACTTCTCCCCGGTAGCGAGGAGCCGCATGCAACTCTCCCGCAATGCATGAGCCCCGCGCCTGTTGTACCTGCAACGCAAATGGAAGGTCCGGCATGCCGTGGTTAGTGTCCCTGTCTGTCCCTACCTGTCCCTGCTCCGGGCACCACTCCCAATACCCCCCAAACCTGTCCCTCAAACCCCATGGGGCCCTGTCCATCCACCCCCTGATGTCCAGAGCCGCCACCGCTGCTTCTCTGGACCCCTCCTCCTCCCCTGCAGGCCTCAGGTGCACCCCAGCCCCCTGCCCGGGCTATCACCTGCCCACCCCTGATGCAGTGCCCCCAACCCCTCCTCCTCCCCCCAGGAACTGCCTGCCCAGCCCTCCCCCCCAAGCTCTCCTGACCTCCCACCACTGGCGCACCCCCTGCTGATACAGGCCCCCCATTCCCACTGCCAGCCCCACTAAGACTGATGGCACCCGAGGCTCCAAAGGCCTCAGAGCCCTCATTGCGCTTTCCTTTGCGCACCTCACCACCCTTCCCCTCTAAGAAAACCAGAGGGGGGCGCTTCGTAGTGCTCCTCCCCCGCTTTTTCTTATTTGCGGGGGCCGCCTTTGCCCCGTGGCCCCCCCCACGTACCTCCTTTCCCTTTTTCTTGCCGCCTCGCGGCGGCGAGCATGCTAGGATCGCGGCGGCCACGGGCCGAGCTCTCGACTGGGCCTCTCACGAGGTCCATCCGGCCTGCTTCCGCCAGGAGCCTCATGGCCTCCTGGACCTTCGCGTCGGATTGCGCCATCAGATACACAACTAAACCTGCACCCCGACTAACTTTCCCTGCCTGATGGAGAAAAAACTTTCCCTGACTGACGGAGATCTCGGCAGCCGTGCCACCTTCCAAAATGGTGACACGGCTCCCGAAATGGCCGAATATCAACCCCACGCCCTAGCCCAAAACTAGCCCAAATGGAGCCCAATTGGGCTCGGGCCGAACCACCCGGTCCAACAACCCCGGGGGGGTGAGCCTCCCTGTCGGTCGCCCCCAACCACCCCCCCAAAGCCCCATTTGCAGTTCAAGGCACGTGTCCAAACACACACCGAGGCATCCAATGCACCAATGAGATTGCAACGATAGAACTATCTCAAGCATTCCATGTTCCTGCACCTCCCTGCTTTTTAATGGACCGGCTCAGTTTAAAGATAGTCAGTGTGTTTTTGGCATTACTGGGGATCTTGAGGAAAAGCGCTCCTTTCTGTGTCCCAAGCAAGGGAATATTTTTACAAAACACACAAACTACCAAGAACTTCTGAACGGAGGCGCCCCTTTCCAAACAAGCATTGGCATAGCCAATAGGTCTCGCTTTTGGGACCTTATAAGTATTTAGTTATGCAGCAAAATATCCTTGTTGCAACAACAGCAACTGTTGCATGGCTAAACACTTATAAGGTCCCAAAGGCGAGACCTATTGGCTATGCCAATGCTTGTTTGTTCTTCGGAAGACATTCTGGAGTGGATTTTTCCCCGATTCACAAAACCCTCACATATACTACAGGCAAAGGTACGTTTTACTACAACTTTCCTGTGCATCAAATGTGCTCTCTAACCTAATTTCATGGATTTTGCGTATTGCTGCATATGCAAAGGTGCAGGAATATAGTAAATTCGAAATGTCACATTTATTTTATTTTCTAATTGTTTCCATTCCCCAGATACCTATTAAAAACGTACCTTTTATACAATTTCCCAGTTGTCTGCAATACGCATGTACGCACACTTTTCAATAATCGAAAGTGGCATGGGGGATGAGAAAATCTACACCTACTTGTTTTCAGAATCAAGATCTCAATCTTACTTGTACAAATACCACTTTTCCAGCATAAGTTACAGTTTCTTGAAGTAAATGTGTGAGTGAGGCCCCCACACGCATTACTAGCATTCTACACAAACGATTTCAGTCAAAGGTGCAATAATGGCTTTTAATTATTAATAACTTGAAAACAGATTGAGTCCACACAGTACCCGTTTTTGCAGCATAGCTCAAATGAAGTAGGATTTGAAACATATTATATACATAATCTAATTTCATGTCAAAATTGTGCTTATTGTGAAATTTAGCTTAGACACACAGGGGCATATGTACAAGCCCCTATCGCCACCACAACATCACTTTTACGGACGTTGTGGTGGCAAAGAGGCTGCGCCTTATGTACAAAGCAGTGCTAAGCCACTTAACGTGGCTTAACGCTGCCTTGTACACAAGGCCCCCTTTCACGCTATGGTTAGCGTGAAAGGGGCGTGCAGTGGGTGTTGCGGTGGGCGTTCCACCGCAACACCCATTGTATTTGACGCTGCCCCCTATGTACAAGTGTGGCGTACATAGGAGGCAGCGCCAAAATTAAGACCAGGAAAATCTTGGTCTTAAGTTGGCAAAACGAGGAGAAATGCATTATTTCTCCTCGTTTTTGCTTTTTCCGTGTGTGCTGCCTTGTGCAGCACACATGGAAAAAGCAAAATGTCATGGTTTCTTTATGTACAGGAAGGTGTCCCTTCCTGTACATGAACAAACCTTTTTAAAAAATGCCATTTTGTAACTTTCATGTGTGCTGCATGAAGCAGCACACATGAAAGTTACAAAATGGCATTTTAGGATTGTTTATGTGCAGGAAGGGACACCTTCCTACACATAACCAATCCTCCCCTGCACACAGACACCCTTGCACTCTGGTGCAAGTGTGCCTGCGCTGGCGCTAAGTTGTTAAATTTAGCGCCTTCGCAGGAGGAAACGCAAGGCTGCACCACATTCTTGTAAATATGGTGCAGCCTGGCATTTCCAAAGTGGCGGAGCGTGTCGTTAAGCCAAGGAGGCTAACGACACGCTCCGCCACTTCATTGTACATATCCCCCACACTTGGGATCCTATGCCAGAACTGCGATAACTGAAAAAAATGTGAGACCTAGGGGGATATGTACAAGGAAGTGGCAGAGCGTGTCGTTAGCCTCCTTGGCTTAGCGACACGCTCCACCACTTCTGAAACGCACAGCTTCACCATATTTACAAGAATGTGGTGCAACCTTGCGTTTCCCCCTGCGATGGCGCTAAGTTTAGCAACTTACCGCCAATGCAGGCACACTTGCACCAGAGTGCAAGGGTGTCTGCGTGCAGGGGAGGATTGTTTATGTGTAGGAAGGTGTCCCTTCCTGCACATAAACAATCCTAAAATGCCATTCTGTCACTTTCATGTGTGCTGCTTTATGCAGCACACATGAAAGTGACAAAATGGAATTTTTTTAAAGGTTTGTTAATGTACAGGATGGGACATCTACCTGTACATAAACAAACCATGGCATTTTGCTTTTTCCATGTGTGCTGCACAAGGCAGCACACATGGAAAAAACAAAAACGAGGAGAAATAATGCATTTCTCCTCGTCTTGCCAACTTAAGACCAGGGTTTTCCTGGTCTTAATTTTGGCGCTGCCTCCTATGTACGTCACCCTTGTACATAGGGGCAGCGTCAAATACAATGGGTGTTGCGGTGGAACGCCCACCACAACACCCACTGCATGCCCCTTTCACGCTAACCATAGCAGGAAAGGGGGCCTTGTGTACAAGGCAGCGTTAAGCCACGTTAAGTGGCTTAACACTGCCTTGTACATAAGGCGCAGCCCCTATCGCCACCACAACGTCGGTAAAAGTGACGTTGTGGTGGCGATAGAGGCTTACATATGCCCCCTAGTTTATCATACTGAGAGTTAAACAGTTAAGTAGGAATAAAATGATAAAAGTGTGTACTATTAATCTTTGAACTAGTAAAGTTAGCTTTCAGTGCACAAGGAAGGCTTTTCATTTGTCTGTGCTTCCTATGTTTGCAAAGACCAGGGCCCAGCAATATTTCATCTCTCAACAGAGGAAATAAGGAATCCCATTTCAAACCAAACACAAGCATTGCTGTGCTATCAAAATCTTGCCTAAGAAAAACAAACGAATCAAGATTGAACTGGTTGGGCCACCTGTGCAGTCTGCTCATTCCGAAAGTTCCTATTAGATTCTAAATACCGCCTAAAAGTGCAGGCTGTCTTAATATAATAGACATGACGATATTCCTTCCTCTGAAAATTTCAAGCAATAAGGCAGAACTCTAGCCTACGATGTGGATAATCCTCGTGACAGAAAATAGTGCGTGCAAGGAGTTCATTTGGAAAGTTACGCACGAACACGTTATTCACTTGGAAGGCACTAAAACGCTCGACAGCAAAAAGTTACTAAGATTAAAAGTACACCATGCACTAGCTTTTACGACTGAATGTTAGTCTCAGGGATTAATAGGCTAGTTTCTGTATCTCATAAAAGTATAGGAAAGAAAAGCTATTAAACAATACTTGTTCATAGAACAATTTTGGGCCATAATAATTTGCCTTCAGAAAAGCAAGAAGACTATTGAAAAACGTGCATTTAACATTGAAGAGAAGGATTATAAAAAAAAAAATCCGAAATGATTTATCATACGTGTTTCAAAAACAATAATTTTTTGCTGTGACAATTACTTTCACCAAAACAATTTCACAGAAAAAATATGTAATGATACATACCAAAATGTAGCTATCATGTTGCATCATGATGGCATTTGTTTAGCACCCGGTTAAGGCCATAACATTTACTAGCCCTAAGTCAAATATGGCATGATGAAAATGAAGTCAACAGTTTAGCAACATAAGCCTGACACCAACCGCAAACGTGTACACGATTTATTAGGTCTAATATTAGCTAACACTTTCTGATTTTCACGACATTTTCTGTATAACATACTTACATGTAGGGGATTTCAACCAACCCTCTTCATCAATTGGTCTGTTATTGTGCCATTCCCAGTTTTTCTTCTGCCCACTACAGCATTCCGCCTGGGCAGTGGGTCAGACCACTACAGCCATCCGCTAATATCATAGAGTGGAGGCATTCTTCCATTTCACAACATGCACACACTAAAGTAGTTCCCTTTAGTGCCAGGGACTACTATTAAAATGTGGGATTTTTTAGAACAACAATAGTTTTGCTTGGAGGTCATATTTTTTTAGATTGACAACAGCTTCCCCAACGGTAAAGTTTAGCATTAACCATAATAACATCAAACAAACACTGACAACGCCAAAAGGTTGGCAGCCAATACCAGTCCTATTGGTTTGCCAAATTCTTATTTTATGTGCCTTTCAGTAAGTAATAAGCAAATTTTCATTTACTATAAAGGAAAAAAACACATCACAACAAAGTCCGACACCCCTTTACTTTGTACAAAACTTGAAATTATTCAAATTTATACTAATTCTAAATTTATAAGGAATTATGCAAACCTGTTCTAAGCTAATGAAGCAAGTCCCATGTTATCATATCGATGGGTTCCTGCGTTGATGGCATACATTATAAAAGCAGTTACTCAATATAAACTCTAGTATTTTATTTCCATATTACATGAAAGTAATTGCGTCAGAACACACTGCTATAAGAAATGTACCTCATTAATTGCTTGCTCATACAGGAGGGTCCTGGTTGCAGGGTCCTGGCCCATACTGGACCTCTTCCACTGCCTCTATCTTATCTCTCTGCAGACTGAGCCTGACACTCACAGCAGCTTTAGGTCCCCCTGCCTTTTAAATAACTCTCCCAATAACAGGAGAGTCTGGGGCACGCCGATGGACCACAAGGTAGCCATGAATCAAATAGAGGGATAGGGGATATGTATAAAGGGTTGTTTTCTGCACCACACCCACATGGGATAAGTCAGAGGTCAAATTATACTTCATTTGGCTATTAGGGGACCAACTGATCATAGGAGGTCACACACCCCAAACTGTACATGCAAAATAATATTTGACGTCCATACCATCATAAATGCTTATACATGGTCTTAGAACTCCTCATAGGCTTGCAATATTCTTATTATGTATAGTTAACTCCGGGTCATATAAAATATTCTTGCTTATATGCCTGGTACAGTGTTTGAATGCTGTTTAGGGCTTCATATACCATTGCACACAAATAATTAAATAAACAACTTTTCGCAAAGTCAATAGGCATTGTGATGGCTACCAACTTTTGGCTATACCAATGTTTGTGAATGTTCTTTCAAACTGAAAAGGGGACTACATTTGCGTGTGAGTGCAGATTGTGTAAGAACAAAATGCTGTCATGCATAGGGAGATATGCCAATGCTGTGGTGGAGGGAACAAAATTCTGAATGACACTGACAGACCAATAGATGATGTGTGTGTGTATATTTTTTTATTTTATGAAAAATCAAAATGGCATGTTTAATGCTAGATCTTAAAAAAAAAAAAAAACTCCAATAGTTCCAGGCCTTGAGATATATTGGAGAAGAAGGCGAATGAGATATAACTGCAAAAGGTGATACTTTTCAGATCAGTAACAGGAGGCCATCTTTTTTTTTACAAAAACCTACCAAGTACTGCTTTCGATTTCAATGCGTATAAAAGGTACATGCAAACTGTTAGATAATTTTCCACAATTTTCTGGTCTGCTAACTTGAAAGTTATTTCCTTTGGAAAACAGGTGATGGACAGCTTGAGTGACTAATTGCATTGTGCCGTGCCTTTGTTTTTCTGGAAGGCTCCGCTGTAAGGGGGTGGATGTAAGCATACATGACAGCGCGGGGAGTTCCGCATAGGGTTTCACTTCTGTTCAAAGACAAGCTAATGCAGCCTCACCGAGGTGCAATCAACTTGACAAATGGACGCTGTGCGGGCCCGCGCCTCCCACTGAAATCCGAGCGCGCGCCATACACAATATTCTCCCTGTAAAGTGAAGGCCACCGACATTCCAGACAGACTTAATACGGCTACGCAGGGTGATAATGCGGCCCATAAAAAGAAACATGATCATACTGGGAAAGCCACCACAAAGACCCAGATAAGTAAAGGGACTTGTAAAAATTCACTTAATTCTGAAAAGTAGGTAAAAAAAAAAAGCCTGGCGTAAGGTTAACTAACAGCCTTGCGCGCAGCCCATTCTCCAGTTTGACAATACCTCAAACCAGGCACCTGTGAAATAATATATATTTGTTTAAAGTAAGTTAGACTAACACCACCCAAAAAAATATACTAATACTGTCACCGTGCTGTGTTACGGATTGTAAAATAGATATTTTAAGTCTGTTTAAAATGTAGAAATTCGGGATTTTACTTCATCTAAACAGACGGGCATTTCTTATGGAAGAAACAAGTACAATATTCACCAAAATGTTAAATGTATTACCAGCAGAGAAAACAAAATGAATTCTGTGTGACTGGAGCTTTCTTTTTGCTTTACAAATATATGATGCTACTCAACAGAACTTTTCGAAATCGAACACTATTCTTCGCACTCATACATGGCAGTGCAACCACCAAAATGACGATGTGTGTTAAACAATACAGAAACACAATTAACTGCTGTAAGTAAGGCATTCGGCAGAAGGAGGAAAGTAGCATTGCATTTGTATCGCCGCTGTCACACACAATAAACACTGCTCTTTTGCAAACATTTCACACTGAGGTAAATGCGTTTCAACAGCTGCTCTTTCTGTGACATGGGGGGACGCCCGCTGAGGTGCCCTGTTGAATTAACGTCCTGGAAAATGTTGAGAAAGAAACTTCAAACAGGTCTAGCTTAGCAGGCGCTCTCGAAGTTCTCTCCGTGGGGATCTTGTGAAGAGCAACAGAGCAGTCGGTCTGGCATGCATCAGGCCTGTCAGGAGTTGTCTACTCTCTCAACAGGTGTCCAGACTTCGTCCCGCTCCGACCACCACAAGCAGGCTTCCCAGAGGACCCCTCTCTCTGCTTTCACTCGTGTACAATCAATACACAATAGCAATGAAGTGGGTACCTCCCCCATGAACAGCTCTCTCCAGGGAGCCAAGCCATCAGACAAGTGCCTGCTGAGAGTCGTAATTCAATTTTGACAGCCCGCTATACCATGGTGTGAATGTAGTGGAAGAACCCTATGACTTTCCTTCTTCCTTTAGGAGGCTGCTTATAAGGGACAAGAACCATAGCATTGCTACTGCAAGCATTGCTACCTTCTACCCCTCTCTGGGGTGCCTTGTACCTGCTCCTCATTATGTAATCTCTGCCATGCTGTTAAGGGGTCATAAGCCCCTGCAGCTCCCCCAACTGGTGATTATCTACTGTCTTAAATGCAGCCCACTAGCTCCAGTAAACCCATAATGTCCAGCCATATCACCGATATGTGGACTACGTCCTCGTTGTAGTACCTTGGGACCAGCAGCTTGATCAACCCATGCCTGACAAATTCCCAGCCCATCTCACACGATTTGTTCATTGCTACATTCAATTTCCTAAGTTACCCTTCCACTGCCCTTTTCCTCCCTCAAGTTAAACCCCAGTATGAGCTCAAACCACAGTATGCTGGTAGGTCTCAGGAGTCGCGCTATCGCTATCATGTCCGATTTCATAGCCTCTAGCAGCAGACCCATCCTAACGCTGTCTGGTCATTATCCCCTAGATGTTGTTGCTTGAGTTTGAAATCCCTTAAAAACAAGCATTTGCAATGCAATAGGTCTCGCATTTATGAAAGTTTGAGCTATTGGCATTGTAAATGACAATGCCTTTTATTTATGTGTTGTTTTTAAAACAGATAAATAAAAAGCATTGGCATTTAGAATGCCAATAGCTTAAACTCTTGCAAATGCAAGATGTATTGCAAATGTGTTTGTGCTATAAAAGTTTTTTTTAAATCAATATGGAAGAGTGTGTCCTGCCTGGAACAGCAGGTAGGACAAAGCTATTTGAGAAAATAGTGCTTGGAGGCTGTAATTAAAGCTATTGAGTAACAACATATGTAACAGGGGTTGCGGCCATGGGAGGTTACAAAATAAAACAAGGTGGTACTAAGGAGGGACTACTTAGCCTATTGACTAATGAACAGTCTCCGTTTACAGTGTACAATGACACAAGGCAATGAAATATATAGGTGGAGAGTGGGCAGAGCTTTAAGCTTCTACTTGAATAAAGCATTCCTGGCAGAGCAGTGCATGCGCTGCCCAGGCTTGTGTTGTGGTGAACGGTTATGGTGGATTTGTATAAGAGGCCTGTTTTATAGCAATATGGAGCATTATGCAGTTTGAGAGGCAATACTGGAGCGGCATAGATGGGGGGGATATTATAGATATAGCATGTATGGTTTTTAATAGTGAATGTAATATATTTAGTGCTTATGATGCTGTGAATAGGCAGCTGTGGGGTAAAAGTATTCAATTATATGTGTGTACTGTAGGATGCTGCTGAGCATGTGATACATTTGTTATGTTTATTAGTGCGGCGGCTTCGGCTGTGTAAATGAGTTAAAAAACAGCAAGAGTTCGCCAGTAGATGGGAGGCTTGGTGAGGGAGTAGGCTATGTTATTGCTGCTTTTTGGCAGGATATGGAAGGCACCGTGTGGGAGTAGGCTGGGTTAAAAGTGTTTTAGAAGGGGGGGGAGGGAGAGGATATTACATGTTGTGGATAAAGTTATGGGGAATTTGTATTTTTGGCTTGCTTAATAGCGATATGGAGCATTTTACAGCCTTAATGTGTAGTGGTGAGCTTTTTTTTGTGCTTTGTGGAAGTGGTGTTGCTAAGCCTCTGATATATATGTGATGTTAATTAGTCGGGGGCTTGTATTGTTAAAAACCAGCAAGAGGTCGCTGGCAGATAGGAGGTCCGGTGAGGGTGTGGTGGGGTGTTATGTGTTGCGGCGAAGATTTACGGGGGAATTCTATGGGCAGGTGTATTTTGGCAGATAGGAGGTCCGGTGAGGGAGTAGGTAGGACTGGTGTTTCAGTAGGGGTTGGAGGAGGGGGGGGGTGTTATGTATTGCAGCGAAGATTTACGGGGGAATTCTATGGGCAGGTGTATTTTATAGTGATACAGAGCACCTTGGAGCTTGAGAGCAGAAGTGCAGGGGACCGTAGTTGGGGAAATATTGTAAGTATGGGGCGGACGGTTTTTAATAGGTATTGCTAAAAGTTTTAGTAGTTACTGCACTGTATATAGGCAGCTGCGGCATAAAGTATGTAATTATATGGATGTACAGTGGAGTAAAGAGAAGAAGAAAGGCGGGTAAGAGCAAACAATGGATAATTTGGATAAATAACCTACAATTTAAGCAGTGAGAGCATACGGAGGTCCACATTTGATATGGTGGAAAACGTTTATTTTTATAGTTAGTCGAGAGTAGGGTTAGCGGAATGTTGGCGCCTGGGTGGGAGTTAATTAGAAGCAGAGCAGGTGGTAAGCACACATGACTGTGCGCACCCGTGAAAAGTAAGTGGTGGCCCTGTGATGGATAGAGTTCTAAGAGTATAGCAAGTGGCGATATTTGTAGACGAGGTGAGTGGAGAAGATGATGCTTTTGGAGAGTTTATCTGCAGCAGAGTAGCAGGTAAAGAGGCAAGACTTTGGGCAGCACTAGAAAAGCAAGTGTGCACCGTTGTAATGTGGAGAGTTGTCGTGCTTGTGCTCTTCTGCAATGGAGTTTGTTTTCCTTTTGTTTATGAAGGTGGTGTTGCTTAATTTTGTTAGTTGTTAGTGTGGTGGCTTCCAGTATATTAGCGAGGTGTAAAGCAGGAAATGTTTGTAGGCAGATGGAAGGCTTAGCGAGAGAGTCCGCTATAGGTAAAGTTGCTTTACTGTCAGTGTTACGGGTGTAATATAGGTTTACGGTGATTGAGAGGGGATGAGAAAAAGAAGGAGTAAAAAAAAAGGAAAGCAAATAAGAGCGGCATTTATTGGATGTAGTAGGAACTTAATAGTAACAGGTAAGGAGAGAAAAGCGAATTAGTAAGGGAGAAAAAGGAAAGCAAATTGGAGCGGCATTTATTGGATGTAGGAAAAACTTAGTAAAATAGGTAAGGAGGGAAAAGCGACTGAGGGAGCAGTAGTTTAGCTAAAGGCAAGTGCTGGTGCATGTAAATGTTTGGCTTCAACCTGTTAGAATACGAAATGAAGCATAAAAAGACTGTAGGGATAATAAAATAGGGAATAATATAGCAGTATGTGTATAAAAAGTGGTTGTGCATAGTAATGTGTGGGTTATATGAGATGTAAAAGAGTTCCAATAGTAGGAGAATAGGAGGTAGTGTGTATGTAAGAAGAAAAAGCAAATACTAGCGGTATTTAAAGAAAACAACTTAGGAGACATGTATGTAAACTGATCGTTGATAGCTGCGCCACAGTGTGAGTAGTACTAGTGCAGAACTGAAAGGAAAAACTGTGAATCTGGGGGAGGGTGTTTTAGGATAATAAAGGAGTGGGCGATGAATAAGTAAATTGTTGTGTGAATGTTGTAAAAAGCAATGTGATATGTAGTTAGATGTAAAACTTAATGCCATATAAAAGTAGAGTGCATATGTCCTGTCCATAGTACGCACAGTAAAGCATGTGATGGTGTGTTGAATACGAAAAGCAAATAGTAACGGCATTTTATAAAAGCAAACTGCATATATCCTGTGCTGAGTACGTGCATTAAACGTGCTTGTAGACAGGGAGGAATCGAAGGAGCCGAGCCCTATGTGTAGTAACTGTGTGTTGAGGGAAAAACAAATAATAGTGTCATTTAATGGAAGCACAGTGCATATATTATTTGGTATTTAAGTGCGTATAATGGAATATGGAGCGTTTGATAAAAAAGATAGCAAATAGTAGCTGCATATAAGAAGTAAACTGCAATAGCCCTGTAGTTAGTGCGTAAAGCAAAGCATGCCCGCAGACAGGGAGGGAACGAGTGAGCCCAGTTGTACGCATGGAGGGAGCGTGTGTTGAGGGAAAAGCAAATTTCTGCGGCATTAAATATAAGCAGGATGCATATGGGATTACTTATATATATGCAAAGTGCATATGTTATATCCTGCCTTGAATGCATGCAGCGAAGCTTGTGAGTGTGTATTAAAAGAAAGCAAATAGTAGCGGGAGCCGTACGCGTGCACATGTCTTGTCCTTTGTGCGCGCACATGTGCTGCCTCCTCGGCAGAGGGCGTTAGCTGTACGCGTGCACATTTTATATCTGTAGAGGAAGAAGTAAGGAGACATGGCTCTGTGTACTGGCGAAAAGTAAGTGGTGGCCCCGTGATAAGTAGAGTTTATAGAGATGAGCTTTATATGCAGCGAAACCAAGCGTAAGTAATGGTAGAGGAGGTGAGCGGAGGAGATTGTGGTTAGCGGGGAGTTCATTTGCAACGGAGTAACACAGGGAGTGAGCGAGTCAGCCCAGTGGTACGCATGGAGGGAGCGCGTGGTGAGAGAAAAGCAAATTTTTGCGGCATTAAATATAAGCAGGTTGCATATGGGATTACTTATATGTAAGCAAAGTGCATATGTTATAGCCTGTCTTGAGTGCGTGCAGCAAAGCTTGTGAGTGTGTATTAAAAGAAAGCAAATAGTAGCGGGAGCGAGAAAGAACAGCCGTACTCGTGCACATGTCTTGTCCTTTGTATGCACACATGTGCTGCTTCCTTGGCAGAGGGCGTTAGCTATACGCGTGTATATTTTATATCTGTAGAGGAAGAAGTAAGGAGAAATGGCTGTGTGTACTGGCGAAAAGTAAGTGGTGGCCCCGTAATAAGTAGAGTTTATAGAGATGAGCTTAATATGCAGCGAAACCAAGCGAAGGTAATGGTAGAGGAGGAAAGCGGAGGAGATTGTGGTTAGCGGGGAGTTTATTTGCAACTGAGTAACACAGGGAGTGAGCGAGGCAGCCCAGTGGTACGCATGGAGGGAGCTCGTGGTGAGGGAAAAGCAAATTTTTGCGGCATTGAATATGGAGGTTTGAATGGAGCTTAATGGAAGGAGAAAGGAGAGAGGGAGAAGGTAGAAGGAAAGTAAATAGGAGTGGTATTTAATGAAGGCATAAGAAACCTGGTAGAGACAGGAGAGGAGGGACGGAGCGAGCGAGCAGGAGGTGAGGTAAAGCGGAGAGCCGGTGCATCGGAGGAGGTGGGTGGGTGGGGGAGAGGAGATGAGTAAGCAACTGAGGGTTGTACTGTTTTTTAGTGCAATGTGCTAGAAAGATTGTAGTTTGGCAACTAGTTCAAGATGGCTGTTTGTACAGTAATAAACATAAGTAACGAATATTTCGTGTATTGTTTTGCGATTCACTGAAAAATACTACAACAGTTGTAAAAATATAAAACAGGTAATGTACCAGCCATGTGTGGGGAAGGCGCCTCCTAGTCTGAGTGTTTGTTGTTGAGAATTGTACTGGAAGCTTTTACGGGGACCGGTAAGCACAGCATGTGGCATATGAATGAGAAGAAACTGGGGTTAGCAGCTGTTTAAGGTCAGACAATAGATGGTATGGTAGATTAGGAAAAGGGATGCTTGAAGCATAATAAACTGTGCTACCAGCCACGTGTGGGGAAGGCGCCTCGTAGTCTGGCTGTTTGTTGTTAAATTGTAATGGAAGCTTTTACGGTGACTGGTAAACACAGCATGTAGCATATGAATGAGAAGAAACTGGAGTTAGCAGCTGTTTCAGGTCAGATAATAGATAATGTGGTAGATTAGGAAAAGGGGTGCTTGAAGCATAATAAACTGTGCTGCAGGGCAAGAGTTTGCTATGTGGAGTAATGCAGTTAAAAAAAAAGATGGGCTGCTCTAAGAATGCAATTTGTGAGATTAGATGTTTGTCGATAAATATTGTGGGAGAAATGAGCATTTGAACAACAGTCGTACTAATTTTAGAAATAGCTGCGCTTACTGCACCGGTAAACCCCTACTTGTGTTGTAAAAAATATATGTTTTAACTAAAGTGGTTGTTTTACAAACATAGCCGCAATATAGTACAGCTAGCACTACTGCACAATAGGAAGGAAACAACAAGCGCTTTACAAAAAAAAAACAAAAGTGAAGTACAGCTATGGAAAGCGAGAGGAAAGCCAGATGGCGCCTCATCGCGCGCTGTTAGGGTGCCGCGAGGAAAGCCAGATGGCGGCTGTGCGCGTGCCCGCACGCGTAACCGCAAGCTTGAGGCCAGCAAAAGCGTGTGGTCGGACTTTTAAAAGCCCACTTACTAAATGTCTCGGCCAGAGCAGGGCATGCGCTGGCTCAGGTGAGACCTAAAAAGAAGACAAGGCATTTGGCAAAACAGGAACAGTATGTTTAATTAAACATTACGGCCGGGAGAACACTGGAAAACAGCTACAGGCATGAGGTCTGAGGACTGTCTCAATTTACAATCCGTCTGCGTCCTTCTTTTGTACAAAAGATTATATATTATATGGGTTATAAAAGTTTCTGGCATACCATATATGGTGAGGAATGTTGGTTGATGCATTTGGAGTCATAAATTAATTGTCTAAATGCTTACCACAGGTGGGTCTCGACCTCGCATGGATACCATGTGGTCTGTGGTTAAAGTGTCCAGATGTCCGGCATGCCGAGTGCGTGATCACTGCGTATGCTAGGTCCTGACTGGCTATGTGTTCCTAACTCATGTGGCATCTGACTTTTTATGGTGTTTTAGGAGCGCATGTATCCCCTCCGACCATGTGTGCTTTATTGGGCCAATCTCCCTTGAGCATTGTAATGTTGCTGCACCTATCTGTGGGATTGATCAAGAGTTTCCTGCCCGAGTGCTTGTCTGCTAGCTATGCGCCCTCCCAAATGTGACCTATCAATCAGCAATCCCAGACCTGGGTCTCAGGGCTTGCTTGACCACATATTTGTGAGTTGAGGTTGATGTGGAGTTCACAACGGGCGATTCAGTTAATAATGACGAGATTTCATTTTCATCGATTAATGCATTGATTTCCATATTAACAATGTACAACCTGCACATTGAGCCAGTCACGTTTTTTCAGTAAGCCTATGATAACTGTCGGGAGCAGCTGCCTCCATGTCATGCTGGACTGGCCAAACTACTCAACCTGTGTATTTTCCAACCATACTGCTTTGAACTTCTATTTCCTTCTGCTCATCTTTATGCTTGCACCACGTCGGAGTGCCCGACTAGCCACATTTTTCTGTCCCGCAGGTCGCGTATGGTAGGTAAACAGATGTCAGCACCACGCCACACTAAAATAGCTCTTGAAGGCATCTGACTCGCACCTAACCAGCCTCATTATAGCTTCTTTCTGCAGCCCATGTTGTGTTGCCATAATGGCTACCCCCTCTCCGGAAGGAGTAAAACCCAAATTGCTTAGGTGGTAATCCCACCCGTTCGAGTGCCCTGCACATCTGATATTTGTTCAGGAAGGTAACAGCAGCATGAATGAATAAGGCAAGACTTCCCGGTGGCCTCACAGCTAGGAATACCTTCAATAAAACACAGTGGGCCGTATTCGGCCGATTCTATGCATCCCAAGCGGTAGTATGTGCGCCTCCTCTTCTGGTCCATCTTGGACAGCCTCAGCTTGATACCCATGAGCTTCTCATGCAAGTATGTCTTGCCAAGTATGCAGATATTCCCCACAACTGCTTTCAATGGGGCAAACACCTCACTCATTCACATCGCCACAATGAATGCTAGCCTAAAAGCCGCCTTGCACATTGTTTCCTTGTAATGTGACATGCATATTAATGGCAACAGTCTTAGCATACGTGGCAGTTTCTCAAAATCAATGGGGAATTTAGTGTCTTTAGGCATGACCTGGAAAGGGTCCACAATCCCTAGTGGCCGATTTGCAATAGTGGTTGCACGTGAGTTCCATACCGTAGGGTCTGTACCTGTCTCTAGCTTAGCAAAATGTGCTACCGCTGCTAGGTGGGCTTGCACCCATGACTTGCTCCTCCAGCTGGTGAAGGACCAGTGTGCGAACTTGTCCACTGCAAGCTGCACCTGGGCTGCATCCCCCCATGATGAGCTGCCAATGACCTGCCTAAACATTCCCATATACTTACAGTACTTTGTAACAATTTTGAGTGCTAACACGTGGTCGACAAGCGCTCTTAGGTCCAGGCTATCAATTTCCTCAACCATGGGGGGAAGTGCATCATCTGTCAATCGGCTCCGGAGGCCAGTTCTCTGATGAAATTTTACACCCATAAGAAAGAAAGAGCATCATCTAGTGAGTTTGTGCATCTTGATACAAGCCTTGCTTTGATTTCCATGGTAGCCCCGAGTTTCTCTCAACTAGCAGGCGGAGCAACGCTTATATAGGGACAATTTTCTGTGCCATTGTTAATGAGCTGTTCGAACGCATAGTTGTGAGCTCATGGTGAGCTCCTGATCACAATTCCACCGAAGTCTCCCAAAAATGTGTCCCACATTACGGGGTCATGCAACACTTTCACCGTGAGCCTGATGCGACGAGGCCCCTCATCAGCCATAGCTGTCAGCTTGGCCAAGAGTTTGGTGAATGTTCTGCCAGCTGGGATTACACTACCTGCAAAGTTGAACTTGCCCAACAGCTCTTAGATCTCATGCAGCATCATCTTTGCCTTGCTACCTCCCCTGTGAATTGTGTCACACAAGTCCTTTAGCTGATCCTGAGAGAGTCTGCATATCCCTCACTCAGAGACCTGAGGGAGTCTGAAAATCCCTCACTCAGAGTCCAGCTCTATCCCTAGGGAATTTATTGAGATAGTTGGACCCACCGTCTTTCCAGGCACTGATGGTAAACTGAAGTCTCTGCCCAGCACTGTGAATGTACCCAGTACTAATACACATTGTATGCTGCTCAACGCCCCCATGCAGGAAAAGCCATCCAAGTAGAGTAACTTCTCCCTGTCAGGGTGCCTCTTGTGCACTGCCCAATCGAGGAACATGCTGAGCATCTCAAAGTATGAAAATGAGATGGCACAGCCAATTGGCAGGCATTTGTCAAAATGGATTTAACCTTCAAATTGGAAACCCAGCAGGCTGCAGCTGTCTGGGTGCACAGGCAGCAGTGAAATGCTAACTCATTGTCAACGTTTGCAATCAATGCCCGATTGCCTGCCTCCCATACCAGGTCGACAGTGTCGTCCAGTGTGCCGAGTATTGCTCTGGGTTGATCCTGTCATGCACTGAGTTGCCTTAGGGGTATCACAGATGGTGAATGAGTCTAAATTGACCAGGGTCCTTTTTCGGCACTCCTCCTAATGGTGATATCATGAGGTTTGGCATTCAGGGCACCTGGAATAGACCTGCTATCCTCCCCTGCCTCAGTTCCTTGGCCATCTTTTCTTTCACCACCCCGGATGTCCACTAGTAACTTGTGGTTCCTGAATGTCCTCATCCCCTCTGCCTTTTGAAGGGCGTTAGGAAGTCCTCTTCCAAGCATGTCATTAGCACATGTGATTTCTTCACCCGATGAGAACCATTTAGCAACCATTGGCTCATTTAGGATAGCGGTGTTTGCCAGATGTGGGCACCCTTCATTCCCTATGTGCTGCTGTCCTGGGCCCATGACCCCTCCAGGCCCAGTCCAACCCCCCGCTTATCCCCCCACCCTGGTGGTCTGAGCCCTCCCATTCCTTCCCTTTTTTGTGGCAGTATCCCTCTTCTAGGCTGCCCCCTTTGGTTTTCAACAGTTACTGCAGTGACCCCGCCACATGTGCTGCACAAATGCCTGAACTTACATGCTGCCCCCAATAAGAAATCCCCTTTTCTGTATTTCCAGCATATGGCTTTCGACCCTTTGGGGACCTTGTGGATTTGCTGTCCCTTGGTTTTGTTGCCTCCAAATGGTCTCTCTTGCCTACCCTTGAAGCTGGGATGCAAACGGTCTGCTCATTCTGTCTTACTCCTTCTCTCACTGCAACCATCTTGTGTGTCCACCCTGCCAGGTCCTCATCATCCCACTCCTTGTTTAGCCAGGCCTGCATCTTCTGCCTAAACCCCTTATCCTACTTAAGCCATGCCTGACCTTGGAACAACCTGTGTGCCTCATGTATGCGCCCCAGAGTGTGTCTGCTTTCTGTGGGAACTTCTCTAAAATAAATGCACACCATTATCCTGAATGCTTCAAACCAATTCTCTTTTTTATTTTTTTAAATATTGTTATTGCACATTTTTCAAAACACAACTGTACCAACTGCCCACCTCCCACCCACCCCCATAATAGGTGAGAATTCCGTACAATTGCCGCATGTATTCTCTAAGCAATAAATACTACAACGAGTAAACAGCCAAAGGGAATAGATCAAGCAATTCATTATAGTAATGTAAGCTTTCTATTCAAGAAACCAATACATTCTAAAGTGCAACATGCTAAGCAGTTTCAATCCATGCCTAAAACGTCAATTCATTCTTTCCATAGTAAGGGAATCAATCTCTCCTACCAACTTATCAACCCAATTGGTTAAAGGTGCCCAAATACTCAGCCCTTTTTTCTGGGACCGTATACTTCCCCTCGAGTATACTGCCCTTTCCAAATTATGAACTGCCAGCAGCCGGGCTAACCATTGCTGAAACGCAGGTGGTTTTTGGTCCAACTAAGCGGAGGCAAAGCACAACCGGAGGATGGTCATTGAAATAAATAGGAGAGATCTTCCTTTTGCACACATCTCCCCTTCCTATACGTCCAATAGAATTAACGCCAGGGTTAGAGATACCTTTAATTTAAGATTATGATTAAAATATTTAATTATCTCCTCTTTTATGATCTCCAACTCTCCACATGTAGCAAGCATATGTACAATATCAGTCCTGAACAAATGGCATCGAGGGCACCGTGACCCTTTACCACGCCCCCATTTCGTATTCCTGCCGGAGGTATAATCTAAATTTAAACAGGTCTTATAATATTGAACTTGCAGGCTTGCTGACAAAAGAGCCAATTGTGAAAGGGAGAGAGACTTCTGAAAAGTTAAATCGGGTATAGCCAACTTCTCCCGACACCTCCAAGAAGGTCTGACCAGATCATCTTTCATTGGTGAATTCAAGAAACGATAAATTACCCTGATTGGACACTCTTGATTACTAATAAGCAGGTCAATCAAATCAACTCTAAGAAAACCCACAGGGCCCCCTCCCTTCTGACTCAAAAAATCCAGTACCTGAAGAAATTTAAAAAAGTCTCTCTGTCCAATGTTAAATTCATTTTTAAGTTCCTCAAAAGATACAATCCCGGGGAGGGAGAGAATGCCCCAAGCTACTTAACCTGTCCCCCTTCCAACGAAAAATAATATGATCCCAGAAAATATCAGGTAAACTCCTTTCATTCCAGAAGGGCGTATAGAAATGTAATAGTCTGATCCCCATCATCCTACGAACAGCCACCCATATCTTAAAGGTGACCTGGAGAGTTTTAAATCGTACTCTCTTGTAGTAACTAAATTCAAGTTGCAGCCAAAAACACCCCCATGCATCGGCTCCTATTAAAATTTCAATGGCAATGGGAATTGAGTCCCCTGAGCCCAATACCATCCTCTCCTGTAGCAAAATAAGACTGTGTTCTAAAGTTGGGGCTCAGTACTACAGCTCATTGGTGGCTCCTCCGCTAAGGCAGAGGAGCATCGCCCCACTGCTCATAGAGCAGTGAAAAGGGAAAAAATAAAATTATAATAACAAGGTTATTATCATTTTATATTATGTTGCTGCGGGCTGAGTTAGGATGAGCGGGGCTGGGGGGCTCGTGGTGAGAGGAGGAGAGGATTGTGCACACTAAGGGCCCAATTCAGATCTCACTAGGAAAGCCCTCCATACGACTCAGATCCGGAGGGCTTTCCGAGCAAAACATGCTCTGGGAGTCCGAACGAGCGAGTGCGATGCATCCGTATCCTTACGGACTTGGTTCGCTCGGACTCCCATTGAACTCTATGGGAGCCTGTGTACAGACGCGTACACAGGCTCCCTTAGCAAAAAGCGGTGGGTGGGGAAAAGCGTACTCCCTGGATCGGGGGGACCCATGGGCACACCCCGTGACAGATTCGGAGGGCCCCGGGTGAAGATGGGCCTGCTACAGCCCCCAAAGTATGCTTCTGACAGCCGTTTCGTCTCGCTGAGCCCGAGGCGAAGCGGCTGTCCGAATCGTGCATCGTACTCACTCGGTTGGACTTCGGCTCCATAGCGCGGCACTATTCGGCTACGAACGAGTTGTACGGACAGGTACGGGTCCCGGAAACGATTCGGTCAGCGCGTACGCGATCTTCGCATCGTACTTGGTCGTTCGGACCTGTGTACGATTCGGTCGTAAACAAGGACTACGAATCAGATCCGGGAAAGCCAAATCCGATTCAGAGGCCTTCTGAACGACATCGGAATCGGGCCCTAAGTGCACATGACTGTAAGGTCGGCTGTTTTCGGCCGGCCAAGCAATCTTGTGCACTTTGCATATTCCCCACCAGGCTGTAATGGACAGCCTGGTGGGGAATATGCAGAGGCTCCCTGTTGCGATCTAAGCGCCGATTCACGGTGCTCAGACCAATCACAATGCTGCATTGTAGCATTGTGGTTGGCTCAGGGGAGTCTGTGTGCCGGGTGCTTCCTGCAGCTTCTTCCGGAGCAGAGAAGTGGAGGAGAGACACGGCCGTCGGAAAAGGTAAGAGTTTTTTTGTTTTTATATTCCCCTTCCCTCTCCCCCACTTCGGTTTCCTACCAGCCACCACGGATACAGCTTAAGGTTAGGAAGAGACCACCCACCTCTCTCCCGTGGTAACATAGCATAAAGTTCTTCTAGGCTTTGCATATGCCCAAAGAAACCGAGAAATAACATCCTCTAGTTTCTTAAGCCATAGGTTCTCAAACTCCAGCAAAATGGCCCTGAAGAAATAAAGAATTCTGGGGAAGAGAATTATTTTTACCTCATTGCATCTGCCCACTAAGGAGAGGTGCAGATTATTTAGCCTAGACAGATCTTTTTAGCTTTCCCTATAAGGGGGTCAGGATTTTCACTCACTATTTCGTCTATATCTGATGAGATACTAACCCCGTGGTATACAGCTGTTTTTTGTAACACGATCATCCAACAACGATATCTTATCATTAACAACTATTAATGTCTTATCTTTATTTAAGAAATACCCTGAGATGTTACCAAATCCTGTAGCCTCTTCCTCAACCAATCTGAGTGCGACTACTGGATCAGGAGTCATCAGTGCAATATCATCTGCGTATGCTAAGGTCTTGGGGTCCCACACCTAAGAATGAATCGGTCTAATGGCAGAATTACTCTCCAGACAACGTATGAAAGGGTCAATATATATCGCAAATAATAACAGTGAACAGGGGCAGCGTTGCCTCGTTCTCCTCTGAATTCTAAAAGGCTCTGACTGGTCTCCCACAACAAACACCCTCGCTACCGGTTTAATATGCGAGTCCTTAACTTCCTGAATGTATTCTGGCCCAATACCCACTCTCTGCAATAATTCCCATAGGTTTTGCCAGGAGACCTTATCAAATGCTTTTTCCTAGTCTAGTAAAATAAAGGCCATAGGGTCTCCTGCAACCCTGGCGGCATCAAAAAGGGAAATTACCCATCGGGTATGGTCTGTAGTTCCTCTCCCCGGCATGAACCCGTGTTGCCATTCAGAGACCACCTTGCCAATTACTCGGGACAGGCGAGTGGCCAAGACTTTAGAATAAATCTTGGTGTCCCCATTAATGAGATTAATCGGGCGATAAGAGCCAAGCTCTTGTATCGGCTTATGTTTTTTAGGGAAAACAATAATTTTACAAAGGACCAGGAGCATGGAGGAGTGATTCCATTATAGAGTCGCAAAAACAGATCTTTAAGTTTAGCAAAGAATACACTGTAAAACTCTGTGGGAATGCAATCAGTGCCTGCTGCCTTTCCCGGCGGGAGACTAGCCATAGCCAAAAGAATCTCCTCCCACGATGGAGGCCCCTCCAATAGTTCTTGATCATCTTTGTTAAGTTTATCTAAGGGAATTGCATTCAAATAACGATATACCTCTGTTTCATCCCCCTAGTACTATCAGCATAAAGATTTTGATAGCATCTTTGGAATGTAGCTCTAATTCCTACAGGGTCAGAATCCATCCCTAACATCGGGTCCCTTATTTACCTTAACTCGCTATGTACATTCTTCTGTCTAGTTCGAGTAGCAAGGTGCTGTCCAGTCTGTTCACTGCATTCATATGCTCTTTCCCTCCATATCGGAAGCTTAACCGCTGCTGTTTGTGCGTATATTTCAATGATTGCAGCTTTAGCGACTGCCACCCCCAATTGCACCTCCGCCACCTCACAACCCTGCTGAGTGGCTATAACTACCTTTGATTCTGCAGAAGCTAATGCTGCATAAAGATTAGACAATCCTTCTTCCCTCTATTCAAGATAAACTGCAAGGTCTCCCCCATATTCCTGCCTTCAATGTATCACAAACCATCCCTGCTGAAGCACTCCCAACATTTTCTTTAAAAAATAAAGGTATCCACTCATTCATATGCTTATAATACTAATCATTAATTAAAAGAGCACGTTCAAAACTCCAGCTTGCCCTTTTCCTTACAGGTCCTCCTCCCCTTATCTCAACACTAGGGGGTTATGATCAGACATTACACGTGGATAACCATTAATATCACATTCTTGTAAAAGGGAGTCTGAAACAAAAAAAGAATCCAACCAAGCATGGGATTGATGCGGCGCCGAGTAATATGTAAACCAATACTCAGGGGCCGATTCCGATCCCGGTCGGAGGCGCACCTAATACCATTCAGCCGGGAAAAAAGCCAGGCGAATGCCTGTTTCCCGACCGATTCGCACATACGTCCGAACGAGCAAGTACGATGCGCACAACTGCCCAAATCCCGACCCAGTCGTACTCACCCAATACAGGTCCAGTTCTCCGACCGATGCGGATCCGGAAACGCAGAATCGAGTCGCACGGAAGCCAAAATGCAGCCCCGTCCGGCCGGACAAGTACGATGCGCTTTCCGTACGCGCCGAACCCGTCGCTACGCACGGTACGTCAAAGCATCCGGGAGAGGCGCACATAAGCTCCGATTCACGCCACAAGACGATCCACGGCTACGAGACGAACACGCCAGCGACGAGGACGAGGCGAAGCAAAGAGAAAGACGAACGAGACGAACCAACCATGAATCCCATCATGCTGATCCTACCAATATTCTACATCTATTACCGGAACAGGCACGGACGCGTACGGCGCAGAAGGTAAGTCAGACACCAACCACAAAAACAAACTACACGTACCCGACATATCACACACACACAGAGGGATGCAGAAATTACTTACACCAGCAACAGCAGCACCATAGGGGCGGGATGGCCATCACCAATGCCACATATACACATAGGGGCATGGATGCCAACAACTAACACCACCCCTACCCAGGGGGTGCTAGATGCCTGTCACTACTACCACCTCTACCCATGGGGGGCAGGATGCCTACCACTACTACCACCTCTACCCATGGGGGGCTGGATGCCTACCACTACTACCACCTCTACCCATGGGGGGCTGGATGCCTACCACCACTACCACCCCTACTCAGGGGGTGCCAGATGCCTACCACTACTACCACCTCCACCCATGGGGGCAGGATGCCTGTCACTACTACCACCTCTACCCATGGGGGGCTTGATGCCTACCACTACTACCACCTCTACCCATGGGGGCTGGATGCCTGTCACTACTACCACCTCAACCCATGGGGGCTGGATGCCTACCACTACTACCACCTCTACCCATGGGGGCTGGACGCCTACCACTACTACCACCTCTACCCATGGGGGGCTGGATGCCTACCACTACTACCACCTCTACCCATGGGGGCTGGATGCCTACCACTACTACCACCTCTACCCATGGGGGGCTGGATGCCAGTCACTACTACCACCTCTACCCATGGGGGGCTGGATGCCTACCACTACTACCACCCCTACTCAGGGGTGCCAGATGCCTACCACTACTACCACCTCTACCCATGGGGGCTGGATGCCTACCACTACTACCACCTCCACCCATGGGGGGCTGGATGCCTGTCACTACTACCACCTCTACCCATGGGGGCTGGATGCCTACCACTACTACCACCTCTACCCATGGGGGGCTGGATGCCTACCACTACTACCACCTCTACCCATGGGGGGCTGGATGCCTACCACTACTACCACCTCTACCCATGGGGGGCTGGATGCCTACCACCACTACCACCCCTACTCAGGGGGTGCCAGATGCCTACCACTACTACCACCTCCACCCATGGGGGCAGGATGCCTGTCACTTCTACCACCTCTACCCATGGGGGGCTGGATGCCTACCACTACTACCACCTCTACCCATGGGGGGCTGGATGCCTACCACTACTACCACCTCTACCCATGGGGGGCTGGATGCCAGTCACTACTACCACCTCTACCCATGGGGGGCTGGATGCCTACCACTACTACCACCCCTACTCAGGGGGTGCCAGATGCCTACCACTACTACCACCTCTACCCATGGGGGCTGGATGCCTACCACTACTACCACCTCCACCCATGGGGGGCTGGATGCCTGTCACTACTACCACCTCTACCCATGGGGGCTGGATGCCTACCACTACTACCACCTCTACCCATGGGGGGCTGGATGCCTACCACTACTACCACCTCTACCCATGGGGGGCTGGATGCCTACCACTACTACCACCTCTACCCATGGGGGGCTGGATGCCTACCACCACTACCACCCCTACTCAGGGGGTGCCAGATGCCTACCACTACTACCACCTCCACCCATGGGGGCAGGATGCCTGTCACTACTACCACCTCTACCCATGGGGGCTGGATGCCTGTCACTACTACCACCTCTACCCATGGGGGGCTGGATGCCCACCACCACTACCACCCCTACTCAGGGGGTGCCAGATGCCTACCACTACTACCACCTCTACCCATGGGGGGCAGGATGCCTGTCACTAATACCACCTCTACCCATGGGGGGCTGGATGCCTGTCACTACTACCACCTCTACCCATGGGGGCTGGATGCCCACCACCACTACCACCCCTACTCAGGGGGTGCCAGATGCCTACCACTACTACCACCTCTACCCATGGGGGGCAGGATGCCTGTCACTACTACCACCTCTACCCATGGGGGGCTGGATGCCTCTCACTACTACCACCTCTACCCATGGGGGGCTGGATGCCTACCACCACTACCACCCCTACTCAGGGGGTGCCAGATGCCTACCACTACTACCACCTCTACCCATGGGGGGCTGGATGCCCACCACCACTACCACCCCTACTCAGGGGGCCAGATGCCGACCACTACTACCACCTCTACCCATGGGGGGCAGGATGCCTGTCACTACTACCACCTCTACCCATGGGGGGCTGGATGCCTGTCACTACTACCACCTCTACCCATGGGGGGCTGGATGCCCACCACCACTACCACCCCTACTCAGGGGGTGCCAGATGCCTACCACTACTACCACCTCTACCCATGGGGGCAGGATGCCTGTCACTACTACCACCTCTACCCATGGGGGGCTGTATGCCTGTCACTTCTACCACCTCTACCCATGGGGGCTGGATGCCTACCACCACTACCACCCCTACTCAGGGGGTGCCAGATGCCTACCACTACTACCACCTCTACCCATGGGTGCCAGATGCCTACCACTACTACCACCTCTACCCATGGGGGCTGGATGCCTGTCACTACTACCACCTCTACCCATGGGGGGCTGGATGCCTACCACTACTACCACCTCTACCCATGGGGAGCTGGATGCCCACCACCACTACCACCCCTACTCAGGGGGTGCCAGATGCCTACCACTACTACCACCTCTACCCATGGGGGGCAGGATGCCTGTCACTACTACCACCTCTACCCATGGGGGGATGGATGCCTGTCACTACTACCACCTCTACCCATGGGTGCCAGATGCCTACCACTACTACCACCTCTACCCATGGGGGGCAGGATGCCTGTCACTACTACCACCTCTACCCATGGGGGGCTGGATGCCTACCACCCCTACTCAGGGGGTGCCAGATGCCTACCACTACTACCACCTCTACCCATGGGTGCCAGATGCCTACCACTACTACCACCTCTACCCATGGGGGCTGGATGCCTACCACTACTACCACCTCTACCCATGGGGGCTGGATGCCTACCACCACTACCACCCCTACTCAGGGGGTGCCAGATGCCTACCACTACTACCACCTCTACCCATGGGGGCAGGATGCCTGTCACTACTACCACCTCTACCCATGGGGGGCTGGATGCCTACCACCACTACCACCCCTACTCAGGGGGTGCCAGATGCCTACCACTACTACCACCTCTACCCATGGGGGGCAGGATGCCTACCACCAACAACACCCCCACTCACAGGATGGCTAATGCATGACACAACAAGCACACACCAACATAAGGAATGCAACAAAAAGACATCCCCCCAACACCATGACAAGCGTGTGTAGACTGTGTCAAATGCCTACAACACTGAACATGACTTTGAACATACAATGTGACCCCCTATCACATGTGTCACACATAAATGTGTGTGGCCCCCACAATGCAAGCAGACCATGACCACTGTGGCAATGGGGTCCAACCCCCATCATCACAGTGACCAAAAGGTAAGTGTGGGGTCCATAGCTGAAGCACATTTTGAACATTGTGCCAATGGGGTCCAACCCCCATCATCACAGTGACCAAAAGGTAAGTGTGGGGTCCATAGCTGAAGCACAATTTGAACATTGTGGCAATGGGGTCCAACCCCCATCATCACAATGACCAAAATGTAAGTGTTGACATTGAAAAAGCTGCAACTGCCAAACTGCATGGATGATTCCTGGTCACAGAACAACAAACACATCAGTGGCAAAGTAGTGCTTGTGTCCCATAGCAACATAGATTGTGTGAGGCAAACAGTGCAGTGCAAATAAGACATACCTTTGGCCATGTGCAGACAAACATCACCCATGGGGGCTGACACTGTCAACATCCATCAATGACACAATGACAGAAGTGACCATCATAATGCAGACCCACATATTTGCACCAATGGGCACACAAATGTAGATACCCTGTGGAGACTGTAGATGTGAGGTGAACAAATAACCTACCATGGCAGCAATGGGACACACAAACAATGATCATTGTGCTGACTGATGACCTAGGAGTCCCAGGGACAGCAGGTGAAACCCACCAAACAACATACATCCAATAGCACACTAAAGATATGCCAATGCAGTGGTGCAGATGCACAAACAGGCAGACCCACACTGCACCTCAAACACAGCAGGTGAGGGGGGGGTGCCAGTGTCCCCAGGCAACCACACAACACATGATGAGGCCTGAATACCAATTACACAGATGCACATACAGTGCCACACAAAAGTAACTCATGGATCCAAATCCCCTATGTGGGCAATCAGGCATTGTTAGATGAGAGGGAGCACAAATTACACATGTCACACAAGCTTGTAGGAACAGCAACTAACACAGCAAGAGACAGACCCACCACAGCACTACCCCCAGGGACCCCATATTGTGCTGACACTAGCCTGCATGATAATCCCACTGTGATGACAATGTTAGATGTCGTTCACACTGTGAACCCCAGCCATGTGTCCTGAGCAACTAACTACCATCACACCTACACAAGCTCCAATCAATCAGCACGGCCTGCCAGCCAAGGCCAATATGGAGGTAGGGGTCTGGCCGTGCAACAACTCACTTTTGCACACACTCAACACCACACACCCTGATCTCCACCAATGTGCAGCAGTGAAGCTCACATGGACTGGTGACATTGCACATGCACCCATGACAATACCAGGGGTGGTGGTGGGAACCAAGGTGCAGAAACCCATCACACATGGCCAGTCAACAAGACTTGTCAATGTCTGACACACAGCACAGTATGCTGTACATGGGCATGATGTGAAATCCACCACAATCAATGGGATCCTGGCCATAGTCACACACCAATGAAGAAGCCAAGGTGACACACGAAGAACACACGTACACAACTACCAACATTGCAGCTCTGACCCTGAGGAGTGGCAGCAGTCACACACACAACGTGTCACAATCACTGTAAGCTAACACAAACTGTAAATCACATTACTCGTGTAAACAACAAGTGCCAAGGGGAATCCTGAATGTGTCCCATCTGCGTTTGCCCACATCCCCAGCCCTGACAACAAAGACAACCTGGTATGACAACCTCATGAACATTAGTTTGCCATGCACCCACCCACATCACGGAGAAACCAGGTCCAAGATGCTGGATGAACACAGAACAACTCATCAAGCATCACAAACAGGAACATCCCTAGGGACACAGCCTGTGTAGGAAAAGGGAAGGGAACACGCACAGACATACTTACACAACACAGGCCCACGCAATGTCACCAGATTACACACTGCCATGAGGGCACACCACTCCTGTGGAAGGTCCGCTGTGCCAAACCTTGTCTGTGCACGACCCAAACATTTCAGCAGAACACTCCGTCAGTGAGTCAACAACCACAACACACAGAAGGCTCTGCTCACATCAGCCTGGGTACGGGGGTGTCACGTCAGTCATCTGCACACACACCAAACACGTGTCAAGCAATTTGCACTGTATACACAGATGAGTCCTTCGACATTGATGTGCAAAACTGCATGTCCAGTGGAGCTGGGCACACAGTCAGGGAAATCGGAACATTGAACAGTGGTAAGCCCACCAGATGCGCATCAGTGTAAGACAAAGATGTTCATTTACAAATGCAAAAAGGACATCCCTGTGTCAAATGCTGAACATTACACCCTCAGACTGTAGCAAAGGATGCCATAGATCCAGAATACAACAGGACACATATCCCATGGACCACATGGAGTCCATCACTGCAACACTTCATCGTCCTGATGTGAACACTATTACAACTGCAAATGCAGGATGCTACTCATCCACATCATGTACATCAAAAGAAAACCCAAAAGTAAACAAAAAGAGGCTTTATTCAGCAAATGTCAGGGTAAAAACGGAAGTCCAAAAGAAACTAAGGCCAATGGCCAGTCCAAAATCACAGTACCAACGGGGTGAGAAGTGACAACTGGTCACACATTGCTTGCCTGCACTGGTACGGTTGGGGGACATCACCCTTGGAGGGGCATACAAGGGGCAGGCCAGGCACCACAGGGATAGGATCAGGGGATGGCAGAGTGAGGCAGTGAAGGGGTGGTGGGTGCAGGAGTGTCACCGGCAACTGCAGTGGAGGTGTCTGACTCAGGGGGGGCTGGCACCACCGTGGTACACAAGTCAGTTGGTGTGGGTGCCGCAACCACTGCAGTGGGCTGGACTGATGTAGTGGACTGGGTACCCACTGCAGTGCCCGAGTCAGACGTGGTGGTTGTGGACTCCACTGCAGTGCATGACTCCAAGGGAGTGGAAGGGTGGGCAGATGAGGTGAGCAGGACAGAGGGGGGGGACCCGGTCCCCACAACAGTGCCACTAACAGGCAGAGCATCTGGGTTGGGGGTGGAAGAGCAAGTGGCAGGGGGGAGGGCCTAAGAAGTCGGGATGCGGTATCGGTGTGTGGGGGAACCTGGGGCAGGGTGTGGCGGGGGAACCTGTGCAGTGGTGGCCTGGGGGATGGAGGAGAGAGACTGGGCGCTGGAGCTGCGTGGTGGTGGTGGTGGGGTCTTGCTCTTCCTGCTCCGGGGGACTTCCGAATGGGCTCCTGTGTCTGCCTGCACCTGGGGGAGGGTGTCCGGGGGCGAGGGGCACTCCTCTCTGTGTGGGTGGACTTCCTCTTCCCCTGGTGTGCTGGGTCAGCAGGAATGGTGGGGAAGAGGCCGAGGTCACACAGGAAGACCTGCTGTGTAGGTGGGGTAGCAGGCGAGGCAAGGGAAGGGGTCTTGGAGGGAGAGTATTTGGAGGACTGCGGAGTGAATGTGGATGCCTGTGTGTGTGTGTGTTCCCCATCCCCTGTGTCTGTGGTATCAGTCCCCTGAGGATGCTTGTGTGCACGTCTTGCCTTACTCTTGGGTGTGTCTGTGCTGCTCGTGTCTGTGTGTTTGGATGACTGTGCAGGTGTGCATGTGCTTTGGACAGGTAGGGGGGCAGGAAGTGTGGATGGGGCAGAGGTGGGAGGGGTGAGGGACTGTTGGAGGAGGGACACTGCTGCCATCAGGGAGGAGTCCATGGACCTATTGCTCCTCTGTAGGGCAGACATACCCGTCGAGATGCCCTCCATGAACGACACCAGCTGTGTCAACAGAGTGGTGTGTGCATGGAGGACACTCAGCATTGCTGTCTGCCCTACATGGAGCTGCCGAAGGAGGTACACAGACTCCTCACTCAGGGCAGCAGGGGACACAGGGGCAGGGGGTGCGGTGCCTGGCATGAAGGAGACACGCTCCCGAGCACGGGAGCCTCCATGGACCTCAGGAATGGGAGCCGATGGGAGGGCGGCGGTGGTGGTGGCGGGGCCAGACAGACTAGCTGGCCTTTGGTGGCTGCCGAGACCCGCCTCCACAAGGGAGTCATCCTCCGAGCTGCTGTGGTCCCCAGCTGAGGTGGATGGTGCTGAGGACTCCTCGGTGTGGCTCCCCTCGCCCTCCGTGCCACTGGGTCCCTCTGACCACTTGTCCGATGCTGACCCAGTCAGGCTCCGCTGCTCCTCCTGGTCCGTGGAGCTATCCCCTCCTGTGGCCGTGGATGTATCTGCAAACAATTAGGGAAACACACAAACATCAGTCACCTGCACTTACCGCACACACCACAGTAAGTACAGCACATTACAGAGCAAGCCCTGGCATCCTTAGTTGAACATTGCCTAAAGTCCTCACACAGATTCGGGGAAGCCAATTGTCAGTCTGATGGTCAACCATGGGACTCACACCCCTCCTGCCCTTGCACCCATCTGTCTGGTGCCTGTCTGATGGTAAGACCCCAGTGTGGACACATGCACCACCTACACAGTTGTTGGACATTGCAGGGAACACGGTGAAGCATGTGAACATGCACACATCACATCTCTTGCCACTGAGTCAGTGCAGGTGTCCGGATAAAGGGATGGCCAGATTCTAATTAGAAATGCATGTGATGCATACCAGCACCAGACACCATGATGCACCCATGTCCGGATAGTCAATGCCACAATGGGGTGCATGTTGCACATGTCACTCCCCTGCAGGATCAGTCCCAGGAAGTTGAATGCCATGACACAGGAATGCGTGCAAAGTCATACATTACTGTCTCAAGTCACATGGCCATGGCAGCCAGACAACAACAGTCTGCACTGTGTCACAATCTGAATGCAAGTTATGTGACTGACAAGTGCACATGTACATCCCCCAAAAACCACATCATCTATACACCTATAAGTCACAGAAGTATCGTCTAGCATGGTCACATCTCAGATGGCATGCTGAGCCCCAAACGATGAACATACCAGTAGTCCTGACAACGAAGACACAGCACAATGAGACAGAGGCAGACACCTGAGGGTACATTTCACTGATCACAACATGCCAGATGATACACGGGAGTGGGATTACAGAGTGTATTGTATGCACTGGAGTAGGCATGACTGTCCAGCTCCACCTGTAAGAGGGATGAGTCCTGGACAGTAGGCAGGTGGCTAAGCATGTGTGACACACTGGATACACATACTCCTGAGGCCCAAACATTGTTCCCACCAGCAGCATGGGTGTGTGCCACATTCCCCAGGGACATGTGGTGAGTCAGAGCAGCAAGCGGACCACATATCAAAGTTACACGCAGATCACATGTCAGAACTTAGGCATTGTGTAAGCAATTGACCCACCCATGAATCGCACAACATAGTCACGGGAACAAATGCTGTCCCCCACCTTGAGCAAAGCAAAATGCAATGACACAGTCCCCAAATGATACAATTTCCTGACTATAAGGGCCACACATATGCGTATCAGAGGAGAAGTGGGCATGTAACAAATGAGGGACATGGGTCCTGGACCACATGACTGATGTACTGTGGAAGTTTAACCAGGCCAGAGGAGGGCACATAGCATGGCAGACAAAGTGCACAGTGCAGTCATGGACTCACCCCCTCCTTGCTGCTGTCTGTCCTTCAGCTGCCCATCCAGGTCAGGGAAGACCACCGCCAGGATCCGGAGCATGTGGGGGGTCAGGGTCCGGTGTCCGCCCCTCCTGCGAGGAGGCGACAGCTTCAGCTGGACCCTTGCGATCCTCTGGGTCCAGCCACGAAGGTCCTGCCACCTCTTTTGGCAGTTGCGGATCCTGCGCCTGTAGACCCCACGGATCTTACTTTCCGGGCGATGGTCAGCCAGATGTCCTGCTTCTGGTGGGCATCAACCTGTGAGGATGACAAAGTGAAAAGGCTATTACTAAACATGCAACATATACGTGCATCACACAGTTGGATTTACATGTCTCAATTACAGGGGCATATGATGTACACAGGCAGTGCAACAATGGCTATGAACAGTTTGCCAGCAGTCACTACATGGTATCATTGCATGGGAAGTAAACCTAGTTGGAATGCACTGTTACTGCACTGTACCAGTTCAGTGCATGTAACAACACACTTTGGGGTGTAACAACTACTCAGTGGGCATGCTAGCCAGTGGTGTGCACAGTGAAAGTCCTGCTAGTCAGACAACATGCACAATTAGTGATGCAGTGGACAGCACACTCACCTGCTCCCCTGGTTTCCCATACAGCTTGCTGTACTGTGGAAGGAGGCTGTCCAGCAGGGCCTGGTTCTCCTCAAGGCTGAAGGCTGGGGCTCTCTCCACAGTACGTGCCATTGCAGGAGCCAGAGGATGCATAAACAGCAGCAGTGTTGGTGGCAGATGTCGTCCTGGAGCATGTAGTGCAGGCAAGTGAGCTCTCAGGGGAACAGCCAGCATTATATGTGTGCTGCAGAGGCAGATACTGTCCCATGTGTCCAAAGTGATAGGTCCAAGTCGTTTGCATCTTCTAAATCTGACCAATCCATGGTATAGAAGCACTAATACACGCCCACAGCATCCTTCAAATCTTCAACTTCATAACACCCATGATTTTGCAACATTGTTGTGGCTGGCCAACTGAATTCACTGCATCAGACTCGTTGGAGCTTCGAAAACGCGTCCGTTGCCCTGCCAGGCCCCAGCCAATGTGTGCGCACCGATCGGTCCATTGCTGTACAACGCGTACCCGGGATACAATGCGTACCCGCTCACATTGAATGCAATGGGCCGGCCGGGCACACCGATTGGTCCATTGCAGTTCAACGCGTACCCGCGATACAATGCGTACCCGCTCACATTGAATGCAATGGGCCGGCCGGGCACACCGATCGGTCCATTGCAGTTCAACGCGTACCCGGGATACAACGCGTACACGCTCACATTGAATGCAATGGGCCGGCCGGGCACACCGATCGGTCCATTGCAGTTCAACGCGTACCCGCGATACAACGCATACCCGCTCACATTGAATGCAATGGGGCGGCCGGGCACACCGATCGGTCCATTGCTCTACAACGCGTACCCGCGATACAACACGTACCCGCTCACATTGAATGCAATGGCCAATGTGTGCGCACCGATCGGTCCATTGCTGTACAACGCGTACCCGCTCACATCGTATGCAATGGCCAATGTGTGCGCACCGATCGGTCCATTGCTGTACAACGCATCCCTGTACAAGTCACTGGCATATGTCACCATGCCTGTCACAGGTGAACATATGCCAGCCACATATTCTTCCCAGGGAGTGAGAGGCACACCTACAACACCACAGCCTGTCCACACTGTATCCTAAGGCATGTAAGGCTGCATTACATGTTCCGTGTATGGGGGTCAACATGTTGTTTTTTGGGTGGCCCTTGGGGGCAGCCACTCCCAGGCTGTGCACGTGTTCATGGGGACAGAATCCTTGGTGTGTTGTGCACATGAACACTGTGGTGTGCAACTGTTCATTTCAGGGCATGTGGCATGGTCACATTTCACGGTTGTGTATGTGTATGTGTATGTGTATGTCATGTCACATACCCCCTGAGTCCCATGTGGGACGGTATGTATGTCCCAGGGTGACCCATTGACACAATTGTGATGTCGTGTTTACAATGTCTCTGATTCCATGTGCACAATGGGAGACAGTCTCCACATCCACGTTGTTTGTGCATGGACTTTGATGTTGTGCGTGTGTGTGTGTCACAGACGTCCATGTCTGTCCTGCCGAGGCAACAGGGACCACTACCTGTGGGGGTCATGGTTGTTTAGCTGTGGTGTATTCATGATGCACCATGTCATGCCAGTGTCCATGTGTCAATACAGGGTCCCTGGGAATCTACCTGTCGATGAGCTGTGATGCCTGGGGCACATCTGTCCTCACATGTCACTGTGGTGTGTGTTTGGAACGTGACAGCAGTACATGGGTACTGTGACACAGCCTAATGATATCCCATAGCACAACCTGGGACTTGTTGAGGACACATGTTGAACTGTGATGTTAGATGTTAGCCATTTAGGTGCCATACATGTCCTTACGGAACGGCACACGCATCATGTACTTGTGTCTCGTAATGATGTATCATGTGATATTGAGTCTGGTCTATGCCACATATGTGGGGTGACTGACAATCTTTCTTTCTTCACCTATGCACTGCAGGGCACCAGCTGTCCATCGGCCATTCCCTGACCTTGCAATGGTGGTTGAACGGGACTGCATCCGATGGTACCGCTTCACCAGGCCACTGATTGAGGAATTGATGGTGTGGTTGGCCCCACATTTGCAACCTGGCCGGACATACCCTACAGCGCTGACCCCCAAGGTGAAGGTGATGGCAGCCCTACACTTCTTTGCCACCGGTACCTTTCAACACACTGTGGCGTCTGCTGGTGGGATGTCACAGACCATGTTCACCCGTGTGCTCCGTGACGTTTTGGAGGCTATGTTGTGGTACCTGAACCAGTACATCTATTTCCCTAGACTTCAACAACTCACTGACGTGAAGAGTGACTTCTATGCCCTGGGGAGGATGCCGCATGTCATTGGCTCCATTGATGGGACATATGTGGCTTTGGTACCACCACAGGCCCAAGAGCAAGCATACAGGAACTGCAAACACTACCATTCGGTCAATGCACTGGTGGTATGTCTTGCAGAGCATCACACACATCTGTGCCCGTTTCCCCGGTTCTGCACACGATGCCTACGTGATGAGGAGTAGTCGCATCCCGAGGATGATGTCACAGATGCGGAACCAGCGTGCCTGGCTTGTTGGTGTGTACTGACTTTGTACCATCGAGTGTGTTCTGCAATGTAGTGTTCCACCCTCTTTTCCAACTCAGCTAATGTGCAATTGTCTGTATGTAGGTGACTCCGGATACCCCAACATGCCGTGGTTGCTGACGCCCCTCAGGAACCCTGTGACACCAGCCCAGATGCGCTACAATGAGGCACATGGTCGGACCAGGAGAGTGATTGAGCGGACATTTGGTCTCCTGAAGAGCCGCTTCCGCTGCCTAGATAAGACAGGAGGGGCCCTCCCATATGCCCCAGCAAAGGTGTGCAAGATTGTCATCGTCTGCTGCATGCTACACAACCTGGCAGTGCGGAAGGAGTTGCCTCTCATCCTGGATGACGATGACCAACATCCGCCACCTGTGGAGGATCCTGGGCTGGACCACGATGCCAGTGGTGATGATGATGATGAGGGTGATGTCCGCACACAGCTCATCACCAACTTCTTCAGCTGAATGTGAGTGTCCAGGGATGTTATGTCAATGATGTGAGTTTGCATGATATGTGTTGGTGGTGCTCTGGTGCTGTTTGAGTGTGTCCATGTGCTACTTGACTGGATGCGTGCAGCAATGTGTCCTTACAGGTAGTCTGTACTCCACAACAGTGTTGACATGCTAACTTGGTCCTGGGTGGGTATCTTGTGACATGTATTGGGCATGAGTATTGCAGTTCTGTCCTGTTCTTCAGTGCTTTTGACTGTGTGTCATTTCTGTCCTTCACAGGGTACTTTCAGAGTTGTTTGGTCAACTGTGATCCCCCGACACCGTGAATCAACTTCCAGGGTGGTAGCTGTCGTTTCCCTACAGGTGATGTGCACCACACCCATGGACTTCCTTTCTTCTACACTTGTTGACTGTGTGCCCACTGCCAGGTGGGATTACTTTGCATCTGTAGTGGTTACAACATGTTGCAAATGTGTAATAAACCCGTGCTTCACTTTGTGATGTGCGTTGTCTGTGGTCACACATCTGACTGACATTTGCTTCCTGCACCAGTGGGCTAGTTAACACAGACTGTGAATAGGTGTTGTGTCTGTGCATTGCACCGTATTTCCTGGCAACATCAGTGTAGGCGATGAGTCAGATGGCCCTGGTGTGTATGTGTTGTGTAGCCCTGGTGGTGTGTCTCCCTCATATGTGTCACGTCGCCATGACTCACATGCCGGTGTTGTACTTGCTGTAGCAGTTAGCATGCACAGTGTCATTTCACAGATCATCATCTCCACTTCAGAAACAACGTTGTAATCACAACAGAGGCAAGTGTGGTGTATTAGTGAGTTTATTGACATACATGTGTGAGTATAGTGCACAGGATGGTGGGTGCTGTACATTGTGATTGTAATCCAAAGTTCCTAGATGATTTGGAAGTCCTGATAGCAGAAATGTCCTGAGTAAAGTCCACAGTCATCTGATACATTGGTCCAACTTGAGCTCCCCATGTCATGTGGGAGAGTTGTGTTGCATTCGACAGGGTGAAGAGTTTGCGCACAAAGGTGATTTTCCGGAACAGGTGTTGGCTTCCTGGGGGATGTGCATGGCCATCAGCCTCTCAGTTGTCCTTCCTCGGACGACCCCTCTTCTTTGGGGGGGGGGACCCTCAAGTGCAGGCTGCTGCGGTGCAGGGGACTCGCCGCCAGAGTCATCCTCCCTCCCTGTGGCAGTTGCAGTTGTTGCAGCACCAGATGTTGTGGGCACACAGGCAGGTGTTGACATGTTGGTGCACATCTGGCGGAGGCATTGTAATATGTCCCTATGCACCGCCGTCTGTTCTTGCAATGTGTCCCACTTGGACTCCATGCGGGACATGTGTAAGTCCAAGTGGGCATGATGGGCAGCCTGCTGCTGTTGAATGTCCCTGAGGATCCCCACTACCTGGCTGAACTCTCCGGTGCTAGTCTGGTACGCATCAGCTATGCGTACCAGTTGTGGTCATCATGCAGTCCAGACCCCTCTGCAAGCAGCGACCTATGTCTACCACCCCTCCCACCACCCCTGGCGACACGTGAAGGACCTGCGTTGGCACGCACAGGTGACCCTGGGCCCCCTTGGGGGTTGTTGCTGGTGTTGGTGTCCGTAGCTCCACGTTGGGCCGGGGTCCGTGTGCTGTTGGTGGTGGTGGTCCTTGGTCTGTCCGTGTCGGCTGGGGTGGTCTGTGTGTTGGCAGTTGTTGGAGGGGTGGGTGCAGGGGGTGCAGCTGGTGGTCCTGCTGGTGCTGCATGATGACTCACTGCGGAGGTGCCAGGTAGGTCTTCGTCATCCGAGGTGGGCAGAGGCTGTTCCACACCAGTGAGCTCAGTGTCCCCCGGAGCATGGGACAGGGACTCCTCAGCATCTGCTGCTGTGTCCCCATCATCACCTGTATTTGGAAGAGACACACAATGTATGTAATGTTTCTACAGGCATCAATGGTTCAAACACCTGACTGTTTTGACTGTACCTCTGGATGCGGGCCTATACATTGCATTGTCCTAAGTTGTCACAGTCAGCTGTTGATATTGGTGTAGCGCATTGTCCTGACAACATGAAGCATTTCAATGTGAATGTTGAGGTGTGTGCATAGCCAGCATTGGTGGTATTTGGTTGACATCCGGACATCCTTCTCCCTCCAGCCCAGTTATCCCACCATGAAGCATGCCACCCTTGCAGTGGGTGCAGGTTGACTCTCAGGATGTTAGTCAGTGGTGTCCTGCTGTTGGTTGGTGGCCAGTTCCCATCAGGGCCTTGTGCTCCCCACAACAGAGCAGCAGTGTCAGACATCTTTGATGGGGCTTTCCACTCTCTGTGAGGTGTGCATGCTTCAGTGTGAGCTTGCTGGGCCATGTGGGGGGGGGGATGTTGAGCTGTGACTACCACTCCCATCATGCTATTGCCTCGACCCCCCTTCCCAGCATGCCCATACTTCCTTCCTTTTGAGTGTACTTCACTGTGTGTGGGTGTGACAGCAATGGCAAGATGGCTGACAGTAGTGTCCTGCTGTTGGTTGGGGGCCAGTTCCCAGCATGGCCTTGTGCTCCCCACAACAGAGCAGCAGTGTCAGACATCTTTGATGGGGCTTTCCACTCTCTGTGAGGTGTGCATGCTTCAGTGTGAGCTTGCTGGGCCATGTGGGGGGGATGTTGAGCTGTGACTACCACTCCCATCATGCTATTGCCTCCACCCCCTTCCCAGCATGCCCATACTTCCTTCCTTTTGAGTGTACTTCACTGTGTGTGGGTGTGACAGCAATGGCAAGATGGCTGACAGTAGTGTCCTGCTGTTGGTTGGTGGCCAGTTCCCAGCATGGCCTTGTGCTCCCCACAACAGAGCAGCAGTGTCAGACATCTTTGATGGGGCTTTCCACTCTCTGTGAGGTGTGCATGCTTCAGTGTGAGCTTGCTGGGCCATGTGGGGGGGGATGTTGAGCTGTGACTACCACTCCCATCATGCTATTGCCTCCACCCCCTTCCCAGCATGCCCATACTTCCTTCCTTTTGAGTGTACTTCACTGTGTGTGGGTGTGACAGCAATGGCAAGATGGCTGACAGTGGTGTCCTGCTGTTGGTTGGTGGCCAGTTCCCAGCATGGCCTTGTGCTCCCCACAACAGAGCAGCAGTGTCAGACATCTTTGATGGGGCTTTCCACTCTCTGTGAGGTGTGCATGCTTCAGTGTGAGCTTGCTGGGCCATGTGGGGGGGATGTTGAGCTGTGACTACCACTCCCATTATGCTATTGCCTCCACCCCCTTCCCAGCTTGCCCATACTTCCTTCCTTCTGACTCTGCTTCCCTGTGGGGTAGTGGCCTGTGCTGAATGGATGGCTGACAGTGTTGTCCTGGCGTTTGTTTGGCTACAAGTCCCATGTGTGTCACTGTGCTTCCCACAGCATGACCCAGGGTGGTGGTTCTTTGTGGGATAAATATTTTTAGTGTGAGGCAATGCATTTTCCCAGGTGAGTTGTGTGTAGTTTGGGTTAGGGGTGTGTGTGGGAAGAGCTGCTGGTAACTATGGTCATAGCTGTCAGTCCTCCTTCCCACCCAGCCAGATATCCCACCACGGAACGTGCTTCCATTGCAGGGAGTGCAAGTTGTCTTTCAGGATGTCAGACAGTGGTGTCCTGCTGTTGGTTGGTGCACAGTTCCCAGCAGGGCCTTGTGCTCCCCACAGCAGTAGCCAGTGTCAGCCATCTTGTCAGTTGTTTTCCACTCCCTGTGATGTGAGCATGGTTCAGAGTGGTGTTGATGGGCGTATTGTGATGGTCGGCAATATCTGTGACTACGACTCCCATGATGCTATTGGCTACACTGACTTGACCAGCATACACAGAATTCCTTCCTTTCTGTGGGATTCCCTGTGTGGTGGTGTTGTAGTGGTGGCTACATATCTGACAGTGTTTGTTGGTTAGATTTGTGCCACTGCCTAGCTTTATTTGTTGTAGGGTTTGTACATGTCATGACACAGTTACATATCACTATGAGATGGCATGTATTGTGTTTATCTGACTGACATACACATCTTGGGATGATTCTGGTTTTGTTGCTGTGGATTTGCTAAGGGTGCATGGTTTGACTATCCCCTTGACAGTGATGTGTGTGTATTGTCACAAGATATTGGGTATATTGGTTGTGTACTCACCAGGCTCTGGGATGTCTTCTAGTCCATAGACGCTCACTGGTGGTAGGATGGCCCGCACCTTCTCCTCCCAGGGCCTGAGGTATAGTGGTTTGGCAGGAGGGCCACTGCCGGTGTGTTGGCTCAAGATGTAATCCTTCTTCAGTAGGTCCCTGACCCTCCTGCGCACATCATACCACCTGTACTGGATGTCTTCCTAGGTGCGCAAACATGGTGATTGTGCGTTCACCCTGTCAACGATCCTCGCCCACATCTTGGTTTTCTGCGACATGGGGGTCTGTTGGACCAGTGTACCAAACAGCTGTGGCTCTACCCTGAGGATCTCATCTACCAGGACTTCCAATTCACTATCTAGGAACTTTGGATTCTTCTTGGGGGGCATGGTGATGGGTGGTGGTGGTGAGTGATGTGTGTGTTGGTGTGCAAGTGAGGGTGTGTGAGTGTGTGTTTTGCTGGGTGTATGTGAGGGTGCTATTTGTTGAGGTGCTGATGGTGTGTGGCTTGTGTGATGGATGAGCTGTGAGTGTGTGTGTGGTTGCTGTCTGTTGGTGTTCTGTGCTGGCAGGTCATTTGAATTTGCAAAGGATCATGGTAGGGATTTGTGTCCTTTATATGGGTGGAGTTGTGGGTGTGTCTTTGTTCCCTGTTCCCCCCCAGTATTTATTGGCTTTGTAATTGCTTGTTTGGCCTTTTTTTTGTGTTTTTCCCTTTGTACTTTTTGTGCAGGTAGGAGACGTTCTTCTGACTGAGTCGGACCCTGCAGTTGTCTCGTGCGAGCTTCTCCGAGTCGTTCACGCTGTGTTTGTGCTGTTTCCTGTGCTGCGTACACGTCGGTCGCGGTGTATTGGGTTGCTTCGGCTCGCTGTTTTGTATGCGTGTCGGTCGTACGGCTTGAGCTCCGTGCGACTCGGTCGTGTTTTCCACGCGTTGCATCGTACTTGGCGGGTCGGAGTTCGCGGGTACGTTTCGTTCGGGATTCTTCCTGGTGCGTGTCGGTCGGTTCGATTCGCGTGCTTTTCCGGCCGGATAGCTGTTTTCCGCGCGGTTCGGTCGTTCGGCTTGTGTTCCGTACGAGTCGGTCGGATTTTGCACGCTTTTCATCGTACTTTGCGTGTCGGGCTGCACCGGTACGTGTCGGTCGGAATTAATTCCGGCTCCGAGTCGGTCGGTACGTTTTCCGGCCCGAATCGGAATCGGCCCCTCAGTGTTTTTTTTTACCTGCCAAACACCCACCAGGCCGTGATCTCGGCAAAGCCCACATAAAGATTGAAGCACCTTAGGTTTCCTTCCGGTATAAGGATAATGACCCTCCAACGACCAGCTCCCAGGTAGGTTAATATTCAGATCCCCGCATAAGATGATAGGTAGAGACCAAAGCACAAATTCACTCAAAAGTCAATCAAATAACCCTGGTTCATCAAAGGTAGATCCATAGACAGTGCATATAGTAAAACTTCTATTTAAAGACTGGTATTCCGCAATAACCCAACTGCCCTGTTTATCTACCCGCACTTGTTTAAACAAATTAAAAGAAGTATGAGCAAGAATTGCCACTTTGCAAATGCACGCCCCTTGTGAAGACCTCCCAATCCCTTTGTAGCCAATAGAATCAAGTAGCAGTCATTGTGACCCTTCAATATGAGTAACATGAAGACAAGCAGTATCAGCATGCAGCGTTTTAAGCTCATATGCTACCCTTTGTCTTTTTCTTCCATCATTCAACCCACATATATTAATAGTGGCTATTCTTAGATTACTCCTGCCACACCTTAAGCAGGACCACCCGGCTGTAATCCTTCCCTGAGGAACCCACAGGGAGAATAAAATTGGAGAACTAAATTCAGCCTACCTATCACCTTTAGCAAAACAATTTTTTGTGCAACCTTTTGTGTGGTCGCAACCCCCACCCACCCTCCTAACCCCTTCCCTATGCCACACACAGTTCACTGACAGAATATCGACCACAAAAATATAGGGGCCGATTCCGATTTCGGCCGGAAGGGCACCGAATGATGGTCGGAGCCCTTCCGACCGAATCGGAACGTGCCGGCCGGATTCCTTTCCGACCGAGCCATTCCGATGGGCTCGGTCGGAAAGAATCCGACTCGGATTTCCGGATGGCTCACGACGGGTTCGGAGAGCCCGTCAGCCATCCGGAAGTACCTCTGTACTCCCCGGCTGCCTCTTTGCGACCGAGGGAGTACGATGGCAGTTTTCACTGCCTTTTCGTGCCGGTCTTTCCGGCACGAAAAGGCAGTCGGTCACTGTCTTTGGGGGCCCCCAGTGGGACCCCCATGGGTGCAAGGTCGCCGAATGGCGGCCTGGAGGCACCTATGGTGCCCCTCTGTTGAACCCTGCACCCGGTGGCAGGCACCTTGGGGTGCCGGCCACAGGGTGCAGGGTTGAACTGCACCCCTGCTTTCTCCAATGCCAGCATGCATTCCGTCCGGAATGCATGCTCCCATTGTGGGAGATACGAGTGCGACCGAACAGGGTTCAGTCGCATCGTACTGCCTGGGCCGTAACCGACGACAGCAGGTCGGTCGGTTTCGGCTCCGGACCGATTTCGGACGGACCTGAGTCCGTCCGACATCGGAATCGGCCCCATAGATGTTAAAAACATTGAGGTAATAATATAGAATGCAAAAATATCGAGTCCCTATACTTAAACAGGTAAGTACAAAAATATTGAAAAAAATATATAGTTTACAATAATATAGATGTATTAAATATCAAATTTAAAATATATATAACTTAACATATTATAATAAACATAAATTAAATACTAACTTGAATTTATAAAAACAATCATTAAATGTATATTTGAACAAATACAACAAATAAACTTCTTTTGAAAAATGTAAACACACACACATGTATATAGTTATACATATATAAAAAGTATAAACTAATATTTTAATTAATAATATAATTTAAACAATCTTAAATAGCATATTATCAAAAATATATGTAAACATATTTAAATATACCAAAAACAAAACATATTGCAAATTATATATATTATTATTATTATAATAAATAAAACATATAATATAAATTACAACATAAAATACATTATTACAAATTAAAACAAATACATATACATTTCACACCACATTAAAAAGAAAAAAATTCTACTAAATAAATATAAAAAATAATTACTCCCACCTAACACAACACAACAGTAACAAAATATTTTACACCACACAAAAATAAGATTTACTATTGTAACTACAATAAATAGAAAATTACATAAAATATAACATTACAAAATACTACAATTTACTATTCCCGCTACACTTAACACAACAATAAAATTTATAATTAACAAAAAAACAACAACAATTTCCACTCCAGTAAGTGCAACAGTAGGGAAAGTGTTGGATAGCGGAGGGGTAAAAATTACTATTCCCACTCCAGTCAGTGCAACAGTAGGGAAAGTGTTGGATAGCGGAGGGGTAAAAATTACTGTTCCCACTCCAAGTGCAACAGTAGGGAAAGTCTTGGATAGCGGAGGGGTAAAAATTACTATTCCCACTCCAGTGAGTGCAACAGTAGAGAAAGTGTTGGATAGTGGAGGGGTAAAAATTACTATTCCCACTCTAGTGAGTGCAACAGTAGGGAAAGTGTTGGATAGTGGTGGGGTCAAAAATTATATTCCCACTCCAATGAGTGCAACAGTAGGGAAAGTGTTGGATAGCAGAGAGGTAAAAATTATTATTCCCACTCCATTAAGTACAACAGTAGGGTAAGTGTTGGATAGCGGAGGAATTAAATTTACTATTCCAACTCCAGTCAGTGCATAGCGGAGGGGTAAAATTACTGTTCCCACTCCAAGTGCAACAGTAGGGAAAGTCTTGGATAGCGGAGGGGTAAAAATTACTATTCCCACTCCAGTGAGTGCAACAGTAGAGAAAGTGTTGGATAGCGGAGGGATAAAAATTACTACTCCCACTCCAGTGAGTGCAACAGTAGGTAAAATGTTGGATAGCGGAGGGGTAAAAATTAATATTCCCACTCCAATGAGTGCAACAGGATGGAAAGTGTTGGATAGCAGAGGGGTAAGAATTACTATCCCCACACCAGTGAGCCCAACAGTAGGGAAAGTGACGGATAGCAGAGGGATAACATTTACTATTCCCACTCCAGTGAGTGCAACATTAGTGAAAGTGTTGGATAGCAGAAGGATAAAATGTACTATTCCCACTCCAGTCAGTGCATCAATAGGGAAAGTGTTGGATTGCGAAGGGGTAAAATTTACTATTCCCACTCCAGTCAGTTCAAAATTAAAAACAAGCAATATATCATCAACATAATAAAACATTTTTTTTTAAGTAAATAAAAAATATAAATGTATTAAAAATAAAAATATATTTAATATTAAAAATAAAAAAATAAAAACATATTGTAATGTTAAATACATATCACAAATACCTGCAAATATTATATTCATTAAAATAAAAAAATAATTTCAAACAAATAAATATTTTTACCTAGAAATTATTTATTAACAAAAACATTAATTATTACATAAATTTAGTCTATTTACTTCCTCCCCTATTAGACCACACAACTCACAACCCACATTGAAAATATTTCTTTTTTATTTGCATAATTAACATAATTAATTTTCAATTAAACAAATATTATTAATTAAAAAACAAATAAAAATATATACAATTTAATTAACTTCCTAGCCTTTACACCTAAAATCCCCACAACCCACACCTAAAATGAAACTGTAAAAAAATTAATTACACAATTAAGAAACAAATTAAATTAAATAACTAATAGTATTTAACAACTAATTAGAAAGTAACTAAAATAATGTACTCCCCACCCTTCACCCCTATAAACCCAAAACCCACACACACAAAATAATTAAACAATGACTCTAATTAATTGTCAATTAATTAATTAATATTAATTAAACCCCAAAACCTGCAACTAAAATTAATTGCACAATTTCCATATTTAATTGTCAAATAATTAATTAATATTAACAACTAATTATTAATTAATTAAAAATAAATGACTTCCCACCCTTAACCCCTATAAACCTCGCAACCCGCACCTAAAATTAATTACACAATTACCATAGTTAATTGTTAATTAATTAATTAATTAATGTAATTAACAACTAATTATTAATTAATTACAAATAAATTATTTCCAACCCTTTGGCCCTATAAACCCCACACCCTGCACCTAAAATTAGTTTACACAATTACCATAATTAATTGTCAATTAATTAATTAATGTTGATTAACAGCTAATTATTAATTAATTAAAAATAAATTACTTCCCACCCTTTACCCCTATAAACCCCACAACCCGCACCTAAAAGGTACCAAAAAAAATTAAAAACACAATTATCACTATACAATCTCAATTAAATAAATATTAATAAATAAAAAATATTCATTAATTTATTATAATTAAATTACTTCCCACCCTATTCCCCTATAAACCCACAACCCGCTATGGAACTAAAAAACACAAAACTTAATTAGAATAAAATTAACTGCTAAAAATGTAACACATATATTAAACAACATAAACAATACTTATACAAAAAATACATCACGTACATTTAATATATACTAAAATACATAACACTAATTAAAATATCGATATAATTTAAACAACTATATTTTTGCAAACGATATTAATAACTTCTATATTTTTAAAATCCATATTACTTTCCTTCAAATCGATATTCTTGACAACGATATTCTTGCACTCAATATTTCTATTCCACGATATTTTAAACTCGATATTATGGTAGTTAGAATTTTTTAGCCTCGATATTCTGTCTCATTAACCCACACACCACCTAGAAACAAGCAGTCAGGCCCCATGCCTGATTGATGTCACCCGAAAAACATACCCGCTGCTGTCTCCCTTTCACTTCTGCCCTCCATTTGAAGAATCCCAAAATATGAGCATCAACAGGTACACAGATACGTATCCCCCTCAAAACACCTTTCTCATTATTAAACAACATTCATTCACCATAGCAACCTGAAAAACTCAAACACAATGAGAAAATATATCCTCTTCCCTAGTTAACCAAAGAAAGGTATAGAAGACTATCTAGCGGCAGTGGCAGTCCCTCCTGCACTGCGGGTTCTCCCGTTAAATACAATCTTTAGCTGAGCTGGAGTTTGCAAATATATTTCGGCCCCCAGTTTCTAAAAAGGGCTAAAGAGCTGCCGCAAGCACCACCACCGCTTAACAGTAACATGTGCAAAGTCAGGTCTAACAAAAAAAGAGACCTCGTCATACTCTTTCTTCGCATTAGGACGTGTCAAACCATAGATAAATTGTCATAGCAGTAAATTCCCGAAATAAACAAGAATAGCATAGGGTTTCTCTATCTCAATAGCCTGGCGTTTCTTCAGCATTAAAGGGAATTGGTGAGCACGTTGAACCTTCAAGTCCCAGTTCCATTGTGTAATTTCTGGGAAGGCACCTTTCAGAAGAGTTGCTATAAAAGCTCTGATGTCCTTCCCCTTGGCCCCTTCAGCGATCCCCAAGAATCTTAAACTGTTCCTGAGCTGCCTGTTTTTATGCCCTTCTAGTTTCCACATCATATCACATCCATCAACCTTGCTTCTTGAGATGTTTCCTGGGTTCTCAGCGCATTACCCTCAGACTCAAGATACTCCGTCCGACCCTCCACCATGGTAATCCTATCTGCAATATCCGAGCAGGTTTTATTAACTTTTCTAACTTCTCCCTGCTGTTTTTTTGAGGCAAGGTGGGCTGTCACTTCAAGCTTTTTCCTGCAATTGTTTAATGGAGTGGAGAATTACTGTAAGTATTGACTCTGCTGTACTAGACTGGCCAGTTACTGCTGCCTCCAAAACATTACCACTCGCGTTTGGCTCTGTCTCACCCTTTTCTTTTGGGTATTCCTGCCAAATAGCAGAGTAATCCTATTTCAGCTTCACGACAGTGTTTCCATCGGTACGCCCATCCCTGCCCTCTCGGGAGCTCATTTCTTTTTTCCTATTCTTTATCAAACGTTTGCGTTGTGTCAAAACAACTGTCTCATCCGGGGCACTAATAAGACTAGAATCAGAGGCCAACTTGTCTATAAAAGATGTACTGCTGAGATTAGAAATATCAGAGTTATCAGTCAGTGAGCAAAAATTTTCCCCTACATCTGGGGACCCAGCAAAATCAATTTTTCCCCTGCTCCCTGCCCGGGATGGTCACGGCCGCCGAGGTTCAAAGCAACTTCGGGTCTGGTTGCCACCACAGCCCTCTGACACCACTTTCCCTACTAGGGGGGTTACCTCCAGTTTTGTCTCCTCTGCCAGTGCTTTGCCTAACACTTCCCGGGGTACACAAAATGGAGCCGTGCCTGAATGCTAGTGATCCCTGGGCGGTTATCATGCTTACTCGGTGCTGCTTCCACACCTTCTCCATCTGCACCAGCAAAAGGCATGGCCGGCGATACTTCTTTGCCGCTCATGGAGGGGGCATGCAGAGTTCTTCCAATGTTGCTGGGTCAATATTGGCCAAGCTCGTCCCATCCGTCTCTGCCTCCAACCCTCTAGCACCGGCTGTAGAAAACAAGTTCAAAATCAGAGGCTGAGACGTCCCAGGTTCATGGTATGTTGACACCCTAGCCTAACACTGTATAGATTTCTTTTTTGCAGCTTGCCCTACAGCTTCTGGTTTAGCCTTTGACGTAGCCTCTTCTCCTTTTCTTTTCCACCCCTAGATTCCAATCGAGGTTCCCGGCAGGCGGATACGGGGCAGTGACAGCGGCCATTGTTGGAGCCGTTAACCGTGGTTTACTGCATTTCAGCCCCCTACCCTATATATTACATGCCGACTGCCAAGCCAACGTCAAGAGGAAAAACCGAGTAAAACGGGCTGCTCTCCGCACATCGTCCGTCACCGCAGTAAATACAAAGCGGACCAGCGGACTTCGGATGCTGCCAGTGGCCTCGACCAAGCATTCCACGTCCCCTCACAGCGTTTCCGACATCGACGATATATCCTTCACGCATTCCATGTAGATTCTACCTCATCAGCTTGGGAGAACAGAGTGAGAAGGAAGCAGCGAGCAAACGAGGTGTGGTACTCAAGGGCCATCTGCTCCTACACTTCAAACCAAATCTCAATGCTCCTCTAATGTCTGTATCTGTGCTTCTCTTTCTTATCTTCATCTTTCTTTTATAGGGCAGATAGGTGAGAACCCACCTGCTGTACTTCTAGGAGTGTGAAAATGTCTATTTACTCTCTGCACCATTTGTGCTCTGTCAACACCCGCGGCTTTAGGCTAGCCAGTCCTGCCACTTTTGAAACCCTTGCTGATTTGTCTGGCATGTGCCTCATGTATGCACTTGCTGGCTGGCCTGCCATGCTTGGGATCCCAAGGACTCTGAGCCATACTGCTGCAGGATCTGTTCCCAAGCCTTTTGACGCATAGCCCTATGTGTCGTATACCCCAGGTGCTATCCTGGCCTCATATGTAGGTGCACCCTGACCCATTACCTGCCCACCGTTTTGTGCTATGGCTGCCCATGTCCAGCCAGCAGTTGTTCCCGCTTGTGTTACTTCTGGCTAAATGCTGTCTTGCCCCCCGTTTGGCCTGCTCTGCACTGTATTGGTGGGCATCTAGGAATGCCCCTACACCAGATATGTACCAGGACCCGTGCTATAACCCCCCCACCCATCCTTGCATGCTTAAGCCTGTCGCAACCACTGTCATTGCATTTCCTATGAACCTTCGTATCTTTGCCTCTGTGTTGTTTACTCACAGAAAACTCCTGCACCTACTTGTGGGCCTACACTCTGCCCCTGTAGTCCCAGACCATTGGGAATGGGCCCTGTTTGTGCTGTGCCCTAGCCAAATATGCTTGGTCCCCAGGGGGGTGCACTATGTACCTCCCAAAGCTGCCTTGTCTGAGGGAGGGAGCCCCTAAACTCTGTATTTGCATGTGACCCCATTGTGTGTTTCGGTATGCCTGAGGCAACATACTCTGGCCCCCTCTATTGCTTGGCCTGTGTTGTCTGCTGTACCAGATGAATTGTTGGGTTCTCCTGCCCTGTAGGATGTTGCCCACCCCAGCCTGCGCCAGTGCTATGCATTGACCTGGCGCAAAAGTCTGAACTCTGTTCTGTTGTATCCTGCTGGGCATGCCTACCTGCACATTAAAATTGCTATTGTAAGCAAACAAGCTGTCTACCCTTAACCTGCTTGGTGCCCCCATAGCACATTGCCTTGCTGCTCTGAGTGCGCTGTGGCGTCTTTACCCTTCATGGGTTCTTCCAATCCATCACCATTCAGGTGTCCTTGGCTGGACTCCACTTTTGAGGCTTCAGATGCCTGGTCTTTCACCCCTTTCTTCTTTCTTGGCCTTTGAGTCCAATGCCAGCCAACTTGGCTGGCTGCTTCCTCTTTTTAGGTTTCTCTGTTGCTGCTGGTGGAGCCAGTGGGTCCTGCTGGCCCTCACTATCTTCTCCCCCCCATTGCTCCCCAACACGCTCTGATAGGACTTGTTGTAGAAACCAGTCCCTGCCATTCTAACCTGCCGTAGCCCTAGTTTGCCGAAACAGCATCTGCATTGGATCTGATGGTGTGACTCACTCCACTGTTGCTTTGAAGCTGCTTGCACCCAAAGTGATATAGCTTTCAGAAGTAATAGAGCTGTGCTTGTACAAGTCCTTCGAGTCGGGTCTGACCCAGCAACCTTCAGCTGTCCCTTACTCCTTTGCAGTCCTCCCTTCCAGCACCGAACACTCAGAGGCTCTGTTTACCTTGCAATCCTCGTCACTGTGAGTACCTCAATGGCCTGGCCGGTCGAACCCCGTCTAATTGGCTGAGATAACCAGCCTCATCAACCTCAGTTCATGTGTCTGATGAGCCATATGCCTGTAACTCCGGTGAAGTCTGTCTATGCCTCTTTAACTGCCTCCTCCATAATAATTATCTGTAATAACAATCCATGCCCCTAGCCTCACTATGCATTGGACAACGCCTTTTTGTGCGCTGCAACCCACTGCGAACAACTGGAATGAAAATGGAAAACCAATCAGAATCGAACCAACAAGACCAACTTCACAGCCGCCCTAAGACGTTACCTCCAACAAATCAAGAAAAAGGCCCTAGCCAAGTGCATAGAATGCAAAGAGATCTTCACAATCATCAAGGACTTCACCGCACCAGCATTTACCACCAAAATTATCACCCGCCTACCAAGACCTATGTGACAACCAATCAGAATGCTTCAGCAACAAAATCGAAACTATCTACAACTTCGACCCAGTACCAAACCCCAGCAGTCTCACCTCCATCCTACCCACAGAAAGCTCAAGAAATGCCATGAATACATGGAAATCAATCACCGCGGAAGAAACAGCTAACTTGGGTTCACTGATAGAATATCGACCCCCAAAATATCCCCATACACAAATATCGAGTTATAAATATCGGTCAAAAATATCGACATCCTATATTTATAATGGTAAGTACAAAAATATCGGAAAAAATATCTATGTAAAAAATATAGTAGTACAAAATATCGATTTTAATATATGTATAAAAAATAATATTAAATATATTAAATAAAAAAATTTACTTTAGAAAAATAAATTAGATTTAATATACCTTTTAACAAATATAATAAATTTAATTAAAAAAATGTAAACATACGCATATAAAATGTAATATATATATATATATATATATATATTTCCTTTAAAACAATTAATAAACTATTAGATTTAATTTATTTTATAATTGTATATATGACAATTTACAAATAAATATACATATATATGCATACACCAATAACATAACATCTAATAAAAAACATTATATTATAAATTAAAACATGAAACTATTTAAAAGTTTTTAAACTTAAACTTTCCACGTCAGTGAGTGCAACAGTAGGTAAAGTGTTAGATAGCGGAGGGGTAAACATTATTATTCCAACTCCAGTGAGTGCAACAGTAGGGAAAGTGTTGGATAGTGGAGGGGTAAAAAATACTATTCCCACTCCAGTGAGTGCAACAGTAGGGAAGGTGTTGGATAGCGGAGGGGTAAAAATTACTATTCCCACTCCAGTGAGTGCAACAGTAGGGAAAGTGTTGGATAGAGGAGGGGTAAAAATTACTATTCCCTTCCAGTTAGTGCAACAGTAGGGAAAGTGTTGGATAGCGGAGGGGTAAAAATTACTATTTCCACTCCAGCGAGTGCAACAGTAGGTAAAGTGTTAGAAAGCGGAGGGGTAAAAATTATTATTCCAACTCCAGTGAGTGCAACAGTAGGGAAAGTGTTGGATAGTGGAGGGGTAAAAATACTATTCCCACTCCAGTGAGTGCAACAGTAGGGAAGGTGTTGAATAGCAGAGGGGTAAAAATTACTATTCCCACTCCAGTGAGTGCAACAGTAGGGAAAGTGATGGATAGAGGAGGGGTAAACATTACTACTCCCTTCCAGTTAGTACAACAGTAGGGAAAGTGTTGGATAGCGGAGGGGTAAAAAATACTATTCCCACTCCAGTGAGTGCAACAGTAGGGAAAATGTTGGATAGCGGAGGGGTAAAAATTACTATTCCCACTCCAACGAGTGCAACAGTAGGGAAAGTGATGGATAGCGGAGGGGTAAAAATTACTATTCCCACTCCAGCGAGTGCAACAGTAGGAAAAGTGTTGGATAGCGGAGGGGTAAAATTACTATTCCCACTCCAGTGAGTGCAACACTAGGGAAAGTGTTGGATAGCGGAGGGTTAAAAATGACTATTCCCACTCCACTGAGTGCAACAGTATGGAAAGTGTTGGATAGCGGAGGGGTAAAAAATACTATTCCCACTCCAGTGAGTGCAACAGTAGGGAAAATGTTGGATAGAGGACGGCTAAAAATTACTATTCCCACTCCAGAGAGTGCAACAGTAGGGAAAGTGTTGGATAGCGGAGGGGTCAAAATTGCTATTCCCACTCCAGCGAGTGCAACAGTAGGAAAAGTGTTGGATAGCGGAGGGGTAAAAATTACTATTCCCACTCCAGTGAGTGCAACACTAGGGAAAGTGTTGGATAGCGGAGGGGTAAATATGACTATTCCCACTCCAGCGAGTGCAACGGTAGGGAAAGTGTTGGATAGCGGAGGGGTAAAAATTACTATTCCCACTTCAGCGAGTGCAACAGTAGGAAAACTGTTGCATAGCGGAGGGGTAAAAATTACTATTCCCACTCCAGTGAGTGCAACACTAGGGAAAGTGTTGGATAGCGGAGGGGTAAAAATTAATATTCCTACTCCAGTCAGTTCAAAATTAAAAGCAAACAAAATATCACCAACACAAATATTAAAAAATAAAATAAAATAAAAAATATAAAAATATTTTAAAAATCTAAAAAATAGAAACATGTTGTAATGTTAAATATATATGACAAATACCTAGAAATATTCTATTAAATAAATGTAAAAATAATTTACAAACAAATAACTATTTTTAATTAGAAATTATTTATAAACAAAAATATTAAAGGCCCATTACGATACCGGGCGTGAAAAAATCCGCCAGGCATGAAAGCGGCAAAAATCCGCCCGCACACACCGTCTGAACACCGACCACGCCATTACGATTACACAAACCGAAAACCGCCATCGGCGGAAAACCACACAAGATACCGCCCGCCCTCGTCCGAGTCGGAGTCAAACCGCCCGCCACGGACGGAAACACGCACGACAACACAAAACCGCCCGCCCTCACGGCCGACACACCGCACGTGAAATTACGATCGCACCGCCATGAGCGCGGGTAAACCACAAATATACCGCCCGCCAGCGCAAACAACGCCGATGAGAATTGACACGGCAGAAGCCATGGCGCCCACGTCCCTGCACAGAAACCATCCGCTGACAAAAACAATCGCACACAACATGGCCAACAAGTCCACACAGCAAGGCACGCACAAATACACAAGCACAGTACACATCCCGAAAACACCCCCCTGGACAAACAAAAAATACAAAGGCCAGAACACCAGACACAACACACCTGAAAACAACAGACCATGAGGACACACCCACATAGGTAAGTACAAAAGCAGCACTCCCACAGACCACAACCCCTTGCAACATTGCAAACTAGAGAGGAGAGGAGAGGACACAGTGACACAGCAAGGACAGCAGCACACCACAGAAACGCACACATCACAACCACCACCACCACCACCACCAAACACCGGCACCACAAACCCCCTGCACATTACACAACACACACCGCACCAGCACCACAAACACCATGGCACCACAAAGAATGCCCAAGTTCACGCCCATTGAGCTGACGGTCATGGTCGACGAGATTATCAAGGTGCACCCACAAATCTATGGGAACCTGGTCCAGCACACACCACTAGCCACCAGAAACAGAATGTGGAACCGGATCGTAGACCAGGTCAATGCAGTCGGGACCCTGCCCAGGAACAGAGTTGAAATCAACAAACAGTGGAATGACGTCAAGAGCCTGGTCAAGAAGAAGGAGAGCAAGAACAGAGAGCTGGCTGCCGTCACTGGCGGAGGGAATCCCGCGCTCTTCAAGACCTTCAAAGCGTGGGAGGAGAAGGTGCGAGTCATTATACATCCGGAGATCCTCGCCAGATTAGCAGGGGGAGTGGAGGCTGGTAAGTACAAACTAATGTATACCAGCACACCGCTATGTACTCACATGCACTACCACCATGCCACAGCTCCCAGGGACAAACACCCCCATGTCCAGCACACAATACACAACACATCACACACACATGCAACAGACACCACCACACACAGCCCAAACCTAACAACTGTAAGATACGTGGGGGCATGTGTACACTCAGCCAGCCACGTAACCACCAACAGGTCCCCAAGTATGCCAGAAGCGCCACAACGAGCACCCACCACACCCATGTGTCCGCCATAGCTGCACTAACCGACAAGTAACAGGTAAGTGGCAGGAACACAAAGTGCAGTGGGTGGGAGGGTGGACAGCTCAAGTACAACACACACCAGGCCCCTAGTCCCACAGCACAGCAAGGAGGAGCATCCCCCACACCCCACACCCACGTGTCAGCCACCGCAGTGCACACCGACAGCCGAAAGGTAGACATCACGGTCCACAACAATCGGTGTCAGTGGGTGTCCAGCCATCACCACGACCCACAACACCACCCCCACCCCCACAGACCTGCAACATGGAGCACCCCCCGCTTAGAACCATGTGGCATCCAGTACAGTGCACGCACGAACAACCTGCAGGTGGGAAACTGGACAGGGCTGGATTACTGGAGGCATGAGGACCGTAACACGACCAACACATGGGACATGTTACGTAGCAGACGAACACGCAGCACCGCCCACTGTCACGAACAAGTGAACAATGTGCACACGGACATGAACCACAGACTCACACCCCACATGACCCATCACAGACACAGCAACACCCAAGGAGCCATGTCTGCATGCACAAGCCACACTGAATATAGTACCACACGGCAGCCACTGTGCAACCCATCACACACAACCGAAACACCATTGAAGTCCTGTCCATGTAGCCCCTACTGCCTGTCAACCACACACCCCACAACTACGCCTATGTAAGACAAACAACACTAGACGCAACAGAGCGGAACAACATAAATGCACACGAACACCACTGAACCCATCAAACACACAGACACACCATGCACATACAACATACCATCCATCCCATCCGTCAGCCCCAGTCTCATGAAAGGCATGTCATCCGCACAGCTGCCACACATACAGCAGTCACGCTAAGATACATGCCCATGACCAACCATGTGCCAGAAGTCAATGAAGCGCACGCCACACTGTGAGCAACAACACACAACATGGGCCACACCCCCCGAGCACTGCAGTGATGCACATGGCACAGGGCAGCACGCACACCAAGGAGATGGGACAACTGCAATACGTCGGGTGGCACACAACCATCACACACTCATAACGATGCGTCCAATGCCATGTCCAGTAATCACAACAGACAGCAAATATGCAGGGTATGTCAGGCATGCACACACCTCAGACCATGCACTGTCATGCTGCCACAACACATGTCACGTTCGGCACCCATGGCTCACAGCATGTAGCCCAAAAGCATATTCCATCCCAAATGCGTTTCTGGGGCATGACCCCCATGTTGCCATATGCGTTCCTAAGCGTTCCATTTGCACCCCAAAAGCATATTCCATCCCAAATGCGTTTCTGGGACATGACCCCCATGTTGCCATATGCGTTCCTAAGCGTTCCATTTGCACCCCAAAAGCATATTCCATCCCAAATGCGTTTCTGGGACATGACCCCCATGTTGCCAAATGCGTTCCTAAGCGTTCCATATGCACCCCAAAAGCAAAGTACAAACCAGACCCAGGATGGGCCTGGAGCCCGCATACACCAGAGTCACAATAAGTAGGAGCACAGCAACACACCCATCGGCATAGCCAATCCGTCCCATGCCACATGTGCACAGCACACAGTCCCATTGCCAAGCACACACAACAACAGATTGTACAGCCACACACCCGCCTCCGGGACACACGTGCACGAGAGTGCACGAACGGAGAATGTCAGACAACCAATACAGACTTCGCCAGGTGCAACACAATAACAAATCTCATTCTCTCCACAGGTGACGAACTGCTGGATGCTGGGGATGGAGACAGCAGCCAGCACAGCCAGCCTACAAGCCCCCAACGAGGACACACGGATGTGGAGTATCTGTCCTCCTCTTCGGACACGGACCACCAAGCAGGCCCATCTAGTGTGGCAGGGCCCAGCCGCTCCCCAGGACCCCTCCTACCCACCAACCCATCATCCAGGGCTGCTGAACATTCCCAGCCCCCTGCTGCCACTGTCGTTGCGGCCACACCCACGGTCATTGCGGCCACACCCACGGGCATTGCGGCCACACCCACGGTCATTGCGGCCACACCCACGGTCATTGCGGCCACTACCACTGCCGCAACCGCCACCACGTCTTCGCTGGCCCCAGCCCCAGCGCAGGTGGTGGCCCGGACGACTGGATCCACCCTGGGAGCCAGGGCGAGGACCGTGGTGAGTAATGTGGCTAGTGGGCAGGCCGGTGGCAGCAGGACTGGTAGGAGGAGCAGGGTCAGGGAAACGCCAGCCTCCCCTGGGAGCCATGCCCTGCCTCAAATGGCCAGAGTCCTTGGGGCCTATGAAGAGACCCAAGGACAATGGGCCAGGTCAGCTACAGACACGCGTGAGGTGCTGGGGGTGCTGAGGTCCATGGACGCCCGTATGGGCCAACTCGTGGACCTCATGGGCCAGCTGGTGGTGGCGGTGAGGTCACAGCCAGGGACAGCAGCTCCCCTCCGCCACCACCTGCCGGGGCGCAGGGTCGAGCAGCAGTGTCCAGTTCCCCTGCGTCCACAGCCAGTGAGCACACCTCAACCACCAGCATGTCGCAAGCAGGCACCCCCCTCGCAAACGTGGAAGGGGCCGTCCGAAGTGGAAACAGATCTCCCGGGAGGACTTCGCATGCTCCAGACGCAAGTGAGGCAGCCAGCCAGCCTTCCTTGACCACCCACTGCATTGACTTGGACTACGATCCCACTCCACACAGCCATCTGGATGGCATGTGTGTGTTGGACTATGGACATAGAACCAGTGGGTACACCCTGAGCATCACGCAGCCATGACCGACAGCTCATTGTCACTGCACGCACCACTTTTGTCATCACCTTACACACAATCACATGTCACAGTTTGAAATAAATGCACCTCTTCCACAAACTGCTGTCTGTGCCCTGTGTTTTAATTGTACGGAATACAACGGCCACCTTGAGCGGAACGGCACCTGATGCGTGGCATGGCAATGGAACCGGAGGGCCTGTAGGGACCTAGGGGTGGGAGACAGAACAGGAGCACATTCAATGAGTGTGTCACACACCCATCACACAGTACATGTCAACAAATACAAGCAATGTACACACATCGCACAGAGCAATAGGGCACAATGCCACAGCCACCATCAGTGGCATACTAACCTGGGCATGGAGCGTTGACACACAGCACGCAGTGAACAAAAGGCCACCCTGACACAGCACACACACACCTGCACAAATACAGACACATCAGCCGTCGTACATGGACACTCACCGTTAAGTGAAGTAGCGGGCGATGAGCTGCTGGCGCACATTCCCAGCTTCCTCCTCTCCGCTGTCCTCCTCACTCGAGCTGTCCTGGTCTGCGGGCTGGGGCCCTGGTTGATCTCCGTCATCCATAATGAGGGGGATCTGCTTCCGAATGGCCAGATTGTGCAGCATGCAGCACGCCACCACTATCTGGCACACCTTCTGTGGGGAGTATGCCAGCGCACCCCCGGTGCGGTCCAGGCACCTGAACCTGGACTTGAGGAGGCCAAAGGTACGCTCGACCACACGTCTGGTCCTCCCATGTGCCTCATTGTAGCGATCGTCTGCTGGGGTGCGAGGATTCCTCAATGGACTGAGCAGCCATGCCCCATTCGGGTACGCAGAGTCACCTGGGTGTGAGGGACACAGAGAACCGTTGCTATTCCAACTGGACAGGGGACAGCATCGCACAACCAGCACGCTACACCACTCCACATACTCACCGACAATACAGCCACGATCCTGTTGCAGATTGGACATCAGTCGTGGCAAGATGCTGTTGCGCATTACGTGTGCGTCATGGGCCGAGCCTGGGAACTTTGCACACACGTGGGTTATCACCATGTCCGCAAGGCACACCACTTGCACATTCAGGGAGTGCGTGTGCTTCCTGTTGCGGTACAGGTGCTCAGTGGCCTGTGGTGGAACAAGGCCAACATGTGTGCAATCAATGGCACCAACGACGTGTGGGATCCTGCCAAGGGCATAGAATGCACCCTTCACTGCCGCCAATTCACGAGCCCTGGGGAATCTGATGTACCTGTTTCGGTACAGCATCATGGCTGCCAGTACATCCCTCAGCACCTTGCTGAACATGGGCTGGGACATCCCTCCTCCACTGCCCACTGTGTGCTGGAATGACCCAGTGGCGAAGAAATGCATGGCGGCCATCACCTTAGCCGTGGGGGTGAATGCTGTCGGATACACCCTGCGGGGACGGAGATGGGGTTCCAACATGGCACACAGTCGATGCAGGGTTGGCCTGTCCAGCCGAAACTTCCTTATGACCTCAGTATCCTCCATGTCCGCCAGCAATTGGTATGGGCGGTCAATGTTCAGTCTCCGCCTAGGGAAGATGGCAGTGGACACATGTCAGAGCAACACAACACATAGCAATTTCGCATTCACATCCCTGACATGACTGAGCAAGCACATGAGTCACAGCCCAGCTGTCAAGCAGGGACGGCACGGCCACAATACACTTACACAGGTCTCCCACCAATGGCAATGGCTAGTGATGCAAACCACTGCCATGGTCATGCACATGGGGATCTAGGCCCCAATGACTTGCGGGGCGTGCTGATGGGGACTGACTGCATATTCGTCAAGCGGCAACGCCACGGCAACATGAATGTCTGCTGAGCATGGCACTGCTTCCGAGGCTGGATGAGTATGGCACACGACGACGACGATGTGGGCACAGGCTGAGCGGCCAAAACAAGTGGGACCTGTGGCACGAGGGGATATGAGACAGTAGTAGGTGTCAGCACTGCACCCTATGTACAGCACTGTACGGATCACACCTCCCGAAACATTGACAGGTGTCCACATTGACAGCCCCATGCCAAGACGGCTGTGTGCTTGCAGTCACACGTCACAGGTGAGAGGTTACATTGCACGTGCCAGGTGGCAGACGTACATAGTGGGAGCTGGCATGTGTGTGCATGTGTCTCCTGTTCAGGATCCACCAGATGGGCGCTGACTCTGTACTGACCATTGGACACAGCATGTTCCGTGGAAGGCTTGAGTGTGTGGGATGGTGGCACTGGATGTGCCTCCGTTGGGTGGGGGGCCATGCACAGGGCGGGTACGTCGATGATTGCGCATTGTTGGTCACGGTGGGTGCACCAACTGAAGATGTGTTGCCCTGTGTTCAATTCCTATGTCCGCATGATGATGGACTGTAGATGTGGGCAGACTACACATTGGTCGATGTGCTGTCTATATGCATGTGCCTTCACACCAGGCACAGCTGCCCCTGCACATGTGACCCCTGCTGGACTCGCTGCTGGGTCTGTGGAGCTGATGCACCTTCTGCGCGTGGGGCGGACAGCTCTCCTCACTTCCCTCATTGCGCATGTCATGACTTTGCCGCAGGTGACATGGATCATGGAGGGCCCACATGTACTCGTGGGTAGGCTACACATGATTGTTCACTGGTCGCCACCCCCAGTCAGTGTTTCGAATGGGAAGGTTGTCGTGCTGGTGGTATGTTCGATGTGGCGGATGGGCGGGCCTAGGTGCGGGCTTACATTCCGGACATGGGGGTAGTTGGATTGGCGACTAGTTGCAGTACACACGGGACACGTCTCTTCCTTTCCACATCTGGGTCATCCCTTGTACTAACTGACAGTGATACAGTCATCTTCGCCCCAGCCCTCATGTCCTCCCCTCGCTCCCCCAATATGCATGCTCACCTGCGAGGCTAGCGCTTGCACAGGCAGCCCCAAGCTCGCACCAGAGAGGGCAAGGAGTGTATGTGTGGGTCCAGTTGCACGAGTGGGCTGTCTCAGGGTATGATGTGTGGCGGGACGCCGTCCACCTGCGTGGTGCCCCAAATGGAGACCCGGCCTGCATGGACTATGCATCACAGTCTTCGCCTTCCGGATCCGCCACCTGCGACACCCAGTGGCTGTGGCTGCCCTTGCGGCCAGGCCGCGTCCGTCTGTGGCTGATGGCCCACACATTCACTCTTTGGCCTCTCTGGGGAGGGCTCGGGGGTGGTGGCGCACGCGCTTTCACTTAGTCGCAATGGCATGTGGCGTGGTTGGTATGATGGGCAATGGATGGGATGGTGCGAGCCACCTCCCGTGACGTCAGTGCTGCTCGTGCTGTGGTGCGTCCCCCTACACTTCCATTTGACTTGTGCCATGCTAGACGTTGAGGTTCTATTGCCTGCGTGATATGACCAGGAGGAGCGCGAGGAGACCTCTCACACACCATGCTCCACTGCCATCCCGTGCCCTGTATCGCCTGTGCGGATTGACTATGTTGGGGTTACACCTGGTCGACTGGGGCTGTGTGTGCCTTGTCAAGGGGCATGGCGGGCGCACAACAGGATCCAGCTTGTCCACAGAGGGTGGGCTGAGGTGCGCCTGGTACCGCTTTGTACGTGTGCCCGGCTGCTGTGCACACACGTGTTCACTCCCCCCGACAGGTGTCCTCTCACAATGCCCAGGGAAGCGGTGGTGTACTGTTCATGACCCCTCCCAACACGGCGTGCTCCAACTTGGCATGTGCGCATCTACCCGTCACACCCACCCACCTGAGCACTGCGTCCATACGACTTCACACGACACATGTGTGTCTTCCACAGTTGTGCTACTCATTTGCGTTGACATCCAATACCAGTGGACTACATGGTCATGTCACGACTGCCGTGTACTTCACATACTCTCATCCTCTCTCATTCGTACTTGTGAAATGAGTCAGCGGAGACAGTTTTGGTTTCAAACATTATATTGAGTCTTCTGTCCTCTGTGATGCAGTATAGTGGACACTACTGGCAGCGGAATACATGTTGAGGATATACTGAGCATGATTGCAAATGGGATAGGGTGTGGGGTTACATGTGATTGGCTGTTGCATGTGGGATGTGGGCTTCAGAGTGACATCTGCTTGGCCAAGGCTGTGCTAATGTACATTTACGTATAGCTGCGGAGCTGCGGACTTTGACACAGACGGTATACATGTAGCCTACCAGACCGCTTGGCATCATGGGCACAGTCCATCTCAGTTCCATGTGACAGGTTTGCTGCGGTTGTTCCTCATGCACGCGTGCATGTGAGATGACATCAGGGCATGTGCTTGCGTGCATGCAGCGGCGTGCCACTTGTTGTTGCACTGTGGTGGTTACTGGACATGTCACAGTCACTGGGGTCGTGTTGTTGTTGTATGCACTTGTCGTCCATGCAAAGGTCCTGGTATGGGATTCCCGGGGCGGGGGTGGGAGGGGTGCAGCACCCACAGACTCCAGGCGACCTATTTATGTCCACTGAGCGGTGTGTGTGTCCATGGGCGCTGGATCCATGTCGTGTCCTGGTTGTTCGTGCAGTTCCGTCCATGTGGGTGCGATACACAGAGCCCATGCCACTGCCTCCCACGATGCATGCGGTGTTCCTGGATGTGATGGGGAACAGTGTGCATGTCCCGGTCATATCCGATGTCATGGCGATGTCGTTGATGGTGTGGTTACAGTTGCCGGTCGTTTGGTATGGCTGTTGTGGTGGTGACTGGCCAGTCCGTGCGGAAGCTAAGCATGGGTGCGGGGTTGGACATCATAGGTCAATCGGGGAACCTGCGTTGTGGTCCGACGAATTTACAGGTTGTCAGGTATGCGATGCCGTCCAGCAGGGCTTCCATGTCATTGGTGGTGTACATGTTTGCCAGCCAATGTAGCGGATGGTGGCTGTCAAGGTGTTGTTCGTAAGTTGTCCCTTGGAGGACCATGATGGGGCATGCTGGGTGACATTCGATGTAGCTGTTCTCGATGATCCGTCGTGTGGAGGCACAGTGGTCCCATTTCAGTGCGGGTGCGATGTTGGCCACATACGCCATGCCCCCATAGGCAGAGCAGGCCCTGTCGTGTGCGTCCAGAGGGAGGAGTAGTGGTAGCAGGTCCGCCTTCAGACATGCCGGGTTGGAGAGGCATATCTCCACGGGATGCTGGTAGGGACACCTCCGACAGTAGAAGACGGGCATGACGCAGCTGAACAATGTGATGCGGTAAGTCAGTCGGTAACTTACGTTCAGCAGGGACAGGAGATCGCATCCCAATGTATGAAACAGGTTGGTTTTGTAAAGCTTGAGCTGTTCGGCGTAGTTGGGTAGGTGTGTTGCGGTTGCCATTTCGCAGCGGTGCGTTGTGGTGGCGTGCTCCGGCTGTGTGTGCAGTCTGCAATGTGCACGCTCCGAGGTTGCTGTGAGCTCTGTGTAGTCGTAGGGAGACAGGACTTGTGTTCTGTTGGCTTGTTTGGAGGACACGGGCCCTCTTCCCACATGCTTCTCAGACAGTTCAAGGTCAGTGATGTGTGACTCCTTCCAATTAACTTGCATGTGGCCGACATGGGGGAGTGTTTTCTTCTTTCTTCCCCGTCCGTTGTGTGCTTCTGTGATATGCGCTATCTGCCCTGTGGTCGGTCTCCTCGGCAAGCCTGTGTTGGTCTATTCTTGGACAATGGCTGTATTCACCGGCTTCTGTCGTAGGGCTGTGGTTTCGGAGTTGGAATGGAAGGTCATTCAGTGCTGTCTGCTCTCCCTTGTGTGGGCGGCAGGCTGCCTTTCCGCTCTGCGTTGGGCCTTGTGTGTGAATGTTATTCTTGGGCCACCTGTTGTCGGTCCCCGGGCTCTTTGGTGTTCCGTTTTATATGTCTTGTTCATATGTGCAGGGTGGTATGGGTGTTTCAGTGTGGTACTGGCGTTCCTCTTCCCGAAGGGGCCCTGCTTCTCCTAGTTGGTGTTGCCGCCGCTGTGTGCTACGCCATGTTTGTTACACTGGGGTGTGTCCTGCTGTTGCGTGTCTTCACTGACATGTGTGCGTCGGTTGTGTGGCGTTGGGTGTTGTCCGTGAATTGGGCGTTGGGGACATGTCTGTGGCAGGCCTGTCACGTGTCATGTGCGTTCGGGGTGGGGCTGATGTGTGTGCTGCTTGGTTGTGTCCCTGTGTCTGTGTGCGACGCATGCATGGCGCTGCGGTTGGCCTCTGCGTTGTGCGCATGTGTGGCGGCGTCATCGCCGCTTTGGGGCCGTGACGGGGTTGTTGGTTCCTAGTCCCAGGTGGTGTGTACACATGTGTTACACGATGTTACGATTTGGCCTGTGTGTCATATGTGGATGCAATGGTGGATGTGTAGTGTACACGCGCTGGTGGGGGGTTGTCCGCTTTTCCGCCCTTGCACTGTGTGCGCTGTTTGCGTGCACTTGTTGTGTGTGTGCCTACCTGCGTCTCCGCGGTACGTTGCGTCCTTGGTGGTGCATCAGCAGGAGCATGGGGAGGGCCTGCAGTGCTGGATTCATGCTCGGGGAGGCGCTTCTTCGTTGTCCGTGCTCGGCGTCCGTGTTACCGCTTCGGTTTGTCGTACGGTATCTCTTGGCCGTGGGAGCCGTTTGTTTGCGGCATCGTAATTTATGCGCCGGGCGGGACGTGTTTCGTCGGACGGTGTGTGTCAGTTGGGCTGCGCCGCTACGTGTACGGGCGCACTTTGATGGCGGACGGTGTTGCTGGCTTGCCGGCGGTGTTTGGCCTACTTTTCGCATCGTAATTGGGCGGGCGTGTGGACTGCTGCGTGCCGGCGGTAACTGGTGGTTTTTGCATCCGCCAGCACGGCGGTTGTGCTTCCGCCCGCCATCGTAATGAGCCCCTAAATTACTTCCCACCCGTTACCCCTATAAACGCCGCAACCCGCTCCTAAAAAAATTACATAATTACCATAATTAATTACCAATTAATTAATTAATATTAATTAACAATCAATTAATAATTAATTAACAATAAATTACTTCCCACAAGTAACACTATAAAATCTAAATTAAATAAATATTACTAAATAAAAAATAATTATTAATTTATTATAATTAAATTACTTCCCACCCTATTCCCCTATAAACCCACAACCCGCTACGGAACTAAAAAAACGCAAAATTTAATTAAAATAAAATTGATAACTAGTAAAAATTTAACACATATATTAAAAAACAAAAACAATACTTATACAAAAAAAATAGATCACATACATTTAAAATACATACTAAAATACATAACACTAATTAAAAAAACGATATTTTAAACAACTATAAGGCCCATTACGATACCGGGCGTAAAAAAATCCGCCACCCATTAAAGCGGCAAAAATCCGCCCGCCTACACCGTCTGAATACCGACCCAGCAATCATGATGCCTCGAACCGAAAACCGCCAGCGGCGGAAAAACACACAAAATACCGCCCGCCCTTGCCCGAGTCGGAGTCAAACCGCCCGCCACGGACGGAAAGACGCACGACAACACAAAACCGCCCGCCCTCACGGTCGAGACACCGCACGTGAAATTACGATCGCACCGACATGAGCGCGGAAAAACAACAAATACACCGCCCGCCAGCGTAAACAACACTGAAGAAAATGGACACGGCAGAAGCCATGGCGGCCACGTCCCTGCACAGAAACAGCCGCGGACTCAAACAAACACACACAACATGGCAAACAAGTCCACACAGCAACCCACGCACAAATACACAGACAAAGTACACATCCCGAAAACACACCACCCCTGGACAAACAAATAAACCACAAAGCCCAGAACACCAGCCACAACACACCTGAAAACAACAGACCATCAGGACACACCCAAACAGGTAAGTACAAAAGCAGCCCCTCCACAGACCACAACCCCTTGCAACATTGCAAAGCAGAGAGGAGAGGAGAGGACACAGTGACACAGCAAGGACAGCAGCACACCACAGATACGCACACATCACACCCACCACCACCACCACCACCACCAAACACCGGCACCACAAACCCCCTGCACATCACACATCACACACCGCACCAGCACCACAAACACCATGGCATCACACAGAATGCCCAAGTTCACTTCCACTGAGCTGACGGTCATGGTCGACGAGATCGTCAAGGTGCACACACAAATCTATGGCAACCAGGTCCAGCACACACCACTAGCCACCAGAAACAGAATGTGGAACAGAATTGTAGACCAGGTCAATGCAGTCGGGACCGTACCCAGAAACAGAGGAGAGATAAACAAACGGTGGAACGACATCAAAAGCCTGGTCAAGAAGAAGGAGAGCAAAAATCGAGAGCTGGCTGCCACGACTGGCGGAGGGAATCCCGCGCATTACAAGACCTTCAAAGCGTGGGAGGAGAAGGTGCGAGTCATCATCCATCCGGAGATCCTCACCGGATTACCAGGGGGAGTGGAGGCTGGTAAGTACAAACAAATGTATACCAGCACACCGCTATGTACTCACATGCACTACCACCATGCCATAGCTCCGAGGGACAAACACCCCCATGTCCAGTACACAATCCACAACACATCACTCACACATGCAACAGGCACCACCACACACACAGCCCAAACATATCAACTAACAAAACTATGGGGGCATGTGTACACCCAGCCAGCCACGTAACTACCAACAGGTCCCCTAGTACTCCAGAAGCGCCACAACGAGCACCCCCCACACCCATGTGGCAGCCGTAGCTGCACCAACCGACAAGTAACAGGTAAGTAGCCGCAACACAAAGGCAGTGGGTGGGAGGGGGGACAGCTGAAGTACAACACACACCAGGCCCCTAGTCCTACAGCACAGCAAGGCGGAGCACCCCCCACACCCATGTGGCAGCCGTAGCTGCACCAACCGACAAGTAACAGGTAAGTAGCAGCAACACAAAGCGCAGTGGGTGGGAGGGGGGACAGCTGAAGTACAACACACACCAGGCCCCTAGTCCCACAGCACAGCAAGGAGGAGCACAGCCCACACCCCACACCCACGTAGCAGCCACTGCAGTGCACACCGGCAGCCGACAGGTAGACATCCCGCCCCAGGACAAACGGTGTCAGTGGGTGTCCAGCCATCACCACGACCCATAACACCGCCCCCACCCCCACAGACCTGCAACATGGAGCACCCCCCGCCCATAACCATGTTGCATCCAGTCCAGTGCACACTCAAAAACAACCTGCAGGTGGGAAACTGGACAGGGCGGGGTGACTGGAGGCATGAGGACTGAATTACGACTAACACATGGGACATGTCAAGTAGCAGAGGAACACGCAGCACTGCTCCCTGCCACAACCATGTGAACAATGTGCACACGGACATGAACCACAGAGTCACACCCCACATGACCCATCACAGACACAGCAACACCCAAGGAGCCACGTCTGCACGCACAAGTCACACTAATTACAGAACCACACGGCAGGCACAGTGCAACCCATCACACACAACTGCAACACCATTGAAGTCCTGTCCATGTAGCCCCTACTGCCTGTCAACCACACATCCCACAACTACGCCCATGTAAGACATACCACACCAGACGCAACAGCGTGGAACAACATAAATGCACACGAACACCACTGGACCCATCAAACACACAGACACACAATGCACATACAACATACCATCCATCTCATCCGTCAGCCCCAGTCACATGAAAGGTATGTCATCCGAACAGCTGGTCCACATACAGTAGTCACGCAAAGAAACATGCCCATGATAAATCATGTGCCAGAAGTGAATGAAGCGCACGTCACACTGTGAGCAACTACACACATAACATGGGCCACACACCCCCGAGCACTGCAGTGATGCACATGGCACAGGGCAGCACGCACACCAAGGAATTGGACCATCTGCAATACGTCGTGTGGCACACAACCATCACTCACTCATAACAATGCGTCCAATTACATGGCCAGAAATCACAACAGACAGCAAATATGCAGGGTATGTCAGACATACACACACCTCAGACCATGCACTGTCATGTTGCCACAACACATGTCACGTTCTGCACCCATGGCACACAGTATGTACCCCAAAAGCATAGTTCATCTCAAATGCGTTTCAGGGGGCTGACCCCCATTATGCCATCTGCGTTTCTAAGCGTTACATTTGAACCCCAAGAGCATAGTACAAACCAACCTCCACGATGGGTCTGGAGTCCGCATACACCAGAGCCACAAAAAGCAGGAGCACAGCAACACACCCATCGGCATTGCCAATCCGTCCCATGCCACATGTCCACAGCACACAGTCCCATTGGCATGCCCACACAACAACAAATAGCACAGCCACACACACGGCTCCGGGAAACCTGTGCACGACTGTGCACGAACTGTGGATGTCAGACAACCTATACATACTTTGTCATGTGCAACACAATAACATATCTCATTCCCCCCACAGGTGACGAACTGCTGGATGCTGGAGATGGAGACAGCAGCCAGCACAGCCAGCCTGCAAGCCCCCAACAAGGACTCACGGATGTGGAGGATCTGTCCTCCGATTCGGACACGGACCACCCAGCAGGCCCATCTGGTGTGGCAGGGCCCAACCGCACCCCAGGCACCCTCCCACCCACCAACCCATCATCCAGGGCTGATGACCACTCACAGCCCCCTGCTGCCACTGTCGTAGCGGCCACTACCACTGTTGTGGCGGCCACCCCCACTGTTGTGGCGGCCACTCCCACTGCCGCAACCACCACCACGTCATCACTGGCCCCAGCCCCAACGCAAGTGGTGGTCCGGCCGACTGGGTCCACCCTGGGAGCCACAGCGAGGACCGTGGTGAGCAATGTGGCTAGTGGGCAGGTCGGTGGCAGCAGTACTGGTAGGAGGAGCAGGGCCAGGCCAATGCCAACTGTGCCTGGGAGCCAAGCCCTGCCGCCAATCGACAGAGTCCTTGGGGCCTAGGAGGAGGCCCAAGGCGAATGGGCCAGGTCGGCAAGCGACACGCGGGAGGTCCTTGCGGTGTTGAGGTCCATGGACGCCCACATGGCCCAAATCGCGGACCTCATGGGCCAGCTGGTGGTGGGGGGGAGGGCACAAGCAAGGCCAGCAACACCACCTCCGCCACCACCTGCTGTGGCGCAGGTTCGTGCAGCATCGCGTTCCCCTGCGTCCACAGCGAGTGAGCACTCCTCAACCACCACCAGCGGAACATCAACACCCCCCTCCCAAACGTGGAAGGGGCCGTCCGAAGTGGAAACAGGTGTCCAGAGAGGACTTCGCCCGCACCAAACGCCAGTGAGTCAGCCAGCCACCTTGACCACCTACTGCATTGACTTGGAATACGATCCTAGCCCACACTGCCATGTGAATGGCATGTGTCTGTGGGACTGTGGACATAGAACTCCATGGGTACACCTTGACCATCACGCAGCCATGACCGTCAACTCATTGTCACAGCATGCACCACATTTGTCATCACCTTGCACACAATCACATGTCACCGCTGTTAATAAATACACCTTGATCACAATCGGCTTAATGTGTCCTGGGTTTATTCCACGATGTGCAATCGCCACCATGAGCAGAATAGCATCTGCTGTGTGGCATGTCGATGGGACAGGAGAGGCTGCAGGGACCTAGGGGTGATAAACAGAACAAGAGTACATTCAATGAGTGTGTCACACACTCATCACACAGTACTTGTCACCAACTACAAGCAATGCACACACATCTCTGAGAGCAACAGGGCACAATGCTACACCCACTGACAGTGGCATACCAACCTGGACATGGACCATTGACACACAGCACTCAGTGAACAAAAGGCCCCAGTAACAGAGCACACATACACCTGCACAACTACAGCCACATCAGCCGTCGTACATGGTCACTCACCGTCAAGTGAAGTAGTGGGCGATGAGCTGCTGTCGCACATTCACAGCTTCATCCTCTCCACTGTCCTCTTCACTGGAGCTGTCCTGGTGTGCAGGCTGGGGCCCTGGTTGATCTCCGTCATCCACAATTAGGGGGATCTGCTTTCGAATGGCCAGATTGTGCAGCATGCAGCAAGCCACCACTATCCGGCACACCTTCTGTGGGGAGTACGCCAGCGCCCCCCCCGGTGCGGTCCAGGCATCTGAACCTGGACTTGAGGAGGCCAAAGGTACGCTCGACCACACGTCTGGTCCTCCCATGTGCCTCATTGTAGCGGTCATCTGCTGGGGTCCGAGGATTTCGTAATGGACTGAGCAGCCAGGGCCCATTCGGGTAAGCCGAGTCACCTGGGCGTGGGGGACACAGAGAACCGTTGCAATTCAAACAGGACAGTAGACAGCATCCTTAAGCCAGCACGCTACACAACTCCACATACTCACCGACAATCCAGCCACGGTCCTGTTGCAGATTGGTCATCAGTCGTGGTAATATGCTGTTTCGCATGATGTGCGCGTCACGGGCCGAGCCTGGGAACTTTGCACACACGTGGGAGATGACCATGTCCGCAAGGCACACCACTTGCACATTCAGGGAGTGCGTGTGCTTCCGGTTGCGGAAGAGCTGCTCAGTGGCCTGTGGTGGGACAAGGCCAACATGGGTGCAGTCAATGGCACCAACGACGTGTGGGATCCGTCCAAGGGCATAGAATGCACCCTTCACTGCCGCCAACTCACGTGCCCTGGGGAATCGGATGTACCTGTTCCTGTACAGCATCATGGCTGCCAGTACATCCCTCAGCACCATGCTGAACATGGGCTGGGACATCCCACCTCCACTGCCCACTGTGTGCTGGAATGACCCAGTGGCGAAAAAATGCAGTGCAGCCATCACCTTAGCCGTGGGGGTGAATGCTGTCGGATACACCCTGCGAGGACGGAGGTGGGGTTCCAACATGGCACATAGTCGATGCAGGGTTGGTCGATCCAGACGAAATTTCCGGATGACCTCAGAATCCTCCATGTCCGCCAACAATTGGTAAGGGCGGTAAATGTTTGGTCTCCGCCTAGGAAAGATGGAAGTGGACACATGTCAAAGCAACACGCCACATGGCATTTTCACATACACATAACTGATATGACAGAGCAAGAACATGAGTCACAGAACAGCTGTCATGCAGGGACAGCACAGCCACAATACACTTACACAGGTCTCCCACCAATAGCAATGGGCAGTGACACAAACCATTGCTATGTGCATGCACATGGGGATCCAGGCCTCAATGACCTGTGAGGCGTGCTGATGGGGACTGACTGCATATCCGGCAAGCGGCAACACCACGGCAACATGACTGGCTGCTGTGCATCACACTGCTTCCGAGGCTGGATGAGTATGGCACACACCAACGACGATGTGGGCACAGGCTGAGCGGCCAAGACAAGTGGGACCTGTGGCACGAGGGGATATGAGACAGTCATTGGTGTCACCACTGCACCCTATGTGCAGCACTGTACGGATCACACCTCCAGAAGCATTGTCAGGTGTACACATTGACAGCCCCATGCCAACATGGCTGTGTGCTTGCAAATACACATCACATGTGACACGTAACCTTGCACGTGCCAAGTGGCAGATGTACATAGTGAGAGATGACATGCGTGTGCATATGCGTATACCATGCACCCATGCCAATGTGCAGATGATGACATGCTAACAGACATGTGGGGGCCGGCCACTGGCCGTCCCTGCCTATGCACACGGCATGTTGTGGCCCCATCCATTGTGCACCTGCACCCACACGCACATCATGGCCACACCTGCAGATGCAGTGCGCACATCATACTGTGTGGTGCACATGGCATCAGCGGACTGTCACCAACATGGGCCAGGCCATTACGGCCAACTCCGATGACCCTCGCGGTTGCACCCTGCGTGTTCCACTATGGAGGTAGGCGTCCCGGGCCAGCTGGGTGCAGGCCAACATCTGCAATTGTCAATGCAGGTCTCAGTGCACTTGTTGCTCGTGTGAATGTCAGGCTGGGCCATGCTGCCCCTCTCAGTCCCAGCAAGCCTGGCCTGCACATTGACTGCACAATGCCAGTAGGTGACAGCACCGACTGCCTAGTGGGTTGCATGTGTCTCCTTTTCAGGACCCACCAGATGGGCGCTAACTCAGTACTGACTATTGGACACACCATGTCTCGTGATAGGGATGTGTGTGTGGGATGGTGGCACTGAATGTGACCTCCTTTGCGTGGTGGGCCATGCACAGGGCGAGTACGTCGATTATTGCGCAGTGTGGGTCACAGTGGGTGCACCCACACAGATGTGTTGCCCTATGTTCATTTTCTATGTCCGCATGATGATGGACTGTAGGTGTGGGCAGACTACACATTGGTCGATGTGCTGTCAATTTGAATGTGCCTTCACACCAGGCACAGCTGCCCCTGCACATGTGACCCCTGCTGCACTCGCTGCTGGGTCTGTGGAGCTGATGCACCATCTGTGCGTGGGGCGGACAGCTCTCCTCACTTCCGTCATTGCGCATGTCATCACTTTGCCGCAGGTGACATGGATCATGGAGGGCCCACATGTACGCGTGGGTGGCCTCAACAAGTGTGTCCAATGGTTGTCACCCCCAGTCAGTGCTTCGAATGTGAATGATGTTGTGCTGGTGCTAATTTCAATGTGGTGGGTGGGCGGGGCTAGGTGCGGGCTTACATGCAGGACATGGGAGGGTGATCGGATTAGCGACTAGTTGCAATACACACGGGGCACGTCTTTTCCTGTCCACATCAGGGTCATTCCTTGAACTCACTGACAGTAATACAGTCGTCTTTGTCCCTGTCCTCATGGCCTCCCCTCGCTCCCCCCAATATGCATTTGCACCTGTGGGGCTAGCGCATGCAGATGCAGCCCCAGGCTCGCCCCGGAGAGGCCAAGGAGTGTATGTGTGGGTCCAGTTGAATGAGTGGTCTGTCTCACGGCATGATGTGTGGTGGGACGCCGTCCACCTGCGTGGTGCCCCGACTCGAGACCCGGTCAACATAAACAATGCATAGCAGTCTCCGCAGTCCGGATACACCACCTGCGACACACAGAGGCTGTAGCTGCCCTAGCGGCCCATGCCGCGTCCATCTGGGGCTGATGGACCCACACATTCACTCTTTTGCCTCACTGGGGCGGGCTCGGAGGTGCTTGCGCACGCGCTGGCTTCTCTGTTGCAACGGCATGTGACGTGTGTGGAGATGTAGGCAATGGGTGGGATGGTGCGAGCCACCTTCCGTGACCTCACTCCTGCTCGTGATGTGTGCGTCCCCCCAATTCTTCCATATGACTTGAGCCATGCTACACATTGAGGATGTTTTGCCTGCGTGATGTGTCCCGGAGGAGCGCGCCGAGTCCTCTCCCCCACCATGCTCCACTGCCATCCCGTGCCCTGGATTGCCTGTGCAGGTTGACAATGTTGGGGATACACCTGGTCGGCAGGGGCTGTGTGTGCCTTGTCAAGGGCCTGGCGGGCGCACAACAGAATCCAGCTTGTCCACAGAGGGTGGGCTGACGTGTACGCCTGATACCGCATTGTTCGTGTGCCCGGCTGCTGTGCACACACGTGTTCACATCCCCCCCCCGACGGGTGGCCTATAACATTGCCCAGGGAAGCGGTAATGTGCAGTTCCGGACCCCTCCCGACACAGCGTGTTTCAACTTTGCATGTGCGCATCTACCCGTCACACCCACCCACCTGAGCGAAGCGTCACTCCCGCTTCACACGACACATGTGTGTCTTCCACAGTTGTGCTACTCATTTGCGTTGACATCCAATGACAGTGGACTACATAGTCATGTCACGACTGCCGTGTACATCACACACTCTCATCATCTCACATTCGTACTTGTGAAAGGAATCAGCAGAGACAGTTTCTTTCTTCAAACCATGTATTGTGACTTATGTCCTCTGTGATGCAGTATAGTGGACACTACTGGCAGCGGTTTGCATGTGGAGGATATACTGAGCATGATTACACATAGTTAAGGGTGTAGGGGTACATGTGATTAGCTGTTGGATGTGGGCTTCAGAGTTACATCTGCTTGGCCGTTGCTGTGCTAATGTTCATTTGCAAATAGCTGCGGTGCTGCGGACTTTGACACAGACGGTATACATTTAGCCTACCAGACCGCTTGGCATCATGGGCACAGTCCATCTCAGTTCCATGTGACAGGTGTGCTGCTGTTGTTACTCATGCACGCGTGCGTGCGTGTGAGTTGACATCAGGGCATGGGCTTACGTGCATGCAACGGCGTCCCACTTGTTGTTGCCATATGGTGGCTACTGGACATGTCACAGTCACTGGGGTCGTGTTGTTGTTGTATGCACTTGTCGTCCATGCAAAGGTCCTGTTACGGGATTTCCGGGGAGGGGGAGAAGGGGTGCAGCTCTCACATATTCCAGCCGGGCGATTCCTGTCCACTGTGCGGTGCATATGTGCATGGGCGCAGGATCCATGTCATGGCATAGTTGTACGTGCAGTTCTGTCCATGTGGGTGCGATACACATATCCCATGCCACTGCCTCCCACGATACATGCAGAGTTCCTGGATGTGATGGGGAACAGAGTGCATGTCCCGGACACATCCGATGTCATGGCAGTGTCGTTGATGGTGTGGTATCAGTTGCAGGTCGTTTGGTATGGCTGTTGTGGTGGTTACTGGCCAGTCCGTGCGGAAGCTAAGCATGGGTACAGTGTCGGACATCATGGCTCAATTGGGGGATTGCGTCGGGGTCCTACGAATTGACAGGTTGACAGGTATGCGATGGCTTCCTGCAGGGCTTCCATTTCATTGGTGGTATACATGTTTGCCAGCCAATGTAGCGGATGGTGGCTGTCACGGTGTTGTTCGTAAGTTGTCCCTTGTAGGAGCATGATGGGGCATGCTGGGTGACATTCGATGTAGCTGTGATCCATGATCCGTCGTGTGGAGGCACAGTGGTCCCATTGCAGTGTGGGTCCGATGTTCGCCACATACGCCATGCCCCCATAGGCTGAACAGACCCTGTCGTGTGCGTCCAGAGGGTGGAATAGTGGTAGCAGGTCCGCCCTTGGACATGCCGGGTTGAAGAGGCACAACTCCACAGGATGGTGGAAGGGACACCTCCGACAGTAGAAGACGGGTATGACGCAGCTGAACAATGCGATGCGGTAAGTCAGTCGGTAACTTACGTTCAGCAGGGATAGGGGTTCGCATCCCATTAGCTGTATCAGGTTGTGTTTGTACAGCTTGACCTGTTTGGCGTAGTTGGGTAGGTGTGTTGTAGGTGCCATTTTGCTGCGGGGCGATGTGGTGGCGTGCTCCGGCTGTGTGTACAGTCTGCAGTGTGCAAGCTCCGAGGTTGCTGTGAGGTCTGTGATGGTCGTAGGGGGGCAGGACTTGTGTTCTGTTAGCTTGTACGGAGGACACGGGCCCTCATCCCACGTGCTTCTCTGAATGTTCAAGGTCAGTGGTGTGTGACTCCTTCCAGATAACTTGCATGGGAACGGCATGGGGGAGTTTTATATTTTTTCTTTCCCGTTCGGTATGTTCTTAGGTGATATGCGCTATCTGCCCTGTGGTCGGTTTCCTCTGCATGCCTGTGTTGGTCTTTTTTTGGGACAATGGCTGTATTCTCCGGCTTGTTTAGTCGGGTTGTGGTTTCGGAGTTGGAATGGAAGGTCATTCAGTGCTGTTTGCTCTCCCGTGTGTGGGCGGCAGGCTGTGTTTCCGCTATGCGTTGGGCCTTGTGTGTGGGTGTCATTCTTGGGTCCACCTGTTGTCGGTCCCCGGGCTCTTTGGTGTTCCGTTTTGTATGTCTGGTTCATGGGTGCAGGGTGGTTTGGGTGTTTCTGTGTGGTACTGGCGTACCTCTTCCCGACGGGGCCCATGTTCTACTGGGTGGTGTTGCCGCCGCTGTGTGCTTCGCCATGTTTGTCACACAGGGGTGTGTCCTGATGTTGCGTGACTTCACTGACATGTGGGCGTCGGTTGTGTGACATTGGGTGTTGTCCGTGAATTGGGCGTTGGGGTCATGACTGTGGCAGGCCTGTCACGTGTCATGTGCGTTCTGGGTGTGGCTGGTGTGTGTGGTGCTTGGTTGTGTCCCTGTGTTGTTTGTGTGCGACGCATACATGGCGTTCTGGTTGGGCGCTGAGTTGTGCGCATGTCTGGCTGCGTCATCGCCGCTGTGCTGGGGTGCCGTGACGGGGTCGTTAGTTCCTGGTCCCAGGTGGTGTGCCCATGATAGTTGCGAGATGTTGCACTTTGCCCTGTGTTACATTTGTGGGTGCAGTGGTGGATGTGTCTTGTCCACGCAGGGGTGTTGGGGGGTGCCATGTCCTCCTTTTCCGCACTTGCACTGTGTGCGCTGTTTGCGTGCCCTTGTTGTGTGTGTGCCTACCTGCGTCTCCGCGGTACGTTGCCTCCTTGGTGGTGCATCAGGTATAGCATGGGGAGGGCCTGCAGTGCTGGATTCATGCTCGGGGGGTCGCCTCTTCGGTGTCTGTGCTCGGCGTTCGGGTTTCTGCCTCACTTTCACGTGCGGTGTCTCTTAGCCGTGGGAGCTGTTTGTTTGCGGCATCGTAATTTGTACGCAGGGCGGTACGTGATTTCGTCTGGCGGTGTGTCCCCATTGGGCTGCGCCGCTACGTGAGCGGGCGCACTTTGATGGCGGACGGCGTCGCTGGCTTGCCGGCGGTGTTTGGCTGCCTTTTCACATCGTAATTTGGCGGGCGTGTGGGCTGCGGCATGCGGGCGGTAACTGGTGGTTTTTGCATCCGCCAGCACGGCGGTGGTGCTTCCGCCCACCATCCTAATGGGCCCCTATATTTTTACAAACGATATTAATGACTTTGATATTTAAAAAAACGATATTTCTTACCTTAAAGTCGATATTCTTGACCACGATATTCTTGCTGTCGATATTTCTGTGTCACGATATTTCCAACTCGATATTTGTGTATGTCGACATTTCCAACTCGATATTCTATCTGCATACCCTAACTTCATGAGAGCCATCCACTCTGGAGCCCGAGCTGACCGTTTCTTTCTCCACATCTACAACTTGGGTGTTTCCCTGATCAGTGAAGTATTCCCCAGCATCCTAAACACCTCCATCACCTTCCCGTATGCCTTGAAACACGCAGCAGTCAACTACTAAATAAAACTTTGTCAGAACCGATCTAGCTAGCAAACTACCGCCCGATCTCCCCACTACCATACCCAGACAAGGTCATGGGAAAAAGCAATCAACAAGCGACTCACAACCACCTCGACCTTCACCAGCTCCTGGGCACCACTGAATCAGGTTTTAGACCCAGCCAAAGCACCAAAACAGCCCTTATCACAGCAACTGAATACATCAGCAACTCGACCAAGGACAAACAGAGGCCCTCATCCTGTTCGTCCTTTCAGCGACTTAGACACAGCCTCCCACTCCACCCTGTTCAGAACACCCCATGAGACAGGCATCCAAGGACCCACCTTCAACTGGATCTGCTCCTTCCTCATTGGCAGAACACAAAAAGTCATCATGCCACCCTACACTTCTAAAGACAGGAATCTCATCTGTGGAGTCCCCCAAGAATCATCTCTTAGCTTGATGCTATTCAACATCTACATGACTTCACTAGCCAACATCAGCAGGTCGCTCAGCATCAACATTCTTTCCTACACAGAGTACATACAACTGATACTCTCCCTTACAGACAAGACACTCGTGGCAAGAGACAACTTTGTCACCTGTGTGACCGAGGTAGCCACCTGGATGAGATCCAACTGCCTCAAGCTCAACAAAGACAAGACCAAAATTGTGTTTTGAAAAAAGAAGACCTCTCAATGGGACTCCTCCTGGTGGCCAGCAGACCTAGGACCCAAACCCACCTCCACCACCCATTTCAAAAACCTAGGATTCCTCTTAGATGACAAACTCAACATGACTGCCGAGGTCACCTCAGTGACAAACACCTGCTTCCACATCCTGAGGATGCTGCAAAAAGATTTCAAGTGGCACAGGCACTCATAACCAACAGATTTGACCAAAGAAACACACTTTCAGATGGAATCATCAAACAGCTCCTGAATAGACTCCAAAGTATCCAGAACGCAACAGTAAGACTTGTCCTCAACCCACCTCAATTATCCCAGATCTCACCTCACTTCAGAGAACTCCATTGGCTTCCCATACACAAATGCCCCCAATTTAAACTCCTCACGCACACATACAAAGAACTACACAACATTGGCTCCGCATACTTCAACAGCAGCATATATTGCCACTAATCCTTCAGGCATCTTCAATAGTCTGGACTGTCACCTGCACATGTACCCCGCATACACAACAGCAGAGTAGGAGGTCGTGCCTTTTCTTACAGCTCCCCCAAAGCATGGAACAAACTCCCTCAGCACATCAGAGCCCCCTTATTGCTTCTTGAGTTCCACAAGAAACTGAATAACTGGCTTTTCAAGTAACCTACAGCGAGTCCATCCTGCTAAGCGCCTGGATTCCCTCACTGGTGATTAGGGCGCTTTATAAATCAGCATAACGTAACATAACATAACATAAGATAAATCACAAAACCAGATGTGGGCGGGGCTTTACTCTCCGTCTGCTGCGTGCTCTGGCTTGCCTACTGCTCTAGTGCTGCATCCTCTGGGGCATCGGGTGCCTCGGTCTACTGTTCCTGTTTGCCAGATAGACATTGCTATCTTGAAAGGGCTGCGCTGCTCAGCCCCGTCCGGCGACAGCCGATGAATCCTGCCTCTGCTTCTTCCTCAGTGTGGTGCTTTGACACCCCCCTCTTCTTCTCCTTTGTTGGGTGATAGTACCATGCTGGTGGCAGGTGGTACACCTCTTATCCTCAAGGTAAGGCTATGCAGCTCGTATGCCGCCCCTTTGACGACAGCCTCCACCTTTGTTTCGTTGCTGCTTAATGAGCGATTGAGGCCTGTTTGTCCCTTATTTGTGATGATGCGTCCCCCCAGGCCTGATTGGCCAATTTGTAGGTAGTGAGGGACAACAAATGTCACACAACAGTTCTTCCAGCTGGTACCAGCCAATGGAATACAATGAAATTCACTAGATTTTCCCTCCCCTCTGGCTTCCACTAGTGACTCCCTCTTGTCAGGCACCATTTGTCCCTTATGTTCCCTGGGCATCCAGCCATGTTATGGCTTTGGGACCCTTTATGGCACTGGCTGTGCTGGTTCGGGGGCCTTCATTCAAATCATAGCATTGCTACCCCTAGCCCTTGGGGAATGTGAGCGCAAAGGTAATCTTACAGTACCATGTACGTGACACAATAAATGATACTGACAACGCTTTTGTGAATGAAATTGTGTCGCAAGTTTATTGACTAGACAGGCTGGGTCAGCTTACGGGAAATCCAGGTTTAAAAGGTGACTTCATTGGAGCATATGTTCCCAAAATGAATTTCAAGTAAATCCCAAGAAAATTAAGCATAACCACATGCTTTGCCTTTATAAACCAAACTGTCATTGTTCTGAACATTACCAACCATCAGCCACATGACATTTCTCTATAACATCCTTATTTCTGCCTTCCCAAGAATAGTAGGTAATTACCTTATGAGAAACCATTACTCAAGTGAGAGTGAAACAGATTTAACAAACAAATCTATCCAGGCAGTTCGGCAGTTATCGATGTAGCTTTTTTAAACTCCTTGAGTCAATGTTAAATGGTGTGACCCACACCCGTAGTTACGTGTGCAGGAAAGCATGCTGTAAGATGGTTGCCAGGTAAGTCCTAGCTTCTGTGCTCACAAATGGCCCTTGTAATCCAAATGCTGATCCCTCTCCCAAGATGGCTGCTGTCAGAGTAACAGTAGGGAGGGAATGCAAAGAAAAGGCAACCACCTTTATTCCATGGATGACAACATAGCTCTTCATTTCATTTTTAGAACTAGCTTATAAATTGATGTGGTAAAAAAAGGCAAGGTCGCATAGAATGTTAAATAATATGTTACAACAAAAAAGACAGGCAATATCAACATTTTATGAAGAATAAGAAAAGATACTGGCCTCATGAACCTATGTGATGTGTATTATTAAAACCAATGGCCATAAAGGCTTCTGGTCACTTGTGGTAAGATGCTGTGTCAATTTGTAGCCTCTGACAGATGTATTAATTATTGGGTCAAAATGGTCACCCCCTGTTTGAATCCATTATTTTTCACCACAATGTTGTATCCTACCTCGTAGGCCTGAGAAGTGCCCAGAGAGGCTTGCAGCCCCCACCAGGACATGGCAAAGACAAAATACCTAAAACATTCTTAGTCTGAGCATGGGCCGTATTCATTACAATATCTACAAAAACAACACAAACAAACATATATTTCTTTATCATAAACCATATATACTGCATATTTACCAAAGTGTTTGACATCAACAAGTTCAGTCAGAAAGAACACCCCCACTATATTTCCCACTACTCTATCAACACCAACTTTTCTAGTCCTAAATCAGATCAATTTGCAGAATTTACATCTTCAGATAAAAGGTAGATTTTTACAGCACAAGAGCTAATTCCATCATTCCCATGCCATCCAAATTTCACATTGGTAAAACCACCTACATCCATGGCAGGCCATCCCAGGCCCCACCCAGATGGGCAACTGTCCCGGACCAGCTCCCCTCCCCTTGCCACCAGATTAGGGGGGAGTCCTATCCAAGTAGCAAAAAGCCTCATGTCCCCACCTCTACACCAAATATTCGCACCCGTTAAAACCATCCTTTGTGCATAAATTGTTGCCACTGAATGAAAAGGTGCAGAGACATTCCAGTGCCATCCAAACTCTAGTCCTTTAGTGACTAGAAACACTGAAAAGGTTAAATAGTTAATTCTCTCCACCTACTATCTAGGCACCACACCCATGGTCCCATTTCCCCATAATCCTGGGTTGGGAGGGAACTAATCATCGAGGCTGGGTCACATTGCAGGAGGAAAAGGCTGAGGTAAATTCTCCTGGGCCTACTAAACTTTCTTTTGAGATCCCATCTTAGGGCCGATGTCGTGGATATTGCCCGAGATGACATCACCACAGGCACAGGACCTGGAAGTGGCACCCAGCTCCCCAGCACCGATACCACTAGGAACCGACCCACAATGCCTGAACCAATACGTCACTGTTGTGAGATAGGTGGAGTAGCCCACGCCTAATGCAGAGCTGGGCTTGTCCATTACAAAAACTAGTTTTAGACTTTAGAAAAATATCAGGTTACAAAGTAAACCATAACAAACTGAAAATATTTAAGTGGAAGCTTGAGTTGAAATTTGCCTTGTTTAAAACATATATTAGTTGAATTTAAGGAAGGTATTAACAATGTAGTCAGTCAATGTAATCAGAGTCAATCAGATCAAAATAAAAAATATATCAACAAGAATTTGAATAGTAAATGTGGCAAAATAAAAGGATTTCTTAGGACAAATCTAAAAGAAAGTATTCATGCTTAAGTTACATGATAGTGCTTGCACAATCGCTATCTGGTCCTAACTTAAAGTATGGCAACTTAAAAAAACCAACAGGAATATTATATTGTGTGTATTTTTCTTGGGGTCTCCAGACAGTCAGGTATTACAGGGTTCCAACTGTTGCACATGAGTTTGTATTTACTCACGAACTGGGGCCACAGTCATATTGCCTTCCAAGTTATTGGCCAAGTACTCCCCTGTAGCACACGAGTCACTCATTGTAGCCAGGTCTAGCAGTCCCATGCTTACTCAAGAAGTTGGTGTGATGTTAAGCACTCAGAACATAGCAAACAGAATAATGGTAGTCAAAATATAGCAACCATACTGTGAATTCTTTGCATTTTGAAAGAAAATTACTTTAATGCACATAAGTGTAAAAAAATCCTTTGCAGAAAATTAGGATATCTAACAAAAACCAGTAGCTTATAGCACCTTCCAAGCCAGGGATCTGATGGCAAACAGTAACATAGGGGCTGATTACGAAGGCGGTGAAACCGCCACCGGCAGCCTGCCGGTGGCGGTTTCACCGCCATCGTAAAGCACTTCTCCGCCCGCAAAATTACAATGGCGGGCGGTGTGCTGGCGGATGCAAAGTCCGTCCGCCACGGGTCCGCCACAGACAATCGTTATGATTGCCTGGCGGACCCACCCTGCATCAACAATATGGTGGCGGTGCCTAGCAAGCACCGTCCGCCATATTACGATGCTGCCTCCCCACCAGCCGGTGTATGGCGGTGAAACCTCCATTCACAGGCTGGTGGGGATTGCATTTGGGGGCCCGTAGCGGGTACCCCTTGTGTTGGGGGAGGTGGGTATGCACTGGGGGGGTACCTAAGGTACCCCCCTACATTTCCCTGCCACAGTATTTCTGACATTGCGGCGGGTGCTGCAGCCAGCAGCACCCGCCGCAATGTCAGAGATACACGATGCGACTGCCACGGTGGCGGTCACATCGTAATCTTGTGTGCGGGACCGTCGCAATCCAGGCAGACGGTCCCAAGCACCGGCACGATGGCGGACGGACAGAAGTCCGCCCGCCATCGTAATGACCCCCATAGTTCCTAACCACTGAACGCTATGATTTTACTTAACAATGAGGTCTATGGTCCATGATAGCCTGAGGAAGATGTTCTTGAAGTGCATGTGAAACTTGAAGGTGTGACCATGACCTTTCTCCAATGCCCCAGTGCCAAAAGACCACCACTGTGTCAGAGATACACTTCAAATTCTAAAGTAGGGGTCTTTGAGTTTCAGATGCAGTAATTTGGTTTCAATGGGTTTGGAGAGATTTGGTCTTTGTAGTAGTAGACCCAATTTCAAAAAAACAAAATGCTCACCCCAGGCTTGGCAAACAAAAGTAATCTCTTTTGCTTGCTTTTGGTGATGACATAGTGCACTGGAGTCCCACAGGTCAGAAGCCACTGAACTCCTCATTGGGGCAATAGCTTGTAAAGGTCCCAGTCCACCCAGAAAATCCATGATGGTCAGTTCAGGATCTTATTGTTCAGAATCCACAGTTCACAGGTTCAAATGTGGTTGTCTCCAGTACTACATGGACTAGAATCACAATTTGAATGATTACAGAATCAGGATGGCCTTCTCAAGTCATGTCAGTGGATCTCCAAGTCAGGGGGTGACATCATGGAAACCTCAAGACATTTGAAAGCAACTAGAAAGAAAAATACAGACTTACCATAGCATGAGGAGAGTCAAGAATGAAGCTGGCTCACTCTTAGGGCCCGATTCCAATGCGGTTAGGAAGGCCTCCTAACGGCATTTTCTCCGTCCGAATCGGATCGTGATCTTGTCTTTCCGACCGAATCGGAAAGGTTTCTGACCGACTGAGTACGATGCGAGTTAGGTGTTAGGAACAGTGTTCCCTTGAAGGCGCACGCACCTTGGTGCCCCCGAGCACGCAGTGCTGGGTGTGTGGCGCGCACACACATCCCCGAGAGCATTCGTGCCGAGAAAAACGGGCATTTCCAAGTTGCAGTGAAGAAGCATTTAGCAAGTGCTCAGAGCACTTGCTAAATTTCTTTTGTTTTCTAGAGTGCGGCTGCGGGGCTCATTGTGTGCTTTTGTTTAAGTATTCGTGTTAATTGCAGAGCCCGTCACGAGCTGCAATTAACATGAATGCTTTAAACATAAGCACACAATCTGCCCCGCAGCCACACTCTAGAAAACAAAAGAAATGCAGCACCAAACTCAGCGTGTGCTTTTAGAATCACCTAAAAGCACACGCTGTGTTTGTAGACTTGCTGTATTTCTTCTCTTAATAGAGCTGGGCTGTGGTGTGATTGTGTGCCTTTTTTAAAGTTTTCATGTTAATTGCAGCTCATGAAGGGCGCTGCCATTAACATGAAAACGTTAACAAAGGCACACAATCACCCCGCAGCTGCGCTCTATTAAGAGAAGAAATGCAGCAAGCCTACAAACGCGGCATTTGCTTCCAGGTGACATAAGCTTAAAAGTGGAAGCACAAACCATTTGTCTCCGAGCCATGCAGCTTCTGTCATCAGCACTTCTCCTCCCTTTTTCCACAAGAGCAGTTCAAACATGAATGGCAAAATATCCTAATTTGCAAATGTTTTCTATATAATTCTGGTTCTGCAATATTTACTGTATAATGCATCATCTGCTGCATAATTTGACGATTTTAACTAATAAATTGTTTGTAGCTCAAACGGATCAAATGTTACTAAAAAATGTGACTTGTGTTTCTGCGAAGTGGACGGCCCTTTGCAAAGGTTGACTGATCACCTTTGTCACTGCTGGATTTGTATGTTACACTGGTACTAATAAGGCAAACTTTTTCCAGAGACTGTTAGCATGTGTAAAAATGTAAAAAATAATAAAGTATCAGAAAATATACTGCATTACGCTGCAGTCTTTTTTTTTGGCTGCATAATTTAGTCAACTGCGGCATAATTTTGTCCTCCATGGCTGCATAATTCCAGTGGTCCCAAAGCAGGCAGCACATGTTAAAAGTGCTTGTGCATGAAGCAGAGAGACTGTGAAGTTTGTGAACTTAGGGGCCGATTACGAAGGCGGACGGACTGGAGTCCGTCCGCCATCGTGGTGGTGACCGAGACCGTCCGCAATACATGCAGCGGTTCCGCACACCACATTAGGATGCGACCGCCACCATGGTGGTCGCATCTTGCATTTTTAACATTGCGGCAGGTGCTGCTGACAGCAGCACCCGCCGCAATGTTGAAAATGTGTGTTGTGCACTACGTGGCAGGCACCACATGGTGCCTGCCACTTAGTGCACTGAAATGTAGGGGGGCAGTGCACATGGACCCCCCCATTGGGGGCCTGCAACGGGTCCCCGAACAGGATCTCCACCAGCCTTTTCATGACGGTGTCGCCGTCATGAAAAGGCTGGCTCACAGCCTGCATCATAATATGGTGGACGGTGCCTGCTAGGCACCGCCACCATTTTATGCATGCAGACTGCTCCGCCAGGCAATCGGTCTGATTGCCTGTGGCGGTTCCGAGGTGGACGGTCTTTCCGTCCGCCACGGTCACAGTCTGGATCCCCCCGCCATCGTAATGTGGCGGGGGAAATTCGCTGTCCGATGGCAGAAGGACCGCCAACGCATGGCTGGCGTTGGCGGTCCTTCTGACATCGTAATGACCCCCTTAGTTTGGTGTGCGTGCAAATCCTGCATTGCCAACCCCTGGTGAGTTGCAGCTACTACTTCTGAAACAAGGCCAACGGAGGGCCCAATGGGTGAGGCGGCCTGGCCTCAAGGGCAGGGCCGGCTTTAGCGCTGGAGGAGCCCTGTGCGACAATGACTCCCTCCGCCACTGATTCCCTCACTCCCACCCGTTAACAGTGCCCCTCAAGTCTCCATAACCACACTCTCGCTCAGATGAATTTAACTTGATTTACAGCACCACTGATACCAGTGTAGGGTGTCTGAGCACTTTACATCACACTCATTACACAGAGACAATTAATCATATGTGTGTAAATCTCTGTATAGGAAATGCTACATAAGACAAAGGACTACAAGGTGTAGGAGTCACATGACATCCATATTAGTAGGCAGTATAGTTTAATAGTGATTGGTCTGGAGAAACACACTGAATTTAGAACGTAAACTCTGAATTTAGAACGTAATACCATGATTGGGGGTTCTCTTTAATAACCAGAATTTGCAACCTTGTTTCAAATTTGTGGCACCCGCAGTACCTTGGAATGTACTTCCTTTTCGACATTAACTGCCAGATCTCACACACAACTGGAAAGCTATTACCCTTTTGTCTCTCTTTCATAATTTTAGGGTGATACAGATCCTTACTAGGAGCAATCTGTACTCATTCCTTTCACACCCTCTTCATTGAAGTTAGGGAAATTGACCAACTTCTAGCAAAATATTATATGCGTTCCTTCACTCACAAAATAATGCATACACATTTCCAGGTTTATCACACAAATCTCTCTTGTGCAGTTAGCAGTTAGTCAGGAACTTTATATTACACAAGAGACACTAAATTGAAATCAAACACACACCAAGGCAGCTACATCTCAAAATGAATGTTGTAATTATTAGAGCATTGGAATGTTGAGAGCTCCATTCAAGACAATGAAGTAGTTCCGGGCTTATAATGGCTAGTATAAGCCCGGAGCTCCAACATTCCATTGTTTGTCATCATGTTTCTCCCTTTTTAATTTAGAACATTCTACTCTTAATGGGTGGAATGTTCCAATAGCCTTATAGCCTGTAAGGCTCAGGGCCTTTAACAACCGGTATAGCCCTAGGCAGCGGGGTATAAGGCTATATTAATCAATTCAAATCAGAAATCTATGTCATCAACTCTCCTACAATAGAGCAAATAAGCATACACGATCCTGAATCACTGTTCTTTTATAATAACCACTAACCTATATTTACCAGAATTCGCTACTCCTACTTCTCTAGCTACAACCAAATGTGATCAAACTTCCATTACTGCATGCTTAATAAAAGAAAACCAATATTTAAAAAATCTGGCAATTTACAGCAATACGGGGCTGCATCAAAGAGAGAAAATTTAAACCTGCCTTCCTATCTAGTGATGCACACCAAAAGAAGATCAATTCATGTGATTTATGAAACTATACATTCAGCTTATGGACAAAACATTTTTTTTAAAGATTAATTCACCAGTACACTTTATTTATCATTTACAGCATGAATACAGAAGCCATTTCTGCTGCAAAAATTACTCAAAGATAAACATGACCTGGCACTGGTAAAACATGGAGACACTTCAGTTAAGGAGAACTAACACTTTGGTATCTGGACTTAATTAGTGTCTGTTGAAAGTACGCATGCAGAAACCGTATCATTTGATTTACGAAAAGGCAGTCTGTGAAAAAGTCATGGGGATTTGAGCTGGCTTCAGGAAAACAATTATATGGAATTTGGTGTATGACTTTACACGTGACCCATTAGAACAAAAGGTTGTAATTATACATTTTCTTTCTAATTAATGGATATTAGCAGGTTATCAACTAATCACCATGATGGTATGACTTTCCAGTATGCAAACATTAATAAATCACTGCAGTGACACACAATGAAAGCATAAACATTGCATTTTATGGTTACCTGTCCTTTCTATGAGGTTGCTTCTTGTATTTTCTGGACCAATGAGCTATAGTGGGGATCCAGCTTATTTCAGAGGGAAACAAGCTGTCCCCGAGCTTAGGTTACCAGCAGTTGGAATCACCAGCTCTGCATGCACTGGACCCTCAGGAACAGTATCATAAAAACTCCAGACACTGCCCCAAAGACTGACCAAAGCCTCTCCATTTCAAAGACCCAGGGGCCTCACTAAAAACTTCCTAAAGCATTCTCCTCTCGACAACTATATTCTTCTGCTCTGTCCAAGAATGGTCGGAGGATATATTGAGTGAAATATTATTCTGGCAACTCTGGCTGGGCAGCATAGGTTTACATATTCAATAAAGAAGTACGACGTATTTACTTCTTGGCAGGAATTCCCATAAAGGAAATACTTGCAACATGTGACTGAGGAAATTAAACCTAGCGTGTACCTTCAGGCATTTGTCCTTCAGTGTGTGATCACAGGCCATCTTAGCAACATTAGAGATGAAAGGGCCTAGGCCCATTTGTTCAGTTCTGTTCCAATGTTGATCTTCCGATGGTTCTTTTGTAGCAGCATAGAAGTGTAAAGGGGAGTAAAATTAAGTAAGTCAATCTAAGATACAGTGTGACTCAACAATGGGCACACAATAACCCAAGCTGACAACCAAATGAAGGTTAGTCAATTTTACTACAGGTTCAAAAATAGTTGGACAGACACAAATCTTAGCATGAGAGTATAAAAATACAAGGGAAACAGAAGAAATCCAAATCGTTTAAAGAAATTCACTCGATGCAACATGAAAAGAACGATAAGTTCTATGACGATTATGGAAGAAATAAGGAAACAAAAATTCAGGTTTCCTTTCATCGACACTTTGTTGGTGTAAAGCATTTAAGTCTATCTATCCCCACTCTAACTCTAGAAGTGGCATCCCTAGATTAGGTAAGGTTTTAAAGAGAAAAGGTGTCAGTGGGTAGAGCCTTCCTAAGAAGTCACTTTACCTTAAGATGGGTCAGCAGCATGAAGCCACAAGCAGGAAAAGGGAGCAAGTTAGCACTCAGGTGCTCTCCGTCAAGAAGGCAGCGAGGAATGGGGTGTCTGTCCCTCTCTACAATGCATCATTTACTTAAAGTTGTATTCAGCAAATGTCCCATAATGCGTTTCTCACAAGTACTCTACAATAGGCCACAAAACTTTCTATGAAGTCGACTCCTTTCACGGCCTTCTCCATATATGCCCCTTTGGTAACAGTTCGTCCTTGGCCTCCTCTCCTTCTCCCATGTGAAAGAACCCCCTCCACCCTATCTTTTCGCCAGGCCAAGCAAACTTTAACTCCTACATTCCACACTTATCTAATGGAACAACACCCCTACTCTTCTCTAACAATCGTTGTCCACCTAAAATGCAAACATGGGAACAAATAACATGCTGCAAACCTCACGTGAGAATCTAAGCATTAGTTTAGAAACGAGAAAATTTCAAAATGTATTACAGATTCAGGCCTACGACTTAGGCCAACGTAATGAATTCGCCATATTAGATACGTTAGTATTTCCATAAATCATTAGCATTCAATAAGAACATTTCCCTAACTACATTAATACGTATGAATTTGACTACTTCATTGGCCTAAGAAGTGTTCATAATAAAATTAACATATCACTATGCCACATCTCTTATGGGGCCTACATAAGCGGATTACATTGGTTATATGTTTCATCACAAATTCTATGACTCATTTATTAAGCTTCACATTTAAATGCATTGATTTCATACGAACATGTTGCTTGATTCATGTTTACTCTAGCATCTAAATTCTCTAATAACATTGAATAATATGTGAGTGCGTGTTACAAGCGATTACATTGCACTCCTAACAGGTACCCCATGTAAGATCCGAATTTTTCGCTCTATCAGTCCCACCTCTGATGACATTAAGTCATCACAATAATCATCCTATCCCATTAGATAAGTCTATCAAATGATCATTTAGGAAAAATGTTTAATCAGACGGACCGATCTAAACGGATGTTGGCTCCATTCTCCCTTGCCTAAACCTCTCCATATGCCTCAGATTACTGTAATAATTATCTTGCAATTTCCCTATCTTCTTGTCTTTTTCAATCTGAGCTCTTTCCCTTTGCTTCACTCTATACCACTTATACCCTCTCACCATTCCAATTAAGACAATGATACAGATAGCAACAATTAATATTGGTGGCTTAATATAGCCTATCAATCCACTTCCTAAATTTGCAAACCACCTTCCAATGGTACCAAACCCTTGTTCTACCTTGTCCCAGACACTTTCAGTAGCTAGGTCTCTCAAATCTTGATTTAACTCTGTAATGTTAAAGGGCGTGGCCTAGGAAGATGGCCGAGTAGACGTGTCTCTCAGCTCTCCCGTCAGCCCGTCAATAATCCGACACTATCCTGTCCAGTAGCAACATAAATTCCCCTCTTGGGTAAAAGACGACGTCCGACTATATCCCTGGCAACCACCTGTGGGGATATGAAGGGGCCAGACGAGAAGTTTACAAGAGTTAAGCCGACGACGAAATACGGCCTCGGAGTGGCTGCCATCTTGGGGGATAGGCCTCGGAGCAGTGTACGGGTGGAGCTGATCCTGGAACCTGATCGGCGTTGCTGACGACCCCACGACGTGCATCGAAGATCCCCCGGCCGGAGGATTAACACCGAGAAGCGGAGACTCCCGCTGCATTCCCGAGTGGGATGGAGGACGGGGAGCAGCACCGTGGATAACTGACGATGGCGGCGGGGAACCCTGGCTGTGGAGGGGGAAGAACCGGGTCCTCCCGAACGGTGGCGTCTGTGAATCGGAAGTGGTAAGGGACTTCCTGGGGCCTGGAGTTGAAGCGACGTCCCGTGGGGGGCTCCGGTTCACTTACACGGCACAGAGGGCCAATTTATGCAGCGAGGGGCCTTCCGGCCGGAGCCGGATTTGGAGTGCAGGAAAACTATCCCCAGAGATGGGAATATGAGAGGCTGGGTGTATCCCCAGGGGAGTTTAGAAAGTCGGCAGCCTGATCTTTAACCACACGCTCGAAAAAGAAAAAAAAGACGCGCGGTGAGTGGACAATAAGGGACACAGAGCTTTACTTGCTGAATGTACCAATATTTATAGACTATTTGCTCCATTGGAAAGGGCGTCTCCCCACAGACGTTGGACCTGCATGTACAGTGCTTTACCAGAGAACAGGTCTGATTGCACTTTGCAATAGTATACCCAGAGGGAAGCATAACACTGGGCCAGTCCTCTGCAGGATATACTAGATCTCAGAGCCATAAAAGAAAAGCAAATACACTGGGGAAAGGCACACAAACATCAGACGGGGGAGCTAACCCTGTTAAGTGAGTAGCCAGACGCCGCAGGAACACCCCGAGTTGGGCCCAATTCTCCCCTAAAATATACACTTACAACTCAGAAAAAAAAGTTTATAGTGTCGGGACGGGCATACACTGGTCAAGGCACACACAGGTGTGGACAATTTGCAACGTTCCTAAAATCTGACACTATGGTTAAAGACAAGGGGAACCGGGCACCTCAAAATAATAAAACCTCAATATACGTCCAGCCGCTCCTGCTGGATCCTGGGCTGCATGCAGACCCTCCGGCGGAGCAACAAGAGGACCCACAAGAAATGGAGAATCCCCCACCTTCTATGGCGGACGTTTTGGCAGCCATACATACCACCCGGGATGAAATGGTACATAAAATTGACTGAGTGGCTAATGAAGTAAATTTATTACGCCGTGACCTCCGCAAAGTTACAGATAGAGTCACCTCGAATGAGCAAGCAGTAAATGTCATGCAGAATGAAATCCGCACACTGCAGGAGACGGTTACAGAGCTCCAGGGAAAGGTGACCCGACTAGATGAGCGAGCGGAGGACTCAGAGGGAAGATTGCGCAGGAGCAATCTGCGCCTCCTGGGCTTCCCCGAAAAAGCGGAAGAACCGTCTGCGGTGCTATTCTTGCAAGAATGGATTACTACTGTGGTGGCTCCGAGGGGCTTGTCAAGGTTCTTCACGGTTGACAGGGCGCCTATAGCACTTGGGCCTCCACCCAGACCAGAAGCACCACCCAGAGCAATTATTGCGCGATTTCTCAACTTCCAGGACAGTGATGCTATTTTACAAATGACACGCAAAGGAGGACCTGTGCAATTCGAAGGACACTAGATATCAATCTACCCAAACTATACCGAGTGGGTACAAGACCAACGAAAATCATTCCTGGTGGTTAAACAGCGTCTTGGAGACTCAAACCTAAAATACAGTCTCCTTTTCCCGGCCAAACTCAGGGTCGAGAGTGAGGGGAGAGCTCTGGTTTTTTTCTCAGCAACAGAGGCCAGTGAGTGGCTGGATGCCCGAGGATACTCGGTGAGTGGGATGCACCCATCGAGAAACTCAACACAAAAGGAGAACTCGGGACACCCCTAGGGACAAGAGATCACAAAATAGGCACCAGCACACGAGTGGAACACGTAGCCCGGGACGGATCAGGGTCAGCAAGGATGGCACACTACAACTATCAGAAACGGATTTGGACTCGAGGGACTCCTCACAGACACAGATGCCGGGCATTGACCGGCAAGAAGAGAACGGGGACTAGGAAGCAGAGGTCCAGCCATATCACTGTCACCATTCGGACGTTGGGGCTTGATAAGTATACAGTTGTTTATTGATGGAGGGTAGTGGGAGTCGTCCTCTGTAAAAAACAAAGAAACACTAATAATAGTAATGTTTCAGATATATGACATTAAATAAAATCGGAACTTAAGATACGCGCCCTGACCGGGGGCCTTTGGCTCCCCCCTAGAGGTGGATGATAAGTGGGGGGCTAGAGGCATGTCCTCGCACCACACTGTAGAGTCTACCACTTACATAGCGGGAAGATTCTAACAACGTTGTTATATTGTTTCTGGTTGTTTAGTTTCAAGGGGTAATAGGGAGGGAAAAGCAGGTCCTTATCCTGTCCAAGACAAGACGGGTGGGGGATGCATTACTGCCCAAGGGGTGGGGGGTGATAGTTGTTGTTAGGGGGAAACTGGGGAATGTACAACCGCTCGTTTATGAAGATAAGAAATGTGTGACGAATGCCACTGGAAATGTTATAGTGCATGGTTAGAAAGATGGGAGGAAATTCGAAGACACCAACGATGGCAGCTGCAGTACAAAAGTTAATCTCATGGAATGTACGTGGGATAGCCACCTATGAAAAACGTAGGAGGGTATTTGAGTATTTGAAGCATTATAAGGTTGCTATAGCATGTCTGCAGGAGACGCATATTTGGGGGGACTCACTACCCTGTCTAAAAAAGTGCTGGAGAGGGCAATTGTATGCCACATCATACTCGGGATTTGCTAGAGGGGCTTTAATCTGGGTGGCTCCTGGGACACCATTCCAGCACCAACACCACATGGTGGATCCAGAGGGGAGGTATGTAATTCTGCATAGTAGATTGGATGGTATGGAGTTTTATATTATTAATATGTACGCCCCCAACGATGATTGTCCCTTGTTTTTTACTAACATAATGCAGAAGGCGGCCCCCTATATGGGAGCATTAGTGTTAATGTCAGGGGATGTTAATTGTGTTTTGGACGGTGAAATGGATAGGGAACCCCCCAAGCATCTCACTAAACCCCGAATGACAGAGGCCCTTCGGGACTTTATACACGGTATGCATTTGGTGGACTTGTGGCCTCAGAGCCATCAAACGGTGCTATTCTCCGGCCTCTGGTACATTAAGTCGGTTAGACTATCGGTTTCTATCAGCGGAATTGGGACCTGCGGTAAAAGGAATAACTTATCTACCCAGGTATTTATCTGATCACTCACCGGTATTGTTAAACCTGGGCAGGACAAGGACCTGCCCTGCTATTCCTCTGTGGAGGCTTCAAGCTGAAGCCCTATCTGTCCCTCCATTTGCGGCCACATTGCAGACAACCCTAGAACGATATTTTGAAGACAACTGGAGGTCCGCCTTGACGCAAGGGCTTGAATGGGAAGCCATGAAAGTAGTAATCAGGGGCAATGCATAAAAACAACATATGGGGTCCGGCAACAACTTGAAAGGGACATAGCTAAAGGGTAGGAGAAACTAGGAAACCTGGAAAGGGATCTCCCGGTAGCCCCCCATAAATTGGAGGAATGGAGGGAAACATGTGAAAAGTTATTAATAGATTTATATAGACTAGAAAAATATGTGTACTCCACGGGTCCACAAAGACTACATATGGAGGGGGACAAGACGGGAGTCCTGTTAGCCCCTTTAATTAGGCAAGATCGGACACTACCCATATAGTGCAGCTTAAGGACAGGAACAGGGACATGGCTCTTTCGCAGGCAGCGGTAGTGGCTGTTTTAGCGGACCACCTTGAGCGGGTGTATGAGAAACGCACACCTGCGGAGCAAGAGAGAATTCAAAATTACCCAGACTCGATAGAGCTGCTGCGACTAGAAGAAGAGGCTGGGGAGACCCTAAACGCTCCAATTAAAAAAAAAGAAAAGATTATCCTGGCTATTCAAAAATTAAATATGGCTAAGAGACCGGGGGCCGATAGGCTACCGGCGGAGTTCTATCAGAGGTGCGCTCAGCAATTAGCGGACCATCTGGTGTAGGTCTATAATGAGGCATTGACGAAAGGTGTACTTCCACCCTCAATGAGAGAGGCATTGGTGGCCATGATACCCAAAACAGATAGGGACCATCAGTTGGCCAGCTCTTATAGACCTATATCATTACTTAATATAGATGTCAAAATACTTAGTGGGGTCATGTCGGCTCGGTTGCTCCCCGCGGTCCCCGGCATTGTTCACCCGGATCAGGCGGGCTTTGTTCCCCAACGTAACACTACCCATAACTTGAGGAGGTTGGGGCATGTCTGGCATTCCCCGCGCCTGCTGGAAGATGATTATGTTCTTGCATTACTAGACATAGAACAGGCCTTTGACTCGGTGGAGTGGGCCTATCTGTGGCAGGTCCTTCGGAAAGTGGGAGCTCAGGGAGAGTTTCTTAAATGGGTACAGCTGCTTTACCAGGCTCCTGTGGCACGGATTAGAGTGGAAACCCTAATATCTAAACAGATCAAACTATGTAGGGTTACACGACATGGGTGCCCGCTCTCTCCGCTGCTATTCGCAGTGGCCATGGAGCCGTTGGCTGTGGCCCTGCATGGGAGGATGGAAGACTGGGGGATTCGACTGGGTGACACTAACCATGTGGTGTCCCTGTGTGCTGATGACACCTTGGTTTACCTCCATCAGCCGGAGAGGTCGGTGTCGTTATTGCTTGTGGAACTGAGAGCATTTGGTGAGGTGTCTGGCTTATGGATTAATATGACAAAATCCAAATTAATCCCCATTGGGAGGCTGACAAGTGAACCCCTGACAGCTCGCTAGAGTGGAACTACCAAGGGAGGGTGTACGGAGAGATATTTGGGTATATGGCTGGCAAACTCACCATCTAGGTACTTGGATCTCAATATTGGCTGAGTGATTGAGGGTCTGCGAGGCTCTGTTAGGTTCTGGCAGGACTTTCCATTATCTCTCATGGGGCAAATTGCTATAATCAAAATGATCATACTGCCTAGGTGCTTGTACACTGTGCAACACTCACTCTATCTTATTCCCCGCTCGTATTTCCGGACTCTTGACCAACTTCTTACGGACCTTCTATGGGGTAACACATGGAAATGAGTAAAGCTAAGGATGCTGCAGAGGACGTGGAACCGGGAGGACTGGAGGTTCCTTGCATAGAACTATAGTACATGGCATCCCAACTATAGTTTGCGGTGCATTGGATGGATACTGACGATAATTAGGAAACGAATCTCCTGGCGGGTACACATAACGGATATTCACTAGCAGAATTATTAATGCTTGGATGCACCTGATATGCCTCTGTGGGCACCACGACCCTTTGCCCATATAGCGGACTCTATGTCCGTGAGGAGGTGGAAGGAGGGGGGCTGTCACACTCTGGGAGATCTTTATACGAATGGTAAATTTTTGACACATGAAGCTACCGAAGCCTTTAATTTAGGACCGGGGCAATTTCTCCAATACAAGAAAATCTCTAGTGTGACACAAGAAATCTGGGCCGGATACCCCGAAGAACCCCCTAGCACCAATACATTGAAATGTTATACATGGCACAGGGTGGACAATTGGTCTCGCATATATATAGAGCCCTGAGGGACGACATGCCTGGGGTCGCCCTACCAGTAAAAGACAGGTGGGATGCTGGACTGGAAACCCCACTGTCGGACAGAGAGTGGGAAAGAGTGCAGGAGGGTGTCCGTGCCGAATCACTGACAAAATATCGAAAGACATATTATCGAGCTACAATTATATCGATACAAAATTATCGATAACATTAATATCGACATCATATACCTATTTAAATAATTACAAAAATATCGAGGATACAATATTGAAGTACATAAATATCTATTTCACAAATATCGCTAACATACTTATCGAAATTCTAAAATATCGAACTTCATTAAAATACATTAACTAGGTAAAAAATATCGTACACAAAAATATCGACAACACTAATATCGTAAAATTAAATATATCGACTATATAAAACTATAATAAATATAAAAATAAAACTACATAAAATTTATTAAATTACTACAAACACAATACTAAATTAATAAATGACAATAACTATTTTACTAGACTAAAAATTAATTAACACAGCAATAAAATTACTAAAACATTATTAACAACATTACTACATTAAACATTAAAACTATTAAATATTACTATTACAATTCAATTTTATAATATAATACATAACAAAAGCTATTTAAAAATATATACAAAATTATACATAACTTACTACTAATTAGCGTTTTCCTTATTTGGAAACTAACTACCAAAACAGTTTTAAAAAAATACAAATAAACCAATAGAAAAACTGCAAATTCAAACTAACCAATAAAATCGAAATTACAACATCCAACACACTATATAAACAGTTAAACTTCATTCCTATTCCACACCCAAAAGAAAGAAAACTAAAGAAGGAGAAACTCTACAAGAATTCAACTTCAGATATAAGAAGATCAACATACTCTATCAAAAGTAAGTAAATTAAATTAAAAGAAATAATACTAAAAGTAAAAAACTTTTATAAATAATATACATTACCTATAAAGTAATACATGTCTTCTTTCTATTTTATTTTACCACTACAGGAAACTCTAGAGGAAACTAACAAACTAAAGAAAAGCCTCAAAAAAAGATACAACTAACAAAGTAAGGTGTCCATTACGATGTCGGGCGGTAAAAAATCCGCCATCAACCACAGTGGCAAAAATCCGCCCGCCTACACCGTCTGAATACCGACCGAGCAATTACGATGCCGCAAACCGAAAACCGCCGGAGGCGGAAAATAAACAGAAAATACCGCCCGCCCATGTCCGAGTCTAAGTCCATCCGCCCGCCACGGACGGAAAGACGCACGACAAGCCAAAACCGCCCGCCCTGACGACCGAGACACCGCCCGTGAAATTAGGATCGTACCGACATGAGCGCGGAAAATCCACAAATACACCGCCCGCCTGCGCAAACAACAGTGACGAAAATGGACACGGCGGAAGCCCTGGCGGCCACGTCCATGCACAGAAACCATCCGCTGACGAAAACAAACACACACAACATGGCCAACAAGTCCACACAGCAACCCACGCACAAATACCCAAACACAGTACACATCCCGGAAACACACCCCCTGGACCAAAAAATCAACAACAAATCCCAGAACACCAGCCACAACACACCTGAAAACAACAGACCTTCATGACACACCCACATAGGTAAGTACAAAACCAGCCCCTTCACAGACCACAACCCCCTGCAACATTACAAACTGAGGACGAAAGCACACAACACAGCGAGACAGAAAGGACAGCAGCACACCACAGACACGCACCTATCACACCCATCACCACCACCACCAAACACCTGACCCACAAACCCCCTGCACATCACACACCACACACCGCACCAGCACCACAAACACCAAAACACACACCATGGCATCACACAGAATGCCCAAGTTCACTTCCACCGAGCTGACGGTCATGGTTGACGAGATCGTCAAGGTGCACCCACAAATCTATGGCAACCAGGTCCAACAGACACCACTATCCACCAGAAACCGGTTGTGGAGCAGGATCGTAGACCAGGTCAATGCAGTCGGGAACGTTCCACGCAACAGAGGAGAAATTAACAAAAGGTGGAACGACCTCAAAAGCGTGGTCAAGAAGAAGGAGAGCAAAAATCGAGAGCTGGCTGCAAGGACTGGCGGAGGGAATCCCGCGCTATTCAAGACCTTCAAGGCGTGGGAGGAGAAGGTGCGAGTCATCATACATCCGGAGATCCTCACCGGATTACCAGGGGAGTGGAGGCTGGTAAGTACAAACAAACGTATACCAGCACACCGCTATGTAATCACATGCACTACCACCATGCCATAGCTCCTAGGGACAAACACCCCCATGTCCAGTACACAATACACAAGACATCACCCACACATGCAACAGACACTCACACACACTCAGCCCAAAGCTACCAACTAACAAAACCATGGGGGCATGTGTACAGTCAGCCAGCACCGCAACTTCCACCAGGTCCCCTTGTACTCCAGATGCGCCAGAATGAGCACTCCCCACACCCACATCCATGTGTCCGCCATAGCTGCACTGACCGACAAGTAACAGGTAAGTAGCCGGAACACAAAGACAGTGGTTCGGAGGGGGACAGCTGAAGTAAAACACCCACCAGGCCCCCACTACCACAGACCAGCAAGGTGGAGCACACCCCACATCCATGTGTCCGCCATAGCTGCACTGACCGACAAGTAACAGGTAAGTAGCCGGTACACAAAGACAGTGGGTCGGAGGGGGACAGCTGAAGTAAAACACCCACCAGGCCCCCACTACCACAGACCAGCAAGGTGGAGCACACCCCACATCCATGTGTCCGCCATAGCTGCACTGACCGACAAGTAACAGGTAAGTAGCCGGAACACAAAGACAGTGGGTCGGAGGGGGGACAGCTGAAGTAAAACACCCACCAGGCTCCCACTCCCACAGACCAGCAAGGTGGAGCACCCCTCCCTCCCAGTACCATGTGGCATCCATTGCATTGCGCACTCAGAAACAACCTGTAGGTGGGAAAATGTACAGGGCGGGGCGTCTGTAGGCATGAGGACTGTACTACGACTGACACATGGGACATGTCACGTAGCAGAGGAACACGCAGCACTGCTCCCAGTCACAATCATGAGACCAATGTGCACACGGACATGTTCAACAGAGTCAAACCCCACATGACCCATCACAGATACAGCAACACCTAAGGAGCCACGTCTGCATGCACAAGTCCCACTGGAGCACAGACCCACACGGCAGGCACTGTGCCACCCATCACACACATCAGCAACACCATCGAAGTCCTGTCCATGTAGTCCTCACTGCCTGTCACCCACACATCGTACAACAACGCCCACGTAAGACAGACCGTACTAGAAGTAACAGCTTGGAACCACAATATTGCACACAAAGACAACTGGACCCATGAAACACACAGGCACACAATGCACATTCAACATATCATCCATCTCATCTCTCAGCCACAGTGTCATGAAAGGTATGTCATCCGAACAGCTGGCCCTCATACAGTAGTCATGCAAAGATACCTGCCCATGACAAATCAAGTGCCTGCAGTGACTGAAGCGCACGTCACACTGCAAGTAACAACACACATAATATAGTCAACACCCCAAGAGCACAGCACTGATGCACATGTACCAGGGCAGCACGCACACAAAGGATTTGGCCCATCTGCAATACGTCGTGTGGCACACAACAAGCACGAACTCACAACAATGCTACCAATGTGATGTCCATGAATGATTGAATGATAACAGTCAGCAGATATTCCGGGCATGTAAGACAGACACACACCTTTGTCTATGCACTGTCATGTTGCCAGAACACATGTCACGTTCTGCACCCATTACCCACAGTATGTACCCCAAAAGCATATTTCAACCCAAGAGCATTTAGGGGCTGTACCCCTTTTGGCATCAGCGTACCTAAGCGTTCCATCCTTCCCCCTAAACCATCGTTCAACCCAACATCGTCTATGGTCCTGGAGCACGCATACACCCGAGCCACAAAATGTAGGAGCATAGCAACACACACCCATCGGCATTGCTAATCCGTCCCATGCCACATGTCCACATCACACAGTCCCATTGCCTAGCCCACGCATACACACATCGTACATCCACACACACGCCACTGGGAAACCTGTGCACGACAGTGCACGAACTGTGAATGTCAGACAACCAATACATACTTTGCTAGGTGCAACACAATGACCCATCTCATTCTCCCCACAGGTGCCGAACTGCTGGATGCTGGAGAGGGTGACAGCAGCCAGCACAGCCAGTCCGCAAGCCCCGACCCAGACTCACGGATGTAGAGGAGCTGGACACCTCTCCGGACACGGACCACCCAGCAGGCCCATCTGGAGTGGCAGGGCACAACCGCTCCCCAGGGCCCCTCCTGCCCACCAACCCATCACCCAGGGCTGCTGACCAGTCACAGACCCCTGCTGCCACGGTCGTTGCGGCCACCACCACCGCCGCAACCACCACCACCGCCGCAACCACCACCACCACGCCATCCCTGGCCACAGCCCCTGCGCAAGCGGTGGCACGGCCGTCAGGCTCCACCCTGGGAGCCAGAGCGAGGACCGTGGTGAGCAATGTGGCTAGTGGGCAGGTCGGTGGCAGCAGTACTGGTAGGAGGAGCAGGGCCAGGCCAACGCCATCTGAGCCTGGGAGCCAAGCCCTGCCGCAAATCGCCAGAGTCCTTGGGGCCTATGAAGAGGCCCAAGGACAATGGGCCAGGTCGGCTACCGACACGCGGGAGGTCCTTGGGGTGTTGAGGTCCATGGACGCCCATATGGGACAATTCGTGACCCGTATGGACCAACTTGTGGACCTAATGGGCCAGCTGGTGGTGGTGGTGAGGGCACAAGCAAGGCCAGCAACACCACCTCCGCCACCACCTGCTGTGGCGCAGGGTCGTGCAGCATCGCGTTCCCCTGTGTCCACAGCGAGTGAGCACTCCTCAGCCACCACCAGTGGCACATCAACACCCCCCCCCCTACCAAACGTGGAAGGGGCCGTCCGAAGAGGAAACAGGTGTCCAGAGAGGACTTCGCACGCACCAAACGCCAGTGAGTCAGCCAGCCACCTTGACCACATACTGCATTGACTTGTACTACGATCCTACCCCACACTGCCATGTGAATGGCATGTGTCTGTTGGACTGTGGACATGGAACTTCATGGGTACACCCTGACCATCATGCAGCCATGACCGTCAACTAATTGTCACAGCATGCACCACGTTTGTCATCACCTTGCACACAATCACATGTCACCGCTGTAAATAAATACACCTTGAACACAATCTGCTTCATGTGTCCTGGGTTTATTCAACCATGTGCAATCGCCACCATGAGCAGAAATGCATCTGCTGTGTGGTATGTCGATGGGACAGGAGAGGCTGTAGGGACCTAGGGGTGAAAAACAGAACAAGAGTACATTCAATGAGTGTGTCACACACTCATCACACAGTACTTGTCACCAACTACAAGCAATGTACACACATCACACAGAGCAACAGGGCACACTGCTACAGCCGCGGCCAGTGGCATACCAACCTGGACATGGACCATTGACACACAGCACTCAGTGAACAAAAGGCCCCGTGACAGAGCACACATACACCTGCACAACTACAGCTACATCAGCCGTCGTACATGGACACTCACCGTCAAGTGAAGTAGCGGGCGATGAGCTGCTGACGCACATTCACAGCTTCCTCCTCTCCACTGTCCTCTTCACTCGAGCTGTCCTGGTCTGCAGGCTGGGGCCCTGGCTGATCTCCGTCATCCACAATTAGGGGGATCTGCTTGCGAATAGCCAGATTGTGCAGCATGCAGCAAGCCACTATTATCTGGCACACCTTCTGTGGGGAGTACGCCAGTGCACCCCGGTGCGGTCCAGGCATCTGAACCTGGACTTGAGGAGGCCAAAGGTACGCTCAACCACACGTCTGGTCCTCCCATGTGCCTCATTGTAGCGGACATCAGCTGGGCCCCCAGGACGTCGCAATGGGCTGAGCAGCCAGGGCCCATTCGGGTAAGCAGAGTCACCTGGGTGTGAGGGACACAGAGAACCGTTGCAATTCCAACTGGACACAAGACAACATCGCACAGCCAGCACGCTACACTACTCCACATACTCACCGACAATCCAGCCACGGTCCGGTTGCAGATTGGCCATCAGTCGTGGTAGGATGCTGTTGCGCATGATGTGCGCGTCATGTGCCGATCCTGGGAACTTGGCACACACGTGGGAAATCACCATGTCCGCAAGGCACACCACTTGCACATTCAGGGAGTGCGTGTGCTTCCGGTTGCGGTAGAGCTGCTCAGTGGCCTGTGGTGGAACAAGGCCAACATGGGTGCAATCTATAGCACCAACGACGTGGGGGATCCGTCCAAGGGCATAGAAAGCACCCTTCACTGCCGCCAATTCACGAGCCCTGGGGAATCGGACGTATCTGTTCCTGTACAGCATCATAGCTGACAGTACATCCCTCAGCACCATGCTGAACATGGGCTGGGACATCCCACCTCCACTGCCCACTGTGTGTTGGAATGACCCAGTGGCGAAGAAATGCAGTGCAGCCATCACCTTAGCCGTGGGGGTGAATGCTGTTGGATACACCCTGCGAGGACGGAGGTGGGGTTCCAACATGGCACATAGACGATGCAGGGTGGGTCGGTCCAGACGATATTTACGGATGACCTCTACATCCTCCATGTCTGACAGCAATTGGTAGGGGCGATGAATGTTTGGTCTCCGCCTAGGAAGGTTGGAAGTGGACACATGTCAAAGCAAGATGCCACATGGCATATTCACATACACAAAACACAAATGACTGAACAAGCACTTGAATCACAGAACTACTGACAAGTAGGGACAGCACAGCCACAATACATTTACACAGGTCCCCTACCAATAGCAATGGGCAGTGACACACACCATTGCTATGGGCATGCACATGGGGATCTAGGCCTCAATAACTTGTAAGGCATGCTGATGGTAACAGACTGCATATTCGGCAAGCGGCAACACCGCGGCAACATGACTTGCTGCTGTGCATCACACTGCTTCCGAGGCTGGGTGAGTATGGCACACACCAACAACGCTATGGACACAGGCTGAGTGGCCAAAACAAGTGGGACCTGTGGCACGAGGGGATATGAGACAGTCATTGGTGTCACTACTGCACCCTATGTACAGCACTGTACGGATCACACCTCCAGAAACATTGACAGGTGTACACATTGACAGCCCCATGCCAACACGGCTGTGTGCTTGCAAATACACATCACAAGTGACACGTAACATTGCACGTGCCAAGTGGCAGATGTACATAGTGAAAGATGGCATGTGTGTGCATACGCATATCCCATGCACCCATGCCAATGTGTACATGATGATGTGCCAACAGACATGTGGAGGCTGGCCACTGGCCGTTCCTGCCTATGCACACAGCATGTTGTGGCCCCGTCCATTGTGCACCTGCACCCACACACAAATCATGGCCACACCTGCAGATGCAGTGCGCACATCATACTGTGTGGTGCACATGGCATCAGCGGACTGTACCCGCCATGGTCCAGGCCCTTACGGCCAACTCCAATGTCCCTCGCGGTTGCACCCTGCGTGTTCCACTTTGGAGGGAAGTGTCCCGGGCCAGCTGGGAGCAGGCCTACGTCTGGAATTGAAGCTGCCAGACATGGTACACGGATTGCAGCAGCTTGGACCCACTGTAACTGACCCAGGGGTTATATGTGTGTGTGAGTGGGACAGGCATTACCACATCTACCTGGAACTGCAGCCTGGCACCCTCGAGAACACATGCTGCTGCCACCTCTCCACCTACACGTCGATGACGCTGAGGACATGTCCAGGTCCACTCACCAGCGAGGAGCTGGAGATCCTGGATTCCGAGCTCCACGCACACTGCACATGGCTATTCCTTGCGAAATTTGTGTGTGGGAGACAGCTGCAGTGTGTGTGTGGGTGCATGTGGGTGACACACATGTCGTTGATCCTGCAGCACTATGAGTCAGAGCCTGTGGTGTTCAAACATCCACTGCTCACCATGCTGACTGCAGGTGGCATGGGTATGTGTGCTCTCGGGCGCTGTGACCTGTCTGTCCCTCCCGAGTGGTGGTACATGGCAACTTCATGTCAGACATCCAGTGACCCAGCCAATTGGCAATGCAGGTCTCAGTGCACTTGTTGGTCGTGTGCATGTCAGGCTGGGGCCATGCTGCCCTTCTCAGTCCCAGCAGGCCTGGCCTGCACATTGACTGCACAATGCCAGTAGGTGACAACACAGACTGCCTAGTGGGTTACATGTGTCTCCTGTTCAGGACCCTCCGGATGGGCGCTCACTCAGTCCTGTCTATTGGACACACCATGCCTCGTGACAGGGATGTGTGTGTGAGATAGTGGCACTGAATGTGACCTCCGTTGCGGGGTGGGCCATGCACAGGGCGGGTACGTTGATTGTTGCGCAGTGTTGGTCACAGTGGGTACACCCACACAGATGTGTTGTCTTGTGATCTTTTGCTAGGTCCGCCTGACAATGGACTGTAGATGTGGGCAGACTACACATTGGACAATGTGCTGTCTATATGCATGTGCCTTCACAACAGGCCAAGCTGCCCCTGCACATGTGACCCCTGCTGCCCTCAGTGCTGGGTCTGTTGAGCTGATGCACCATCTGTGCGTGGGGCAGACAGCTCTGCTCACTACCGTCATTGTCCATGACATCACTTTGCCGCAGGTGACATGGATCATGGAGGGCCCACATGTACGCGTGGGTGGACTACACAAGACTGTCCAATGGTTGTCACCCCCAGTCAGTGCTTCGAATGGGAAGAATGTGGTGCTGGTACTCATTTTGATGTGTCGAGTGTGCGGGGCTAGGTGCGGGGCTACATGCAAGACATGGGAAGGTCATCGGCTTATCTACTAGTTGCAATACACACGAGACACGTCTTTTTCTGACCACATCAGGGGCATTCCTTAAACTAACTGAAAGTCAAACAGTTATCTTTTACACTGTCCTCATGGCCTCCCTCGCTCACACCAATATGCATTTGCACATGAGAAGCTAGCGCATGCACAAGCAGCTCCAAGCTCGCCCCAGAGAGGCCAAGGAGTGTATGTGTGGGTCCAGTTGAACAAGTGGTCTGTCTCACGGTATGATATGTGGCGGGACGCCGTCCACCAGCGTGGTGCCCCGACTCGAGACCCGGGCAACATTGACAATGCATGACAGGCTCCGCAGTCCGGATACACCACCTGTAACACACAGAGGCTGTAGCTGCCCTAGCGGCCCAGGCCGCGTCCAACTGGATCTCATGGACACACATTCACTCTTTGGCCTCTCTGGGGCGAGCTCGGAGCTGCTTGTGCACGCGCTGGCTTCTCTGTTGCAATGGCATGTAACGTGTGTGGAGATCTAGGCAATGGGTGGGATGGTGCGAGCCACCTTCCGTGACGTCACTACTGCTCGTGATGTGTGCGTCCCCCACTACTTCCATATGACTTGTGCCATACTACACATTGGGGATGTGTTGCCTGCGTGATGTGACCAGGAGGAGCGCGCCATGACCTCTCACCCACCATGCTCCACTGCCATCCCGTGTCCTGGATTGCCTGTGCAGGTGGACTATGGTGTGGATACACCTGGTCGACAGGGGATGTGAGTGCCTTGGCAAGAGCCTTGCGGACGCACAGCAGTGTCCAGCATGTCCAAGGAGGGTGGGCTGACGTCTACACTTGATGCAGCATTGATCGTGTGCCCGCCTGTTGTGCACACACGAGTTCACATTCATCCCCAGACAGATGGTCTTTACAAATTCCCAGGAGAGCGCCAATGTACTGTTCCTGTATCCTCCCAACACAGCGTGTTTCAACATTGCATGTGCGCACCTACCCGTCACACCCACCCACCTGAGCCATGCGTGACTCCGCTTCACATGACACATGTGTGTCTTCCACAATTGTGCTGCTCATTTGCGTTGACATCCAATGACAGTGGACTACATGGTCATCTCACAACTGCCGTGTACTTCTCACACTCTCATCCTCTCTCATTCGTACTTGTGAAATGAATCAGCAGAGACACATTTTTGCTTCTAGACATGTATTGGTACTTATGTCCTCTGTGATGCAGTATAGTGGACACTACTGGCAGCAAAATGCATGTGGAGGATATACTCAGCATGATTACACATGGCATAGGGTGTAGGGGTAGATGTGATTAGTTGTTGACTGTGGGATGTGGGCTTCAGAGTTACGACTGCTTAGCCGTTGCTGTGCTAATGTACATTTGCTACTTACTGAGGTGCTGCTGACTTTGACACAGACAGTATACATTTAGCCTACCAGTCCGCTTGTCATCATGGGCACAGTGCATCTCAGTTCCATGTTACAGGTTTGCTGTGATAGTTACTCATACACATGTGCGTGGAGGTGACATCAGGGCATGGACTTATGTGCATGCAACGGCATCCCACTTGTTGTTGCGATGTGGTGGCTACTGGACATGTCACAGTCGCTGGGGTCATGTTGTTGGTGGATGCACTTGTTGTCCATGCAAAGGTCCTGGCACGGAAGTTCAGGGGGAGGTGAGGTGACAGCTCTCACATGCTACAGCTGGACGATTACTGTCCACTGACCGGTGCATATGTTCATGGGCGCAGGATGCATATTATGGCATGGTTGTACGTGCAGTTCTGTCCATGTGGTTGCCATTCACAATTCCCATGCCTCTGCCTCCCCCTGTTCATGCAGAGTTACTGGATGTGATGAGGAACAGAGTGCATATCCCGAATATATCCGATGTCATTGCAGTCTAGTTGATGGTGTGGTGTCAGTTGCAGGTTGTATGGTATAGTTGTTGTACTGGTAACTGCCCAGTCCGTGCGGAGGCCATGCATGGGTACGGTGTGGAACATCATTGCTCAATTGGGGGTATGGCGGCGGGGCCCGACGAATTGACAGGTTGTCAGGTATGCAATACCTTCCAGCAGGGCTTCCATGGCATTGGTGGTGGACATGGATGCCATCCAATGTAGCGGATGGTGGCTGTCAAGGTGTTGGTCGTGAGTTGTCCCTTGTAGGAGCATGATGGGACATGTTGGATGACATTCGATGTAACTGTGATCCATTATCCGTCGTGTGGAGGCACAGTGGTCCCATTGCAGTGTGGGTCCGATAGTAGCCACATACGCCATGCCCCCATAGGCTGAACAGACCCTGTCGTGGACGTCCAGGGGTTGAATAGTTGTAGCAGGTCCGCCCTTGGACATGCCGGGTTGGAGAGACATAAATCCACAGGATAGTAGAAGGGACACCTCCGACAGTAGAAGACGGGGATGATGCAGCTGAACAATGCGATGCGGTAAGTTAGTCGGTAACTTACGTTCAGCAAGGCCAGATTGTCACATCCCAATATCTGTATCAGGTTATGTTTGTACAGCTTAATCTGTCCGGCGTAGTTGGGTAGGTGTGGTGCAAGTGCCATTTTGCTGCAGGGCGCTGTGGTGGCGTGCTCCGGCTGTCTGTGCAGTCTGCAGGGTGCAACCTCCGACATTGCTGGGAATTCTGTAATGGTCGTAGGGAGGCAGGACTTGTGTTATGTTGGCTTGTGCGGAGGACACGGGCCCTCATCCCACATGCTTCTCTGAATGGTCAAGGTCAGTGGTGTCTGACTCCTTCCAGATAACTTGCATGTGAACCACATGGGGAGTGTTATCATTTCTTTTTTCCGTTCTGAATGTTCTTTGGTGTTATGCGCTATCTGCCCTGTGGCCGCTTCCCTCTGCATGCCTGTGTTGGGCTTTTTTGGTGCAATGACTGTTGTCTCCGGCTTGTTTAGTCGGGATGTGGTTTCAGAGTGGGAATGGAAGGTCATTCAGTGCTGTCTCCTCTCCCGTGTGTGGGCGGCAAGCTGCGTTTCCGCTATACGTTGGGCCTTGTGTTATAATTGGTACCACCTGTTGTCTGTCCCCGGTATCTTTGATGTTACGTATTGCATGTCTTGTTATTGGGTGCAGGGTGGCATCGGTGTTTCTGGCGTACCTTTTTCCGATGGGGTCCATATTCTGCTGGGTGATGTTGCCGCCGCTGTGTGCTTCGCCGTGTTTTGCACACAGGGTTGTGTCCTAATTTGGCGTGACGTCACTGACATGTTCGGGTCACTCGTGTGACGTCAGGTTGGCAACAGTGAATTGCCGGTTGGGGACATGACTGTGGCAGGGCTGTCACGTGACATTTGCATTCTGGGTGGTGCTGGTGTGTGTGGTGTTTGGTTGTGACCCTGTGTTGTTTGTGTGCGGCGCATGCATTGCGCTGCCGTTGGCCTCTGCGTTGTGCGCATGTGTGGGTGCAGTGGTGGATGTGTCGTGTCCACGCAGGGGTGTCGGGGGGGGCCATATACAGTTTTCCCGCCCTTGCACTGTGTGCGCTGTTTGCGTGCCCCTGTTGTGTGTCTGCCTACCTGCGTCGCCGCGGTGCGTTGACTCCTGGGTGCTGCATCAGGTAGAGCATGGGGAGGGCCTGCAGTGCTGGATTCATGCTCGGGGGTCCGCCTCTTTGCTATCCGTACTGTGCGTTCGGTTTTCCGCCTTGCTTTCACGTGCGGTGTCTCTTAGCCGGGGGAACTGTTTGGTTCTGGCATCGTAATTTGTACGCCGGGCGGTACGTGATTTCGTCAGGCGGTGTGTCTCCATTAGGCCGCGCCGCTCCGTGAACGGGCGCACTTTGATGGCGGAGGGCGTAGCTGGCTTACGGGCGGTGTTTGGCTGACTTTTCGCATCCTAATTGGGAGGGCGTGTGTGCTGTGGCGGGCGGACGGTAACTGGTGCTTTTTGCATTCGCCAGCACGGCGGTGGTGCTTCCACCCGCCATCCTAATGGGCCCCTAAGTTTGGGTTTTGTGAACAAATGAGGCTGAAATGAGTATATTTCCACATTTATTTAACCAATAAATATGCAATCGTGCTTGAATCCCTGCCATGTTTCAATGCTGTGAACACCCGCAGAAGTTAAATCAATGCACTTATATAAAAATATGCAAATTTCAGTTTCAACCTTGTGCATATCTACTGCTGCTAAAGCCTCTTTTCTAAAATCCCTCTCTTTTTTAACCCCTTACCTATCAACACAGCGTTTGGCCTGGCAGTCATGGCAGACAGTATTTAAAATTACTCAAAAAGCCAACCAACTTTCGTTTTTATCCACATTTAAAAATAATTACAGACAAGAAAATAAATGTTTTCTGTCTGTATTTATCTGTAAAAATCAGTAAAAACGGAAAACAGGGAGCCTTATATATAATTTAACACTCAAAACTTTTAAAAACACTCACAATCACAGGATGATGTCATGATTGATGTCATTTAAGATGTCGTCAGCGATGTCATGAGTGATGTCACTGACCATGTCATGAGTGATGTAATATGTGAGGTCATAAGTAGTGCATTGCGAGGGCGCGAGTCATAGTTAGCTCACTAACTATAACTGCTGAATTTCTCTGGTGTTGTACGAGTGAAATGTTAGCCTAACTATAACGTCTCTGTAACCTTTGGTTTTTTTCAGTGAATTTCTATGATTTTTTAATAACATTTCCTAACTATAACGTCCCTGTAACCTTTGGCTTTTTTCAGTGAATATATATATATATATATATATATATATATATATATATATATATATATATATATATATATATATATATATATTCTGCTCCAAAGGTTGCCCACCTGGTGAGTAGCACTCGATCAACAGCTTTGTTTATGATAGGCAGGGACGAGGATCCACTTGTAGAAACTGCTACGTAATGGAAATGCCTGACGCGTTTCGAAGCTCCATATGCTTCTCTTCAGAGGCTTGAACGGAGACAGTGTGTGCAAACGCTGAACCCACTTCGCCATTTTCATATTGCACACCCACCAATGGGAAGCTCGAATGAGACTGTGCATTGTGGGAAATGTGGTCCGGATAGCACACAAATCTTGTCCTGTATGGACAATGCAAGTGGACTCGTCCTCAATCCTGTTTACGGCTGCTGGCCCACATAGCCGACATGATAGTTCCCATGTCGGGTGGCCCCCATAACATTACGGGGTGGTGCACACTTCGCGGCAGGACGGCCGCGTATTACATTCTGCTCCAAAGGTTGTCCACCTGGTGAGTAGCACTCGATCAACAGCTTTGTTTATGATAGGCAGGGACGAGGATTCGCTTGAAGAAACTGCTCCGTAATGGAAATGCCTGACGCGTTTCGAAGCTCCATATGCTTCTCTTCAGAGGCTTGAACGGAGACAGTGTGTGCAAACGCTGAACCCACTTCGCCATTTTCATATTGCACACCCACCAATGGGAAGCTCGAATGAGACTGTGCATTGTGGGATATGTAGCCAAACCGCTCAAACAGACTCTATATACGAATGTTTTCTTATATTTTTTTATTCGGTTTTAAGCACAGTTAGCACTTATCACTTTTAACACAAAAAAATGTTCTGGGTGGAACAAGATGGTACAGGTAAACAACAGTGTAAATAGGAAGAATATTGCAACCGGATGAAATTAATCAGGGGCATATATAATTATTTTCCGATTTAGTATACAGACAGAGTTTTTAAGAAGTTGTCAGGTATTAAAACTAAGATTAAAATACATCAAAATACAGACCTATCTGTCTATGACTGCAAAGCAGCGGATATTTACAGGCATATATTTTTATATGTATTTATTATGTATATATTTATATATATTTATATTGATGTATTAATTTAATTGTGTATTTATATATTTGTCTTAAATAACTTACAGTTTTTACAAAACTTGCATTCATGCAGAAATAATTTATGTTGATAAAAGTTTACATTATATATGCAAATGAATGACAGCAAATGTTGACAACTATGCTCTATGTAACTGTTAGCAAATCTAGCATCAATCAACTTACCTGTCACTTTGTTCAAATTGCACTGTCACTTTAAGATGTCAATCACTTGAAAGAGGGAAAAGTATTTAGTTAGTCTGTCATGGCCGAGAGCGCGTCATGTGATCAAGTCCCCTGTGAGGGACGAAACGCGTCATGGCTGCTGCACTTCTTTGGGAGTTTGATTAAACTGCAGTTGACGAACCACGGTGGTCTGCGCTCGTTCCTGTTGCCTTAGGAGACTGGCCAAGCGAGAAGGAGTTTATTTGGATATATATATATATATATAGACTCCACTCTCCCCCAACTCGTAGAGGAAATGAGCACACGCGGGACTCCAGGGGAAATGCAAAATCCTTCTTTATTGTGGCGTAAGCATGACGCGTTTCGTTTTGAATAAAACTTCTTCAGATGCCGCCAAGGATGCAGCAAGTGCTTCTCCCGCCCTCTCTTTAAACAAGATGTCTCGCTCCGATTGGACAGGCTTCACTGGTGTTTCAAGCACTGGGAAAGGCGTAAACCCAGGAATCTGGATTAGCGCGGAGCAGACACCATGCGTCAGTACTAGCCCCAGTGGGCGGTGTCTGCTCCCTTCATCCCAATTCACACCGAGTTCTTTGCAGTGGGTGGTATTGCAGTTCACCTTGTCCCTCACCCCGCCGCTTTGCTTCCCGGCAGGAGCTCGTGCTCGTGCTCGTGCTTTTTATATAATTTTAAAGTTAAAAAATTAAATAAAGATAATACTTAATAAATTATTTTTAAGTAAATATATGTATATGTATATATTTTTATGTTTGTGTGTTAATATTTTTTTTAATTAAGTTTATTTGCTATATTTAGTTAAAATGTATATTAAATGTAATTTATTTTGTTAAAAATAATATTGATATTTAATATATTTACTATATACTATTATATTTTGTATACATTGTTAAATCGTTTTTTTTACATCTATATATTTTTTACCTCGATATTTTTGTACTTACCTGTTAAAGTATTGGAGTCGATTTTTTTGCAGTAGATATTTTTTTTTTATATTTAGAACATCGATGTTTGTTCCATCGATATTCTATCAGTGAACCAGTTCATCGCCCAGGCTTACTTAGAAGTATTTTCTATTCCCCGAGTGAGTCATTATGAGACATTGTTTGAAGTCCAAGGTTTCCAAGTTTAACATCTAAGACTTAGGGCGCAAGTTTTTCAGCACAATACACAATGACGTCTGGGAGCCCAGGATACCTTCAGGAGTGGCACACCTGGCTACACATCTGAAAATCTTGTCTGAGTCCACTATCCATTACCTGGCGATCAAGTAGGTGAAGCACGGTGGAATGTCTCTATGCGACAAGGCCCACGAAACTGGAATGCACATGTCCCAGCTTTCAAAACCCAAAAAACACACCAGTCTTTAGAAAACTGCCTTGCTCATGCAAGTCTGCGACTGAGAATGCATTGCAAGTCTCAGTTACTGCCTGGATCTATATGACAACTCTTTCTCCCTCCAGTGGGAGTGCATCCCCATCAACCCCTAGCTTTCTAATTTCCATCTCCAAACTCGCCTTTGAAAGTGTTCCCTAGCCTTACGGGTCTTTTGAAGTGTTTCCTAGCCTTACGCCTTGACCCAATACATGGCAGAAATAAGTACTAAATGCACAATGCATCTGTTAGAGAAACGTTAATTGTTATGACCAAAACATAACTTGAGACCCGAGGGGGTACTGCTTTAGACCTTGATTTTATGCCCCCTTGAACCTAGCTCTTGCTACACTTCCACCTGCTTCCTGCTACAAAGCGATTTTGGAAGCCTTGGAGAACCTGTGAAAAGAGTTGTTTTTGCCCTTTGGTGTTTACAAGTCTCAGCCCAGCATTTAGTAACTAGTGTTTGTTGATAAGTCAGCTGCATGCTTTAAATAACTCTGCCTGCAAACAGACACACCCCGAGGCACACACCAGCAGATCCTGTGGTGAAACACTCAATATTTATCAAGCTTTATGGACCTCCTTTTCTAAACACCTCAAACTACTCTCATTCTTCACAAAGAGATGTGCACTGCTCAGACTTTGAGAACTATTTGTCACTGTCATTTAGGCATGAGTCTTTTTTACAGAGTAGGCTAATATTTATATGCTATATGTGAGCGTGTGTGAATAGATTGGTTTTGGGTGCTTCGCGTTCATGAATTCCAAATGACTACATTACCACTAGAACATTAACACTAGTAACTGAGGATGTTTTCACTGTGCTATTTTGTTTTGTTAGTTTGATTGTTTTATGCAGCACCAACATGTTGGCTTATGGCTGCTTCTAATTGTTCAAGAGACTGTCCACTTACCGAAATAGTTAAAAAAACATACAATTCTGAAAATGTCATCTGAGAAGTGTACGGACTGTATCAAACAGTGAACCACCTTAACTTGGCTCCCCCTTGTCACATCCCGAGCAAAGTCTTATCTTCTTATCGGAGGCAGTTCATCCATGTCATGGCGCCAACATGAATGGACCAGCATAAGCAGGAAGAACTGGGAGTTCGAGGAGCAAACTTCCATCCGGCAATGGGGAGAAGCATGACCAGCGACTAGCTCTGCTGAGAAGTAAGTCATATGTAATGTAGCTAAATAGATAGTTTCCTTTGCCATGCCCAAGAAGCAATGGCATAAGCGGCAGCGCACAGGGAAGCCATGCAGTACTTCTGGAAGTGTTGGCCAACTTTGGACAGGACTCATTTTTGGCTGCCTTCCCTGCTAATCCTTCTTCACTTTCCAACTTTACGCTAGCGGCCATTTTGGAGTGAAGCTGTTGATGTGGGGCACAGCGGGAAGCACCTGGCAACCATCTCTGAATCAAACATACATCAGAGTTTGAGGAGATACATTAATTGCAACATCATGTCTCCCTTGACACACTTTCCGACATACAGTACTTAATCTGGGTTGGTCATTGCTGGTGGGCACAATTGGCACTTATCTCTGCACATTGAGGCTTTTCATCCTGTATGGAGACAGAAAAAATAAACAAATCTCATATGGCCCTGTCCAGGCATAGGCAAAAAAGCTTTGCATCATCAGTCTAACTCCCACACAAATGTAATGGGGCTTGGCAGGTCACACTGGAGTTCCCCAGTGACCAAAATGCATCATATCTGCTAATGAGTAAACTTGTGGCTGTCCTAACCGGTGTGGTAATGAGAGGCCCAAGTCGGACGCCACCCACCTCCTCCCGTGACTACAGTACTGGCACACATGCAGGTCTCCAACATAGTCCCTCAATTGCCAGCACCAGTGGAACTGCACTGCCGTTCCCCCACCCCCAGGGAAAGCAGGGGAGCTACACAGTGGAAAGGAGAGAGTTGACAATTGAGATGGAGAGGGAAACATTTCGGGCACCAGCACTTATTTTGTTTACAAATTAAACACTACCATCAAGTCCAGTATTTTAAACTGATATTATTGTAACACAATTAAAAACAATATTCTCCTTTCCATATTTATGTACACAATATAGTCACGATATTATGGTAAAACAATATATTATAAAGGGATACCGGGTTACAATGGTTTGCTATACAGACAGATTTGATTTTTTCACAGGCCCATGCTACCAACGAGGAGTGGTGCAGTGCATTTATTGCTTCTAGAAGGTCTTTCATACAGTAACACGATTGTGCCACAAAATGCTCTTCACGAGAAACCCTACAAAATGTGTGTATATCATCCCAATTACATATCAATACTTAGACAACCATGAAAGTAGACCCTTGTGGCAGATCTTCCTTTAGGGTTTGTTGTTAAACCAGCGTGCACAACGGCTATATTTTGGTGCCCTATTAATTTAAGCATTCCTAAGTCATTTCTGTCAAAATTCAACAACAGCCTGAAATTCCACACATATGAGAACAAGGTGCTTTCCAGTACTATTCTATACTGGCAAGCTCCTTTTATTGGATCACATTCCCATGGGACTTCAGAGAGATTAGAAATTCTATTATTCCATATTTTAGGACTGAGGGCAAATTCTCCAATAGAGGTCATTCGTCTCGAATCGATATTAGTATCAGGCTGGGCAAGAGAACTTCAAGACGTTTTAATCTTTTTACAATATGGCCTGCTCTGGATGATAGTCTTTGCATGGCTTTGATTAAAAGCAAAGCGAGTCATTGGTAAATATGTAAGATTCTGTGAAACTGGGTCTAAACGTAAGATGTGGAATGGTTGATCCCCGATTCCACGATATAACTTTCGTTTTTCAAACTCACTGTTAAAAAATTGATTGACGCATGGCCGCTGCTCAGCAATCTAAATGCTGTGGCATCAAATCCTTCTTGTGCACTCTATAATAGGATATATAAATTAGGACATTCAGTATGTATCTGGCATTGAGTTTCTGACCAGTTGTAAGATATTTATGTGTACCCACTTTGGTTATATTCACATTTTTGATGTAGTATTTATGAATTGCTACCAGAATGCTTGCAACACGGATTGTTTTCTTGAGTAGGATTGGAAAAACCTAGGTGAAAGCATTTGGCTAAATACGAAGTCAGTGGAATCGGAGATTGAATGCAAATCTGGTAATTGCATTTTTAATTGTTCTTCATGATATTTGTTGATTATTTCTTTGTTATTCTATGTATGTTCAATAATTTGTGTAGATAATCTTGATTTGTTGTATTATGTTTTTATTGTTGTTAGTAGAAACATTGATATTTATTTTAAACCTCAATAAACTATTTTCTCTTTCACTAAAAATAGGCAAAAAGGGAAGAGGAGGATATATATAATACCTTTCTTCACCATCTTGTCACAAAGTAGAACACAAGACATTGTATCCCTGGGACTTTATGTTCTTTCTTGCTTCTCGTTTTACAAATAGAGGATTTCCATGAATAAAAACAGAATTTTGCAAAACCAAAAGAAGCCAGTTCCCAGCAGGGGTTCACACCCACCACCCTCTTAAACTTACAAAAGTCACCTAAATGTATACAAGTTCCTAAAAAGTAAGACATCACATCAGCTTTGCCTTGTGTCCTTGTGTTGGGTTATGTGCTGGGCTGAGGGCGGATTGGAATGGTGGCTGGTATGGATGGAATGCAGGTTGTCCTGAGTTCCCTGCATGGAATTCTATGTGGGTTTCATTTGGCAGTTGCTGCCGGGCACTGGAAACAATAGCAGAATAAAGTATATGCTCCTTACCGCCATGTCAAGAAGCTCTTTTCACCTTGTTAAACTGGTATCCTGAACACAGGATTAGAGATTGGCAGTACATCTACAGCCCTGTGAAAGAAGACAGTTCATCTTGCGTAACACTAGAAATCTTGCATCAAGACGAGCCATGAAGAATGAAATATTTCATTTTTATAACTCGCACAGCAATTTGACTTCTTCTGAGTTGGTCTTGGGAGGGGAGAGATGTATGAATATATTTTTCTGATTATGTGGTCACCAGATCTTATATCTGAGGGGTTGAAATAAGTTTACAAATCAATAGAATCAATCACAGCATAAAAAGCTGAGACAGAAAAGCTTATCTAGTTTAAATAATTTAATATAATTTAACATTATTTCCTATGGGGTTTAATTTTAATTCCCTATCTCCATAATTATTTATGGGAGAGTGTTGCACTACCAATAGTTGGCTATGTGGGGTCCTGGGCCTGCTACTGTTTCTTTTTTAGTAGTAACTTACACTCAGATATTTGTGAATAATCAAAAAGTAGTAAACTTACTCAAAAGTGTAAATGACTCAAAAACGTGAGTTATCTCTGTGACTCAGGCCCAGAACGAGTCTGGACATTATGGAGAATACGAAAATGGCAGCTAGTTTGATAGGTTAGCAGTCTAGTGTTCCAATAACTTAGGAAGAGTTTTCTGTCTCTTTAATTCCGGTTTCCAGGTCAGTGCTGGTCCATCATGCACAAGAAGGTGGATAATTCAATTGCTGACTGTCTAGCTGCTGTGCACTTTGCTGTGTCTTTCCACCATTGCTGAAGGTCATCACCTGGACTTCCTGTTCCTTATGCTTGTTGTGCTTTTCTCTCTCTGTTCCTCTCTTCTGTTCTGTCTCTTCTTGGTTCCTCGTTCTTTCTGCCTTGGTTATAAAGGATTTGTTTCTACTGTGTTGTCTCTTCTTCCTCCATCTGGAGGTGCTGACGCTCTCATACCCTCTGCTTTTGTCTGTATGTTGGGAGTGTCTACTGGCCTTCCACAGCAATCCTCTCGGCTTCATTGGTGAAAGTACTGGTAACACTGCAACCAATTGGGAAATTGCCTTACTATTCTATTTCTTCGTGCTGCTTGCATATAACTGTGATTCACATTTGGGTTTAAGGTGTGGGCTTCAATCCAGTACAAACGTATCAATGAAAGCCATTTACCACATGAAAGGTCACCTGTTAACACCATGTCATTAGCCGAGACTCTGGAGCAGCTGAGTTCTCTCTATGTCTGTTTCTCTCTTGACCTTTCTCCCTACCAAGTTCCCTTCTTGAGCCTGCTGTGTTTTAGCCATTTCTCTGCAATACCAATGACAGGGAAGGGAGGGTAGATTTCATGTATGATTTGCAGCATTACTAGACCTTGGCAATGCCATTTTCCCAGTGGTGATACAAAAGGGGATGATGGACGGAACGTTTGAGCCAATCAAACACTCACCCCCAGTCAATTGATCTGGGTTTAATCCATCATCATTCTTTAGCTCACTCCACCACCCCAGTTCAGACATGGCCATATGCAAATCAGTCTGACCCTGTGCCTCATGGGAACAGTCCAGCCCGAACTGCCAAGCCATGTCTTCCCTGGACCGGAAACAAGCATCCTAGGACCGGTTTCTGGCATTCCAGCCGTCATCAGCCAGGCTTGCTTGAATCCAGTGGCAAAGTGAGCAAGGGACCCACGTCTGGGCATATCCCCTTTGTATCGCTTTGTTCGCCCTAAGTTGGCGGGGGTATCCATTATTATTTTGCACACCATGTGACCTCAGTTTGGACCCAGATATATGCAAATCAGTCTTGACCCTCCTCTAATCAAAACAGTCCAGCGTGAACTGCCAAGCTAGGTCCTTTCAAGAACCAAAACACAAGCAACCCAGGACCAGTTTAACCCTAGTTATGGGCTCATCAGCCGGGTACAGCTTGGTTCCAGTGACACAATGTGCACAGGACCCACGGCTGAGCAAACCCATCGGATGCAACTCCCTAGTGATCTGGCAGCTCGCCCGACAACCGCACTTCATCCAGGCCAATGGTGTGACCGGGAAGCCACTGGAGTACATGGACGACCCCCTGCACTCTAATCCCTGCTCATCGGACACTAGGACCAATCCAAATGGCGCCTGGAGGCAGGAGACCCGTGAGCCTCATGACAGCTGATAACATGGGAGAGGCTGGCGGCCGTTAGCACAGGCTGCATCAAGGCGACGGGGCAAAGGCCGGGAGCCAGCGGTCGAGGTCTCACGTCCCTGCCTGGGCATTGGAACCTGTTGTTGCTGGAGAAGCGGTGGGGGGCCCTGTGCTGAGTGGTCGCCGGGGGGGCTCCCTGCACCCATGTTCTGCGGAGGGCAGACTCGCCTGCCTTGGTGCCATCATCGAGGGGCGCTGGAACACGCTGACCTTAGGTGGGCTTGTTGCGATGACGTGAAGCATTGGACATGTTCCTGACAGCACTCTGTAGTGGGAGGTTGCTGATCTGTGGCTGCTCTGGGATCCCCACTGAGGCTGCAGGTGAGTGGCGGCACCGGTGAGAGGGGGCATCCAGCAGGCGGGGCTTCCCCACATCACCCCAGGTCAGCACCATAATCAAGGCGCATGAAGGGGGGCAGTGGCCAATAGACTTGAGGGGGGCCCTGGCCCTCGCCTTCATTGCGGGCCCCACCTCTTTTAGCCCTCTGCCAGGCAGGCCATGGCCCCAGAGGACGAGTGACACTGTACTGCTGCGTGGGGTCCCAGGGCCAGCAGCCGGTGCAGAGCCTTCACTGTGGTGGCACAGGGGTGCCCCAGTCCTATCGCCTGGCCCGGCAGTGACAAAACCCTGGCACTAACGCTACTGTAAAGGGCCCCTCACTCTACCGCCCTCCTCAATGCAGTCAGTGCAATAATCGAGGCGCGCAGGGTGACGGCTGGCGATGACAAGAGTTGGCACCTGGCGGCAAGGGTTCTTCCCCCACCAGAGTCAGTCCCAGTCGGTGCCATAATCGAGGCTCATGGGGGGATGAATTGTAGCTGAGGAGAGCCTTCCCCCACTCTGCACCTCTCCTCCTTGGCCCCCAACATAATTGAGGTGCACCCCGGGCTCGGCCCTCTGATTCCTGGCTTGTCGGCCCAGGGGAGGCCCAGATGACTTCTGGCCCTAGGCAACCGGGGACATCAACCCTGGGCCTGTTGTGGGAGGTGGGGGCCTTCAAGGTGGCAGCGTGCCAACTCTATGGGACTCCAGAGTCATTGGTCTGCTCAGTGCCTTGCCCAAGGTAGGTGTGACACCAAGTGAGGGGTAATATTGACAGGCACTGGCACCTGACGATCGCTCCCCTCCTGCGGCATCTGAGGTTGGCATGGTGGCAGTGGCCACAGCACGTGAAGGGTGAGGCTGAAGCCAGAAAGGCCAGGAGGCCTCATCATGCCTGAGGTATGCCGGAGACCCACCAAAAAATAAAAATCCATCAAGAGATGTACTGTCCCACCTACTATCTGCCATGCATCTGCATCACTATCAAGGTGAATAGTTGGTGGCCGGCCCTTACACTGTGCACTGATCCCACCCAGGCCTAGGCTGGGCTCGACACGCCTGTATATACAGTTCGAGGCAACAGAGACGGTATCCCTCCCAGGCTGCTGCAACACACAGGGGTCCCTGAACAAGGGACAGAGAGCCCACCTGCGAATTCCTTAAACAACACCCCCACACACTATGGAGGGCCCTTCGGGCATGTGTAGGCTATGATCCGCGACTGCAGCCCAGCCAATGTCCTCCGCAACGGTCCCAGATGCCTTACTGCTGGAGGACACGCCGGACCTCTCAATGTCAGACAAACCGACCAGGGTCCTGGCAGCGATAAAACATTCCAGAGTCTCCTTGGACAAGGTCTCGGACAGCAAGAAGACCCTGTCTGCCATGCAGTTGCTCACAAAGGGCAATCAGTCAGCGATCCGGGATCGCCAGGGCTGGGTCAGCCATCTGGAGAGCAGAGCTGAGGACTAGGAGGGACGCTCCCAAAGGAGCAAAATCTGTATTTTGGGGCTCCCGGAGAGTATTGAGGGAACAGCCCGCCGCATACCTGAAAACCTGGTTAAAGACCTTCACCCTGGCCCTGGAACTTACTCTCTTCTATTCCATGGAGAGAGCGCATCACGTCCCAGCGAGGCGTCCACCGTCAGACTCCTCTCCCTGCCCCATGCTGGCAAAACTCCTGTACTTCGAGGATCGTGATGCTATACTCTGCACGGCCAGATGGGTGGGCCCCCTTTGATTGAAAGGCAAAAACATTATGCTGTTTTCTGACGAAACCCGAAGGGTTCAAGGCCAGTGCTCCTCCTTCATGGATGTCAAGCAGAGCCTCCTCCAGCAGGGGTCCAATACTCACTGCTGTTCCCTGCCCGACTCATGAAAATGTCTGATGGCACCAATGTCTTCATCACTGCATCACTGACCCGAAGGAGGCTTGGGACTGGGGCGACCAACACCAGGGAGAACCAGCGGTGGAGCGTGCCAAGCCTTCCTCAGGCCCCAGTGGGTCATAGAGCAGATGGCGGGGAAAGAAGGTAAGGCGAGACCCCCATCTCGGATAACCTCAGCCATCTCTCCCAACCTGGAACAAATCATTGCGAATCACAGGCAGGTCATACAGGCTGCAGCAAATCTGGGACCTACATCCACGGCTACAGATGAGGAGAAGGGTCCACATATCTTCTCTTCTGAAGAAGACACTCCCCAGTCTGATGACTCTCGCACTGGATCGCAGCCCCCCCCTGCTGGTGACACCGCAGACAGCAGATAACCTCATGTGACTCTTTTTCAGTAGACTCTCAAAGTTAATTGTCTCTTTCATAATGGCACTTTTCGATCTATACATAACACCATGATGAAACAGACATTTCCCAGACTGTAGATTCTTCTGATGAATCGCGGTTCCCCCCGCCCGTTGATGACACCGCTGGCAGCAGACACCCTTGTTTGAACCTTTCCATGTTGGCCCTCAAAGCTGATTGTCTCATGCCATAATGTGATTGTTTAGTGCATTCACAACCTCAAGGGCATTGCCATGACCCCCCGTTGACACCGGCCTATTCCATTATCTGACCTTCGAAGGGCACTATCGCTACACCGCTGCACACTGGCATCTAGCCTCACCCTCACACATTAAGGCACAACAAACATGCCTTGTTTGGGTGTACCACTGGTTGTGGTAGGCTCCCAGTACTGGGACACTTTGTTTCCCCAATTGATCCAGTTACCCTTGAATACTTTTCACCATACCCCTTCACAGCATCCTGGCGGGAGGGCTTTCCATTGATCCTTGGGCATGGGCAGGGCGGCATGGTAGGGCCCTGCAACCGGGACAAGGCTCCCCTCCGGTTTGCACTCTCAACACCTGCACATCACTATATCCCACAGTGACAGATGCTTCCTCACTTTGAACATCCGCGGCATGCACACCGCCAGAAAACGCTACGCTGTCTATTCGTATATCAAGCACCAGTGAGTGCAAATTGTCTTTTTGCAAGAGACCCATATCACAGCGGGACAACTAGAAAGCGTGCGCATGCATTGGAGGGTCCTTCTCTCTGCCACCACTTATTCGGCATGTGCTAGAGCTGGCCTGGTCTGGGTGTGACCTGGAGTGCCCTTTCAGGAAACCATCAATAGAGTAGGTCACTATGCACTCCTCGAGGGCCTCTTGGACGGCCGACCGCTTCTACTTGGCAGAGTCTACGGACCTAACACCAAACAGAGGGCCTTCTGGGATGCCCTTTCTGCCGAGCTCGCCCATAAAACCACGACACCATGGGTGCTGGGCAGAGATTATAATTGTGTGCTCTATCCAGGACTGGACAGATCCAGCCCCGGACAGATCCAGCCCCCTTCTTCCTCGCTCTTCCCTGCACGTGCAAGTGGACTACTTTCAGAGCTGGGCACGCCACTGGTTGCTCACAGGTGCGTGGCAGTCTCAACATCCCAAATCCCATCTATACTCCCTCCACTCCATTCCCCACAACCTGTGAGTGCGGCTTGACCGATTCCTCTGCTCTGCCCTGCTGATTTCTCCACACAGATTCTCTGTGACGAGTAGTTTCCAACCATGATGTACACATCATGGATCTCAAATGGACACGCCTGTCACCCCCACCCCAATGTGGCAGCTAACGCAATATTGTTTGGAGGACCTGGTGTTCTGAGATAAGAAGAGCAACCACATCCGATGGTATTTTTCTGAGAACCAAAACACTGCCTCCTCTCGGGCGAGGGAGTGGGACACCTTCGAGGTGGTAATTTGTGGAACTTGTATTCAACAGATTTCCGGGGTCCACAGGGTCTTGGAGAGGGACATAACCTCAGCTGAACGCACCCTGGTGGAGCTGAGCAGAGCAGCGGATACCAAAACCACACTCGTCACAAGGCTCGTAGAAGCGAAAACCGCTTACATCGCCCTCTTAAAAAACCTGCAACGTTGTAGCTTCATCTGCGAGGGAGACAAACTGGCAGGCTCCTGGCCTGGCTTATCTGCCAGGAGTCTGAGACCCACCCCATCACCGAAGTGGTCAACTAAGCAAGCATTACAGTTTGCACACAGGCTGACATACTGCAGTCCTTCTACGACTATTACTGGTCAGTCTATAGGGTCCCGCACAAAACATCGGCAGATCTTGCCACTGCATTTCTGGTGGGTATAGCTCTCCCACACATTACGGTCTCCACCAGGCTCTTCCTTGAAGCGGAGATCACACCTACAGATGTGACGCAGGCCATCCACGAGCTAGCCCAAAACAAAGCACTGGATGGCCTGCCCTTGGAGTACTATAGCACCTTTTCCTCACTCCTGGCACCGTGCCTGGCAGCAATGTATAATGCGGCATTAAACACTAACTCCTGCACTCACTTCACTAGTACCTTTTGATTTAACTTCCCAAGCCAGGTAGAGACTACACACTGCTAGCCTGTTATAGGCCCATCACTATCCTCAGAACTGATTACAAAATCCTAGGCAAAATCTTGGCCGATCAGTATGCCCAGATCCTCCCAGAACTGGTGCACACAGATCAAAATGGCTTTGTCCTTGGACGCAGCACTTCAATGAATATCCGTTGCCTCTTCCATGTACAGGACAAGGAACAAGGTTCAGTTCCCACAGTCGGCCTGCCTTATCCTTGATCTGGAGAAGGCCTTCGATACCCTAACGTGGCACTATTTGTTTGTAGTGCTCGCTCGCATGGGGGTTGGAACCAGACTCCTAGCCTACACCAAATTGCTCTACTCCCAGGTCCACCTGGGCTGCCTCATCTCAGCTCCCTTCACGGTTGGCCGAGTTACGAGACAGGGATGCCTGCTCTCCCCCGTCTGTTCACACTCACCATGGAGTCTCATGCCGTGTGGCTGCGTGGGAAGGGCCATTGGGTGGGGCATCCCACTCGCGGGTTGGACACACACAGTATCCCTATACACGGATGACTTACTCCTGCACATTCGAGACATAGAACCAAAGTCATGCCGATTCGGGACACCCTGGCGGATTATGCCAACATTGCAGGTCTTCAGGTTAACTGGGCAAAATTCTGCTCTTGCCAACAACTGCGGGACATTTATCTTGGGGACACCCGCCTCAATAGTCATGCACAGGCGACACGCTACTTGGGTGTTTACCTTTATCAGAGACCCCAGGACCTGTATGAGAGAACCTCCACAAAGCCCTGGCAGGAATCAGAATGCAGGTACATTTCTGGTGGTCTCTCACACTGGCCCCCATAGGCAATATCGCTTTGGTAAAAAAAGGTAATTCTGCCTCGTCTGTTAAACTCTTTCACAAACATCCCGGTTATACCACTGCGCGCCTTCTTCAGGGAACTTTACTCTATCCTATGCACACTCTTATGGGGTTCCAGGCTCAGAAGTGTTGCTCTCGCTCAGCTGCAGTTTCCACTATCCCAGGGGGTCTTGGGAGCCCCATGCTTCGAGGCATACTTCCTTGCAGAACAGCTACAATGGTAGTCCCGTTGGTCAGCTAGGCGTTACTTGGATGAAACCAGCATCTAATCTGGGCCCCTCCTGATCCCTGCAATCCAACGCCTACTCCTTACAAAGGCTGAACACACAGTTCCCTAGTCCCTTCAAGTAGCGTTAGCAAAGACATGCATGGCTAGAATACATCGACTCTCCCAGAAGATCCAACTGTGTGCCCTGAATCTGCCCCTAGTAGGCCTACCTCGCAACCCAGGTTTCTATACTGTGGGGGAGCTGAGGGTCTGGACTGACCACTCGGTGCTCACGATGGGCGACCTAATTGCCAGGGGCCATCTTCTCTGCTCAGTCAATTAGCCGAGGAGAATGATCTTAATGATCTTCCCCCGAGGCAGTTCCTCTTACACCGGCAGCTCAGTCATACATGCCACACCCTCTGGGACCTCTCAGAGGGAGAACCCGCTGGACACCCAGTGCTCTGGACAGTCCTGGCTATGGGCGCTGGTGGGTACCTGATTACCTGGCTCTACAAAGCCATACGTGAACTGATGGCTGCTCCCCTCATAACATTGTGTCAAAAGTGGGAAGATGAATTCAGGAGAGTACTGCACGATAACGAATTGGAGCAGTTGTTAGAGATCCCCAAAAAGGACTCTCGCAACTTGCACTTCAAACATATGCAGTTCTTCATCCTATACAGGGCCTACCTGACTCCGGCTCAACTCCACTGCTGGTTGCCTGAGACATGGTTTGAGTGTCCGCGCTGTCGAGCTCCTGATGCAGACCTCATGGACATGCTGTGGTCCTGCCCTGCTCTCCAGGAGTACTGGCACTCAATTTACACCATTCTATGTGAGGTCACAGAGTTACTAGACATCCACACATGGGAAGCATGCTCCCTGGGCATATATAAGTGCAAGAAGTGAAAGTACAGGCCAGCTTTGCAAACCTGGCACTACTGCTTGCCAAGCGCACTCTTACACGTCATTGGCGCTCTCTTGCGGCTCCCCTGGTAGAGGCATGGAGGGGGCCGGTGCAAAAGTGGAGCACAGCGGAGGAGCACACGCTCTAATATGAGGAGGTTCATCGGCTGTGCAGACAACTCATGCCCCCTCAGTGGTCCGCCCTTCCGGCGCTCTTCCTGCAGGAGGCAGGAATCAATGACCTACCCCCATGACGCACTGGACCCCTCCCATAGATGCAGCACACACCACCCTGAACAGCGTTGCACACGTTGGTAAGCACTCACACTACGCCTTTGCATGCATCTACACACCTCCAGCCCACCGGGAGACCCACCAGCGGGCCCTATGCCCAGTCGCCACACCACCCTATACATCCTTTCACTGATGCCAACCTGCCCGCCACCCTTCACCAAGACCTCTTCGCGCATCCCCAGTTACCCCACAACGATGCTTACCACAATAGATCAAAACTCCAGGTGGGGTAATCTTTAAAACACTCATGAATATCACACATAGCTACTTGTCCAGTGCGCATCAGATTAAATGCTTGGCTCTATCTTTTATACACTGGAATAATATGCTGTAAGATGTTGTGCATTACTGTTGTTTATGTTGCAAAACTCAATAAACTTTTATATGAATTTTTTTCTAAATCTGGGCATACTCATCCAATTTAGGGTGACACACTAAAGTATACAAAAAAGTGATGGATTGAATGTTTGAATTAATCACAGCCACTGGTAATCACACGGGCCACATCCTAATCCATTGTTATTTTGCACACCATGTCTCCTCAGTTAGGACCCAGCTATATGCAAATCAGTTTTGACCCTGCTCCAATTGGAACAGTCCAGACCAAACTGCATAGCCAGGTCCTCCCTGAACCGGAAAACAAGCAACCCAAGACTGTTTCACCCTAGTTATGGGCTCATCATCCTGGTACAGCTTGGTTCCAGTGACACAGTGTGCACAGGACCCACGTCTGGGCATACTCGTCCCACTTAGGGTGACACACTAAAGTATACAAAAAAGTGATGGATGGAACGCTTGAAATAATCTCAGCCACTGGTAATCACTTAGGGCCGCACCCCAATCCATCGTTATTTTGCACACCATGTCACCTCATTTAGGACCCAGCTATATGGAAATCAGTCTTGACCTTGATCGTACAAGAGGGCAAAACTCTAACTGATCTCATGTAGCATAATACTGTGGAGCCCAGGTGAAAGGGAGTTAATAATAATTTGGTAGCCCATAGCCTTTTGGCTGCACATGTTAGACTAGGTCCATTTAACAGGGCTTTGCAATGGCTGGTAAAATCATAACATTGTTGCAAAACACACTTGCCAGGGGCTTGTTTAGCAGATTCAAGCTCATAGTACTGTGCAAAAATCCAATGCCCCAGAAGAAAACAATGAGGGAGAACACGTCAAGCAGGAGTAATTCCTTACATCTTACATTGGCACCTCCTCATTAAGCTAACAAAATTCTACTCCCACAAAGTCACATCTTAATGCTCCTCATGCAGGGGCTGCACATTCATGGCCAAGAGACCGCTACTGTGAAATAATCTCTCTTTTCAAACCTATGCAATTCACAACATTATATCCTTTCCCCACGGTTGAGCACCTGGTTTCTCTAGCTTCACGAGTGAATGTCCAGCATCTCTGTCCTGTGGGAAACAGGTCAACTTGTTAAGGCTCTGGATAGCAATTGCTGCCAAAATTCAAAGAATTACAAGAACATCCACATGTCTTCCATGAAGGCCATTCGCTGGCAAAAGAGCATTAAGAACTGTGTGCCACTTTTGTCTAAACCACTGAAACTAGGGCCTCTGAAGGTAAGGAGAAACCATCATTTGGACACACCCAAATGGTTCTGGCTAATTCTAAGATGTGCTGCAGCAACAAATGATGGACGGAATGCTAAATGAATCAAACATTCACCCCTCCCAACCCCCACCCCCCATCAAGAGATCTGGGTTAAATCCATCGTTCTTTTGCTCACTATGCCACCCCAGTTTATATCCAGCCATATGCAAATCAGTCTTGACCCTGCTCCTCATGGGAACAGTCCAGCCCGAATTCTAAGAAAGAGCACTATGCCTAATAATATAACCTCATGACTTTACCCACCGTGGCAAGAGGGACAACAAGCATAACAACTGGTCCTCGTTCACTGAGAAAGGAAGAGCAGTGAAACTCTGTCAGCGCCTTGTGCCCTGGCAAACATTCCAGGTATTAGGCACTACACAAAGTAGTCATTACTAGTAAGTAGTACTTTATACATAGGATTCTGGCGATTGGTGGACGGTTAGGACATGTTATTAATGAGTTAAACCAAAGTGTGGAGTTAAGAGTTCAATACAAAATGTTTATAATCCTGTCTCAATGTATTCCCCGCCATTAACCTGCTTGTAGCTGAAGTCAGCAGTTTATACATTTCCTCCAGCTGTTCATAGATCAAAATCTGCACCTGTGAAATCACTTGCTGGAAGGTCATCGCTATGTTGCATTGTGCAGTGTTATTTGACAGCGCCTTTAAATAATTTGTATAGTCTAGGTCCATGTGTGATCTTTGACCCCTAAGAATTCACAACAAAATCTTTTCAGTTTCAACATTACGTGACCTTTGATCACCAAGCACATCTGAAGGAAGACCACCCTCTAAACAATAATCACATGTAGACAAAGCAAAAGCCTGGCCGTTCTCCCTGATCTGGGGCAGAACATATGCAGACAGCTTTAAGCCGCTGTACCTCACCTCTGTCTAGCGCCTAGAAGATTATCTGCCTTTTAATAGTTGTTCTGTAAAAAATCCCTTTTTGTGCCGCAAAACAGTAGAAAGCACATCATGACAACTCCCCTTCCCCCTCTCTTCCCCCAACTGATTCTGCACTATGAGAACATTCATCTCTCTCTAAATAAAAATTGCTCTTATTATGAAAACAAAAGGATCAAGAGTAGAAAAAAAGTCCCAGGGGGAATGCTGAAACGTATCCAGGGCCCAGAGTTCTGGCTACGGTGATTATAATAAAAGACCCAGGGTAATTTGTATGATCTCGCGCCATGACATAATTGTAACATTGAGCGGCAGGGCTGAACGCAATTCAGGACGAAGACTAGAGCTGGACAGCATCCAAGCCGACATGTCGATGGAATTTCCTTCTTTCCTTGCTCGAGTAGCTCCTCTGCTGTGAGGGCGGCTCGGACACATGGGAGCGGTGAAAGCACACGCATGTGTTGGCTTCTCTAGTGCCTTCTGCTAACGAGTCTTCCAGCGCCTCTTTTTGTGGGTTGCCAGCTCCATGCTGGCAGAAAGCTAGCGTCGCACTTGCATTTCCACCGTGGCATGTGAGGTCACTTGCATTTCCACCGTGGCATGTGAGGTCACTTGCATTTCCACCGTGGCATGGGAGGTCACTTGCATTTCCACCGTGGCATGGGAGGTCACTTGCATTTCCACCGTGGCATGTGAGGTCACTTGCATTTCCACCGTGGCATGTGAGGTCACTTGCATTTCCACAGTGGCATTTGAGGTCACTTGCATTTCCACCGTGGCATGGGAGGTCACTTGCATTTCCACAGTGGCATGTGAGGTCACTTGCATTTCCACCGTGGCATGTGAGATCACTTGCATTTCCACAGTGGCATGTGAGGTCACTTGCATTTCCACAGTGGCATGTGAGGTCATTTGCATTTTCACCGTGGCATGTGAGGTCATTTGCATTTTCACAGTGGTATGTGAGATCACTTGCATTTCCACAGTGGCATGTGCGGTCATTTTCATTTCCACCGTGGCATGTGAGGTCACTTGCATTTCCACCGTGGCATGGGGGTTACTTGCATTTCCACCGTGGCATGTGAGGTCACTTGCATTTCCACCGTGGCATGTGAGGTCACTTGCATTTCCACCGTGGCATGGGAGGTCACTTGCATTTCCACCGTGGCATGGGAGGTCACTTGCATTTCCACCGTGGCATGTGAGGTCACTTGCATTTCCACCGTGGCATGGGAGGTCACTTGCATTTCCACCGTGGCATGGGAGGTCACTTGCATTTCCACCGTGGCATGTGAGGTCACTTGCATTTCCACCGTGGCATGTGAGGTCACTTGCATTTCCACCGTGGCATGGGAGGTCACTTGCATTTCCACCGTGGCATGGGAGGTCACTTGCATTTCCACCGTGGCATGTGAGGTCACTTGCATTTCCACCGTGGCATGGGAGGTCACTTGCATTTCCACCGTGGCATGGGAGGTCACTTGCATTTCCACCGTGACATGTGAGGTCACTTGCATTTCCACAGTGGCATTTGAGGTCGATGCCTCCTGACTCTAAGGGGTTCATAATGTACACTGCTGCTGCAGCATACCTATGTGGATTAGGGCCTCGAAAAAGGCTGCTCCACCTTCTTCAGTTGCTTAAAAATAGACCCCATTACCTTCTTTGTCCGTCTTCTTCGTCCCAGTCCTCACATAGTGAGCATTTGGTCACCCTTGTACAGATTTCACCAATATATGCAAAGCAAAACCAAATAAAATGATGTCCCTGCTGATATGGGTGCCACAAAACTTTCCAGTCAAGTGACCTTTAAAGGAGGAGCATTGGCATGACTTCTTCCTGAACATACAAGCTTTCACTCAAAACAGCAATGTTTCTCCCTTCCTCCCCAATCATGTACTCCTTTTCTAAGGAGGGGGAGACGGAGGTAAAATGAGCACTGCGACGAAGAAGACTATAATTCGGAGTAATGAAGATAACCGCTAAGTAATTGAAGCATTTGCTTCTGCGTCCATCTCACTTGTCCCTGTCCTCACATAATCAGTGGCGTAACGAAACTTGGGCGGGGGGGGGCTGAAAAAGTATATGAAGAGGGCCCACACGCTCCGAACCCAGTCAGGAGCTCTCAGGCCTAGGGCCTGCAGCCCGTGCACAGTGCCGAGGGTGGGGGGCCAGGAGTTTGAGCCCCCGGCACCATGGGGGCTGCGGGGGCTATTATTACACCACTGCACATAATGAGCATATACCCGAGCTAATTAAAAAATGCTATTAGGAACCAGAAGACCAAGAGTGGGTTTATTAATTTAAAAGTGGCCAATACAAAACTACTATTGGGCTGCTGACAAAACTGCTTGTCCACATGATTAAGAAATCAACTCCCCCATTTGTTACCTTTAATGAGAACTAAAGTGTGTAATGTGAGGCCAAAGTATCTGTGAGGGAGAGCAATGGTCATTTTAACCCACCTACTTAAGTTCGAGTTAGAAGATCAATGACCCTTGTTAGCTAGGCCAAAGGTGACAAATAAAGAATCACTGTCTTAAAAGAGACTGTACTTTGAAGATACTCTGAAAGGACTCTATGAAGTTTCAGAGAATGCCACAAAACGTCCTATTCAGTAGAAGGGGATAGAAGTTCCATGGGCACCCTTCTCCTCCAATTACCCATAGCAGGTCCATCCCTCTACTGTCCCATAGAGGGCCTAGGTGGACCCTCTGGCCCTGGAGAGGAGAACCCACAGAGTCCCATCCAGGCTGTGTCAAGGGTTATCCAGCAACCCAGACAGGGGTCCGTCACTGTCAGTGCTCTGTGAATTCCATCTCCTCTCTCCCTCTCTCTTCTGTGCAGATGTGTTTAAGTGGAGGTGAAAGTTCCAGAAGGTAGGCACCCCTGTCCAATCCTGTGATGACACATCATCATTCCTCTCCTGCCCCAAACCTTCCAGCACAGCATTTTGGTACTGTTGGGACGGAGAAAGTCTTCTGCATGTCTCTGGAAAGCGTGCTTTCCCTGCATTATGCTGATCTCCAGGCAATTCACTTATAGGTTACTGTATGGTTTCTGGATCCCTACCTCACTGAGCACGGCAATCATACATGTCCACTGAGGGTCTCCCTGTTTACCTGGATTGAGACCCTAGAGCTCGGCTCTGAGGTCGAGGGGAGGCATGCATAGTACACCCCTATTTCCCAGAGAGATTGGCCACTGACCTCTCTACACAGGCTTTGATAGACTGACAGTGGTGGCAGCAATAAATCTATAGTCAGGGATACCTGTATCCATGTATTCTAACAAGGGTGGATGACTAGCCACCTTTCTGTTAAAGTCTGTGCAGTCTTCCATGTCTGTGGTCCTGTTGTGTTTGTCTACCTGATGTGTGTTTGAGAGCCCGTGGGTGTACTGGGGAAGGAGGGTGAGTTGAGACACTGTGTGTAATGTGAGCTGTTCTGCTGGACATTCCAGCTCCCCCGAGCCCCTCCCTATTCCTTGGAGAACTCTGGTGGACTGGGGTTAGCTACTAGCTCTTATCTGTGTTTGGCTGCACTAACTCTGCTAGGAGGGACCCTTTCTGCTGGGTGATGGTCAGGGCCCCCTGGTCTGGAGTTAATTAAAATTTCTCTCTGGGGAAAAGCCTGAGCTAGTACGTGGAAAGTCAATAGTTCATCCTTTGCATGCTTTGGACATGCAGTGAATATGCCACAAATGTGCCTCAGGATTGGACGGGCACCCAGGATTCAAAAGTAGCAGACCCTCTGATTGGATCAGCCTATTAATCAGAGGGGATAAAAGTCTGACCTTAGCAGTCAGTGGTGGCTCACGACTGGTCTAGGTTTCTGAAGAGACAACTCTACACTTGATCCATCTAAGGAAGCCATTCACAGCCCGCAGTGTGAAGGCAAGATAAGAGCTTGCTCACTGCATCTGGAACTTGAGGAAGTTTTCCCTCTGACTAATGGATTATGCTGCAAACCAGGGGCGGTTCCTCTATGGAAGCGTTAGAGGCGTTGCCCCCCTGCATTTGTTACACCCACACCCGTATTAAATGTAAAAACAAATGTTTTCAGAAGCGCTTTTTATTTTGTCTGGTGGTTGCCTTATTTTCCCGAGTAAGGACGGCGGGAGCGGGGCTTTCCAGGCTCTGTTTGGGTGAGGTCACTTACTTGAAGTGTGTAGAAAACTGCGCATGTCGGTTTGGACGTCTGCCTTTCACCGTCCAAACCATCATGCGCACTTGCAAGGCCGAGGCTTCTTACCTTCAATTAGTGTGCCGGGGCGAGGGGAATCACAGCTGCAGCCCATTTGGTCTCCTATGGAGCGTTGTATATGCCTGACCTAGCCAATCCGGGGCTGCTCAGCAGCCTCTGGATTGGCCCAGAGGGCGTGGGCAGGCCTCTCTCTAGTCCTGCACTATACACAAGGCATCGTGGGTGGGAGGCACAGGATATGGCCAATCACTGTTCATCTTTATTACAAAGTTCTGCAGTGATTGGGCATTATCTGTCCCTTGCTCTCGTCCCTCTTCCTGCCCAGCACCATTAGCCGCATTGTTGTGCATAACATAGTCGCAAGAGATATTCCCTCCTTACCTCGCACCCCACGTAGCCGTTGTCTTCAAGCTCCTGCAGTGGATTGCTGTTGTTGCGCCATCCCGTCAGCGCTCGTTGTGGTGGAAACAAAATGATAGGAGGTAAAATTAAATGAGGAGTTCAAGACTTTTGAATAAACATTCACTACTCTCCCACCGTCTGGCGCGCACCTGTGCGTGTCTAACCTCACTTCCTCTGCCACCCCCTCCTCTGAGCCCCTATCCACCCTATGAATGTTTACCTTGTTTTTACTCCTCCCAAACATTCCTTCCTTTTGCTTCTCTCTCCGCTCTCCTTTCCTCGTCCCTTCTTCTCCGTAGCCCCCCTCATCCTTTAATTTGCCAGCCTCCTCCCCACTTCTGAAGAAACAGAGGTAACAAGAAAATCCACCCCTCCCCACATGGAAGTCTGAGCTGCCGCCTCACTTCTGTACCATAGGCTACAGGTGAGGTATCGCCGCCTCCACCCCATTCTGCTGGGGCAACAACAAGCACAGTCACTCCCTCCGTGGCAGCGCACCCACTGTCTCCTCTCTTCTCCTGGGCAGCTGAACGCAGCCGAGGCGAGGACCACCTATCTGCAGCTCCATCCTATCAGCCTCTCCCAGGCTCCGACCACCCCCACCCACCAGCTAGGATCTCCCGAGGGCTTAACCACAATACCCACACTCAGACCCTCTTCCCTTCCTGCCTGGCCTCCACCGAGTTCTGGCAACAGCCCTGAAGAGGTGGAGGGCTGCATTTGCAGTCAGCTTACTCAGCACCCAGCTGACAAGGCTCGGGGGGGTTGTGGAGGGGTCCGAGGCAGGGCCAACATCACATGAGGTATGTGGACAGATCTCAGCAGCAGGTGCGATAACACACTGAGCTACCAGCTCGTGCAGATTACAAAGAGAACGGGATTCACACCGCAGATCTGTTGTCAGTGGAGGATAATAATACCAGTCTTTGCATTGAGCACAAGCATGGGGCGACTATTTTAGCTTTGCTTGTGACATAACACCCAACTTTCATGCCCCACCACTCTCTAAACTCACCAGCTGCAAATGAATGTGCCAATTTGAAAAGGAGCAAGGGCATCAGCAGCATCAGTCAGAGAACCAGCTGTTCCTGTGAGGTTTGTGGAGTTGGCTCTTTGAACAAGGAAATTGCAGACAGCTGCTCAAGATAAGGAAGCTTGCAGCACATCAACGGAGGAGAGGGAAACAGGGAAGCTTGATCCCAGTCCTGGAAGGTGAGATCACTTTGCCCAGACCCCTTCCCTGTGCTGTGGGAGCCTGTGTGGCACTTCCAGTTACAATCGGCAAGAGTGTCCCGTGGTACAGGCCCTCCACCTTCCTTTTTTGTGATATCTGGGGTATCAGGGTGTGCTGGCACTCTGACCAGCCACTACCCCCCTATTGCTAGCCAGTGGCTACTGGACTAGGGGCACTCCAATAAACTGTGCCAAGACATCAGGGAACTGTGATCAGATCCGTGACGCCACTAGAGGGGTGTCCTCACTCAGGACGGGAGGGCACTTCTGGTTCTTTGAGTGGCGGGTTAAGGGCTGATAAAGAACATTTGACTTCACGTCAAATGCTGATACTATAACATTTCAATACAAGAATTGGTATCATGGCTCTAGTGCTTGAGAGCAACCCTGTGCAACATGGTCTGTAATATGCAATGCTAATTGTGTGTCTCTATGTTAACTGTGTTTTTATAGTGCTTAGCATCTAGGCGCTATAATACTGTTTGGGGTCAGAACTCTGGCCCAGAGGGTTGTAGAGACATCTGGTTTTCACTGTTTATCCTAGTTTTATGTGTAGTATATTTCTCATATGTGTGTTAAAGTACTTTACTTTTATAAAAAGTAAAGCACTGACTTGACATTATTTTTATCAGCTGGTAGTACAGTGTGCACTGTATTCTAAATGTCTAACCCCACTTCACCTCCTTGAGTAGGCCTTGGACTGCTCTGTCTCGCTACCCTGAGATAGTCAAGTGCTGGAGAGGAGTACTTGGTTATCCAGTTTTGGGTCCACTAGTACTGAGGTCCCAGGACACCAGTGGGGAACACTCCAGTTGATGCGATTGAGGCACAGTAACCCCTGAGTGCCCTGGAGCCCAGGAATCTGGTTCTAACAGGGGAATTTCAAAATTGCGACTTGAAGTGGTTTCTTGAAAAACCTTCTCTGATAGTCTAAGCCCTGCCTCTAACTTCCACAACTGCTTGGTCCCTTCCCTCCAAAACATCAAAGGGGAGCCCCTCCTGTGAATGACTCCAGAGATCTGTCTTTTCCCTTTTTGTCCTCCTTTGGATGAGCCTTCCCGGGCCTGGTGAAGTTTAAAAGTAATTATCACATGCAGATTTCAGACCCACTCTTTCCTTTCACAGGAACAGGCCCAAGCACTTGTGAAATGGCTGTTTTGTATAGGGAGGCCTTTGATCCCCAGGAGGCCAACAGAATATTTAACTTGGCCCAGTATGGGAAACAAAAGCCTGGAATCTACTTAGAAGCTGAGTCAGAGAATTATGACAAGTCCACAAGTTCCAGAGGGAGTGCAGATATGACAAAAATGGCATTAGACCTGCACTGGGTGTCCATTTGTACCATAGTGCCAGTGTGTCACACGTCTCTAGGCCTAACTATAGCAAAACTGTACTTTGGTGCTGATTCTACCCTTAACGGATAATAAAGTAAGCACATACTCGTAGTGAAGCACTTCAACCTTACTCTATGAATGCCCACTCACATTATAAGGCCTACACCAGATCAGTGCCAATGCCTGAAGGATCCATTCTACGACAGGCTACCTATGTTGAGATAGTGGGATTAGCTGAACGGTAGTCCCACTCATGCTGCCTGCAGACGTGTGCACATGCGTGTGTGCACATGTTCATGTGCAGCCCACCCAGAGTCTCTTACTGTGAGAGCACTGACGTTTAGCACTCTCAATCCACTTTAACACACTGTACAGTGAGTGCGACTCACTCACAATAAAAGTCCAATAACAAGGTAGTCCAAAAAAATAAAAATCGAATGCTATTGTCTTTCGGATTACAATTGTGATATCCCGCTTTGGTACCTCCTCAATAATGTAAGAACTGGAAACGTAATACCCTTCTTTGCTGTAGAACTTACACACACATCCACCCTCCCTTTCTGTCACAACTTTGATTCTTAAAGCTTTGGAGCAACTTATGGGCGGAGTGTGGGGGGGGGTAAAGGAGTTTAAATAGGCACAAGCATGGTCACAGTGAGTTTTGGGAGAGATCATGTGAGGTTGTGGAGGAGCGACAACAAACAATAAGGTAAGTACTTGCACAAGGAAGCGTATTTGGAGTATTGAAGATTGCCAGTAGGGGACACGAACAGTGAGTTACGGCTATATCAAATGTAATGACATATGATGATGGCAGATATCAGCTAATGTAGTCCCACCACAGTGGTGTCACAGAAATCTTACAAGGCTTTGGTGCCTACAACAGATAGGGTCCGTCCGTTTTCTGAAATGTACTCAGATAGTGTGCTGGTGCTTTGTCGTGAGACGCAGTCCAGGTGCCTTACGCACTAGTTCCTCCCCTATTACAGCCTTCACCGTTCACACATCACACTCACATTCTGCATTTTCCCTACTCATCGGTGAACAGTGCTTCTTCCTTACTCACTGTCTGCACAAGGCATGCCGTCAAATGATCAACGGCACAACACGTCTGCCCACTCACTGTGTGAACAGTGCTTTTCCCTCACTCACCACATGCACTGTTTGCACAGCGCTGCTCCTGTAAACACTGAGGGCAGGACGCTGATCCTCACTCACTAGTGAAGAGTGCCTTTTCCACGCTCACCACATGCACAGTCTGCACATTGCTTGTCCCTGAATCATTGAGTGCACAGCTCCCCTCGCAAGTGCTTGTTCCCCCATCCTTGACTGCCCTATGCCTCACTCGAAATGTAAAGTGTTTCTCCCTCGCTCACTGTCTGCACGGTGCTTGTTTTATACTCAGTCTGCATTCTACTTCTCCCTCATCCTTCCCATTCACCTTCTGCACAGAGGTCCCCTCACTCCGCTAATCAATAATCACATTTCAACCTGGTGCTTACAGAGCCGACCCTTAATATGACTTGGAAAATAGACTTTCACACACACACACTCTCGCACCCCTGGCTGTACTCCCGCTAATATTCAATTCCGTCCACTATCTTGTGTGTTTGTGCATGTGCACATCCATGTAAGCACACTGAAAAGCTTGTCACAATGCAAAAGGCAAAACTATTGTCTTTGTCACTGTTATTTTGTTTATTCTGTTTTCCTTCTTTTCCATTGCTTTCCATTTGCTGTCCTTCTGTGTCCATGTTTCAAGCTCTGGTTGCTTTTGTTGGCAGTCTCGCCTTAGATGAAAACAACAGCTCAAATGCCCTGAACTAACTATTAAGGGGACGTAGAACATTTTCCATCAAGCTAAACACGGCACGGTCCTCAGCCCAGGGTATTCACCTCACCTCCACTCTCTGCTGGCATTCTCGGGGGCTTGGGAAGGGAGTGCCCTGCTTGAATCTGCCCTCAGAGTCACACCGAGAAGTGAGCACTTTCTCTCTGCCCTCAGAATGAAATTTCCTGTTCGGTGTCTAGACGAGCTGACGATGAATCCAGGGAGAGCCGGGTTTGTTTTGTCTGGTTTATTAGCTTGGCCGGAACAATGCAATGCACAGGAGGTGATTACTGCTCATAGCTGTCTGGGCTGCTGGAGGTCAGACCAGTTGCATAAGTGATGAATTTGTGTTTCAAGAGAGATGAAAAGCCAGCTCAATCTCCGTAAGCACATTCACCCCTGGCCCAAGGTCATGTAAAGGGTAGATGTAGAGTATAGCTCCGTGAAGATCATATTATGAAGAGCAGCACATTCGTTGTGTATACTCTGCATGGTACTGTTGTCTTACCATGCACTACATGAAACACACAAAAGGTGATGGGAGGAATGCTTGCAGTTTGTCTAACCACAGGCGATCGCTCGGGGTAGCATCCCAACCCATTGTTCTTTTGCTCACCATGTCACCTCAGTTTGGACCCAGCCATATGCAAATCAGTCTTGACCCAGCTCCTCATGGGAACAGTCCAACCTGAACTGGAAACAAGCATCCTGGGACCGGTTTCGGGGTATCACCCCTCATCAGCCAGGCTAGCTTGAATCCAGTGACACAGTGGGCATGGGACCCACGTCTGGGCATACCCATGCCATTTAGGGCGGTACATGAAACACACAAAAGCTCCGTTACCATGCACTACACCTTAGTTGCAAAGGCCCAGGTTTTTTATACATGGCTTGGGGTCAAGCCTGTTTCAAAGCACGCCAAGGGGCATGAGAAAGTTGAGAATTAGAACTCCTGGTTCCTCTTCCCCGTGATGGTGCCAAAGGTCAAAAACACCAATACTGCAGGATGCCATCTCTCCCTCGTTAAAAACGTTAAATCATCCCTCCCCGCAAGCCATTTTAAAACGGCTGTCTAAGCCCTTGTACTTTGGCAACTGGATGGTGGCAATGCATGCCACTGGACCTCCTTAAATGTACACACAATGGCACCCCTGAGATAATTCAACCACATCACCCCATCCTGATAGAACTGCACTGGCTCCCCTTGCATGCCTGCATTGACTGCAATACCAGCTGCATCATCTATAAGGCCACCATGAATTACATTCCTTACTTTCTGGCTGACAGACTAGCTGGGCGATGTCAACATACCCACAACCACAACATTGCCAGACTGGAGATAAAATGTAAGAAAGAAAAAAACATGGAAACAATCCTTTTATTTCTATGCAACCAGGATCCAAAACAACATTCCCGTAACCATCAAAAGTTCCCAAAACCGTCTCCAATTGAGGAAAGACCAGAAGACACAAATGTCCCTCTGCATGACCTTTCGACCATGCCTCTCTGCCTTGAGTGACCCATGAAGTAAGTGTCTGGTGTTTTGACCTTTTTTTGCCTCAATGCACACAGCATTTATGTGCACGCTGAAGACTACTTATCCATGGGTTTAGACCTAGAGTAAGAGTGAGTGCTCTGTAGGGGGTACTATGCATGCCCTTCATAGTGTGCATAACAACTGTTAGCTGAAACAGATTGCCCCTCCTGGACAGCTGGGACAGCGTGTTAATTTACACTGGCAGGCAAGCCCTTTTTACCTGTTCCCTTCATGGGGAGAGTTAACCCATTAATCTTGTGAATGGACCACCTGTCTAGTCTCCAGTCTTCTGCAATCTGGTCATTCACTGCATCTAGTGTGCATGGTTAGATATGTATGTGTCCTATAAGTGTGAAGGAGGATGGACATGAGTGACTGAGTCATGTATAACAGTGCCTTTGGATGCAGTGGAATCTATTTTGGATACCCACTGTAAGCAATATATATAAAATGGAGATTGAAGGTCGCCTGCTATGCTAGCAACGTCGATTACTGACATTTGTGAAGCTTGGGTGAATCCCCAAAATATATGGCGTGGTATGAATAGGAACAGTGTCTATTTAGAAGTTCAGGAATATAATTTTGTTCCCTTCAGGGGTCACCCATTCAGGTTGATAGCCAGTGTTGCAGGACAGGAGACAGGAGACAGAGGTGCCTTTAGAAGTAGTTAGTCTTTGACCCTGACCTTTCTTTATGTTCACCCTGGAGTGCTGCTCCCAAAAAGTTGATGAGTGTAAGGTTTGTAGAGTTCTCTCCATTTTGTGCCCATGTTTTGGGCCTCTTTAGGTAAGATATTACTAACTTGACCCCTCTTTCCTGCAGCCACTTGAAGGTAAAGATCACAACTTGTCTGTCTGGAGATGGATACATCAAGCGACAGAACAACCTCAAATCAGCCCCAGAACTGATCCTGTAGAATACACAAACTCAGTATATATTTTATAAGTATGGGACTGAAACCCCTATCAGAATGCCACAATTTCTTTCTGACCATTGTAGATGGCACCTTGTAGGGTATTGGAGTATATGTTGACATCCAAAGATGAGCCTTGAGAGCATAGTCAATCTTTTATTTGGCCTAAAGAACATTGTGTGGCGCTTCTGAGTGCGCTGGCATGACCTTTGCACACATTCACCACTGTGGGCTCGAGGTCCTGGAGGGCGGGCTCCTGGTGTCTACTTTAGCCCCTCCTATGAACCTCTAATCCATTGGCCGGTGCAATATCCCCCTTGCTCAGCTAACATTCAGGTGGAATCTTCTTTTGTTTGGCTAAGGGGGTTTATTTGGGCATGTGACCATGGCGGCTGGATCTGTGACTTAACTCTGGCTGATGGAGATCACTCTGTAAGCCCACTCGAATGGAGGAGAAGAGGCAGTGGCAGTGGAATGAAGGAGTTGGATGGGTTTCCCTGCACCGAATCATAAGGTAAACAGTCCCACTGAGGACCAAGCCAATGTAAAGACTGCCATGTACATTATATGAGCATGGTAGGCAAGGGTTTTGGTGTTGGCCACCCACCCTTACACACCCTAGGGGTTTTCCAGTCATGATTCTTGTTAAGCTCTATTGAGAGGGGTGGTATATTATTTGCAAACTGTGTTTTTCTGCACATTTGTAATTTGATAGGTGTGTGCATGATGGTTGCTAGTTTTTGTGCACTTAAATAGGTCTGTGTTGGTTGAGGTGTAGAGAAAATGATAAAGGGTGTAGGCCAAATTATTCAATTGGTAAAGTCATGCCAGATTCCATAGGGTAGATTTGTTTATTATGAAATGTTTTTTGGCAAAGTCAGTAGGCCTGTAGGACTAATTGTGAAAAACGTGTGCTAAAGGCAATACTGTGCTAAAGCCTGTAGGTAGCTATTTTGTTACATGAAATCTCACAGATAAACATAGTAGGCATGGGTTTCGATGTTGGTGACGCACCCGAACAAACCATTGGGATAGAAGATGCTCTGCAATAATCCTTATTAAGTCTCTTTGGAGAGATAGCATTTTGCTTTGCCAACTGTAATTTTCTATACATTTGTAATGGTGTGACTGTATGCCTGAAGGTTGCTCTATGGGGAAACGAACCCTCAGAGGAGTAGGCCTGAGTGTGTTATGGTGACAAGCCAATGATAATAGCTATAGGCTAGATTGGTGCACAGGGAAAAGTTATGCCAGAAGACATAGGTTTGGTCTGTATATTATGAAACCTTATGGAAAAGGCAGTAGGCCTGTTTTTTTGTGAAGAGCATTTGTAAACACCAGTGGGCCTCTGACAGTGTGCTGTTATCCCACAATGTTACAGGGTATTGAGAGGCATTCTGTTATATGTCATCTCATAGAATACCATGGTAGGCAAGGGTTTTGGGGTTGGTGACCTACCCGAGTATACCATAGGTATAAGAGATTTACACTATGATAATCCTTATTAGGCACTCTGCTAGGGATTTATTATTTTTTGACAACTTTAATTTTGTGCATATTTGTAATTTTATTAGGGTATACCTGACGGCTGTCTAGTGACCAACATAGTAGGTCTGAGTTGGTTTTGGTGTCAAGACAATAATAAGGTTTCCAGACCTGATTATTTATTAAGGAAAATTGTGATAAAGTCAGTATGCCTGAAATATTGATTGTGAAAAACATATGCTAAAGTCAGTAGGCATTTAAGGGTGGATTGTTATTACTCTATATTAAAGCTTACAGATAGGTATTTTGTTGCATCACAGATTACCATAATAGGCCAGGGTTTTGTGCTGGTTCCACCTTCTTTCAAACAGTGGACATAGAAAACTTGCATTGTCAGAATTCTTGTTAGGCCCTCTTAGGAGGGATAGTATCTTGCTTTGCCAACTGCAATTTTGTTTACTTTTGTAATTTCATGATTGTATGCCTGATGGGTGCATTGTGGGAAAGATTAAGCTCAAAAGAGGAAGCCTGAGTAGATGATGGTGACAAGTCAATGATAACAGTAAGAGGCCTGATTCATTCACTAGGAGAAGCTATTTCAAATGCCATAGATCTGTTTGAAAAGTTTTGATAAAGGTAGTAGGCCTGACATATTGTGATTGTGAAAGGCATCTATTAAAGTCAATATGTATTTAATGCTGGATTGTTATTTCTCTGTATTAAAGCCTGCGTTTAGGCATTTTGTTACATGACATGTGACAGATTACCTTTGTATGGAAGGAAATTGGAGTTGGTTCCTATCGCTGACAAACTCTAGGGGTAGAAGATTTGCAATTTAATAATTCCTGCTAGAATCTCATCAGAAGGCCTGACAGCTTTAGCTGTCTGCCAGGATCTTGTAATAAAAAAAGATTACAATACTACGTACATACATATGTATAAATATATATCTATATAGATACATAAAGGGACTTTAGGTGAGCTCCCTTCTGCCACTGGTCTGTCTGAGTGCCATTTTCACTCTGCTTCCATCCATGACAGTGTACTTACTCCATGGAGCAATGTTTCAGTACACATTAGTTATTGGCTATCTTGCCCAGTGAATGACAGCATTTTTATGATCATATGTGCACATCCACTGGCACTTCAGGGTCAGGCCTGGTTGGCCACTGCTTTATTTTTCAATTTTGTAGTTTATAGTTCCCTTTGATTTCTTTGCCTCTCTTTTTCTTTTCTTTTTCAAAAGGATACTGCAACTCTACCGACAGTGCTATCGGCTAACTTACTTGCCACTCATTTAATTTGTAGTGCGCAGTATCTCACATGACCGCTTCCTACAAAACATAAGAACACTGTGGAATGCTGTTGTCTATAGTGCAGCATTATTTTACCATTCCAAGACGACCAACATGTTGGTTCTGAATGTGGTGGTTGTGCTGAAACTTTAAAACAATAATAGCGTGTGTACAATTCCTCTGCAAGATAGTCGCCCATTGTTATGTTTAGTTTCGTAATTGCCAGCATATGCCCACTGTGTTTATATGGCAACGGGTTCTCTTTTTTCTACTGTATTCTTTTAATTCATCTTGCATATGTTTTTGAGTTTGTACATATGTTATTGTGTCAACTTGCATTCTATTGTATTCCATTCACTGGCTAGATTCGATGGAACTGCTTCCACCCCCAGTTCCTGTTGCAAGAATGTGGACATGTTGTATAGACAGCCATAAAAACATATGCTGTGGCATAAAGTCTTGGCACTGCGATCAGCGACACAGCATAAAGGTACTGGAAACCCATTTGTTTATCAATGCCTCCAACACACTCTTGTCACCCACAGAGAATATGGGAGAAATGACAGTGCTGTCTTACATTTGAAAGTATGAGTTATTGTCATATTTTGAGTGTACAAAGAGATGTGTAGCCCATTTCTGGTCCTGTATCCAGATCCCTAGTGCTGGTAGCTGGTTTCCACCCACACATTATCGTTGACTTGCAAAGAGCCAGTTACCCAGAAGTGATATCTCATCATTGTGTTTTATTTTATTGTATTGTACTGTAGCATTTATATAGCGCTTACTACTACATGTGTAGTGCTGAAGCGCTTACCCAAACAGGTAGCAAGGAGCACTGTGCAGATGTATGGCTCTAACAGTGTTGTGTCTTGTGAGCTTATATGGGAAATATTTGTGTCTTCTGTGAGTGACTAGACAGTTTTATTTCTCTTGAGTCACAGCACTTAATAGTGTGGTGGTCAGAACTTTGCTCAGAGAGCGCTCTAGGCGAAACCAAATTTGGCACCCCCTCTCACTCATCCTCTTTAATTGTCTATGTACTGAAAATTTGGGAGAAGTAGAAAGAAGGTGAGGTAGGCAAGTTTAAGGAGCATCACGAAAACAAAACAAACAAACAAAAAGCAGACCAGCTTGCAGAAAAAGTGTTTAAAAACAGATTTCTTTGGGCCTACGTCATAGAGAGACTGCTGTAAACTCCAGCCACCCTTCCAGAGGTCGGCACCCAGGGCGCGGACCCAGCTCGTATATGCTAAAGACCTGCCCTGGTGGTGGTGGGAAAAAGTGTGAGGGATAGAGCATGCATAATTTGTATTGACTGGACCCTCAAGGCACTTATGAAGAGACTAGGGTATATACACTAGGTGGAGTCCATCCAGAAGTAAGCAACCACTGGGGCACTGTTAAGCAACCGTGGCATAGGTGATCTAGCTTGTGGGGAGGTGGAAGAGGGGGTACCTTTGGGGGTGATTAAGCCGGATTCCAATCTGATAATTTACTAGGAACCCTCGGTCGACTGGACCTTTGTTACCTGCTGAGAAGTGTAAAGGGGAGAAACAACGTATTCTTTACAAGTTAACATGCATCAATTTAATAAAATTTCTAAAAGGACCACTGACTCCGATGTTCAAGTTTAGGGGTTTATTACAAAACCAAAAATAGCTGAACATACAGACACCTCAGAACGAGGTTGCAAAAATACAAAGGCACTAATACAAAGTCCATCCTACGCACCAATCTAATCCGATATAGCATGAAAAGAATGAGTAGCTCCAGAAACACTAGACAAGCAATAACTGCACCAACATCTATATTAGTCTTCATTGAAATCTGTAAAGAAATCCGTTAGTCTATCCCTACACTATTCTAAAGGGCATCCCTACTTAACTTTGCCCAAGCCAAATCATGAAAAGGTGTCAGCTCGTGAAGAATTCCTCTGAAGTACACTCATGTTGTGAAAATCCATCTAAGTCTCCATCCTAAGAATCGATCCCTTCCTTTTACCCTCTCTGCTCTTCTGTAAGTAAGTCCGTTTTTATATAGCGCAGCTACTCACCCTTACGGGTCTCAAGCCGCTGGGGGCCGGAGTGGAAATTAAGTGAGCTATTGCCCAGAGTCACATGGTGCTGAGCTGAGCTGCCGCCGGAGACGGGGATCGAACCATGAACCCTGTGCTCCGCAGTCAGCTGCCCTGGCCGCTGCACCACACCTCTCCTCTTCTATCTCTCCTCAGTCTGTCTCTCCTCTCCCTCACCCTCACTGGCACTGGCCCTCCTCCCACGGGGCACTGTCCCTAATACAAAATGGACCTTCGATAGGCCCGCCCAGGTAACACCTCTTCTGGCCAAACACCTCTTCTAGGTGAATTTCCACTAAAACTTGATGTCCTTTCACCTGCAACGAATGCATGAGAACGAAACAACCTTGCACGCAAATGAATTTCGCTGACCGTCTCCAAATGAGAGCCTCACCAGGGAAAAATACATTTTGGGCCTACATAAACCAGCTAACATAAGGAAATGAATAGGCCCTTCTTAACGCAAAGGAGCAGATACTCCATCTAGGCCTTTAACATCAACTTAAACACATTTAAAAGGTTACATCTGTAAGCACTATATTTCATCACGCTTAAACACAATTAATTACTAATGCGTGTGCAACTTCGACATGATGCACATTTAAATCTAATGCATTACGTTTCTTCTAAGCTACTTCATTAACATTTACAATAAACATTAAAGTTACACATTCCCCTCTAAACGCCACTTTACGTTTCTTGAGTGGCACAACTCAACCTAACATTTCATTTACCACTGATTATTACAACACGAATTCTAACTAAGATTAGCGCACACATAAGAATATATGCGGGTACAGACTACCTATGAATATAAGGTACCCCTACAATTTTCAGAATCTCTTCGCGCTCTATCAGTTCCCCCCTCTGATGACTAGTGTCATCAACAAAATCACAATTCCTTGGAGAAAGAACCGACCTAAACAGAGCTCGTAGCCATTCTTCCCTGTCGGAACCTTTCCAGATTCTTGATATTCTCATAATGACTGTCCTGCAGTCTAGTCCTCCTTACTTCTCTTGCCCTAAGGGACCTTTTGACCTGATTCGCCTGGTACCACTTATAGGCCCTCACAAAACCCCATAGGCAAATCACACAAGCCACGATTATAAGGATAGGTCTCAGAATGTAACCAAGAATACCTCTTCCTAAGCCCGCAAACCAACTCCCCACTTTACCAAATCCTTTTCCAACTTTCTCCCAAACGCCCTCTTCGGTCAGATCCTGGTTCTCATGATGAATCTCAGTGATGTTACTTATATACTTCTTCAGATCTTTACTATTATCTGGTATATAAGTACAGCACTCTTGCACTTTCAGCATTTTACAGACTCCGCCCTCTTTTGCCAATAAGACATCCAAAGCAAGACGGTTCTGCATCACCATTGTCCTTATCGACAACATCTCTCCATCCACGAGCAATAGTGATTTAGCTGTATTCGTCGACAATTTGTCCACCACAGTCGCCAGCTTTCTAATCTTCACATCATTCAAAATCATTCCTAAACCTGGTATTACAGCTCCAAAAATGTCTCCAATCACTCCTCCTGCACTTGCATCTCTCCTTACCCTAGAGTGTATTCCTCCCTCAAGGAGTCCCAGCTCCTCCACATGATAAATCTTAGGGAAAACAGCTGCCAGGTAACAAGTACCATACCAATTGGCAGGCAATCTCACATAAGCGTTTTTCCCATATACGAAGTATACTGTTGGCACCACTTGTACCGGACCCTGCAAAAAGTTCTTCGCTGACTCTTCCATGGTGAAAACGTGATCACACTCACTCTGTCCCACGTAAACCTTATCATAATAGGTCTGGACACGTTTCACACACAACTTCCCTTTTTGCACCAGATCTAACGCTATAGGGCCATAGCTCCCTTTCGCTCTGTGAGCTAACTCCTCCTTCGTCCAATCTAATGGACTTTCTCCAGTGTTACGTGTTTGTGTTAGCTGTCTATATCTATCCTCTACCTGATCTACAAACTTCTTTTCTATCTCTGTTAGTGAACAAGTTAGGTTATGTCTATGGGCATAAGCTGTATCTAGTGATGCAGTCGGTATGAAATACTTCCCAATTCTATCTTCTTGCTTGTAATAATCATACTTGTTCAGGCGCTTATATGCTAGAACTTCTGAAAGCACCGCGTCATAATTGGAAAAGAAGTATTCATAATGACCTCTCCCATAAAACCAGCAACAAACTACATGAAATCCCATAAGTCAACGGAAGATGATGATATCTAATACCCTCATCCACTGACGCAGGCAATTGCATACACACATAACAATCACTCACATCCATTGTTTCAAAGTATTCGTATAGCAGCTTGGCATACGCGTTAAGCTTAAAATCACTTCTAGACAAATCTACATGCAATCTACGACTATTTTGATCTAGCATAGCCTTTTCAGCTCCAATGGTGTCCTCTTTCTTGCTAGGTGTAGGTGTCCCTTTCACCTGCATGACTTCTGGCTCATGTGAACTAATAACTGACACTATAATAACTATAACTATTGAAACTATCACTCCCACTATGGAAGTACCTATCACACACTTTGATCTATGGTTCGGATTTCCAGACTCCATTTTCTTGTTAGTCGTTTAATTTAGAGGATACACAAAAGTCTCTTTTTTCCACCTCGGTTTGCTGCTCAAAAGTTCAAGCAAAGTTCATTGGAATTCTGGAAATTCGTTCAAAGTTCGATTTTTCCAGATTTATTTATGCAGTCCAAAAAGACTTCCCTAGCCCTCTTTCTTCCTCTATTGAAAAAGCCCTAAATGTATTTTTCTTCCACTCTGGCCTAGGTTATCTTCTTTAGAACACCTATTTACAATGCACAGTTCATTCACAATCTATGATAAGTTCAGATCCGATTGCAGCTAAGACATGTTGCAAAATCTCAAGACGAACATCTACCAGTTCATGAGGTGATGCTTCAAATCCAAACGTTGGGAAAACTAATTTATGCAATATCAAAATTTGCACCTTGCTCAAAACTGGAGGTTTTGGGACCGTGATTGTCAGCACTCCTTCAACTTCCAGTCCTGGAACTATCAGTCCCACATCAATTTTCAGTAGAGGATTCCTGCTGATCACTCGCACGGACCTCAGCCTCCCGGAACTCACTACTCCCGGCATCAGTTACTGCGTAAGTCCACTCCGGGGCAGCGTATCTCTGGCAAGGCACTCTTGTCCTTCTTGACCTTCTCAGTCCTTCTCGGTCTTGCTCTTCTTCGCTCACTTCTGAGTCAGAAGTCTCGGACACAGGGGCGAGATCTCTCTCAGGGGCCAACCTCAGATTCAGCCTTCTTTGTCTTTCAGGCCATGATTCTTCTGCTCGATCAGCCCTTTTGCCTTTCTCTCGAACCCTCTGCGTACCACTTTCTGCGGCTGAGTCTGACTCTATATTACCCGCATTGTTACCTTCTCCCTCAGAGTCAATACCTGGGTTGGGTGTAGCGTAACCCTCCTCAGCCTGGTCTGGTGAGCAACCAGCTTCGTCAGCAACCCTCACAGCTTGGCTTGTCCTTTCTCGTGGCCCTGCCGCCACAGCTGGATTTTCATTCACGAGAGGAGCTGTCTGTTCCAAGGGTTCTGAAACTCGACGAGTATGGGAAGCATGTATCCAATTTGGCAATCCTCCACACTTCACCGCTGTGTTCGTTACCAGTATCACCTGGTAAGGGCCTCACCACCGAGCATCCAAACAGCTCTTCCTCACGTGCTTCCGGACCAGTACCCAATCTCCTGGGCACAGGTCGTGGCAGGGATCTCGTGAAGCCGGAACAGCAGCAGCATCCACCTGCTGAGACATAGAACGGACCACATCAGCTAGTCCTTTGCAGTAATCAAGGATTAAGTCATCAGTGATGTTTATCAAGGCTGAATACGGTATTGCTGCTAATCGCTTCGCCCTCCCCATAATGATTTTGTGCGGGGAAAGACCGGTCCTCCTATCTGGGACACTGCGAACACTCATTAACACTAGAGGCAACGCATCAGGCCACTTCAGAGATGTAGACGAACACACTTTCGCCATCCGTGCTTTCAAGGTTCCATTGGTCTGCTCCACTATCCCAGAAGCCTCTGGTCGATAGCTACAATGAAGTCTCTAATCAACATTTAAAGCCACGCAAAGCAACTTCATGATGTCACTGTGGAAGTGTGTCCCTCTATCTGACTCCAACGAAGTTGGAAAACCTAACCTAGGAATCAACTCTCTCAACAATAGCTTCGCTACTGTAAGGGTGTCACACCTTCGTGTTGGATAGGCTTCCACCCAACGTGAAAAGACACACACCACCACTAAAATGTATCTCAATCCGTTACACTTAGGCATCTCAATAAAGTCAAGCTGTATCCTATTGAAAGGTCCTCCTGATCTCCCAATGTGACTCAGTGTGACCACAGTCTTCTTTCCAGCATTCATTTGTTGACAGGTAACACGCCTGTGACACACTGCTTCAGCAAACGCACAAAACCATGGATTGTACCACGTTTGTCTGAACACTCGCACCATCACATCTCTTCCTAGATGTACAGCACCATGAATTTGCCTTGCCATCAGGCTCAATAGGTCATCTGGTAACACTGCTCGACCATCACTTGAAACCCAAATTCCATTGTCTCCCTTCTCACATCCTGATCTGACCCATACATCCCTTTCCTGACCTGGAGCTCCTTCCTGCAGGCTCTTGAGATCTTCCCAAGTGTCTGCCATGGCTAACATCATGTTGAGCTCGGTTCCCTCTTGGCTCTCTCCAGTGTAATCTCCAGTAAATATGCACCCTTGTTCAGCGCAGAAACGTGCAATTTCATCTGCGTACTTATTTCCAACAGAAACAAAGTCCGTCCCCCTCCCATGTGCAGTGCACTTTACCACTGCAATTTCCCTGGGAATCTTCTAACAATCTTCTAACAATCTTCTAACAATCTTCTCACATAATCTCCATTCTGATGGGAGATCCAGATGAGGTCAAGAAACCCCTCTGAGACCATAGCTGTCCAAAGTCGTGAACCACACCAAACCCATATTGGCTGTCGGTATAGATGGTGATTCGGATCTGATCAGCTGCCAGACAGCCACGAGTCAAAGCAATGATTTCAGCCACCTGTGCGGAGTATACTCCTTCCAGGCAAGCAGCTTCAACCACTCCAGTAATGGTACATACAGCAAATGCTGCTCTCAAATGACCCACATTGTCTCTGAGACATGAACCATCGACAAAGAATATTTCATCAGGGTCAGACAGAGGTTCATCAACAATGTCGGGTGTTGGTTTGGTGCAAAGTTCAGTCACATCAAGACAGTCGTGGTCTTCACAATCTTCATCATCTACATTTGGCAATGGTATCAATGTAGCAGGATTTAAAACAGAACACCTCTTCAGAGTCACATTCTCCGCGGCAAGTATGACTTGCTCGTAGCGTATGAGTCTATTGTTCGTCAGGTGCTGTGTTTTAGTCCTTGTCATCAACAGTTCAACAGAATGCGGAACATAGACAGTCAGAGGATGACCCATTACAATGCTTTCACACCTTTCAATGCTGACACCTGTTTCAGCAACGGATTTGAGACATCCGGGCAACGCTGAAGCTACTGGATCTAAAGTAGCTGAAAAGTAGGCAACTGGTCTACGGACACCTCCATGACTCTGAGTCAGGACTGACAATGCGCAACCTTCTCGATCATAACAGAACAGTGAAAAAGACTTATTGTAGTCAGGCATTCCCAGAGCCGGAGCACGACATAATCCCTCTCTCAACTCCAAAAACACAATCAGACAGTCATTGTCCCATGGTACCGGATCACTTACATCCTTATGCATCAGTCTCTGCAGAGTCTTCGCCTTCAGCGAGAAACTGGGAATCCACTGGCGACAGTAACCAACCATTCCGAAGAACATTCTGACTTCCTTCTGAGTGGTAGGCACAGTCATGTTCATGATCGCCTCAATTCGATCTGGCGACACTTTTCTCTTGCCTTTCTCAATTCGATGGCCTAAGTACTGAACTTCACTCAGACAATACTGCAACTTGTTCGGGGACACCTTGTGTCCATTTTCACCTAAATGATTCAGTAAGGCAATCGTGTCGATCCTGCAAGCATCCTCCGTTTCGGACGCGATGAGGAGATCGTCAATGTACTGCACGAGAGCAGAATTCTGTGGCAGCACAAGACTCTCAAGATTCTTTTTCAAGATCTGATTAAAGATTGATGGACTCTCTGTATAGCCTTGAGGGATACGACACCACATTAACACACGATCTCCCAGACGGAAAGCAAATAAAAATTGTCTCTCCTCGTGCAACGGTATTGAAAAGAATGCTTGGCACAAGTCAATCACCGTGAACCACTTGGCTTCACATGGAATCTGGAATAGTATCACTGACGGATTCGGTACCACTGGACAGCATGGAACCACAATCGTGTTGACCTTTCGCAGGTCTTGCACGATTCTGTACTTCCCACTTGGTTTCTGCAATCCCATAATGGGTGAGTTACATGGACTGCCCATTATCTCCTTCAGGATTCCCTGCTGAATCATGGATTCGATGACAGGCTTTATCCCTGCAATCGTTTCAGGCGACAGATTATACTGAGGTGTTCTCGGAAACTCAGCATTTTGCTTGACCTGGATCCTAACTGGCTCAACACCTCTGATCAATCCAATCTCCTCTCTTGTAAAGTCCCACACATCCAATGAAACAGAGTCTCTCAGGTCAAGTGGAAGCTCTTCCACTGTCAACACAGGATACATCTCTATGCAGAAATGCTGATTTGCAACCTTGAAGGTGGCATTATCATTATTTGTCTGTAATTCCACTCCCTTTGGGGTGCAATAGATGGTACAATTCAATTTGCACAACAGATCACGTCCTAGCAAACAAACTGGACTTGAGTCGCACACAACAAATTGGTGTCAATCTCGAAAAGTTCCTATTCTCACAGGAATCGGCTTGGTCAAAGGACTATTCATCTTTTTATTTGCCACTCCTACTACTTGGATTGATTGTCCCGAGAGGGGTAGGTTGGGAACTACTGCAGATCTTACAGTAGAACGGGTAGCACCAGTATCAACCAAAAAGGTGGTGGGATGACCGTCAACATCCGCCTCGACAAACGGTCCCCTCTGGTCTACCTCTAAGACTGCCCCAAGAGCACAGTCTTCCTCCCCCCTCAGGCACCGTCATGCCAACGGGTCTGAGCTGTAATCATCACAATCCTCGAAAAGGGGCATCTGCTGGTACGTTCGATTTCCCTGTGGAATTCTCGGAGGTTGCGGAACTTGCGCCTGCGGGCACAATGTCCCCCCTTGCATGGACCTGGGTCTCGTCACTGTATTGACGACCTCAGATGCCTGCACTGTCTCTCCCTCTTGTTGCACTTGGTTCGCTGGATTCGATCTACACTCGCGTTTCCAATGCCCGATCTTGTGACAAAAGTGACAAGCAGTTGTCTTTTTCAGTGTTGCCACATCCATCCCTGTCTTAGGGTCTATAGGTTTCCCCCTTCCTGGACCCTGGCCATTCTGGGTCCCTCCTTGATTGTTTCCCTGTCTTCTCCCTAATGTCCCTCCACTTGGCTGTGTCTGCATGATTTCCCTGTCAGCATTTTGCATCTGGATTAGCATTAGCTTATCTTTAAGCTTCCTATGTTTCGAGTCCACTTCATCGCTGCAGTACCTGGCGTACCGCAGTATCTCGTCCACTGACTTGTTCTGCCAGCAGATCAAATGCTGCTGAATCATGAAGCTGATTTCTGATCTTAGACCCAAGACGAACTTAGAAACAAACTGTCCCATGTCTTTGGGGTCTAACGTGTCTAGCCCACTGTACTGCTTAAAGGTTTGTAAGAGCCTCTCGTAATATTCATGTACGGACTCTTTTGGTTCTTGAACAGTTCGATCTATTTTAACCCAATCAATATCCTATGGTGAGATTTTGGATTTCAACCATGTAATTACTTGCTCAAACTTTTTCATAACAATTGGTGAAGGACCATTGGTAAGCATATCCCTGTCTGGTTCGGAAGTTGGCCAATCAACTGCAACTTTACAAGCTGCCCACAAATCACTTGGTACTACAATATCAAACAGTGTATTCAAGTCAACCCACAACACCTTCGAGATTTTAACAAAACGATCGACCTGTTTGTACCACTCGACAGGCTTCTCCCTCAGCCGAGGAAATTCGTTCGTGAATGCTGCCAAATCACATCTACTCCAAGGCACATGCACACACCCTCCATTCTGTACCTCTCGCAAAGGATAATTCCCTACTCCTGTCATCCCCCCTCCTGGAGGCGGTGTCTCTCCTATACTCTTTTTAGTGGTTTTCTTTTTGGACCATCTTTCCTCCCACTTGTCAAGCATGCTCCATGCACGTATCCCTACAATCAGTTCTCGAATGAATGTGAGTCCTTAGCCCTATCACTCTTTTCTCTTCCAGTTCCTGGTCACTGTACTGTAACCTATGGGTTCCCTGCAGTGTCTTAGACTTGGATAGATCCACCTTGTGTCTTTTCGCCAACTCTGTCAGTTTCTCATGTGCTAACCTCGCCTTGCAGGTCACATCTTTTGCTACAAACAGCAACTCATCGGTCCATAAAGCTCTACTCTTTCCAATGGCAGGTTCCCGCTAATTATCTCATCTACCTCAGCTTTTAATCTCATCACGTCCAGCATCTTTGCTCTTATAGCAGTTTTAAGCATCCCTCGACTTGATGTACCACTTGATTCTCCATTCTCATTGTCCTGATTCTCACATTGGTTCCCTTCCTCTATATTCCCTAAGACTGGTCGATTTCCTGTGTTCCCGCGATCCCAGTCTCCTGTCATCCTATCATTAGGGTTTCTCACTGGTGGTTCCCACATCTTTATGTCAGATCTCGAATCGGCCAAAGACCTTGGTCTCGCCGTTCTTACCTCTATCTGTCCTCTAGAGGAGTCTGCCGTGGCTGGCAAAGGAGTACTTGATTCCACGGGCCTCGGAAGGTGACCTATTCCACTCACTATGCCATTCCCTCCAGAGCCAGTCCCTTCTCCTGCTACTGATCGTGCTAAACTTCCATTTCCTGCTTGATCTGGGTCATATACTGACACTATGGGGCCGATGGTAACCGGTACTGTAAGAGCATCCGGTAGCCTTGTAACAACTGTAACTCCATTAGCTTTGATGCTTGCTGGTGTGTGTGTTCCCATCCCTTCTGATCCAGTTGATATTCTTCCGACTACTCTCGCTCTAGGTTGAGTCTGCGAATCTCCAGTTCCCTCCGCTGATACTGCCTTTCCCTCTTCGGAATCTGGATTATATGGAGGTGGTCTTTCTGATAGCAATCTGTCTAGCAAGCTGTCATCTGTGTCACTATCGTCTTCCTCACCCCATTTCTTCTGGGCCTCTCCTACGTTTATCAGCAACAGGAATAGCCTATCCCCTTCAATAGTTTCCACCCTCCGTCTCTTCTCCAATGCGTCCCATCGCGCATCCTGAAACGCCCTGATTGACTTTTTCACTCTTTCCTGGCTTCTGTCTCTTTTCCTATCAATGCGCTGCTCTTATCCATGCATGTAGCACCTCAAACTGTGTTGGTCTGGGTAACGGTCACAATGAGGACATCACCATTTTTAATTTGTACAACGCTTCCAACCTGAAAGTGCCATAGCGCGGAATAGTCAATTCTCCCTCATGTTCAGTCATTTTATGCCAATTTTCAAGCCAAATTATAGTATGCAATCCCACATTCGTAGCCATGTAATGGGCTGGGGTATCCTCGGGTGGAGCTTCTTCTCCCCCCCCAGTAACCACTCGTCTGTCTCCTCTACACATATCTCGTAAAACTTTAAAATATTTCATGATAATCAACGTTTTCTTCTCTTGTTTTCACTCTTCTTCCTGATGACAATCCACCAATCCTAGCGTGGCTTCACACCAACTGACCTATCACAGCGCGAAACTCTCTGACGTCACTCTTCCTCCTCATGCAGAAGTTCCCCTCCGTTACAATTCATCTCTCGCACACTCACGCGTCTCACTTATGCTCTGAAATAACTGTTTGTCCACCAAACGACCGAACAGTTACTTCTCTGACTGTCTGTCCACAAAACGACCGGACAGTCTCGTAATTGTCGACCTCAACTCTGGCAACCGTCTGTCCGCGAATGACCGGACAATTGCCCCAGACTATCTGCCCACGAACGGCCGGACAGTCATGTACTTAATCGATAGGATCCAATCACTCGATGTTCCACATGCAGTAACCCACGACCTGCGTCGGTTACTCACGCACTCGCACACACGCTTCCCTATCACCGGTGGGTTAGTCAACAACGTCTCATGACTCCCACAATCTCTGGTCAGACAATTTCAACTCTTCTACACCACAATCTCTTATCCCGGGATATCAATAAATCAAGTCTCATGGACCACACGTGTTCGGCCCGAAACCACAATCACTCGACTCTCATTCCAACTCCGCAAGACATCACACAATCAAAACAACACCGCAATCTAACAGACACACATCCCTGTTCATTCTCACTCCACCACAAACTGCTGTTTCAGCCGCACCATCACTCGCCGTCGATTTCCATCAAACGCCGTCGTCCTCCGCTCACAATCCATTGGATAACCATCACTTGGGCTCTATGGGGATTCAATGACTACCCTCCTCTACTTCTCCCCTTCCTACAGAGGTAACTCTTACTCTGCTACCAACTGATTAAGCCGGATTCCAATCTGATAATTTACTAGGAACCCTCGGTCGACTGGACGTTTGTTACCTGCTGAGAAGTGTAAAGGGGAGAAACAACGTATTCTTTACAAGTTAACATGCATCAATTTAATAAAATTTCTAAAAGGACCACTGACTCCGATGTTCAAGTTTAGGGGTTTATTACAAAACCAAAAATAGCTGAACATACAGACACCTCAGAACGAGGTTGCAAAAATACAAAGGCACTAATACAAAGTCCATCCTACGCACCAATCTAATCCGATATAGCATGAAAAGAATGAGTAGCTCCAGAAACACTAGACAAGCAATAACTGCACCAACATCTATATTAGTCTTCATTGAAATCTGTAAAGAAATCCGTTAGTCTATCCCTACACTATTCTAAAGGGCATCCCTACTTAACTTTGCCCAAACCAAATCATGAAAAGGTGTCAGCTCGTGAGGACTTCCTCTGAAGTACACTCACGTTGTGAAAATCCGTCTAAGTCTCCATCCTAAGAATCGATCCCTTCCTTTTACCCTCTCTGCTCTTCTATCTCTCCTCAGTCTGTCTCTCCTCTCCTCTCACTCACCCTCACTGGCACTGGCCCTCCTCCCATGGGGCACTGTCCCTAATACAAAATGGACCTTCGATAGGCCCGCTCAGGTAACACCTCTTCTGGCCAAACACCTCTTCTAGGTGAATTTCCACTAAAACTTGAAATCGGTCCAACGACGGTTGAAGTGTCCTTGGGTCTCAGGCTTCTTCAGCGCATCTTCCAATTATCAGCATTCCTGGAGACTTTGTAGAGGATCTCCTCCATACCTAACTCCTAAAACAAAAGCATTATTCTAACTAACGAAGACGATGTCCTTGCACCTGCAACGAATGCATGAGAACGAAAAAACCTTGCACGCAAATGAATTTCGCTGACCGTCTCCAAATGAGAGCCTCACCAGGGGAAAATATATTTTGGGCCTACATAAACCAGCTAACATAAGGAAATGAATAGGCCCTTCTTAACGCAAAGGAGCAGATACTCCATCTAGGCCTTTAACATCAACTTAAACACATTTAAAAGGTTACATCTGTAAGCACTATATTTCATCACGCTTAAACACAATTAATTACTAATGCGTGTGCAACTTCGACATGATGCACATTTAAATCTAATGCATTATGTTTCTTCTAAGCTACTTCATTAACATTTACAATAAACATTAGAGTTACACATTCCCCTCTAAACGCCACTTTACATTTCTCGAGTGGCGCAACTCAACCTAACATTTCATTTACTACTGAATATTACAACACGAATTCTAACTAAGATTAGCGCACACATAAGAATATATGCGGGTACAGACTACCTATGAATATAAGGTACCCCTACAATTTTCAGAATCTCTTCGCGCTCTATCAGGGGCTAAAACATATAGGCAGTTACATCTCTCCATACTAGACAGAGGGGCAGCGGGGTGCTATGTGCATTTACACCAAAAAGGTGTATGATCACACAAGGCAAAGAAACTGAAATGACACAAAATGCAAGGCAGGGATACCATCAAATGAGCAGAATAATGCCAAACGCGAGGAACAAGAGATGAAGCACAAAAGGAAGTGGGTGGTGAGGAGCCATACAGTTGTTATGAAAGGGATAGTGTCTAATGTTGTACAGATAAACCTTAAGGAAGAGTAATCAAGATTGGCAAGACTTCATCTACTGCTAGGCTGAATTTGTGGGCAGGAGTTCACACCCCAATTCCCCTCTCAAGCCCCAGCATGTTCCCAAAACCAGATGAGCACCAATCGGGTGAACCCTAGTTAGGACGTGGCTCAGACCTTAGCCAGAATGACACCATGCACATGTAAGGGAAAGGCACCAGTGCTTGGTAAGTTGCTGGTTAACCTCTAAGGGCAAATAGTAAAACATGTAGTGAAAAGGAAACTTCAAAAGCTTTCTTTCTATCTTTTTGTAGTTTTATATAGCACAAAGTGCTTTACACGAGCCCCTGTTTCATTGCACGAGGACACATTCATGTTAGTTTGTTTTGGGTACGGTGAGATTACATGATTTGCCCACAATCACAGAAAGTTGAGTGGACACTGAAACTCCAGCCTGGTTCTCCCAGTTCCATAGTCGGCAGCTCTGGCTGTTACGCCACCCCAATCCTCCCCCAACCCCACCCCCTACATCCCTCTCCTGAAAAAGCGTTAGCTAGGACATCAGCATGGGAGAGATATAGTAGGGCTGTTTTTTTACAGTCTTTGCATGACTTCTCTGATCTGCCAGCCTTTCAACAACACGGCTTCTATATGTCTCTATAGGTTAACTTTCATTCTGAGCTGCTCTGTTTGGTCTCTTCCCATACACCCTCCACATTAACTCTACTCTCACCTTGAACCTTTTGGTGCAAGCAATAGTAGCCAAGACAGGTATGCGTCATAGAGCCAGTCATAGTGATCACTGTTGCGATCTTAACATGGGATGGACATAGCCACAGTCCTAGCCGCCTCTCAAGGCATCAGCCTGCTGAGAACTTCTCTAATGTCCAATAAATGAGGCAACGGATCACTGCAGAGAAACGTTGGCGCCATGAACGTCCTATGGCTGAGCTATGGAAGACGAGGGGCCAGGCGGACGCAAACGGTGGTGCAGAAAACGCTGCTGAAGCTCTCCACGTGTAGGACGTCTTCGAAGCAGCGGTGGAACCGCCCAGGGCCTGCACGTGTCACGATTACACGTGTGATCTGCCCACGATTGAGGCAAGCTTCAGGGTAAAAATACTAAATTGTCTACAATGTGACGCTTGAGATCATGTATTTTGTCAGGAAATGTTATCAAGTTGCTAACAGCAATGGTGAAACCTGCCAGAAGACTCCTCTTCTAATCTTGGCTTCTACGCGTGATCAAATTGTCTGACCCTGGCCCAATTATTTTATCTCCCACTCCCTGCACGTCCGCTCACGAGCAAAATCAGGATGAGCGCCCGTAATAAGAACTATATCATCAGGGGAAATGTATATTCTAGTCTATCACTTGTCAGTTCACTACAGTTGTGACGAGCCATCATTTTGATGCAAATCTCTGTTTTGACGGTTACTTTGTTGGCGAGCTCCTGCGCGTTTTTATTAGGCCAAACGTTGCTTATTTACCCAGCCAGCTCGGTGGGTGTGAGCAGCGTCTGGTGGGAGTGGGCCTCTCGCGGTTCCAAGAACGCTCTCTCCTCTCGCTGGCTGCCTCTGACTGTTTACTTCATGACCCGCGCAGCTACCCCGAGAGCGAGGCCTGCATCCTCGCGCGTTGTTTTCCTTGGCAGCGCCTCGCGTCGCCAGCTTAGCGTCTCTGGCGTTCTCATGACCAGCCGCGCCGAGGGGAACATGGTCTCCCGCTCTTCCAAGGGCTTAGGCGGGGATTAGGAAAGAGATGAGCAAGTTGTGTGCGCGGGGCTCGAGGTGATGGCACAGGGGCGGGCAGTGTCAGCCCGCTCTTGGGAGGGGGTTCCCAGTGTGAGCTGTCGGCTTAGTGTGCCCTCGCCACATCCTGCTGGCAAGGCGCGGGGGGATACAGAGTTTTATGTCGCTTCTGTTCTCGATAGAGGCTCACTGGTCTATAGGTAAAACATGGCATGATCGCACGCATCTCTGGAAGACAGGTGGGTTGGAACAGAGTCAATTGTATTAATGTCAGCAGCAGCCTTGTAAAGGCCCAGTCAGACATGTCAAACACAAGCCCGAGCTTTGCCAAACCAAACCCACGTTGTTGGGCTGCCCCTCAATTTACCTATAGGCCAGTAACCTCCTCCGTCTCATATTCCCCACAAGTTACACTATTTTTTGTTAAATTGAACGAGGACATAAAGAGTTGAGCAGGAAAAAACAAAACATGCTGGACGTCTTTTTCAACGGACACTTTACTTAACTCAAGATAATAACCATAGAACGCCTATTGCCCAAGACCACACAGTGTGCCATAGTAAGAGACCGAAATTAAAAAACAAACCTTTTGATTCCAAAGCTGATGCCTCAGCTAATACACGCACCGCTCTTACTTCTATCATTTAAATTTAAATTGGGAAGTCTTAGAAACTGTTAGGTGATGTGTCGCACTATGTAAATATATGTATTCATAAATGTAGCCCTTTGTGTGGTATAATAACTGACAGAACTTTTGGTTATTTCATTCGACTAACAAAGTTAGGGATCATAGTCACTATTCAGACTGGGAAAGAATTCACAGAGGCACTTAGTATAAGGAAATTTGAATTACGCTTCAAGGATGGCCATCATGCAATACACAACTTTTATTCCCGACTGGTGCATTTTGAGGACACAGGGAAAATGTGGGTTTGCGCAGTATGCACTGTAAAGATTTGAACAATAATAATGTGAATCTGCCCACTTATGCCACTCTCAGAAAGAGCTACAGAAGCGGAGATACTAAGATCTAAGGAGCTTATTTACAAGCCCCTGGCGCCGCTGGTACCTCACTTTTTCCCATATTAAAATGCGCAATGTGCTTGTAAATAAGCCCCTAAATACCTTACAAGGGTCACACAAGTTATTCTAGAAAAACAGGGCATGTTTAATACCTATGTACGAGGCATATTGCAGTCTTTTCCTGTATTAAATTACATCATATCACAGAACTGAATACCTTGGATTTGTCAAAATCTGTGCAATGCTTTGTTTTTGAAAAAATTAAATAATCCCTATGGACTGTATAGTGCATTCCAAACTCAACTGTCTCTAGGTGACTACATTACAACCCAACGAAAGCCTACTTCTTTTATCAAATTGGACACACAGAAGGCTGCGTGGACAAAGAGCTGACTCTATGACCCTCTGATCGCACATGATTATACGCCAGAATATCGTCTTCAGAAATATTGTTTGGTGTAACGATCATGCTCTAAATATCATTTACAAAAGTAAAGTACATATGTAAACCTCGGCACTCTAAATCAATTCAACTATCGATTCATAAAGTTGTTAGATAAAGGCAACTTAAAAATATCAGCAAGAAGTCAATTCAATTTTTGCTAGGTCAATTTTAATGTCTAAAAATCACCAAATCCTGAATTACAAATTTCAAATTCATAACATAATGACAATATATTTGAGAATAGACAGCTTAATACAACAGTCCTTTTTGGGCGTTGATTTAAGAAGACTAGGAGATCGACGTCGTGAGCTGATACTAAAAATGAAGGGCATATTATAGCCCATTAACTTGCGACGGTATAAAATTAATTTGACAAGAATAGATGACTATCACATCAGAGATCTGGACACCCTTATTTACATTGTGAGCGCCATTCATGAGATCTAATAACTAAAGCCTTGAAAAAGTTTCAAAGAAACGAAACACGTGTCGGCTGCCGGTTCAACGCCCAAAAAGGACTGTTGTATTAAGCTGTCTATTCTCAAATATATTGCCATTATGTTATGAATTTGAAATTTGTAATTCAGGATTTGGTGATTTTTAGACATTAAAATTGACCTAGCAAAAATTGAATTGACTTCTTGCTGATATTTTTAAGTTGCCTTTATCTAACAACTTTATGAATCGATAGTTGAATTGATTTAGAGTGCCGAGGTTTACATATGTACTTTACATTTTTACTGGGACCATTTGGGTTCTAGTATTTTGGCTCCTTAGGTAGTGGGGTGCTGTTTTCTTTAACCTTGAGGGGCACCAATACTTGGCTATACACATTTAATGCACTATAAAGAGTAGATGTGCTACCAATTAGACCACCACTGCCATTGTAAATATTATCATTTACAAAAGTATCACCCCATTGAGTGTAGAGTTTCTGTCGTTAACTCTAGTGAGGCAATCGGTTGGTAAATAATATTTTGACAATAATATTCCAGTTCCATATATCACACACAGATTTCTGAAGCAGATGAATTGTACCACAGAGCTATTTTATTGGCCATCCGAACTCCGATTTATTTTACAGGCGCAGCCCAAGCACACTGAGCCTCAGATTTACTAAGATTTTAACTCAGAGTTGTGTCACTTTTCTGGGTCAGCCCTGACGCAAAATCGATTTTGGAATTTACAAAGCCACTCTAATGCCAATTTGTATGGCTTTGAAAAAAAAAAGTACCTTGCATCAGGAAGGCCTCAGGGGTGGCTCCTCCGCTAAACCTGAGCAGCGTCGCCTCACTGCTCTGAGAGCAGGAGAAAGGTAAAATAAAATGATAATAACACCGTTATTATAATTTTTATTTTTCACTACGGGGCTAGGTTAGGGTGGGGCGGGGCTAGGGTCACAGGCAGCCGTGGCCCGTGCAGGTAAGAGTGGTGGGGCCAGGTGAGGGAGGATTTCGACGGACGATGACGAGGGAAAATTAATTATTTATTTAATTTTCCCTCGTCATCGTCCGTCAAAATCCCCCCTCACCCGGCCCCACCGCTCTTACCTGTATGGGCCGCGGCTGGTCACAGGGGGAGGAGTGGTTTACACTCCTTAAGCGTGCATGAATGTTTGGCCGGCCCTATTGGGCCGGCCAAACAGTCATGCGCAATTTGCATGTTCCCCACCAGACTGCATTACACGGCCTGGTGAGGAACATGCCCGGCTCCCATTCCCCGTCTGAGCCCCGAACCACTGCGCTCAGACCAATCACAACGCTGCATTGCAGAGTTGTGATTGACTTAGGGGAAGGAGCCTGTGTGCTTCCTGCTTCTGCCGAAGCTGAGGAGAAGGCGGCGTGGGAAGGGACCGAAGCAGAGGAGAGACGGCGGCCGGCAAAAGGTAAGTGTTTTTTTTTTTTTTAAATGTCCGTCCGTTGTCGTCCACCCCCCCCTCTCCGCCACTCCCGTTCACTACCAGCCGCCACTGGAAGGCCGTGCATCCACCCATGCATTTTGCATATTTACAATGACTTGTAAACATGAGTTTGCGCCAAAATGGTGCGCCTGTGGCTAGTGTAACAAGCAAAAATACCTTTATTTCTCCTTGTTTTTTCCTCTTTGCATACAAAGAGGAAATACCCACAAAGGATAGGTTTTTTTGTGCAAGAAGGTAACCCTTCCTGCACAAAATCTATCCTGATCACAACGCAGGTACCCTTGCGACATGATGCAAGGGTGCCTGCATAGGCAGCCACAAGGGTGCCAGTGCTAGGAAGGAGCAGAAATGCACCATATCTTTGAAAATAAAGCACAGTTCTGCTCTCTCCTTCTCACCCAACACAGCCCAACAAATTCACTTGTTGCACTGCTGTGTGTGAAATATTAGTAAAATGTTCTCAAACTTATAACCATAAAGTCCCTAGGAGGAAGATGAAGGATCCGTGAGCTACAAATAATTTGTGTGTCAAAGGTAAACTGAGAATTAAGGACAAGGATTGAAAGCACCCCAGTACACAAACAAAATATGGCCACTCGCAATCACCGAGAGATATGTGATCCTTTCATTCCCAAGTAGGTGACTCCTCAGCTCTCATTGAAACCCCCTCAAGACTGAGAGATAAGTAAACAAAATGGTGCAGATGATGGTAAAAAGAGATTGTAACCTAGAGTGGTTATCTGGGGTAAGTATAGAGTTATCATGCCTAACTTTCCTGGATCAAATTCTGCAGAGTGAAGTAAAGGGGGGGGCGCATCAGCAAACATGCACTTTGCATGAGGATGGTGAGTTTGTCTTTTGATAGGATTTCCATTAGCTTTTAAGGGAAGCTAGGCATGCATGCAGGAGTTTTATCAAGACATTCACATTACATCTTCAGGAACTCATTCTATGCCCTAATCCGAATCCACAGGTTGATATTGTAGGAAGAGAAGGTGAGGTGGGACAGGCATGTCTTGAGGATACGATGTACATATACATTTTACAGCACATTCAGAGGCATCGGGGGTATCTTGGTGGATCTTGGAGAGCTGTAGAGAACAGATCACGGGGGAATGACAAGGCCTGCAGGAGGCAAGCAGAGTAATCAATTCCAGGCTGTCAAGATGATGAATGTTACATAAGACGATCTGACCAGGTCACGGGTAGCCTGCTTCTGTCCTCGACCTTTTGTGGCCTGATTCTTATTGGATCCTGCGTTGCTTCTTATTCTGACCTTGCTAACATCAGCACTACTTTGGTTTGGACATCCAAATCCTGACAAATTAGCACTATGAATTAGGATGGATTTTTCGTTGTTGTAATGCATAGGCTTCTGGGGCTGGGGCTGGGACTGTATGTGTCGTTTCCGTGATTTTGTTATAAATGTATCTTCTGTCCGCTTCCAATAACATTTAATAGCACTTTATCTGATGAAGAGATTCAAGCCTAATACAGATACAGTTAAAATCATTTTTCATTCTGTATATATATTTTTTATCCTCTTGCAATTTCGGGCTAGTGTTTAGTCAGAGTTGACCTTCATTTTTAGATCGAGCCTTGGCAGCGCATGCGCTGCTCTGCGAGGCATGCTGTATTGGAGTATGGCCTTGAAGCCCCGCCCACTCTCCGCCCATTTTTGTCATTGGCTTGTGTCATCATCATTCGTACATGCTGGCTTCTGATTCGTTAATAGGCTGGTTAGTCCCTCCTTAGTACCGCCTTGTTTTCATTTGTAACCTCCCATAAGGACTGGCCCTTTTACTTCGGTTGTTACACGGTGCGTCTTATTTAATCTGTAAGCACTATTTTCTTTATTTAGTTTCTCCAACTGCAGGCACGACATGCTCCTGCAACATTCAGTGCACCATGCACACTTTCACTTTCCAAGCAGCCTGGAACAATAGCGGCTCCTTCTTTGAAATGCAATAGGTCTTGCATTTACAATAGTTTGAGCTATTGGCATTGTACATTGATTATGTGTTCATTATCAAAACAGATAAATAGAAGGCATTGTCATTTACAGTGACAATAGCTTAAACTCTCGCAAATGCGAGACCTATTGCATTGCAAATGCTTGTTTTTAAATCATGTCACTCTTTTTTTCCATTACCTTGTCGAAAATGATAATTGATTGAACTCTTCACGGATTGCACTCATTATACCTGATAGCCAGCAGAGAGTGACCTTTAATGGACTGTGGCTGTACACTGGCATAGTTATAGTATGAGCTTAGAAATGGAAAGAGAGTGTTACTCCTCTTTCAGATGGCTGGCAACAGACATCTAAAACTTGCCATCACTTCTACTTGCAATCCAGGAATTGACTGATTGATTGAGAGCTTGTATGCAATTTAATGTCAGCATTTATGGTTGAAGTCCCCTACGTGTCAGGGTGAGTGAACAGGGTATTTGTAGAAAAAAGGGGCCTCCTAACTTCACTTAGTGCAAAGGAGTGATCGAACCTTGACAGTGCCCGAGGCCCTGCATCTAAGACGTATCACACACCTTTTAAAGGGAGATGGCTCTAGGCAACGCCGGCAGGGCGAGGCAGCTGGACTGTAGCTCACTTCTGGGGCAGTAAGAGACCATCTTGAAGCTGAGATATAATCAGGATTAGAGGTGGGCGAGCCACTGAAGGCGGCGGACAGAGGCGGCGGACAGATGTCGGGCTCTGGCTCAGTTCGAGGTCCTCTTAGACCCTCAAGTCCACAAAGAGCCGAGCTGTAATGTTACTTATGGCTATCCCCCCACGCCCAAGAATTAATTACACCCTTTGAGGTAAAACAGTAGATGGAGATGTAGTGGCTGAATTGTACAATTTGAAACCTGAAAACCTCTGGTTGGTTGTGATATGTTCAAAAAAGTTAGTTGTTTGCACCCAGCATTTTTCTGAAAACTTAAAATACATGTGATTCATTTTTAGGCTACGTCAAGGCACCGAGTTGCTGTAATCTACTCATTGTTCGTACTGGAGGGACACTAATGGTGCTGCAAACCCTAGCGATAAACTGGTCTCCACTTTTGATAGCTCAATTTTTTTCTAGTCAATTTCGTGAATGTCAAGTAGGTTTTAGCAACAGGAAAAGAAAGTAAGCAGAGGTGTCAGAGCCATGTTTACATCTGGCACTTTCCACTCTTTGCCCTTCTCCTAGTCCATTAAGTAGTGAATACGGGGGGCGTGGCCAAGATGGCGGAGTGAACGGACGCGTTCTGCCTGAGCTCCGCTCCTGCCGGGCCTGCAGCATCGTCTACCGCACCCACAGCACCCGTCCCCCCACATCAGCAGTGACAAGACCTCACGGCTCTTTGCGCCGGGAGCTGTGCAACGACTTTCCCGCACGACGGAGGGCGGATGAGCGGCCCCCGTCCTTCCCTCGGCGCCTGCGACATCGGGCAGTAAGGAGCCGGGGCTACCACGAGGGTCGGCCGCGCGCTCACGGAGGCGGCTGGCCAGCGCAGCCTACATCAATAGGCCTCGAAGGGCCTACCGCAGCTGCACCCTGCCCCGTGTGATCTCTGGCCCGCGAGAGCGAGTGATCGGCCCCGGGCCTACGGAGCTGCCTACAGCGTTGCGCAGAGATGCAGCGTGGGGCCTGCCTGACTCGCTGCCGTCGGTGGGGCTTGACCTAGTTCGTCGCTGCACCCGGGGCTCATGCGGGGACGGAGCGGTTATCCCCCGGCCCCGCTGACCGACGCATAAGTGCCTGTGGGGCCTCCATCAGCTGGTTGCAGCTTATTCGGTGCCTGTGAACCACCGGAGGGCCCTGGCGGTTGAGGTGTGTGGGCCTACTCTGAACTCAAGTTGAAGGGGCGGGTGCCCTACGGCGGCGAGTCGAAGTTTGAGGATGGAGGGAAGAGGCTCTGGGCTGGGCACTGGTGAGGCCTTCAGACTAGTGGAGATGCTGGGACCTTACCCCTCCTGCTGTGTCCCCTCTGCGCAGGTGAGGGGCACTGAGTTGCTTCGAGTCCCGCTGGTACATGGTGCCGCTTCGGTGGGGCTGAGGTATAGAGGAGTCTGTGGGCTGCGGTGCGGCGGACCAGTTGAAAGCGCCAGTGTTCCGCGGAGCCTGTCTCAAACCATTCCGGGGGGCGGATCGTCCCCGGGAGTATCACAAGGCCTATCATCTACGTGCCGCGGGAGCGGCCGGGACTCGGTCCCACCGCAGCGGATCGTCTGTGCTTCCTGCAGAGATCCTGGTTCTGCGTGGCAACTTTTCTGGGAGAAAGGGCGCCTCTTCACCCGGCTGGAGGCCGCCAGGTAATCGTATTTCTCTTCTCCTGGGCACAACCTCTGCCCTTGGTCGGGCCGGCTTACAGGCTTCAATATAGCGACATCCAAAGACAAGAAGAACAGGTCCGTCCGGGACCTCCTCCTGAAATCGGCGGGGGATACCTCAGGATCTAGCGCGACACCAGCGGGCGATGACTCGGATAGTGCGGTCACAAGGAAGTTCCTGGAGGCCCTGTTTGCTTCCCAGAGGGAGGATATCCTGGCCATTAAAACAGACTTTCAAGGAGACCTCGGGGAGGTACGAAGAGACGTGGATGTGGTGGGGGAGCGGGTGGCCACCCTGGAGGACACAGCAACTGCCAGGGATGAAGAGGTCGCAGCGCTTCAGCAAGAAATCCTGCGGCTGCGTGATCAGCAATTAGACCTCCAATCGCACACGAGGACTTGGAGAACAGGTCGAGGAGGAACAATGTCCGGGTACGTGCAGTCCCAACCGGGGCGGAAGGGGAAGACCTCGAGGGTTACATGCAAGACCTCTTCCGGGCAGTTTTAAACGCACCGGCGGAATCCTCCGTCAAGATTGACCGATGCCACCGAGTCTGCCCGCCACACCAACCAATCCGCCCCCCTGCAGACATCCTGGTATGTGTGCACGATTTCACAGTGAAAGAGAAGATCCTTAAAGCAGCCCGCTCTTGTCAACCTCTACGCTTCCGGGACCACTCCCCGTAGCTATTCCAGGACCTGGCGGCCAGTACCCTTCAAAAGAGAAGAGACTTTCGCCCTATCACTAACCACCTCCATTCAAAGAGTGTATTATATTCCTGGGGCGATCCATCTTGATGGGAAGCTGCACCAAGTCCACTCCAAGGCTGAGGCTTGTAAAGTACTGAACCTGAATCTCGACGATTTGCCTGCCCAGCCGGGTGCCTAGGACCTGGGCACACAAAAGCCTCAGAGGCGTGGGTCCCGGGGTACCCGGGGACTGGATCACCTCCGTCCTGACCCAGCCACCATCATCAAAGAGCGGTCTGCTGTTCTCCGGACCCTTGCTGGCGCAGAGGGAGACTCCCTGGACACTAATGACTGAGTGTAACGTGCTTGTGGGTCTGTTCTATCCTCTTTGGGTCCGGCGGGGGCGGGGGGATTTTTCTCCTCTCTCAATAGGGGTCCCCTCGCTCCTTTAGCAGTCCCCACTTTCTACTGACCAGATATTGTGATGGACTTTGTGTGCTTGCTCTTGTTGTTGTTTTACTGTTCTTGGGTTTGTTTCTGTTGTTATGGGATGGGGGGGGGTCCTCTCTCCGGTGAGCTTTTTACTTAGGGCTTCTCTGTCAGGGTTTTTCCGGTTACACATATGCACGAGATCCTTTCTGGGATCTGTCCCTTTTTACTGGCCCCACTGCTTTAGTCATGAAGCGCGGCGGTTCTTCCCCACCCAATGGAAGTTAAGGTAGTTAGCTTTAAAGCCAGAAGCCTTAACAGTCCCACTAAGTGGAAGGCAGTGCTCTCATTGCTCAAGTATTCGGGGGGGATGTGTGTCTACTCCAAGAAACCCACCTCCTCCATCCCGACACACATCGCATGCAGCACAAAAGGTTTCCTTTGCAGTTTTGGTCTTCGGGGCAGAGTAAGAAGGGCGGGGTGGCCATTCTGCTTTCCACACACTTTAGAGGTTCCGTGGTGGGCTCTGTGGTAGAGATCAAGGGGCGCCTCCTAGCGCTGAGGCTACGCACTGGGTCCTCCATCATCACGATAGCCTCGATCTACTCCCCAAACGAACACCAAGAGAAATTCCTGACGGATTCCTTGGCCAAGGTTCTCCATACACCTGACTCCCTGGTAGTGGTGGGTGGTGATTTAAATTTGGTCATGGATGCAGGGGTGGACCGCTCTAGCCCAAGGTCAGGCGGAGCAGGTGCTCTATCTGGGACTGGTAAGGAGTGGCTGGAAGACTGTGGGATCAGGGATGCATGGCGCTGCTTACACCCCGATGAACGAGACTATTCCTTCTATTCGGCGGCCCATAAGTCCTACGCCCGATTGGACCACTTCCTCGTCACCCAGGCCGCATGGGCATGTACCACTGCCTCTACTATTGAGGATCAATCTCTCTCGGACCATGCACACATAACACTGTCACTGCGCCTGCCGGCCGCTCAATCGTTCCCACCGCACTGGCGCTTGAGGGACTCCCTGTTACGGTCCCCACCGGTGGTGGAGGACCTTCGGTGTACCCTGACTGATTATCTAGCACTTAATGACAACGGTTCTACGCCCTTGTCCTCCGTCCGGGAAGCTCTTAAATTGGTCTCGAGAGGGGCCTTAATCGCCAAAGCGGCTTATGATAATAAAACCAGGCAGGCTAAGCGAGAGAATCTAGAAGCTAAAGTTAGGGAACTTGAGGCAATTCACAAACGCACAGGTGCCCCTCGAGTCTGGCGCCAGTTGGAGAAGGTGCGGCTCCAGCTGCGACGCTTAGATCTCAAAAGGGCAGAATATGCGGTGCTCCGACTGAAGCATAAATATTATGTGGGCTCTAACAAGGGTGGTCGCATGTTAGCACACTGCCTCCGCAGCCAACGGCAGGCACAGGCAGTTAAAGCAGTGCAGGGGGAGCGGGGTTCTGAGATAACGGACGATCCTGGCATCGCAGCGGCTTTTCGGTCCTTCTACGAGAGTCTATATTCCGCCGAGTCCTCTCATCTTGCGGACCCTTGTGAGTACCTACGCGGCGCAGCGGTCACCCCTCTTCCGACTAGCGAAGCGGACATGCTGGAGGCCCCTTTACGGATTGAGGAAGTGATATCTGCCATTGCCCGTCTGAAGCCCTTGAAGGCGCCGGGCCCGGACGGTTTCAGTGCCCTTTTTTATAACACTTACTGCGCGGAGCTGGCTCCGCTGCTCACTCGCCTATTCAACTCTTTTGCGGACACGGGCACTCTCACAGCTTCTATGCTGCAGGCGACGATCTCGGTCATCCCCAAACCAGCGAAGGACCCGGCGTTTTGCAGCTCATACCGGCCGATTTCCTTATTGAATAACGACGCTAAATTGTTCTCTAGCATCCTGGCCCATAGATTGAACCCACTAATGCCCGGCTTGATTGACCCGGATCAGTCGGGCTTCATCCCAAGCAGACAGTGCGGAGACAATACTAAAAGGATCTGTCACTTAATTGATAAGGTACACCGCTCTAAAGAAGAGGCTTTACTGCTGGCAGTTGATGCCGAGAAAGCCTTCGACCGTGTGCATTGGCCGTATCTGTTTGCCACCCTAGAGCACTTTGGCTTAGGAGTTAGGTTCCGCAAGTGGGTGGGAAGCATCTACAGCACTCCGACTGCTGTGGTCAGGGTTAATGGAATCCTTTCGAGCGACTTCGCGGTGGAGAGGGGCACCAGACAAGGCTGCCCTCTCTTCGCCCTGTACATGGAGCCCTTTGCCCAGCGGCTCCGGGACAATCCACAGGCACAGGGCATCCCATTTGAAGCCGACTGCCATTTAATCAGCCTCTATGCGGACGACGTCATCTTTTCGCTGGCATGCCCGCTGACTTCCATGCCGGCCATCGTAGCAGACCTACAGGTCTTTAGTCAGGTTTCTGGATTTAAAATAAATTTGCAGAAGTCGCAAGTACTGAATCTTACTGCTACGCCCACGACAGTGGACACCTTGCATGCACAATTTGACTTCGACTGGGTGACGGAGGGTATCGTATATCTGGGGTTGGCCCTTCATAAGAGTCTGGACAAGACCGCGGAAGTAAACTATACCTCCCTACTCTCTCGCATTCTGAAAGATCTTGCTCAGTGGCGACGTCTGCCCCTGTCGTGGCTTGGGAGACTGGCCGCGGTTAAAATGAATGTCCTACCTCGGACCTTATACCTCTTCCAAACTCTCCCTTTAATGCCTCCATCGAACTCGCTTGCGCACATACAAACTGAAATTGAGCGTTTCATCTGGGGTCTGATTTCTCCCAGGCTGCAGAAGACATTGCTGCGGCGCCCTAAGAAGGAGGGTGGCCTGGCCTTGCCAAACATCACTCGCTATTTTCAAGCATCACTGCTGTGCTACCTCTTTGAATGGATTTTCAATTTTGACTTAGTTTTTGTTTTGCCTGTGATTCCTATTTTTTCAGACTTTCTCGCCTCTAGTTGGCCATAACGACACCACGCCTCACTGTTATATGTATACTCATTGTGCAGTAGACCTTTCTCATGCTCACATTTCTAGTGACAGGATCGTTAATGTTTCCCTTAGCAACCGCTGCCGGCCCAGGATGGGTTGTAGGCGGCATGCTGTGTCAGCTAGGGAAACAGACAGCCTATACACCATAGGCCCCGTTTTTTATTTTCTGATTGTGATGTTGCCGGCCCGTGGTGTTGTAGGCAACAATGCACTATATTTTCATGCGATGTGTTCTGCTAATAAAAACTGATTTAATTCTAAGTAGTGAATAAGAAGTTGTTGAAGGGGTGAGAGCAGGACAAAAAGCCAACCATGCCTTGCCACCAAAGGTGCAACCACCTCCATGTACCACTTAACTGAAACTACTTATCAGGCAATTGGTCAGAACTGGAGCCATACCCAGTAGTCGTCTTGTTGCCAGACTGGCTTTACTGCGACGCACTTGGCAAAGCACCCAGAACTCAGATTGTTTGACAGTGGTGTCATAGTGCGGTGTCCTAAGTCTAAAGAACACAGAGATTTCGCTCCTGGCAGAGTCTCAGGAACACCCAGATCACTGCTTTGCCAAGTGGGCTCTGCGCAGTTGAGCACCAGGACACCCTGCTCTGCCAACACGGGAAATAGTGGTTGATGATCCACCCACAGCCTGACTTCTGAACTCAAGACTCATACTTGTTTACTACAAGTAATCAGTGACAGCAGAGTTTGGTTTAAAACAATACAATGTTATCCTGGTTCACAAGCAATTTGCTGTGGCTTACACTTGGACTACTCCTGACTTACTACTGAATTCCAGGAATAAGCCAGAAGTAGGTCAAGAGTAAGTCGCATCTACTCACAGCAACATCTTTGCGAGTCTCACCATTTGTTTTGCTACCACTGAAACAACTGATGCTCAAATCACATTATGTGCAGAATGTAAGTGTTTGTCACAGCGGTTGTCCCCACTTCAAAGCCTCTGCCAGCTGTATTATATAGTAGTTACATTTACGTAGCGCTTTAACCCTCTGACAAAGTGCTTAAGTACTTTCAGTGAACAGTTAGAATGCTACTCTGTAGGTTGTGCTTGGTTGGAAGGGTGTGGGTTTGCAGTGTGACCTATGTGGGATTTGTTTTAGTGTTGCCAAGACCATAGTGGCGTTCTAATCATGTTACCTTTCGCAACGCATGATTGTGTAGTTCCCTGAACAATGTGCAAAAGTGGATAAATGGAGCATTTTGTTCATGCTGAATTTCCACCTTCTGTGGTGTAAAAGGTGGCCAAAGCTTGCAACCGAAAGCCAAGCAGCGTTGAGGTTGAAGCAACTGCATGTTTTGGACATTTTCTTCAAAACTCTGTGCTTTGAAATATGTGTTTTTTTACTTTAGCTAAGCTCGTTTTAAGGTAACTGTGGTAACGCAGCTGGAATCTCAGTGTGGAATGAGATTGTAGAATGCACACTGAGATCCTAGTGAGGACAGTTGGCCCAGGCTTTTCTCCTGTGAACACACAACTTCACTTCTGTCATTAACAAAGCAATTTACCTGACTACAGACGAGCGGGTTTGATCATTTGTGATCGGAGCACAACACTGGCTTCAAGGATGGGATGCCTGAAGGAGAGAAGCCTGGAGCCTTGCGTGGATGAGATCTGTCTGCTCCTGTGAGATCGTAGTTTGCCAAGGTGCGAGCAGGACCTACTCGCCGGGTGTGGAACACAAGGCATTCTGGAAGTGTATTGCCCTGAAACACCCCTTGAAGTGGCAAGTGCTTATAAAAAGTAAAAGTATTTGGCAAGACGCGCAAGGAAATAGCTGAGGAGTTGATGCGAGGGATCAGCTGTGATGTTCACATGTGAGGGGGCTGTGGAGTTGCCGGCACGCAGTGGAGTCCATGAGGTTGACGCGCCTTCGGCACATAGAGTGTTCTGATGTATCAGTGAGAAGGGTCTGTGTTAGAAATGGAATCTCTAGTTGGCAAGGGCTTGCACCTTTGTCCAAGTAGGGACCCTTCTTCCTAGTCAGGGTAAGGGTGTTACACTCGTGAAGTAACCCCTGCTCACCCTCGTGGTAGCTTGGCACGAGCAGTCAGGCTTAATTCAGAGGCAGTGTGTAAAGCATTTGCACATAACCAACAGTAATACAGTGTAAGCACTACAAACGGACACCACACCAGTTTAGAAAAATAACCAATATTTTATATACTCAAGACAAGACCAATTACGACAAAAATCCACAATACTATACTTTACGAATGAATGCTTGATACGGTAACTTCTTCTTTGCAGGAATAGCACAAAAGCAAAGTTCGTACGAGTCGGTAGCTCCGTCCGAGCCTACCGCGATGCTGAAAACCCCAGAGTCTAACAGTTCCAGCCGACCGCGTCGATACGGGCCAGCAGAGTCATGAACAGACTCGGTTACAGTACCTTTCTCGTTGTGGCTGGTACGGAGTGTACGAGCCGGTCGGCGTTCGTCGCGGTTGCAAGACGGAGCGATGCAAGGTGCGGTGTCCCTCGATGCGGTGCAGGCAGCGGCTCGATGAGCGTCGTGCAGACGGAGTCGGTGAGTCCAAGGCGTGCGATGCAGGGTGAGACGATGCTCGATGCGGTGCTGACAGGTTGCGATGCAGGCGACCTAGCCGGAGTGCGGGAGCTGGCGTCGGACAGCGGTGCGAGTCGGAGCGGTGCGTCGCAGACGTGCGAGCGGTGCCCCAAATGCGGTGCGGTCTCGACCTTTGAGCCAGTTGCAGCGACCGCGTCGGTCGGGTCCGGTTGGTTCAGTGAAGCGATGCGATGCGAACTGCGGTGCCCACAGGTCACGGTGCAAGCAGCGGCTCGATGTTGGCGGCGTCGGACGTCGCCCACGGTGAGACCAGGGTTGCGATGCAAAGCGGGGCGATGCGGTCTGCGGTGCAAACAGGTCACCGGCCAGGGATGGATTCGGTTGACGGAGTCGGTTGCGGTTCCCTTCCTCTGTGGCAACTGAAACAGCGTTCCAGAAGCGGTACCCAGAGGCTTGTGAAGTCTTTGTAGTCCCTGAGACTTCTTAACAGGAGGCCAGCTCGGTTTCAGGCCCTTGGAGATACTCAGCACAAGTTTGTAGAAAGTTCAGTCCAGTCCTTTCACTGCCCAAGGCAGAAGCAGCAGCTGCAGGCCAACCCAACAAAGCAACAACACAGCAAAGGGGCAGTACTCCTCCTGGCAGCTCTTCCAGCTCTTCGTCTTGGCAGGTTCCTTGATTCCAGCGAGATCTAAATTCATGGGGTCAGGGCCCCAATATTTATATCCCAAATTCCTTTGTTCTCTGAAGGCAGAGAGGCCTTTGCCTAGTCCAAACCAGTTCTGGAGCACTTTGTTGACAAGTCTCCGTCCCTTCTTTCAGTGAGTAGGCCAGGGACATCAGACGCACCACAGGAGGTGGAGCCAGCATTGTGGAGGGAAGGCACTGTCCTATTCAGGGCCCAGGTGCGACCCCTCCCACCCATCTACATGTAGATCTTGCTATTCAGCCCTGTGCTGACTCACCCTGTCTCCTGGCATCCCCCAGCCCCTGTCACTCACACTCCAGACAAGGAATACACAACCTCGCAGAGGCAGGCTAGGATGGTTAGACAAGAAAATACCCACTTTCTAAAAGTGGTATTTTCAAACACAGAATGTTAAAACCAACTTCACTAAAATATGCATTTTATCATTCTGAGTCCAGGCATACTAAACTCGAATTTCTACCATGTTCCCGGGGTCAGTTAGGATTATAAGCTGTAATAATCGGAACTGCCCGTTCTGGCCTAGGGGAACAGGTAGCCTTGCAATAGTGAAAAACGAACTAGGCTGTACTTCACTATCAGGACATGCCGCACACACCAGGGCATGTCCTACCTTTCGCATACAACGCACCCTGCCCACAGGGGGGCCTACCTTAGGGGTGACTAACATGTAGCAAAGGGAAGGTTTAGGGACTTGCAAGCGTGTGCACTTGCCAAGTCGACATGGCAGCCCCAGGCTGCGCACAGGCTCTGCGATGGCAGGCCCGAGTTACACTTTACGGGCTGTCTGCGTGGGTGGCACAATCCAGTGCTGCAGCCCACCAACAGCATTTGGTCTATAGGCCCTGGCACTCGCAGTGCACTTTACAAGGGACTGACAGATAAACCAAATAGGCCAATCATGGAAACACCAATCCATAACACATTTTATACAGGAGCACTTGCACTTTCCCACTGGACCGCAGTGAGGAAAGTGCGCAGAATCATTACACCAGCAAAAACAGAGTCAAAACCGGGAGGTCAGAAAGCAAACAGTCAGGGGAAACACGCCAAAAGATGCCAAGTCTAACAGTCTGCAAACCTAGTGTGCTCGCGTTGGCGTAAAACTCTAGATCGCTTACACGTGCGCTTGTGGTGCAGGCTGGTGGCCATATTGGATGGAGTGGACTTCAAGGTGGGTTTAAAGTAGCATCTCCACATTTTAAATAACATGTGTTCAAGTGTCATATGTATTCTAGCGAGCGGCAAGGGAGTCTCCAGAAAATTAAAGTACCCCCCACTTTGAAACAAAAGCTCTGATGATGCAAAGCAAGCGAATCAAGTGACCCGATCCCCCCCTAGAAGAGCTCCCCCTGTCTCTTCCATCCAAGCATCTATCCATTCATCATTTCAACCATCCATCCACCCGCTGATATCCACTATTTCACCTTTACAATTACATATATTAATTTTTTCACCCATCATTCAATCTTTCCCCATTCCATCAATACATCCAGTCTGCCATCCATTGATCCATCCATCCACTCTGCCATCCATCCATTCATTGTGCTATCCACTCATCTACAAATCCATCAGTCTATCGATTGATCCATCCATCCAACCATCCATCCATCCATCCATCTATCCATCCATCCATCCATCTGTCCATCCATCCATCCATCCATCCCTTTACTCTGACATCCTTTCACTTGTCCACCCACCTATCCATTCATTCACTTTCTCATCCATCCATCCGTCTATTCATCCTCCATTCACTCATTCTTTCATACATCCAGCCATCCATCCACCCACCCATCCACACACCCATCCATCCATTCTTTCACTTGTCTGTTCACCTATCCATTTACTAATTTTTTTTACCCATTCATCCATCCACCTATCCCTTTACTCTCAATCAATCAATCAATCAATCAGGGGTTTGTTAAAGCGCGACTACTCACCCGTAAGGGTCTCAAGCCGCTAGGGGGGATGGGGGGGTGGGGGGTGCAGGTTCCATTCCATCAAGTAGGGGGTCTGTTGAAGAGCCAGGTTTTGAGGTTTCTTGCGAAGATGGGGAGCGATGTTGTCTGTCTGAGGTGGAGCGGAAGGGCGTTCCATGCTTTGGCCGCGAGGAAGAAGAAGGAGCGGCCTCCCGATCTGGTCTTTCTGGTGCGGGGACCACGGCGTAGGAGAGCTGGGCTGATCGTAGGGTCCTTTGGGGTGCGTGGAATTTGAGTCGGCTGTTCAGGTATGCTGGTCCGGTGCCGTGGAGGGCCTTGTGTGCGTGGGTGAGCATCTTAAAGGTGATTCTCGCCTCGACGGGGAGCCAGTGGAGTGTGCGCAGGTGCTGGGAGATGTGGCAGTGTTTTGGCAGGTTGAGGACCAGTCTTGCGGCGGCGTTCTGGATGTTCTGTAGCTTGCGGGTGAGGTTTTTGTTTATTCCGGCGTAGAGTGCGTTGCCGTAGTCGAGTCTGCTGGTGACCAGGGCGTGAGTGACGGTCTTTAGGTGTTCAAGGGGGATCCATTTGAAGGTCTTACGAAGGAGGCGGAGGGTGTGGAAGCAGGAAGACGAGACAGAGTTGATCTGGCGGTCCATTTTGAGCTCGGAGTCCAGGATGATTCCCAGGTTGCGTGCGTGGTCTGTGGGGGTTGGCGGGTTTCCGAGGGCGGGGGGCCACCAGGTGTCGCTCCAGGCATCGGGATTTGGGCCCATGATGAGTACTTCTGTTTTGTTGGTGTTTTTCATCCATTTGGCGACGGCTTCCATGCCTTCTCGAAAGTTGTGTCTGGCGGTGTTGGGCTCGTTGGATAGGGAGAGGATGAGCTGGGTGTCGTCTGCGTATGACACGATGTTGAGTCCGTAGGTTCTGACGATGGGGGCAAGTGGAGCCATGTAGACGTTGAAGAGCATCGGGCTGAGAGAGGAGCCGTGGGGGACTCCGCAGGTGGTAGGTGTGGGGTCCGAGAGGAAAGGGGGGAGTCTGACCCGCTGCGTCCTGCCGGAGAGGAAGGAGCGGATCCAGTCGAGGGCCTTGTCCTGGATTCCTGCGTCGTAGAGTCTGTGTATTAGGGTGCGGTGGGAGACTGTGTCGAACGCCGCTGATAGGTCGAGGAGGATGAGGGCTACTGTTTCTCCTTTGTCCAGTAGGGTGCGGATGTCGTCTGTTGCGGCGAGGAGGTCGGTTTCCGTACTGTGGTTTTTTCTGAAGCCGGATTGGGAGGAGTCGAGGATGTTGTGTTCTTCAATGTATGTTGCGAGTTAGCTGTTGATGGCTTTCTCGATGGCTTTCGCTGGGAACGGGAGCAGGGAGATGGGTCTGTAGTTTCTGAGGTCGATGGGGTCTGCTGAGGGTTTCTTTAGGAGGGGGTTGACCTCGGCGTGTTTCCAGTCATCGGGGTACGAGGCGGTCGCCAGGGAGCGGTTGATGGTGTGGCGGAGCATGGGTGCGATGTTGTCGGCGGCTCTGTTGAAGATGTGGTGGGGGCAGGGGTCCGTGGGGGCCCCTGAGTGGATTGACTTCATTGTCTTCAGTGTGTCTTCGGTGGTGAGGGCTGTCCAGTCGTCAATCGCTGGTTTCCGGGTGTCGGGGGTGGTTGGTGAGGGTTCAGTGTGTTGGTTGTCTTCGTCGAAGTTGTCGTAGATGCTCTTAATTTTGTGGTGGAAAAAGGTGCTGAGTTTGTCGCAGAGGTCTTGTGAGGGAGGGATGTCGGTAGACTCGCTGGTGGGTTGGGCGAACTCCTTGATGATGCTGAAGAGTTCCTTGCTGTTGTGCGCGTGGGTGGAGATTCTGTCTTCAATCGCTTTTTTCCTCGTTTCTCTGATGAGTTGATGGTGGGCGTTGGTGGCGGCTCTGAAGTTGTTGTGGGCTTCTGTGGATTTGGTGTTCCTCCAGGCCTTTTCGAGGCCACGGCATGTGCGTCTGGACTCTCGAAGTTCGGTGGTAAACCATCTGGCTTTCTTGGCGCGGGTATTGTTGTTTTTCTTGAGGGGGGCTATGGTGTTGGTGCTGTCCGAGATCCATCTATACAGGGTTCGGGCTGCTGTGTTGGGGTCGTCGTTTTCCGCGATGGTTGGGGTGGAGTTGTTGAGTGAGGAGGTGAGCTGGTCGTTGGTGATTTTGGTCCAGTTTCTTCATGGAAGCAGGTGCTGGTGTCTGTAGATGGTGGGTGTTCTGAAGGTGAAGTGGACGCAACGATGGTCGGTCCATGGGAGTTCAGTGGTGTGGCTGAAGGTGATGGAGTTTCCTGTAGTGAAGAGGGGGTCGAGGGTGTGTCCTGCTGAGTGCGTGGGCTCGGTCACGATCTGGCGGAGTCCAATGTTGTGGAGGTTGTCCAGGAGGGATGTGGTGTTGGGGTCCAGTTGGTTGTCGAGGTGGAAGTTGAGGTCTCCCAGCAGGGTGTAGTTGGTGGATGCGATGGCCTGCGGGGAGATAATGTCCGTGATGGCGTTGGCGAAGGGTCCGCCGGGTCCAGGGGGTCGGTAGATGAGGGTTCCTCGGAAGGTGGCGGTGGGGCTGGCCAGTATCTTGAAGTGAAGGAGTTCCATCAGTTCTGTGGGCTCGTCGGGGAGTGTGCTCAGGCGGAGGCTGGATTTGTGGACGATGGCGATTCCTCCTCCTGGGCTGGTGGGGTTGTCCTTCCTGGAGATCTTGTATCCTTGGGGGATGGCGATGGCGATGTCCGGTCCCGAGGTGGTGTTGGTCCAGGTTTCGGTGAAGAACGCTACGTCCGGGGTGGTGCTGTCGAGGAGGACCCAGATTTCTGAGGCGTGTTTGTGGAGGGATCGGACGTTGAGGAGGATGCATTGCAGGGTCTTCGGTTCGGTTGTGTTCTTGTGGGCGGGTTGTGCTGGATCCGTGTTCTTGGCGGTGCTGCAGGTGTGCCGGCAGCGGTGACAGGTGAAGGGTCCGTCGGTGTCGGCTGGTTATGCTAGCTTGAAGTTGTTGTTGCGGCCTGGGTTGAGTGCGTGGAGTGCTGCTGGGTCGTAGCATTGGCGGGGCGGAGGTCCAGGGTTCCTGGCGCTGGTCGCGGACGGGTCACAGACGGGCGCAGACGGGCTTGTCTTTGACGCGCCTTCGGTGCACCAGCGGCGCGCCCGCTGCCCGCGGCCGCGCAGCGGCCACGCAGTGGCCGCCATTAAGTAGTGGTCGGGGAGGGCTGGACAGCTGGGAGGCGGGAGCGGGGAGGGGAGCTGGATTGGGCCGGTCGCGCTGGGGGGGGAGGGTCGAATTCCCACTCGGGGCAGCAGCGGCGGGGAAAGGTAAAGGGAGGAAATAAGGGATAAAGAAAAAAGGGAAAATAAGCAGAAATAAGGCACAAAAGAGCAGAGATGCAGAAAAGTGCAGAAAGGTGAAAGATAAAAAGAGGGTAGAAAAACGAGTGAAAACGAGTGAAAGAGCAGAGCGAGAAAGGGAAAATGAGCAGAAATAAGGCACAAAAGAGCAGAGATGCAGAAAAGTGCAGAAAGGTGAAAGATAAAAAGGGTAGAAAAACGAGTGAGAGGAAGGAGACAGAGGTCCACTGTACCACCAGGGATGAGGCGCAGGGAAACCTGCGGGTGGAGGAGGGCCTCGATCACCAACACTCAAGAGTGCAGGGGCAGGCCTCACTTAATGGTGGAGCTGCGAGGGTGGGAGAGCAATTTCACTGACAATGAGTCAGTGGTCTTGCTCGCCTGTCCCCGCAGTGGCCGCCATTAAGTAGGGGTCGGGAGGGCTGGACAGCTGGGAGGCGGGAGCGGGGAGGGGAGCTGGATTGGGCCGGTTTCGCTGGGGGGGGAGGGGGGCCGCGGGGGCAGCAGCGGCGGGGAAAGGTAAAGGGAGGAAATAAGGGATAAAGAAAAAAGGGAAAATAAGCAGAAATAAGGCACAAAAGAGCAGAGATGCAGAAAAGTGCAGAAAGGTGAAAGATAAAAGAGGGTAGAAAAACGAGTGAAAACGAGTGAAAGAGCAGAGCGAAAGAAAGGGAAAATGAGCAGAAATAAGGCACAAAAGAGCAGAGATGCAGAAAAGTGCAGAAAGGTGAAAGATAAAAAGGGTAGGAAAATGAGTGAAAGAGCAGAGTGAGAGGAAGGAGACAGAGGTCCACTGGACCACCAGGGATGAGGCGCAGGGAAACCTGCAGGTGGAGGAGGGCCTCGATCACCAACACTCAAGAGGGCAGGGGCAGGCCTCACTTAATGGTGGAGCTGCGAGGGTGGGAGAGCAATTTCACTGACAATGAGTCTGCCATCCTTTCACCTGTCCATTTTTTATGCATCTATCCATCCATCCCTTTTATCAGCCATCCTTTCACCTGTCTATCCACCTATCCTTTCACTCATTCTTTCAACATTTAACCATCTATCCAAAAATGAATCCACCCACTCATACATCCTTCCCTCATTCCTTCCACCCTTCCTTCTATTCAATATTTCTTCCTTCATTCCCTTCTCTGTTTACCCATCTTTCGTTCTTCCTTGCTCCTGCTTGCGCTTCTACTAATGCTGTATTCCTTCATAGTGTTAGTTAGGAACTTTTGTCTTCCAATCTGCAGACAGAAGAGGCCCATAAAGTTTCCCACTCCCACTGTAGCTGCCAAAGCGGAGGGTTCACAATGCCCCTGCCTAGTGGGCCTTATTCTGGTTGGCTGAATTGAAGATACAGTGCAGACACAAAGTGGTGATTTGCATACCCTATTGTGCACTTACTTTGTAGGGGTGATGTATATACCTCAATGAGCATCAATGTAGGACATTTGGGTTTAGGAAAATTATTTTGACTGTGTTTGGTGCATGGGTTTTTTGTCTCTAGGATCTTATTTTGCTCCAGCCGGGACAAATTTGTGTCTGATAAGTGGTACCATATAGTAATAATAGACTTCTTAATGGAGGGTAATGCAGCCCCACCAGCATTTTTAGGAGATCATGGAGAACCAACATTGGAGTGGGCTCAATGGAAGGAGGGTTTTGGAGGGGTGGGGATGTGTATACAGAGAAACGTAAATTTGCCATAGTGAATCATTCTCTTGGTCCAGAAGGAAAATTAGTGTTGAATCATCTACCACTATTAGTTGTAGATGATGAAGATGGAGATGAAAAACCAGACTTATATGAGACAGCGATAAAACAGTTAGAAGGTTTCTATAGAAAAAGAACCAATGATGTAGTAGCAAGGCATAATCGACAGATGCATTTGTTAGCATCTTAAGGCTGCTGGCTGCGAAATGTTATTTGGTGCATTTTGTGACCAAATGATTTATGATCAAACGGTACACAAGACATCTGACCCCAAGTTACAAGAGAAATTGTTATTAGTGGATCACCTAACATTAGAAAAAGCAATAGACATTGCACAGCAGTTTGAGGAAATGTATTTGGGTATGAAACAACTTTCTGGTAAAGCAGTTGAAGAAGTGCATGTAGTAAGAAAAAAAGATATTGGGAGAATCAGGAGGGGATTTTCAACTAAATCCCAAACCACTGTGCGTTGTAAAGTAGATTTGGACAAGAAAGATTATGCCTGTTTTAAATGTGGATTTGGTGAACAGTTAGAATGCTACTGTAGGTTGTGCTTGATTAAAAGGGTGTGGGTTTGCAGTGTGACCTATGTGGCATGTGTTTTAGTGTTGTCAAGACCATAGTGGTTTTCCAATCATGTTACCTTTCGCAACACTTGAGTGTGTTGTTCCCTGAACAATGTCCAAAAGTTGATAAATGGAGCAATTTTTTTCATGCTGAATTCCAGTGAATTACATACAGTATTCCAGTATTCCAGAGAATTGAGCATAATTAAAGAATAAGAGAAACGTGCAATACTTTCAAGACGATATTCTTCATTTTGGTAAAACAAAGAAGGAACATTCTGAGGTTTTGTTTAAAGTGTTGTCAATTTTGGAAGAAAATGGTTTACCTTTGACCAAAGATGAGTGCAGATTTGAATGTGGTGGATTATCTAGGCCACAACATTAATATACAGGGAATTAAACCAAAGCGTAGTTTTGCATAGTGTATTCTAGCTAAGGCTATAGAAGATGCTCCTGAACTTAGATATAAAGATTAAATTAGGTGATTTCTGGCTCTAGCAGAATATTACACAAAGTTTATTCAATCGTTTTCAAACATAGGTGTATGAGAGAATTGATGGGGAAAAAATGGCAATTTGTATGGAACAAAGAATGACCAGTAGAATTTAATGATTTGAAGAAAGCCGGTGTGATGGCTCCAGCTTTAGCATCATTTGATATCTTTTATGATTCTGTTATTATGACTGATGCAAGCAATGTGGGCATTGGTGCAGTTTTGGTTCAAGATAGAAAGGATAAATTGGCAACCATCGCATTTGCATCAAGGCCATTAAGCGTGGCAGAACTGAAATATTCAACACTGGAAAAAGAAACTCTATTATGTTGGTGGGGCATCGAATATTTCAGAAAGTATGTGTCTGGGACAGAATTTAGATTAAAAACAGATCATCGACCTCTGGTAGGCTTATTTACTACTAAGGGTAGTAAGAGGGCAACGTCGAGAGTTGCTAGATGGCAGTATAAATTGCAAGAGTTTAATTTTAACATGGAATATGTGCAAGGTGCCAGAAATGTTATGGCAGATTGTTGATTTCATCTTCCTATTGGTGAGTCTGATCAGTCTCAATTAAATTATTGTGACATGGATAAAGTAATTTTGACTTATGAAGTGTCTAGTGGATATCTCTGAAACACAATGGTGAGATCCTTGTGTGAAGGTTTTAAAAATGCAAAATGTTTTAGAGATTATCAGATCAAAGTGGCCCAACAAGAAAATGTTGGAAGAGAATTTGTTGTCTTTTTTTCATTTTGCAGGAGACCTTTCTGAACTGTCTGGACTGCTGTTTCGGGGTGAACAGATAGCTGTTCCTGAAAGTTTGAGACAGGTAGCATTAGACATCGCTTATGAGGGACATCCGGGCATAAGTAGCATGAAAAGTGTGCAACCTGTGACAAATAGCAGAAATGTGTTCCCTGTGAAAAATTTCCTTTGTCTAGACTCAATAGGATGTGGGAGAGTATATCCCTTGATATTGCGGACCCCATGTGTTTATCAAAACGCTGAGTGTATTGCATGGTATTTATTGACTAAGTGTTGCACTGGCCTGAAGTGAAAATTGTGGATCAAATTTCTTTTAAGAATGTTATTGAATTTACGAAAGAAGCTTTTGAAAGAGAGGGATTTCTGGAAAGTGAAGTTACTGACAACGGCGTTCACTTGACATCGAGGGAGATGAAATCATTTTTGTCGAACCATTCGAACTTCGGTACATTATCCACAAAGCAATGGGATTGTGGAGAGAAGGAATAGGGTCTTGAAGGAAGGTGTACAGTTGCTATCCTAAATGGCGAGGATTGTAGGCCAACTATCAAAGAAATGCGTTGAAGTTATCATACCACACCTAGATTAGTTGGAGAAAAGTCTCCTTTTAGAAACATGAGTGGTAGGGCACCGGTGAGTCATTTTAAACAAATGTGGATGTTGGATTTAAAAAATAATCCTGGATGTAAAGTGGAGGAGAGTGGTTTGGATGGGAGATTCTCTAAGAAACTGAAATTGGAAAAGTTCAGGCATATATCCTGTAAAGAATCAATTGATTTACAGGAGGAGGAATGGGTGCCGGGGAAGATAGGGAGATTGTGTCAGAGCTGATGAGTCAAAGTTTTCTTGGCCCATGAAGATAGTAAGAGTCAGTAAACAACTGGTTGAACTATCAGATGGTAATGTATGGAGTATGAGTGAGGTGTGTGTGGTCCAAAGCTACACAAGGTAAAGTTTGTATATCTTAACGTTGTAACGTTGTAAGCATTCACCTAAATGGAGTAAATATTACCATATGTACAAGTAATTTTTGCAAGTTACAAACATCTGCTAGCTTTATGTATATGGAGTAAAGTTGACCATATGTACAAGTAATTGTAGCAGGTTAAAAACACCTATACATATATATGTTACACAAAATGGGTTAGTTTCCAGGCGCTCAGCACGGGTGCTCGCTAAGGGCCTCACCCAAAGCCTTGCTTTTTACTTTCCAAAGAATTCACAGCACTCAGTGATTTCCAAAAATTCCGATTTTATTTTCAAACCAGCGCTACCACACCAACGCGTTTCAACCACACAGGGTCTTTTTCACGGTGAGTTGGCTTTTTCTGTGTTTGTTATTTATAGTCTCTCCACCCTCTGCACATAATGATGCATGATGGGAGTTGAAGTTTTTTTCAAAAAAACATTTCATTATCATACATTTAATACATATCCTCCTTGTTGAAAGTGTGATACCTATGTGGGCATTGTTTATACAGGATGATTTGAATGTGGTTCACTCTCTCCGACAGTTTTAGTGCAAAGAATGTTTTTTTGAATTAGTTCACAGAATGACATTTTGTAATTAATTCATTGTGTAATGTACAACGGAGACATTGAATTTGCATTTTGTATTGTGTAGCATAACATTTGAAAGCAAGATAGATTAGTTTATCAATTCACTTCTTAAGTTATATATATATATATATATAAAATAGGATTGTGCTTATGCATAGGTGTATGCATATGTATCTTTTGTAGTTATTCTATTATAATGTTGAACGGAGGAGGATATGTGGTATCCCAGCTGGGATCGGAGTGTGGAATCAAAAAGTAGAATGCACAATGAGGGCCAGATTTATTATTCTTTCACGCAATCAACTTGCTGCGCTGCGTGAAAGGGAAACGGCAGGAATGCGCCTTATTTACCATTATACAGCACATTCCTGTCCTTTCCTAGTGCTGGTGCACTTTTGGCTGCCTAGCGCCAATGCATGCACCCTTGTGTCCTGGTGCAAGGGTGGCTGCGCTGTAGGCAGGATTGTTTTTGTGGGGACAATGAGGCAGCCGGGCTGATGGCAACTGCACTACCTAGGCTAGTCATGTAGTATTCTTGATATTTGTATTACCCACCTCAAATGGCCAGCTGCCACATGACCACAAATAGAACATGAAGAGGAAGATGAGAGGCAATACACACGATCAGCAAATTACAGAGTACACAAAGTAATGTCCATTCAACAGTCGATTTGTAGGTTTCGTTGTATGTCTTTATTTTACATAAGCTCTGTGTGTAGAGGAAAAAAGAGGTGAAATAAAGGTATTTCTCCTCACTATGGCACACCTGGTGAAGCGTAGCATTGTGACGCATTCACAGGTCTACCACTAATGGTAAATCTGGGACTGCGCCAAAATCCATGGGTGGATGCGTTGGGACACCCTTGCAGAGTAATGCAAGGCAGTGAATTGTGCTGCCTTGCGTTACTCTAGATTTATCAAGCCATGCAGGGCCATGTGAGGTGGCCTTGCATCCCTTGATAAATTTCACTTAGGTTTTGCATCGCCTTTGCGCCTCCTTGCAGGGTGCAAGGGCGACGCAAAACCTTACTAAATCTCGTCCTGAGATTCCAGTGGGGACAGTTGGCCTTGTATTTTCTCCCGTGAAGACGCAACTTCACTTCTGTCATGAATAAAGCAATTTACCTGACTACTGGCATGCTGGTTTGATCATTTGAGGTTGGAGCACAACAAATAACGTAAAAATATAGGACAGCATGTGTGCTAAATAATAGTGCAACACAGAGCTGTAACTAAAGTTGCTGCACTGAAACGCATTGGAAGAGAGAGCATCGCACAGTCATATCTACTATGATATGGCATTGTTGCTCTCTTCCCAAGCACTAGAGCACAAACAGGCTGCCTAGTCCCATGCACACATCCTTGCACTGTAGTGCAAAGATGCTTACTTGATGTATAGTTTTGTATTGAAAAGATACCCTTCCTTTACAAAATTCTATGCTCAGACTAACTTTAAAACTTTCCACTCATCTTTTCACACAATTTAGAGTGCAGCACACGTAATGTGAGAAAAATTAGGAGTAATAAAAAACATTTCTCCTTGTTAGCACCTGCACTAAGGAGTCGTTATTTTTGCGACAAAGCCCTGTCAACCAATTTTAGTAAACAGGGTTTCACATCAAAATGCCCAAGTACCATCCTTGGGATGCCTCCTTTACGTAAAGTAGCGTAAAGCAGCTCAAAGTGCTGTTTGCATTACTTTAAGGGCTACTTACGAGTGCAAAAAAAGTTTTGCACTGGAAAGTAAATAGTTTCTCAACACTTTGTGTCACTTTACAGTGGCCCAAAGTGTTGTTAAATCTGCCACGTGTATTTCAATTTGATTGCCAAGAGGCTAGGCTAGACCACGTGAAAAATGGCCATACTCTGCTCAAGTTCCTGGGGCACTGATGAAGTCTGGGCGACCGCGCAACCCTGCAACCCTCACGTGCCCTTAGCTGATGTGAAAGAGTGTGATGGTTGCAGCAGAGGATGGAGCACCTGCAAGTAAGTTCATTGTGGAAGCGGAGCTTAAGTGGTAGTCCTATCTTTTCTGCACACAAGACCCCTGTTTCAGACCGGCTCTCTGTATGACTAGATTTTAGACCAGCAATGCTGCAACCTGCCAGTGCCCCCCTGTGACTCCAGTGGTGGTGAATGCCTTAACCCCACCTGTAGCTGACTTGTGACCAGAGTTGGGATCACACCACAACATTCCTGATACCAATACACCTGGTCAGGGAATGCTCCCATGAAGAAGGAAGTGGATCTTGTAGCAGTAGGAGGTTACACCCATCCTGCTCGAGCTGACATGTGAGGTGAGCTGATCCAGCAACATCCATGCTTCCGAAATGCACATCACTGGCTCTAGGACATCAGCACACAACCCATACAGAGAGGAACCCCCTTGGGGAGAGAGTCAAAGGAGACTGGCAATGTGGATGGTGTTGGCATTAAGCTGATAAGGCAGTGGCCCACAGACACCCATCAATGGTTCCCCTACAGACCAATGCCTCAGACCTGCCCGCAGTCTTGCTGTTAATGGAGTATGAGCCGCACCACACTTCATTCCAACAAGGACCACTTGGACCATTGGGATTCCATGCTCAGCGGAGACAGGACCTTGTAACCACAGGACGTTACATCCACCTCATAAGTGGCACATTGTGTACCAGACTGCAGCATTCCATCCCCTACTCTATAGACTGATCAGTCCTGGGGCTGACATTAAACCACGACCCGCTTCGTGCATAAGGACCTATAGGTAGACGATAGAACAGTTCACATGGATTGTCTGTTGATACATAGTGGGGAGAAGTGCAGTTTACTTGGAAGTATTGCACAGCATTACTGTACTGTAGAGCGTAACCCCACCTTCAAACAGTCTTGTCAAAGCCTGAACCTTAAATAAAATTCATAAGAAGGATTTTTCTTTGAGAGTGAGGTTTATTCAGCTGAATACCATGAGAGCTCCTGGACATCCAACAAGATGAGTGCCAAAAAACTCTAATAATGGGTAGTTATACCCTTGCCCAGCAGTGGAAATTTACTCAACAGTTCAGTTCTCAAGCATAGCAATCAGATGGGCATTCATTATTCTGTGACAGCCTTGTTTGCAGAAATTGCGATTAATCAAACATTGTACTCCAATTCTTTCTTGAGATTCCGTTTTTATTCCAATGGTTAACAGCGTTATCAAGTTTTTCACAGAGGCTGCGTGCTTCAATACTTTAACTGCTGCAAAAATGCCAATCCAGGCCTTAGTTTGCAGCCCGCTAAAAAGCACGTTGTCCCTGAGTACCCACCCAATGCATTTCGGGCCAAAACCAGCCCTTCGTCAGGGGTCTGTAATATAAAAGTAGCCCATCAGTAACCCTGATCGTTCCCCCAAGAAAAGGAAAGCTTTCACAAAAAAACAACCCCGCCTACAAAATATGTATATGTATCCCCAAACCAAACCAATAACTAACTCGATAAAAAAGCCCTTAATATCCCCAGCCCCGTGAGATTTAAACAGAACACGTGACCATCATGTAAATCTCACGGCACGTTGTGAAACAATGATTTGCACCTGGAGGCTTGTATTTAGCTTTAGTCAGTTCACACTGTGTATTCTACTGATAAGGTCACGCTGCTAGCGATGGTGCAAGCAGTTTCGGATTTCAAAAACTTGAGCAGGGTGAGTTTGTTGTTTGTTGGGCTGGGGACATTAAGTTCTTTTTTATCGAGGGTGAACAATGCACGGGCATTTCAGTTTAAATACCAGCACACATAGGGAGGGTGAAGTACGTTTTTTTTTTTTTTTTGTTATTTGAACATTTTATCTAGAATATGCGTGAAAGCACCATATCTTTTGGATACCAATAGTTAAAATGAGCAAAGATGTAGAGGGACCACAGATAATAGGAAATAGTTATTGGTTTGGTTTGGGGATACATATACATATTTTGTAGGCGGGGTTGGTTTTTTGTTAAAGCTTTCCTTTTCTTGGAGGAACGATCAGGGTTACTGATGGGCTACTTTTATATTACAGACCCTGATGAAGGGCTGGTTTTGGCCAGAAATGCATTGGGTGGATACTCAGGTACAACGTGCTTTTTGGCGGGCTGCAAACTAAGGCCTGGATTGGCATTTTTGCAGCAGTTAAAGTATTGAAGCACGCAGCCTCTGTGAAAAACTTGATAACGCTGTTAACCATTGGAATAAAAACGGAATCTCAAGAAAGAATTGGAGAACAATGTTTGATTAATCGCAATTTCTGCAAACAAGGCTGTCGCGGCTTGTGTCTGGTGCATAACGTTGCACCAGCCAGTTGTTGATATTTCAGAACTGTGCTAAAGGGACGGAGCATTGGAACAAGCAAGCACGCCTACATTGAGAATAGTGTTGGAATCAATTGATGAACATAAATTATAGAGTAAAACGGTGTGCATTTTATCTACTACTACGTTGAATGCATTCATTATTCTGTAACATCTTCCTCCTGGTACATTGATAACATTGTGATAAACAGTGCACTCCTTCCACTGCAGCTGCAACCTTGAGGGTTACTTGAAAATGCCGAAATGAGAACATCATATCTTACTCTCTTGCCTTCCCATGCTATCTGGGGAAGAGCTCTGCAAAATACCCTTCATTGTTAGTCGCTGAAGCTCGTGCATTTATTAGTGTAATAGCAATGCGTTCACGTGACTCCAACAAGGTGGAGTAGGTTTTGTTTTTTAGTCTGCAGACCTGGCACCCACAGTCTGATCTCTGCTGCTGTGAAGCATGTTGAATGGTTACGTCAAGAGTTAAAGATGGGGAAGATCTGACATACTATGACCCTTTGCTGACTCACTCCTGCCCAACAGTAGGATGCATGTGTAAAAGGCATCCGTTTTGCATCCTAGATTGTTTACCTGCCCTAACTCACCGCCACTAGGCACCTGCTTCATTGTGATAATACCCTGGGCCACAGGTAGGTGCTCTTGCCTTAGAGCACTTATTGCCTGGTTAAGCCAGTGAGACTGGCATTCACAGCTGTAGACACTGGGTGATATACAACAACAGTGCCCTTCACCTGCTCATGGGGCAGATAATGAAACCTCGCTACTGCACCACTGCACTTTTCCTATGATAGAGAGGTTTGCCATAAACCAGCCAGATAACTGTTTTTTTCAGAGGTGCTAGCAGCTCGGAAACACCCACCTACCTTGCCATGGCCAAGGTTCCTGACATTTCGCTCAAAATGTGAATGAAAGTGCTTTCATGTAGTAGCGAGGCCATAGGAAAAATGGAACCAAAAGTCACAGAAATGTCTGAAGAGGGCAAGTACATACATACAGTTAGACACATCAGAATAATAATGACTGAAAGAAGTGAATAGGTGACTGGATTCTTCCCTGGATTGGGGAGAGGAAATATGTCACTTAAAGTGCAAACTAACAGACAAGGAAGACCATTCTTAAAACAGCACTTTTAGTTTCCATGGCATTCCTCAAAAAGACAGAACAAGATGGTATGCTCACTTTATGGTGACATTCATATAGCTACTCTTTGGCATCACATTTCCAAAGTCCCTGGAAATTCAAAGGGCCCATTGATCTATCCCTGAAACTCAACCAGGCACTACCAAGATATTCGACATCCTGTATGTGAGGGTGTATGCTGCTTGGCCTTAGTCAAGTACATGTTCTATGAATACTACTCCCGCTGTATGGATTTCAGGGCTGAGTCTCTGAGGTTTGTTGTTTTCCAGAGTTAGTCTCCTTGCGATTAACTTGATTGCTGCCTCCAGAGCCATCCTGGTGGCTCTTTCCTCCTGCTGGAGGCTGGGTGGGGCCCAGGGTGTCTCAAATAGCTGGACGAGCTAGGAAGGTGTCTCCTCTTTGTCCATTGCAATTGAGCATCCCCTGATCCCAACACCTCCTTGACATACCTTACCTCTGTCTCCTTTGTGCTTATCACTTAACATCCCCTCAGACTCCTTTCCTGGACCTGTGTATTGCCCAAAAAGACCCCAAAGACATGCCCTGACCCTTGACCGATGTACACTATCCTTATAAGCTCAGATACACTTTACCCAAGGAGTGGAGAGATAGTCTGCAGATCACGGCTGATTTTGACTCCCATTCCCCCCCCCCCGTCCTCCTCCAAACCTCCAATCCCTATTTGTTAGCAAGAATGCCTATCACTGACTGTCTCAAGCATGGGTTTGGGTCTGTTACACTGGCTACATCGTCCCGCTATCAGTCACTATCATTCACCCTCTCCAACAGCAGTGGGGCACCATGAGGTCTCCAAAGCGAACAGATATTTCTCCATTCTATTCTCTAACTATGGCATAGGTCAGGCCATCCAAGAGACTACAGTACAGTAAACAAGATGGTTACAGTAGCAACACTTTAGAGAGAAGAAGTCAAAGAATTCACTTCATCAAATAGGCATTTACTGCAATTTATTTATAAATCCAGTGATTATTTGAAAACATCATAATCATTGTTGGATTAGAAATGAAGGTGCTCAGGACAAGGAAAGAAAGTGCTCGGGAAATAGTGCATTGGTGAGGGTATCCAAAAAAGGGCTCATTGAAGCTCCTTGATACAGGACTTCTCAGCCAGACGGAGACATTGGAGCTTTCCGGCCCAGGATTGTTTACACAAGGAGCTTCAATGAGCCCTTTTTAGGTCGAGCCTCGAGTAGCGCGCAAGCGCTGCTTAGAGGCGAAGACTTTTAGTAAGCGAGTTTGAAAAGCAGTCCCAAAACGCTCGTGCGTCGTGGCTGGCCTTTTTGGGATGGGTACGCGCGGCAAACATGTGTTTCCAATTATCGTGCCCAGACGCGGGCACGATAATTGGAAACACATGTCTGCCGCGCGTGCCCATCAAAGGCCAGCCACGACGCACTAAGCGTTTGGTCAGCTCTGCAGGCTGCCGCGCTCGCTCGCCCCCGCTCCCTGTCCCCCGATGCACCCCGTAGTTTCCGGCTTCGCTCCCCTTCTGCGGCTCACCGCTCGCGGCCCCGCTCCCCTTATGGTTCACGGTCTCGATCCCCTCATAGTCACTATGGTTCCCGGCCCCGCTCCCCACATGATTTCCGTCGCTCGTTCTTTCTTTCTTTTTTGTAATCGCACTGTATTTTCGGGTCATCGAGGAATGCGACTGTGCATAGACTGCTTTCGCTTTTGCTTGTTTTAAATGTCACTGCAGGTTCCCTTTCTGCACCTCATGCTGATGGATGTTTTCAGTTTTTTCCCCCGACCTCCAGTGCAGTTAAATTCCCATCTTTCCCTCCCCGTGTGCTCCGATCCCCTCCCCCCACCTCTTCTGCCTGTGGTTTCCGCTCCGTCTCGCTCAGTAGTGGCAGGGAGATTTACTCTCTGCTACGTAAGGTTCCCGCCTCTATATACTGTGGATTTCTTCGCCGAGTCCCGCCATGATGGTGATTTCCGCTCTATTGTAGTGGGGTGATCGGATTACGTATTTACTTGGCGTTAGAATTCGTCTTGACCAAGATAGTGTCAATTCTGCATTTCAGGGCAGAACGTGAATCTCTCTTAGCGCTTATTAAATGTGAAGCCGCAGGCCCTGCAGATACAGCACGCTGTTGTGTTTCTTTTGTCGGTGGCAGGGGACCTTGTGAATGGATCGGTTTGCTTGTCTCCCATAGTCGCCATACACTGTATAATCTTATTATTCTGAGAACATCTGAGTGCGGTAAATATAAGGTGGCGCCAATTTCCAATTTGATGCTACTCAATTGGCCGAGCTTTAAAGGATGAAGAGCTGAGGTGGCCTTGGCGGGACTCGAACTCGTGCGGTGCGGGCCATACAGATGTGAAGGACCAGAGTTCAACGCGGTCCTTGGGCCACCCTGCGGTGTAACAGGGGCTTCCACTTCCACAGTGCCTGCACCAAGAGCCCCCACACCCTTCACACGGGCTACCCAGCACCCCGTTCCCCCTGCGTGCGTCTGAACACATCTGATATGCAGTGTGCACTGAGCTCCGGTGGACTCTGGGCACATCTTTCTACAGTCTGCATTGCGCCCGTTAGCGGTGTGTACGGTTCTTTACAGTGTGGACTGATCTCCATTGCAGTATGAACGGATATTCTCTACAGTGTGCACTAAGCTCCACTGCAGTATGAGCAGATCTTCTCTGCATTGAGCTTCACTGCAGTGTAAACGGCTATTCTCTACAGTGTGCACTGAGCTCCGCTGCAGTATAACCGGATATTCTCGACAGAGTGCATTGAGCTCTAGTGCAGTATAAATGGCTGTTCTCTACAGTGTGCATGGAGCTGGACTGCACTATAAGCAGATCTTATTGGCAGTGTGCACTGAGGTCCACTGCAGTATGAACAGATATTCTCTACTGTATGCACTGAGCTCCAGCCGAGTCCAGCGCAGTATGAACGGATATTCTCGACAGTGTGCACTGAGCTCCACTGCAGTATAAACAGATATTCTGTACAGTGTGCACGGAGCTCCACTGCAGTGTAAACCGATATTCTGTACAGTGTGCATTGAGCTCCGCTGAAGTATAAACTGATCTTCTGTACGGGGCCAATTGTTGCTCTTTTGGCTGGCACGCAAGCGCTTGCCCATCTCACGCAACAGCGCACCGACTACTAGTAGGTCCAATAGCAAAGTGTGGTCAGAGTCAGCTCCTGATTGGCAGGACACACTAGGGCTCATGCAAGGTTTCAAGCCGGAGCAGTCAGGTTAGTGCTTTAGGGGACTGTTTAGACACCTGCACAATGGCAGCTGATGAACATTTAAAGTGGTGGGGTGTAAGCCTTGACTCAAATCCCAGTGAGCGAGCCTGACTTTTACTCGGTGGGTTCACTCACAGTCACTTCCCACTTAGTCTTACTCTCTCACATGTTCTCATTCATTTACCCTCACGTTTACTTACTCTGACTCACTCAGTCTCAATAACTTCCATAGTCTCACTCTGACCCACTCAGTCTCACTCATTTTCACTTACTCTCTCAGTCTCACTCCTGATTCACTCAGTCTCAGTGCACCTCAGTCATTTTTACTCAGTCACATTCTGACTCACTCACTCCCATTCAGTCTCACTTATTCTCAAACCTCTTGGTAGAAGCCTACACACCTACTAGATACTGTAGAGGGAATACTTACAGTGGACAGTCCGCTGATGAAATGTTCTCCACAAGAGCTGCCAACTCGAGGCTTTCTTTCACAGGGCGCACGCACCTCTGTTAATATTGCCCAACGCCACCCAAAGGTTGCTTTGTGCAGAAATCTTTCATCTTGCAAAGGTAGTATCTTAATTGGGCTGGTATTCAAAAATAAGTAAGGGCAGGTTTCATAGTTTAAAAAGGCTTGCAAAGATAACGAACTGTGAAGAAAATCTAATTGCATGCATTCGAAGCACTGGCCTACCTGGATGAAAAACAGTGTACTAAGTGACCGAGCATGGACTGTATAAAGTGTAGTGTTACCTTTTATATGAAAATGACTGTGGTGCGTAGTACTGTGGGCAGGCTGTGCCACTAGCAATTTATGGGGAAAAGTGATGGGTGAAGTACCTGAGTTAATCTCAGCGTCGTTCTCCTTCGGGTGCATTCTAGTCCATCTTTAGTGTTTTGCCCACCATGCCACTGTAGTCTCTTTTGTGCTACATAGCTAAACACTTATAAGGTCCCAAAGGCGAGACCTATTGGCTATGCCAATGCTTGTTTAGATTCCGTTCAGCCTGATGGGTCACGGCGACCTATGACCTGGTGCTCTTCACTACCCTGTCCTGATGAAGACCCCAAGCTAAGGACTTACTGACCTAGAACTTTTGAAGGGGTCGAAACGTTGACTGTTTCTCTTCAACAAGCTGCGATACCATGCTATGTATTTGTATATGATAATTGGCCAGTTAAAGGCTGGTTAGGTTTCATTCATGTAAATATTATGTATATACGGCACATTACCTCTCCTTCCTTACCCTCACCAATGCACTATTTCCCGAGCACTTTCTTTCCTTGTCCTGAGCACCTTCATTTCTAATTCAACAATGATTATGATGTTTTCAAATAATCACTGGATTTATAAATAAATTGCATTAATTGCAGTGAATGCCTATTTGATGAAGTGAATGATTTGACGTCTTCTCTCTAAAGTGTTGCTACTGTGACCATCTTGTTTACTGTACTGCATTACTACCCGGGTCCAGTAGATTTTCGGGTTACCCCATTGATACTTAACTCATCCAAGAGACTAGACACAATGCTCAGATACTGAAAGAGTATCTGCTTATCTCAGATACCACTGCCATTTCCCTAAGTTTGATAAGAGATTGATTAGATGCCTGAAGACTATGCTCTTGCAGACTGGAATGGTCCTAGATTATATCCTCATAGCAAATAGCGGGGCCTATGCCATAGTAGGTTTTGAGTGTTGTGCTCATCTCCCCAACACTTCCCTTAGGATGCACGAGGTGATAAATAAAATCAAGTATAGTTTGAAGAAATTACATGAGATTCAAATTGGCTCTGATTTTAACCTGGGTGGCATCTGGTCTTGGTTGGCCAGGATATTCATGATTTCGAGGATGAAGATTTTTTAAATTGCGATTGCAGTTTTTCTTTTCATTGAACACTATATGTTCTGAATAAACTGTATCCTATTGATTTTTTGTTGGGATTTCACCTCCTGGTGAAAAAAGAGGTGCTTAGGACAGGAATTCATTTGCATATATGCCTTAATGATTACTTATATAATATGACAATACAAATCCATGAGTGTGCCCTAACGTGTGCTGATGCATTTTATTATTCAATTGCAAATACATTTTTGTACCTGCTAAAAACCCACTAAAGGCCTTTGCATTATTGCACACTTACACACATTTTAAACAAGTTGCCCTTTTGTTATCCTGTCTTTTACACTGCATATTATAGCTAAGCCCTTCTAGTACGCATAGCCTCATTATGAAGCTGGAGCACTGAAGTGAGGATTTCAGAAAGTAATAGACTCAGCTCTTCCTGGCTTCTGGCCTTCTTCCCATGAGAAGAGTCTGGCATCTGCTCATTAGTGCCTGTCTGTAGCTTTCTGTTAATCATGTGTTCCCACTTTCATTCACTTACATTGTGAAAAAAAGTATATAACTGTAGCACCAAAATGTTTGGATTTTAGCATCACATGCTCCCAGTGATCCGAGATGAAGCTCTGGTCCATTGATTAACTATTTGCCATGCTTAGTTTTGAATGGTTGATGGCTGTTTTTGCATTAAACACATGCTAGATTTCTGTGTGCCATCCTGAGTGTCTGCTTCCTTTTACAGTCATTTAAACCCCCTAAAAACCACCTCTGTAGTATACACTTTTGTGTTGACCCACTGCATTTACCCTAATTCACATGAGCCATATTGCATCATGGCCTGGTGCTGAACACACCCTATCCGATCTGCTAAGTCCACAGCTGATTGATCAGTGGCGGCTCGCAGAGGGAGTGCAGTGGGGCGGGGCAGGGGAGGGGCTGTGTGGGGGAGTAGTGGAGTCAGACATACGACGGGCAGGAGTAAGGTAAGTAAATAAATAAATACAACTATTTACCTTGCGCTCGCTGCATCGCCAACTGCAGCGAGCGCAAGGTAAATAGTTGTATTTATTCATTTACTTACCTTACTCCTGCCCGTCGTATGTCCGACTCCACTACCCCCACCCAGCCCCTCCCCCGCCCCGACTCACCGCCCCGCAGCACTCCCTCTGCGAGCCGCCACTGTGATTGATCCTCTCTGCAACATATTTACAGTACTCCTTCTAGTTCCACATTGTGGACCTAGCTCCATTTAACTCTCTTGTGCCTGCTGGCTGAGCTTGAAGCATGGCATGACCTCATAGAAGCCCCAGTCATTGTATTTGCAACAAAGTTGCTTCCCCTATTGACTACATGAGGCCCAACAAGTGTTTACACAGTTTCTTTTATTTTATTCCTTTCCTCCGTATTTTGCACTTAAGTCCAGCTCTCTTCTGTACTACTACACTGGATTTTGTTTGAGGCAAGCCTGACACCCAATTTCGGTGGCAGGATACCTCTGCTTTCTCCTCTTGGTTGAACTGTTGTTGGAATTGCTGCTTGGAATACAATGGGCATACTTCCCTCAAAATTGATGTAAGTGCTGCTATTGCCATGTATACTGTTCTGTTGATGTAAAACTCAATTAATAATTATTGTAAAATAACTGATTTTCTGGTTAACTTGCATGTCAACTTTTAAGTAGTTGGCTTAGTGCTTTCGAAGAGTATATTGCCTGGAGCATTTCCAATTAAAAACGCTGGAGTTTTGCATCGTCTTTAAATGCTGCCTGATATGCCCAAGAGCTATAATGTGACAAGATAAGAAATGTCAGTTCTACAAACTAAAACCCAAGGGCATAGTGAGGTGAAGATGTCTATGTGACTCCATGGAGTAAAAAGAAATGTTTTCCCCACAGAAAACGAAACATACACGACTAAGCTTCACCTAGCATATACACATTTTATAAGATACAATTTTAGGAGGAGCAGATTTGGTCCAGTGGGTGAGAGTGTGGATTTATTAGACATGGGTTCCAATCCTAGCTTACTCATTTAACTACATTGTGTGCTCCTGGGCAAACTAATTCATGCTATCATTCCCAAGTGTGCATATCTTCTGCAATTGCAAGCACTTATGAATGCGTTAAATACTAGTATTAAGCGCTACATAATCAGACAGCCATATTGTTTTGTTATCTACATTTGTATGGCACAGATTTTGGGCCTGATTTAGAGTTTGTTTTGTAATGGGTTACTCCGTCACCTCAATGCCTGTCCGCCTTAGTACAAGTTCATTAGTATATAATACTCTTGTAATAAGGAAGATGGAAAATATGTCATTTTTGTGATGGAGTTACCCATCCGCCAAACTCTAAATCGGGCCCTGGGCCACTGGTTGGCTTATATCGCTTTGGCAGTCTCATAACTTGCCAATTGGTTTGGGGTTACCAGGGCAGACGAAGTCTGATTTCACATGGCATGATGTACTGTGTTCTGGTCCTCTTCTCTGTGAGTTGGCTATGCTCTTTAATGACTAAGGTCGGTGGGTTTTTGTTTGCAGAAAATGAGGTGGTCTATTTGTAGTGCCAAATGAGGTCTTACGTCAGAGTATGTGTTCCTAAAACTTGTAACCATAACTTCTCTCTTTGTGAATCTAAAAAACACAAAAAAGTGATGGGTGGAATGCAGGGCCGGACTGGGAACAGCAACCGGCCCTTGGCAGATTGCTGCTCGACCGGCCCTGGGAGCGGGGCAGGGGGCTGCGGGGGTGCTAGCAAAAAGCACCGCTCCCACTTTTGTTACAACGGGGCGATATTGCAGCACTGCTGCAAAACCGGCCCCCAGTGACAAAACCAGTCCCCACAGGCCCAAAACCGGCCCCCACCCATCCAGCCCACTGGGGAATTGCCCTGTGCCCGCTATGGCCGGTCCGGCCCTGGTGGAATTCTTGAATTAATCACAGCCACTGGTAATTCCTCAGGGCCACTTCCCAGACCATTGTGTTTTTGCGCACCATGCCATCTCCGAATAAACAGAGCCATATTCAAATCAGACTAAGTCCTGCTCCAATAGAAACAGTCCTGCCGGAACTGCTAGCTACGTCCTCGCTGAACCAGAACACAAGCATCTCAAAACCGGTTTCTGAAGGCCATACTAAACAAGTCTCTGAGTGAGTGGCGCTGCTATGGACTAAATCCACACAGACTTAAAACAGAAACTCAAACTACCAAACATGGTGGAAGAGAGGGGGTCAGAGACTTTGCCAACAGGAGTTGCTGCCCAGTTAGCCGGCCCAAGTTCTTGGAAAAGGATAAAAAGATTTCTGTTTTGGGCACAGGCGAGATCACAAGCTCGCGCTCACATGCTTCTCGTTAGTCGTTCGAGGTTTACAGGGATAATGAATTGTGGCAACAGAAGAAAAAAAATCTTATTTCCTTTTAATAGGAGTCACTCTGCCCTTTAACGTTCTCCGAGATTTCGCCGGCACTGATTTGGGGGAGTAAGAGGAGCATTCTTAAACCGCACGCGCAGCTTTACTGACATACAGACAGTCATTCTCGGACCCCCTGGTCCATTCCCCGCCTTCACATCCCGGGGCGCTTTGAGTGGGCGCGCGCCTCTCAGGGAGGGGCCTGCCTGTCCATGGAGACTGGGTAGGGTCCTCGCGCCCGAGCTCGTGCAGGGCAATGGGACTCTACCAGAGATTCCTGGGCAGGGAGTGTGCTTCTTGGATACTGCACACGTGTCAACACATCTCCCCCTCCCCCACGCACTGACCTTCCCAGTGTTTTGTTATATGAGATAGCGGATCGTTGCCAGGAAGGCTCCCTTGACGCGTAGCAGTTGTTGTGAAGAGAGACATTAAAAATTACATTTAGATAGATGTGTAGTTGTTGGCTGCCGCTAGAAATCACCAGAGCCTTCTACTATCCCACTGTAGTTATCTATGCATGTTACGTAATGTTAGCTTATGTTATGTAATATAACTTTTGTACAGTGCACAACTACTACTATTGTGGCTTTTTAGCAATTGTAGCACCGTATATTAACAGGCAGACCTATAAGTTTGTTCAGAAGTGTGTAGTTGCAGTGTGTCCCCGGTGGGAAGAACCCGGTGTGATGCATAAGGTTTGTTTGTGTTGTGGCAAACTTGTTGCTGCTGCCACACCTGCTAACATTATAGATATATCTGAGAAGGCATAGTCGTATAGCACAAACGTAACAAGTTCATAAGAGGTGAGTTGAGTACTAGACTGGGTTGTTGGTGCGTGGGGAAGTGAGGCTAACAGTAGAACTGGGAAGAAGGGGGCTTCAGCTGACAGAGATGGCTTCCCTTAAGGGTCTGGTCACTCTACGGTCATCCAGCAACAAGGTAATGCATGAAGAGATAGGCATTCAGTTCATTCTAGAAAAAGAGCTGGGATTAGCCTGTTAGATGTAGACTGGGATGGACTTCCAGATCCTGAGTGCATAGCAGGAGAAGCTCTGTCCTGCATTTCCTGGTCTCAGGCTGGTGAGCTTGCTAGTGCAGAGGAAATTGCAAGATCCAGCAGGGATTTTAGTCTTGGTTGCTAGGTTGGAAAGGTGAGGCGTTTGAATTGACTGCCGTGCAGCTAACTTCGAATGTGTGAACGCGACTGTAGTTAGCTGTGTGTATGGGGGTTCGCAGGTGTGTTGCACTTCCAAAGATATTTGATCAGGAGGGCTGCAGCATGATGTACACTCCCCAGAGTGCCATGTAGATCTTAGGGACTCCAGGCCACATTTGGTTCCCTGAGTAGAGAAGATGTCAGGCAAAACAGATGCTGACTAACTATTTGAGGATTAAAAAAGCCTAACACAATTTGATGAGATGACCAGTGCTTAATTCATAAAAGAATGAGTGCTGGTGTCCAAACCTCTGCTCAGAAGCCCGTGGCCAGTGCAATTAAAAGCCGGCATGCCGAATTCCAATGCTGTGTAATCTTGAATCCACGTCATTCCTCTTTAGTCCACTACCAGCCTTTCTCTACCCCTTCAGCTCTTACTTGCAGGCTCCTCCTTTCTCCTATATGTCCTTTTGTCTGTCTTTATCTTGCTCTGGCTTTCCTCTTTGTGCGCTTAACCCTCTCTTGCTCCTGGAAAATGTCTGATGTGGAAAAATAAGGGCCGATTCCCAAGAATAGGTGCCAGTGGCCCCCACCGGCAGCCACAGGTTCAAATTAAGCACTGGGGATGACCAAAGTAACCAATGACCATGTGCCCACTCTGCTCTTCTGTTCTCTGTTTCTGTGACCTTTATTTAACATAGCAGCAAAGTATCATTTATATTATTTATTTTTTGTCATTTCTGGAAATATTTTTAAATGTTTATTACATTATAGCCATGGCCCCTGAAATTATGAAGCAGAGAACAATCAAATTATGTTGCAAGGTCGATGACTTAAGCTGAAAATTAAAGTAACACATTTTGTGCCAGTATTACTTCTTTATTTATATTATTTTGATATGTTAACACTCTCTGGACAAAGATTGCACCTCATTATTATCAGTTTGCCAACCAAATTCTCAATCAGCAACTGAAAGGTGACCAATTAACGCTTGTAGGGGACGTGGCACTGCACTGTGCTGTAAGATATGTGGCAGCTCTTTTGGTAACTAATGATTAGTTTGAGATAGAACCGTTTTATTGTTAAAATCTGCAATTTATGTAGCTGATGAATGGATTATGTGGCAACTGTAACAAATCCATAATTATGTGGAAAGCACCAGAGCCACAGAATCTCATAATTCCAGTGGCCCGGATTATAGCCCTGGCCGTAAAAGCACGGTTAACTTCTTTTCTACTGGTGTAATTACAATTGAAGAACTAATTTCTTACTGCATAAGAAAGAAACTTATGTGGTCCTGCTTACATTTCCTTTCTATTGAAACATCTTTATTCTCAAAATAATGTTCTGTGTATTTTAATACAGGGTAGTTGCTCCACTTTACCAGTTCATATTGTGGAGTTTACATTTAGCCTCCATTTTACATTTTTGTTTTTAACTTAGCATCTATTTCTAATGGTGGTTTACACATGTTTTCCCTAATGTGAGAATGTGCTATGCACGCATTAATTCCTAATAGTCACTGTTGCCCTGCAACAGGCAAAATTAGTTCCAGGGTCGCACATTTCAGAACATGATGCTTTGTTTTATTTTCTGTGCTCATAGGAGATGACTCTTCTGCTTCAGACTAATTAAAATGTTGTTCTGCACCTCTGACACAGTATGATAAGATTGCTGTTTTATTATTTAAGCAGCATTCATGCTAAATCACTGAGAGGTTTACTTCCTGCCAGAATTATCATGGAGAGTTGCCTGTGAGCTGTCACTGAAAGACAGTCCTGCTGTCCCTGACCTTCATCCTGAAAAGGAAGATAGCCTTGCGAGAGAAGTGTGCAGGCCTGCAAATTCAAGACGGAGTGCATTAGTTAATGCACTGAGGCCGGCTTCCTGACACATTGTACCAGGTATGGGGTTAGCTCATTCCAACAGGTCTGGCAGATGGGTACTGCAGGCCTGCTCTCCTTGGCTTAGAGATATTAGTTATTGATAGGAGTAACCCTAGTAGCCTAATATTATGAACAATTAACATGGTTGAATAGTTTGTAGTTTTCACAGACTAATAATTATTATAACAATGATGTGTCTCATCTTTCCAATACAATAATCGCAGTTCATGTTTTATTTACAAAGATTAGTCTTATCAATAATTATTTGAAAATTAATTATCATATCTTTTCTTTGTTACACCATAGGCATGCAAAAGTGATATTCAAAAGGGTTAGATCTGTTTCCACAGTTTCCTTGGGAATCTGAGTGGTCATGTTCGAGGTTACCGACAGCATCCATAACTCTGTAAGGTTAGGAGTTTAGATGTGGTACTGTCAGCTAGCCAAACAAGCCAACATTTACTGATTATATAGGAAAACTAAGTCTCTGTATTATGAAGTTTTGTTGTCCTAAATACACAGTCCTACTAAATTCGTAGGGACCGTATAACACTCATACCTATGAACTCTAAGGATGCCTATATACTCTAAGGTATGTGGTTAAAGGACATTTACTTAGCAAATGTGCCTTATTAATATAAGCAGTCTCTCGCAACCCCCGAAAAATTATTACACTTATCTACTGATGTATATTTGTACCAGGAGCAATGTGCTGTTGCCTAGACACCGAAGTACTATGTAGAGGTATTCACATGGAAGCCTTTAATATCAGAAATAAATTCAAATAAATATGGCATGTATACTGAACATTCATTTTATAATTATTCATGTTTATCTGGAAAATAACATTACATTATTATACAAAAATCAATACAGTATACAATAAATCATTTTTTATATACCTACATTTTAAAAATATGAATCATAAAACGCCTGGTGTGAGAGTCAAAACTCTGAACCACCTAAATTAAATGAACACAACGTCTCTTAAATCAAACATTTGCAACATTAGTTACCTGAAGAGAAGAATATATCCAGTTGTACATTTTTAGGGTGAAGAATCAATCCTCCCAAGATCACTACATGAATGTTGAAACTTAGCACAGCAATTTTAGAATACAGATTTTATTTTCTTCAAGGCATTCATAATATAATTTGCATTGCAATAATTAATGTTCTCTACTCCTCCATTTGTACACAACAATAGTACCTCTTTGCTGAAGCTGATCTCATGTCCCAACATTAGAGATTTCATCGAGCTTTTCTGCAACTTGTAACAAAGGGGACACATAGAAAGCGCAACCCATCTTCTACATGGGCAGGAAGGCATAGACACAGATTACTATTTTCTCCTTTCATGTTGACTATATGATAGCATAATGTCAGGATTCTCAAATGTAATTACATATAGAACAATATAATAAAAGGGAAAAGCATCAAATCCCTATAACTTTGGATATTTTTGGCTGGTGTCTGCAAGTGTAAGATAATTTGACTAGTTTAAAAGCCAAAACATAACAGATGATCTGCAAAGATGATGCTTATATTAGACACACCAGTTTTTATTGCGTACTTTCACGTAACACTAGTTTTTTCTTCTGGTACGTATAGTACAACCAAGACATACTTCCTTTGTAGAGTAGAGGAATCCTATCACCTTCTACTCTGCGTAAAGGAAAATTTACATTTGGTAAAAAGAAAAAAAGCATGAAGGAGAAAACATGTTGATTTCTATGTGTTGTTTTTATCTGTCATTTAGAGCAAGCATTGTATCTGTTGTCCCTTTTTGGGATCCCCAGTTTTTATGTAGCCTCATTGACACAGAGCCAACAGGTGTTGTCTTGGTTTCTGAATACAAGTGAAAGTATACTGCTCAGTGAGTCACAAGGCATATAACAGCATGTGGTTGTAAGAAATTGATTTGTTGGTTGGGGGGGGTGTGGAGGCTCCACTTAGGCAACAACCACAATACTGGTCAGGGTGAACCACAAAAGTCACTAAATTAACCTGTGCTTAACCCTCTGGTAGCTTGGCACAAAAGCAGTCAGGATTAACTAAGAGGCAATGAGTAAAGTATTTATGCAGCACACACACAGCAATGAAGTGAGAACACAATACAAGAAACATCCCAAACCAATTTATTAAAATATAGTACATTTTAATAAATAAAAGCATACCAGAACAACAAAAATCCAATCAGTAGAGCCGGAGATAAACGCTTTAGGTAAAAATAGCACCTAAAAGCAAAAAGCACAGTAATCTGGTCGTGCTAGACCGGAAGAAAGTCACAAGTCCAGGCAGACTGCGATGGAGCATCGGTAAGATATAGGGACCAGGTTAGTCCCACTCAGCAGTTACCTTATGAGTCAGGCACGAAGAGTTCTGTTTGCAGGGGAGAGGGTCACTTGGAGCTGGGAGAGCACCGTCGTTGGTGATGGCTGCAGAGCGATGAGCAGGCCTGGTGTTGCGGACGGTCAATGCTGAAGCTTCTTGTTGGCGGTCACCGCGGGCTGTGATTGCTATGATGCAAAGGGCAGTTCTCGCACTGGCAGTCGCTATAGCACGAAGAGCAGGTCTCTCCGGAACTTCACATTGACGGGCACCACGGGCAGCAGAATTTTGGTACGATCTGGCCTGTTTGCAGTCACAAAGAGCCCAAACTTCAGGATTTCACTTTTCTTCTTTGGAAGAGCTCAAACTGATATCAGACAAGGGTCCAGGAATTGGGGGGACCACTGGGGATCAGGATGTCACTCCAGCAGAGGCCAACAAGGCAAGTACAGCTTCAGGTCCAGGCAGGGCTAGTTGTAACAAGTCAGCTGGGCAGTTGCAGGGAGGTCAATGAAGCTTGTTGTGCCCTATGCCTCAAACAGGAGGTCAGCTATCTGACCCTTGGATACACTCAGCTTAGCCTGGGATTAAGGTAAACAGATCCAGTCTTCCCTCTCCAACTGCAAGGCAGTCCTCAAGCAGCAGGGCAGTCCTCTGGCAGCGAGGCAGTTCTTCTGTAATTTTCACAGGTCCAGGAGTGTTCTGAAGAGTAACTTAGGAGGTCCAATATTTATACCTGGTACCAGCCTTTGTGTGTTGGGGACATCCTGACCTACCCCCACATCTGGTTCTGGAAAGGTCTTCCCTTTCCCTGTCAAGTTTCCAAACAATCTGGGCTGACAAAAGCCTGGTGTCAGGTTCCTTTGTGTGTGCTGGAGGCAGGGCTCTTTGAAGTGTAAGTGGGGCAGGGTACAGCTCTGCTCCCAGCCATCCTGGAAGAATAGCCCATACTGCCCTCACTTAGTCCCCTTTGTGTCACTGTTTGGGAGGAATACACAAAACTCAACACAGTCATGTGACCCAGGACACTGACAGTTGACGCAAATGGTTGGGACAAGAAAATCCCAACTTTCTAAAAGTGGCATTTTCAGAAAAGTGACTTAAAATCTGACTTCCCCATTAAAGAGGCTTCTTAGTTCATTAGAATAAACATGACATTTTGACCTGCTCCCAAACTAAAGTTAGTACTTATTAAAAGTAATAAGGTAGCCCAGTATTAGCCAATGGTAGAACTAGGCATTACAACAGTGAAAAATGACTTCAGGAGTTTTTCACTGCCAAGACATGTAAAAATTAAGAATACATTCACCCTGTCATAGGAGCTATTAGAGTGTACTTTAGGGGTGACTTTTAAGTATTAAAATGGAAGATTTAGGCCTGGGTAAAGGTTTATTGTGCTAGATCGGAATGGCAATATAAAAAACTGCACTACAGGCTGTAGTGGCAGGCCTGAGACATATTTTAAAGTACTACTTTAGTGGGTGACACAATAAGTGCTGCAGGCCCACTAGTAGCATTTAATTTACAGGCCCTGGGTCCATGTAGTATCACTTACCAGGGACTTACAAGTAAATTAAAAGCGCCAATCAGGTGCAGGCCAATTTTACCATGTTTTAGGATGAGAGCAATAGGACTTTAGCACTGGTTAGCAGTGGTAAAGTGCACAGAGTCCTGAAGCCAACAAAAACTAATTCAGCAAACACGGGGGGTGAAGGCAAAGCATTTGGGGGAATAACAAGTAAAGGATTTCAGATATAACAGTGGTGATATCCAGACCACTGGTCGAGGTGCTGTAAGCCTATATAGACTCATGGTAATGATTTTCTACCGCAGTTGTAGTAAGTGGATCTTTTCTATGTTGAGGAAGCAATATGTGAATGTCACAAATTGTATTATCAACAAGAGTGAGAGCAGTAAATGACCAATCAATCAATCATGGGGTGTAGAGCGCGCTACTCACCCGTGAGGGTCTCAAGGTGCTGGGGGGTGTGGGGCGGGGGTGCAGCTCCGGATCAGACGGATCAGACGAAGAGCCAGGTCTTGAGGCTCTTCCTGAAGGTGTGCAGAGTAGGGGAGCGTCTGATGTTGACTGGGAGCTCCTTCCAGGCTCTGGCTGCGGTGTAGGAGAAGGCTCTTCCACCCACTCTAGTTCAGCGGATGCACAGGGTTTCTGGTAGGGCGAGGTCGGCGGAGCAGAGGTTCCTTTTCGGTACGTGGAAGGAGACTCTTTCGTTGAGGTATTTGGGTCCGATGTTGTGGAGGGATTTGTAGGCGTGGGTGAGTAGCTCTCTTTTCGACGGGGAGCCAGTGGAGGTCTCGCAGGAGTTGGGTGATGTGCTCCAGTTGTGGGGTGCTGAGGATGACTCTGGCCGCAGTGTTCTGGATAGTCTGGAGTTTTCGTAGCAGCAATTTGTTGATTCCAGCATAGAGGGCGTTTCCATAGTCCAGTCTGCTTGTTATGAGTGCGTGGGTGACAGTCTTTCTGGCTTCGGGGGGGATCCACTTGAAGGTCTTGCGGACGATGAGGAGGGTGTAGAAGAAGGTGGAGGCGACGGCGTTGATCTGTCTGGTCATGGTGAGGGAGGATTCGAGTATGATGCCGAGGTTCTGGGCATGGTCCGTGGGGTTGGGGGGGTTGCTGAGGGCAGAGGGCCACCGGGAGGTGTCCCAAGATGCGGGGGGTCCAAGGACGAGGACCTCTGTCTTCTCTGAGTTGATTTTCAGACAGCTGCTGCTCATCCAAGCTGTGATGTCTTTCATTCCTTCTTGGAAGCTGAGTCTGGTCGTTTCAGGATCTTTCGTGAGGGAGAGGATGAGCCAGGTGTCGTCGGCGTAGGATACAATGCTGAGTCCATGCTGTTTGACGATGGCGGCGAGGGGAGCCATGTAGATGTTGAAGAGCGTGGGGCTGAGCGATGATCCTTGAGGAACTCCGCAGGTGATCTCTGTTGGTTCGGAGAGGAAAGGTGGGAGTCTGATCCGTTGGGTTCTGCCGGCGAGGAAGGAGCAGAGCCAGTTGAGGGTGGTTCCCTGTATTGCTGCGTCATGGAGTCTGGCTGCAAGAGTGAGGTGGGAGACGGTGTCGAAGGCTGCGGAGAGGTCGAGTAGGATGAGGGCTGTGGTGTGGCCTTGGTCTAGGAGTGTGCGGATGTAGTCTGTGGTGGCGAGGAGGGTGGTCTCGGTGCTGTGGATGCTGCGGCATCTGGATTGCGAGGGGTCGAGGATGGAGTTCTCTTTGATGAAGTTTGTCAACGGGGCGTTGACGATCTTCTCGGTGACTTTGGCTGCGAAGGGAAGGAGAGAGATGGGTCGATAGATCTTCAGGTCCGTAGGGTCTGCAGAGGGTTTCTTGAGGAGGGGCTTGACTTCTGCGCGCTTCCAGTCATCGGGGAAAGTGCCAGATTCGAAGGAGGCATTGATGGTGCGTCGTAGATCGGGTGCTATGTCGGTGGCGGCTCTGTGGAAGATATGCGGTAGCAGGGGTCTGTGGGGGCTCCTGAGTGAGTGCTCTTCATGGTCGTGGTGGTATCTTCGGTGGTGACCGGGGTCCAGGCAGTGATGGCGGGCCGGCTGTCGGTTTCTGGGGTCTTCTCGCTGAAGTTGTCGTAGAGGGCCTTGATTTTCAGGTGGAAGTAGGAGCCGAGCTTCTTGCAGAGGTCCTGGGAGGGAGTGACGTCTGTGGCTTCGCTGGGGGGTTTGGTGAATTGCTGATGTTGAAGAGTTCCTTCAAGTTGCTGGAGTTGGAGAGGATTTTGTTCCGGATGAACATCTTATGCGTTGGTGGTATTCTGTCATGGCGTTCATGTATGTGGTCAGGTCTTCCATGGTTTTGCTGTTTCTCCATCGTTTGTCGAGACGTCTGCAGGAGCGCCTGGCTTCTTGGAGGTCGGTGGTGAACCAGGTGGCCTTCAGGGGGCCTTGTCTGTCGGCAGTGCGGAGGGGTGCGAGTTTGTCTGTGCAGTTGGCGATCCAGCGGTGTAGCTCCTTGGCTGCCGAGTTGGCGTCAGGCGAGGCGGGGGGGTCGTGGATGAGGGTGAAGTTGAGGTGCTCCTCTGTGACCTTGCTCCAGTTCCTTCCCGGAGGGCGAGGAGTGGGTTTGAGAGCGGTGGAGGAGCTGAAAGAGAAGTGAACGCAGTGATGTTCCGTCCAGAGGGGCTGCGTGGTGTGGCTGAAGCGGATGTTGTTCCCACCTGCGAAGATGGGGTCGAAATCTCCCACAAAGTTACATAACTTAGTACCTGAAAAGTAAAAAGCAGGTTTCACTGCAGATTCCTGGACATTCCCATGGCTGATGTGGTGTAATGCAACATTCTTCTCTCACAGACAATGTGGGTAAAGTATTTTAGCAGCACCAAAGAACATTAAAGTAAATACATTAAATACATAAAATTCTCAAACCAATTTTATAAAAGAAAGATCCATGAAAGGGTTTAAAGGACAAAATGCCAAAAGTAGTAAATAGGATCAAGAGTTAGGAATTTGTAACTGAAAGGCAAAAAGCATCCATAGAAAACAATGGAAAGTGAATGTTAGTCTATGGGATTCTTTCAAGTCAACTGTTATGATGCCTAGACCGGGTGATGCCTAGCTGTTTTATCTTCTGTCTAGGTCAAAATCCTATCATCAACCAAGGCAGAATGCTGCAGCCATTAGGTTGGATATCTTGAATTTGGGGTCCTGCCAAAGCTTTGTGTTTTGGCAGCAAAAGCTCAGAGCAGGACAAACTTGAGTATCAAAGTCCTCTTGCTGATGGGGTCACTTTTTTCTTCTGCCATCCCCTTTGGGGGAGAGCTACAAGCATGGCTGGGAATAGGACAGCTTCAAAGGTTGGTCAACACTATATAAACACAAGAAGACTTCTAGAGTTCTTACTAATGTGTTCTGCGGCCATTTGGCATCATCTTCTCCCCCCTCACATTCATCGGATAAGTGCAGGTGCTGTTCCTATTATTAAACTCCCTGTCTTCCTGCAAGGAATCCTCCAACAGGGCAGCTTCCCCAAGAGGCTCTTTGCTCTCTTTGAGGACCCTGATGATTATCCTTAAAACGCCCTCCTGTCGTCAGTATCCCTAAGCCAAATTAAAAGAATATGATTTTACACATAACACACATAACTCAGGCAACTGCAAACAGAAAGGCTGGCTGAGTCAGCGTGTTCAGCAAGTAGCATTCCTTGTATTCCATTACTGCAGACACATTGTAAGTCACTTACTTACCGTGTTTTGCTCCCACACATTATGCACTTCAGATTTGTAGGCTCCTAGGCACCGGTTACGGTTGTCCAGCATTCAAAGTAATATTTTTAACATGCGAAAAACAATTTCCTTAGACGTGTCAGCTGCAGCCTGTTGGCCTGTAGTTGTTCAGGACTACATTTGCAGCCCTTATGCCATGTTTTAAAGTCTTGTAAGTGCTTGGTGCAATACCATCTTGGGATATCTGTCTTTTATGCTACTAATGCAGTTTCTGCATACATAAAAGTCAGATATTCTATTTTGGCTTCGACAACTACTTCCTATGTGTTAAGGGGTCAGAGCATATGCACTGTGAGGTGTTTTGGAGCCTCCCATTGGCCAGAACCAACATATACCAGCAATTCCAATCAAAGAATAGGGTAAGCAAGCAGAAGGAAGCACCTTCCTACAGTCAGCCCTGCCAAGTACCACGCATCAGGTGTTACACTAACGCATTTCAGTGTGGTGGTCCGCATCACCGCACTGAAATGCGAAGTCACGCATTTATAAAGCGTCCTCCAATGTCAAACTCAGTGCCAGCTGGTAATTAGCACCACTTACAGAAAGCTGTCAGCGCGCTGTCAGCGCTGCTTGTGCAGACTTGGGGGTTGGCTCAGCTAGCTGTGGGCTGGCTTTAGAGGCTACAGTGTAACAACTTCACCCGTAGTGGGCTGGCGCCACATTCAGCTCCACTGACCTCACGTGACAACGTGAGCGAATCAGTGTCCGCATGACTTGCCCTGCGCCCAATGTCCGATGGACTGAGACTGACTACGCACCTAGCTATAGTGCGCCCTGCCGCCCACGGTGTGAGCGTGCAGCACGACAGTCAGTTTACATTTGGCAATAGGCACCGCGCATTGTTGTGCCGACCCACGTGGCCCTAATGTGCCTATGGCTGCCCGCGACCCGACCCAGGCTGCTGCTTCCACGGGAGTGGTGCTACTTCAAGTTTTGCAGACAGCCTGAACGAGTTGCCGCGTCCTGGACTGTGGCCGCTGCCCGCAGCTTGGCCCGTGAAGAGGGAGTCGTCGCGGCGGGCTGCTGGCATCTTCAAAAGTCATAGGTGAGACCCCCTGGTGCAACTAACCTTGAGTCAGGTATGTTGATAGTAAACCCTGCCCACCCATACGCATACTAGACATGGCGTTGAAGCGGCCAATGGACAGCGGCCATAACGTAGGCTGTGCACACCGAGGATCTTGCTAAAACTATCCCAGCACTGTGGCATTTAAATAAACAAAGCGCACTTATGAATGCTTTTTCCTGTGCAGCCATGCTTGTCACTTGCAGGCGCTTGATAGATTGTGCTGGAAACTGAGAAAGTGCGGCACAGCCCAGGATGGTGATATGAAATAAATTAATTAAAATCTTACCTGCTCATTTCCTCAGTCCTCTGCAGCCTCCTAGACAGGTTAATTTTGCCCATTGTTGTTTTGTTGTTGGCTGAACATCTGTTCACCACATACCCTTTTTCAATCGTGTGACACAGTTACAGTGCACTGGCACCTGGGTCACCATCACGGCCCGGGTGACACCGAGCTGAGACTTAGAGCTACCCAGTGCAGCTTACGTTAGGACTTGGACTCAGTGCAGCCCTTAGGACACACAGGCAGCAGCCCCTCTCTGCTGACAAAGACCAAAGGCTGCATGCAGTACCCATAACGAAGCACCGTACAATCTGAGGCCAGTCCTGAAAGGCCAGACCCGGCCTCTCTCCTGCAATAATCAGCAAAGCAACGTCAATGACCCCTAGCCTCATCTCAACCTCGTCTGAGTCTTGCTTGGCACAGGTGAGCTGAACACTGCGGATGTGAATGGGATTAAGATGGACTGGGAAGGGGCAGGTTGGTTCTGGTGGATATGAATGTAGTTAGTTCTATTGGCTGTGTGGTGTTTGCATGCACTGGGTGGGCAGGTTGGTTCATATTGGGAATGGGGTTCTAGTGTACTGGGTAGAGCCAGGCTGAGTTAGCTCTCAAGAAAGTGTCACTCATAGTTGTTGAAATTTCACTCATATTTGCACTGACATTTTGAAAATGTCACACATTGAAACCTTGGCAGCTATGTACAGTGAGCAATTACATACATAAATAAACAAACTGCTAAACCCACCTCTTGACCACTTAATACTGCATCACTGCCTATAGCATTGAATGCCAAATGTATGATATTAAACCTCTGTAATCGTGTAGACAAATCACTGAATAAAGTGACCTCCACTGGTCTACCAAAAGAGCACTCACAAGTTAGCTGTGACCATGCCATTCTATCAAACAAAAAGACTTCAGACTAAGGTCCGAACCATATCTAATTATAAGGTTTGACTTACCTTGATCTCGCACCCAGCAATTACTGTAATGAATTTGCTTACTTCATTCCAATTTTGCGTCAGTGCCGAACACCTTGTAAACATATGTTCATTGTTTGCACTTAGTTCATGGCATCTCTTACATCGGGGAACGTCTTGAGATACGTTTGGCAACTTTTCAGCTGTCCGGTATATCCTATGAATGGTAAAAACTGATTTTTCTTTAAAAGCAGCAGATTTTACTATAGAGTAAAGCATGGTTAGAGATACTTGCCATAGTCTTCAAGCTCCAGCGTTACACGTATCCATCCCATACAGTTCATGGCTCCTTCATATTCCTCTACTTTGATAAAACTCTCAATACCAGAATGAGAGTTCCTTCTTTATGTTTAGTCCATTCCAAATCTTTTCTCTGAATTCCTAGTTATCTTTTTCAGTCCATGATTTAGAGGACCGCCACGCGTGAAGCAGGATGTATTTCAACCTTGATAGTGTTCCTGCTGTTAAGTCCAATATTGTTTCCCAGGTAACAGTATCTATCCCATCCATCTGATCCCGCCAGTAGTTAATTCCTGCCATCTTCAATGGTAGGGTAGGTTTATCATTTAAAAAGCTAGTGTTCCCGTTGAAGGCGAAATTGAAGCTAGCTGAGTGTAATAGTATATCCTCATATAGAACCATACTTTTAAGAGGCTTTTAAGACGTTACAGCAAACTTTTAAAATTTATTTTGGAGCCCCAAACTTATATAACATTTTTTTCCAGACCGTAGCAGTTCAGCATTGCTGCAAACATACAGCCTCTAAGTGTATCATCCAATTGCGTCATTAGTATTCAATAGTTCTTGAACTGGAAGGCATTACAATATAGCTGAAAATCAGGAGGGGGGTAGGCCTCTCTTTATTAGTCTTCTAGTAGGCTTTTTCCATTAGATTCTAAAACTCTTTGATAACCAGATAATGCTACTAGTTTTGTCTTGTATTTTTGCTATGTTATCCTTTGGGAATGAAAGCAGAATGGCATTGAATAAAAAATATAATTTGGGAGAACTGTCATTTTAATGAAGTTAACTCTTCCATAACTTGTAGGGGTAAGCTTTCCCATCTTCTTAGCAGATTCTCTATCTCCTTACCAGATTTCCTTAAAGTTTGGGCGGGTAGCTGAATTTTGTGTGATTAAAACACCCAAGCATCTGATCTGTTTTTTAATACTGTTTTTTAATACTCTGCATGGGTTCTCTAGATCCGCACATCAGAACGTCGGTTTTCCCTTTATAAATTTGATAACCAGAAGTTGCCCAAATTATTTCTACTAAGTTCTTCAGCTGTTTGGAATATTAGGTTGTCATTATATGCAATCTTTCCATCAACCCTACAGCTTCAAACGGAATAATGTTCTAATCTGCTCAGTTCCACTGAACAAATGGTTCTATATGTAGATTAAACAACAGGGGAAAGAGTGGACACCCTTGCCTTGTCCCTCTAGTAATGTACAATTAGCTTGCTAATGCCCCATTTATAAGTATTTTCACTGAAGGTGTTTTAGATAACGTTTCAATGGTGTTAATTATGTTTTGACTAAATCCAAAAGCTTTCAAAGCTTCCCATAAATATACCCAGTTCACCCTATCAAAAGCTTTCATTGCATCCAAGGGAGCTGTTGCTAGTGGTTTGCAAAAAGTTTCAGCTGTATCTATCAAACCAATCAAAAACTAAGTCAAATCGGTTAGTTATCTTACTTGCAGAAAATATTTTTGGTCAGGGTGCATTATTGAATGAATGATATCCACCAATCTTTTACCTATAATACCCATGAAAACTTTATAATCACAGATTGAGGGCAACATTGGTCTATGAGTGTCTGTTTTCTGGGAATCTTTATTGGGTTTCAGTATCAGAGTGATAGTGGCTTCACTACAGGAAGAAGGGACTTTTTAACCGTTTTGGTACTTATAAATATTTTACACATTTTCATTAGCAAAGCCTGTTTGTTTTGTGCCATAACTAACAGGGGCTTATCCTATGCTGGATCTTACAAAAATAGGGCCATTATTAGTTGTGGTGGACTACCATCCACCCCAACTAATAATCCACTTCTAACACTTCTCATTGCAAGATAACCATTCATTTATTAATTTTGGTTATCTCTATAGTTTGGACCAAGTCACAAGGTCAGTGGAACGATTTATAGAGAACACATTTGAGATACAAATAACATGAGAGATTGGAAAAGGAAGGGGAACATACGACTGAAACATGAAACAGCCTTTACAACAAGGTTTTTACCACGTTGTACCTTTACCACACATTTTTTACCAAGCATGTTTTTAGAACGCATAAGCTTTTACAACGTATGACTTTACCACGCAGTTAAGGTAAGTTCGAGGGTGTGGGGGGTCTCCCCACAAATACATTGTTTATATATGTAAATATATATATAAACAATGCATGGTAAAGGCAAACGTTGTAAAAGCATATGCGATCTAAAAAAAATGCAGGGTAAACAATGCGTGGTAAAGGCATGCAGAGTGTTTCCCTGCATTATTCCGTCATACAACCATTGAAATAGGGCTTGGGGGAGGCAGTTTATCCAAAGAGATGGAAGATTAGACAGGGAAATGCTTTTCAAGAGATGAATCATGTGGTCTTTCCTACAAGAAAGAAGGTTTGAATTCATTCTAAGATTATCATAGATAAATATAAAAATGTGAAATTCTTAACTTGATTCCCTGAACAAGAAAAGGAGTGATTGGTCTCAACACTTCTATTCATATTGCCTAATGAACACATCAAACACCTTGGGTTCTACATGACCCCTAAACATGCTGCCCTCATTTGAGCCAACTTCTCCAGACTCTTTGATCAACTTAGTAGGCAAAACGTCTTGATAACCTAACAGGGGAGAATAGTGTTTTTTGAAATGCATCTCAATCTCTAACTCTTATATCTCTTCCAAGCCCTCATCTCATGGTTCAATAATGACACTTTGAAGACAATACTGATGGTAATTAGTGTATTTATTTGTCAGAAGAAAAATATGAGGTTTGCACTCATCAAATGATGTTTCCCAAGGAGGAAGAGCCCCGGAGGTACTCTATCCTTTTCTTTTTATTTTGTGGCCCATCTGTAGGACATTACAGAATGGAGCAAAATGCCAAGATTTCTGTTCGAACTCCTCATAAACATGCATGTGTTGCAAGCCACGCACCAATTTCAGAATCACCCGGTTCAGACAGGTAAGGGATTGGAAAATCTGGAAGACTAAGGAATTGAATTGAGGTAGACTAGGCAGTTTCCTGCCGCTTGAGTGTGAAATTCGTATGGCAGGAGCTCACTTCCGGATCATCAGTAGAGCATATTCCATCACACTGCACACAGGCCATTTTGCCTGGAAACGATTTATAATTGTAATGTCTCTCCACTTGCACTTAGTTTGTGCTTTCAACCCCATCTTTATTGGATTTCCTCTTCTCTGTACTCTTTTGTTAGGCCTTGCTCTGGCATCTTCTAGTTTTTTGTGAATCTGTTTTCTGTTACCATCACTAATTCATCCTGCTCCTGGGTGTCCTGGGCATCAGCGCTGGCATCCTGGTTGATGTCTCGCCTTATTCCCAATTCCTCTACCCTAGATTTGGGGAAGCTTTCTAAACCCTTTGTGGGTAATGCCTTAGTGAACCTGACATATATCTAAATTACATGCCCACTGACCTTTTGGTATTTCTTGTACTTAGCTAGGATTCAATCCATAGCAACCTCACAGCTTATCAGCATACCAGAAGCAGACACCACCAGTTAATCCTCGGTTTACAACAGCAAGCGCTCCTCTGTCTCCTCTATCCTTCACTGTTACAACTCCTGTCTCTTGTAAAGTACTCGAGTACTCGATGCCTACAGAGGGACTTTGGGACAGCCGGATTCTCGGAGGGTCTGCGTCTTCGGCCGAAGCATGTCACAACAGAAATTAAACAAACGTTGGTATAAAATGGAATGGACAGTTGCAGAGGGTCATCTAGGGAGCGTCTACTGCAATTCAAAACCAGGGGTGTGTACAACTGGAAACTTTTCAAAGTGTGAATAAAACGTGTAAAGTTTAGAAAAATGGGCGGGCTTAAGAAATGAATCACGTCAGCGGAAAAAAGCTTCTTCTGCTCCCGGGGGCCAATTGGGACTGAAGTTATGTAGACGCACCCCTCTGCTTTGCTCTGAACCCTCACCATCTGGACTTAAGTGTGAGCCCCTGCTCTGCTCCCACCCAGCCTCCAAGGCTTTATTGTCAGTGCAATCTGGCTTTACCCAGTCCCTCAGGTCTCGAGAGCCTCAGCCATGCCTATTCCCCAGAACCTCTTACAAGGTGATGCATGGAGAGCAGCAGGCTGCAGTGGATTCCGGCTCCAGGACGTCCCGCTCATGGGACATCTTGTAACCGGATATTGCCATAGGTGGCACAGCAATGGGTTTAATTGAGTCACGAAAACACATCTGCCTTTGTCAGGGTAAAATTTCCTGACCTCACCTGACCATACTAGCGTTATAAAAACTTTGCTCACCCCTGTTTAAAACTGTCCAGGCCTCCAAGGTTTTAGGCCACATCATAATGAGAGTGATGGTAAGAGCCTGGCCTAAAATAAATAGAAACCCAAGGATGACATCCTACTCATCTCCTCTCTTGCCACTCTTCAGCAACTACAAATCTACAACTGGAAGCAATGGAACACCCTTTGACCTCTGGGCACTTCCAATACTTGAAGGAACTGTATAAACAACTGCCCACCGCTTGCGTAGGACAAATAGGTGAAATCCTAGAATTGCCGCCCTATAGACTTACAAAAGAGCAAAAATAGGGCTATAGGGAAGACTCAAAAAGATGACTCACTCCCTAAAAGATATTATATAGCATTTTAATGTGTCCTGATAAATAAGCTGTTGCTATTTCCCCCAATTTGTACTATTTTGTGGAACTGTATTGAAAGAATAGAGGCCCTGTGTGGGAAGCCTGCAACAAGGCCTCCAATAGACATCCCCTTTGAACGTTTAGTGCTGTTCTTCTCCAGTGAGGAAGATATGCCCTACATCAATGGGTTTGGAATTTTGAACATGCCACACATAGTGATTGATCTTGGCTTCTCACCATTGTCAACCATTATTGGATAAAACTAGACAACTACAAATTAGATACTTGCATTTGCTTTGAACATTAGAAAGAGTTTGTCAGGCGGTCAACTAGCAGGTGGTATTTATTCAGGATGTTGTGTTGCTGATCAACCCAAGGCTAGGAATAAGCCTGTGGCACTTAAGAAAACTTGCTGCTGGGTTTTACCTGAATAACTGAGCTTGTGGACTGACCAAGAGAAGAGGCCAGCCATGAATTGTAGACAAGCACAAGACTCATTTGACAGATCTGTGTGGAGGATGCCTTGGGCACGAGAGTCTGTCAATGAGCCAGGGGCATGTACATCCCAGCTGGTCATGCCAACACTAAACATTTCCGCACCATTTGACAGTCTGGAATGTTCTGGGGTCATTGAAGAACTGTAGCTGTTGGTTACCCAGCACCACCCCTTGACTTTGCAGAACCATGTATCCCCTTCCTGTAGACCAAGAGGAACACAAGGTCTCAAGGACTGATGTTGGTTGAGCTGCTTTATAAACATGTTAGCAAATAACTTGCTGCAATGTATAGATCTGAAGCAATTGATGTTCAAATATGTGGTAGAGTATTCCCCTTTGTGTTACACAGTTGTCAATGGGGACCAGCGGATTTATGAGACAGAATGCCCTAAAGTAAGCCTATCCCTTGGAAGCCATCAGTGCTCCTCCATTTCATCAGTAGCACATTTCATTAGACACATAAGACTGTTTAGTAACTATTATATAAGCTCATTCCTCAGAGTTACCTGAGAAAAAGATGTTAATCTGTAGAAGGAATGCATTGACCTTAATTGGTAGACATTATATTATAGATTTGGCAGAATTTGTATGCCTGCGGTTAGGTTTTCTAATCTGTAGCCATGTATCTGCACAAAAAGACATTATTATTAATATCCCTATAGATACAGGGTACTATGTATTTAGGACCCACTTTACAAGCTATTTGTTCATCACGTACTTACACTGAAGCTCTGCCATTATAGTGGATTTTCCATGTGAGCAAATGTACTCCTCAACTACAAGTTTTTGGTTCTTCAAGGGTGGGTCCCCCTGTGCAATAAAGTGTGCACCTATAAACTGGCAGATAACAAAATGTTTGTAGGAAGTTTAATTACCAGAAAACATTTGGAAATTTACTTCTGTCCATTGAAGAATTAAATGTGCTTTCAGATGGGGATGGGGAAGGAACGACTCCATATTCAATTAAGTGTATTGTATTGAATTAGCATTTATGTGATATGCTGCATAGCCCTTGTGAGTCCTTATACACTTCTTAGTTGGCTACATTTCATTTTTTATACAGAACTTCATACTCTGGGTCAGGTTGTGAAGCTCTCTGATTTGTATCAAGTTCTTGGCTGCAATTTAATGTGCATTGTTAAAAAGGTGTTGTATGTGGGGACATATTGGTAAAAGTATGTGAAGTTTGAAACAACATGGTGGGAAAAGGTGCACATAATGTTGCTGTGCATAACTATGTGATGTAATGGAAAGAGTGAAATCAGATGCAATTGTGCATGTGTGGCAGTAGAGTAGACAATATCAATGTAGAAGCGGCCATCACTATGCACCAATTGGTATGTGAAGTCCACTCAGTAGAGTCAAACTACTGGCACTGTTATCCCACCTGGGGAGGACTTTATGGAGTTCTTCCTGGAACAAAAGTGAACCAGTTCATTGGGAACTCTGTTAACACAGCCAAGGAGTGATACATAGGGTCCACCCAGGACCAAAAAAGGAGAGATTCATTGATAGGCACTCTTAAGCCATCATAGGGGTACTTCAAAGAGTCTATTCAGGAGGGACATAGACATGGTAACTGGAGGTACTATTAAGCCACCATAGGAGAACTATATAATTGGAGATACTGTTAATCCACTAAAGGAGTACTATAGAGATTCCACTCAGAAATGATAGAGGAGAAGGTCATTAGAGGCACTATAATACACCATGGGAGTACTATATGAAATTCACATGGCTCATTGGATGTCATTTTGAGTCACCAAAGGAGTACAATATGCTGTCCACCCAGAAGTGACAGGGCACCTACCCATCGGAATCACCCAGGTGCGAGCAGAGGAGGAAGAGTGTCCCAAGCCTGTTTGTATTAACATACCCAAATAGATGAGACAGGCAGGTACCATTAATCTTCTGCCCTTAATCTACTTACAAAGGGTCACTGGGTGAAGAGGAGGAGCTAAGAAAGATGTCACTGAGAGCGGATGGTGGGTAGGTGGGAAGAAGAGGAGCAGCAGAATCCAGCAGAACTGAAGAACTACTCACCCATCTCCCTGTTCCCCTTTCCAGCGAAGGTTCTCAAGAAAGCAAACAACCAGCAACTCACTGAACACCTGGTTCACAGCACCCTCCTGGATCCCTCTGATTCCAAGCCAACCATAGCACCAAGACAGCCCTGATCGCAGCCACTGATGACATCTGGACCACGGCGAAACTGTAGCTCTCGTCCTCCTGTACCTGTCAGCCGCCTTTGACACCGTCTCCCATCACATCTTGATCAACAGACTCCACCACATCAGAATCACCTCATAACTCATCTGAAGAACCCAGAGAATCCGTCTCCCACCATTCATCTCCGAACCCAAAAAGATCATCTGCGACGTCCCCCAAGGATCGTCCTTCAGCCCCACCCTTTTCAACACTTGCATGACCCCCCCGGCCAAAACCTTCAGATCGCATGGACTCAACATTATCTCTTACGCTGACGACACCCAACTCATCCTCTCACTGTCAGAAGACCCCTCCACCACCAGAGCCAACTTCCACAGATGTATGATGAACATAGCTGACTGGAAGGACAACTGTCTCAAGCTCAACACGGACAAGACGGAAGTCCTCATCTTTGGGAACAACACTTCGCCATGGAACAGTTCATGGTGGCCTGCTAAACTCGGCCCATCCCTCACCCCGACAGACCACACTCACAACCTCTGCATCATCTTGGACAGCAAGCTATCTCTGAAGAGTCAGATAAACGCAGTCTCAGCTGCCTGGTTCCACAACCTTCGCATGCTCCGCAAAATCTTCAAGTCACTCACAGTCGACACCAGAAGGACCGTCACGCAGGCTCTCGTGACCAGCAGCGGGAATAAGGGAACATGCTGTGCATAGGAATCACTGCGTGCCTCCTGAAGACACTACAGACATTACAAAACACTGTGGCAAGACTCATTCTCGACCTCCCCAGACGGAACCACATCACATGCCCCTCAAGAAACTAAACTGGCTCCCGATGAGATGCCAGTTCAAGATGTTGGCCCACGGATACAAAGCCCTGCACAGAGGTGTCGTGTTCTTCATGGATCGAAATAGGCAAGATGATCCACAGCCATCACAGCATGTCTGATGGCTTCAAATGCCCGATCGCATTCCTGTGTCCAGATAAATGTCTGACCCTGCTTTGTTAGGTCCCGAAGCGGTGTGCTCACTGTGGCGAAGTCCTTTATGTAGCGAGCACAGTAGCTGGCAAGACCAAGAAATGACCTCACTTCTGCGACGTCTGTTGGAGGACTTGCCTTTTCTAATGTCTCCACCTTGCTGGTGTCCGGCCTCATTCCTTTCTTTGAGAAGATGTGCCCGAAAAATACCAATTCATTTCTCCCCAGTTCGCACTTTTCTTCATTTAGCGTTAGTCCTGCTTGTTCCAGCTGCAGGCAGACCTCATGCAAGGCCTTGTCATGTTCTTCATCTGAACGACCAAACACCAGGATGTCGTCACTGTAGTTCAAACTGTTTTTTACCGGCCTTATTACTTGCCTTATGGTCTCCTGAAATATCTCCGCGGCCGATGATATGCCAAAGCTCAGTCGTTTGTAGCGAAACAGGCCCATGTGCGTGGAGAAAGTGGTGATGTACCGTGATTGCTGGTCGAGCTCCAGTTGATGGTATCCTTTGCACAGGTCCAGCTTCGAGAATCGGCATGCGCCAGTGAGACAGCTGATCATGTCATTGAGGTGTGGTCCAGGGTGTCTTTCCCTCTCAATTGCCGTATTTGGTACCCTCATGTCAACGCATATGTGAATCTTTGAGGTGTTCTTTTTCGGTACCTCTACTATTGCAGACACCCAGGGGGTCGGCCCGTCTGCTGGCTCGAAGATGTCCTGGGCCAGCAGGCTTTGTATTTCCTCTTCTACCTGTGATTGCAGGTGTATGGGCACTCATCGGTGATGTTGGGCCACTGGTTTTATCGCCTCGTTGATGTGCAGTGTTTTTTGTTTTTCTTTTAGTTTGCCTAGGCCTTGTAGTATGGCTGGATGTTCTCGCAAAATGTTCCGTCTCTCTGACATGTTGTATGTCATTGCGAGGAGACCCATCACCTGCGCTGTGACGTTGCTTAGCAGACATGGTGCTGGAATGTCTCCCTGTAGTACATGTATTTCCTCTTTGCTTGACCTCTCTTTGTAAGTTAATGTCTCTGTAAACTTCCCTATATTTACTACTGGTCTCTTTGAGCCCCAGGTGAATACATCAACAGTGGACGGTGATAGTGGCGGCCTCACTTTCATCTTCTCATACTCTGACATGCACATGATGTTGCATGTGGCCCCACTGTCTAGCACGAAACGTGTACTGTGTCTTCCTACTTCAATGTCCACTGTTGCTGTGTTTTTGATCTGATGTTTCTCCACGAGATGAATGTGTTCTGGCATTCGTTCTTCCGCTGGAGCATCTGACATCAGATATAGTCATTCCCCCGTCTCTGGCGCAGCTGCTCCTTCTGATTCAGCTGAGGAACTGCGATTCGCCGTTTCCATGTGCCGGGCATACCTGCTCGTCACCGTCCGTGGTCTTGCTGGTCGTCCTCGCTCAATTTTAAACTGTCCACTCATGCAGGCGCTTGCAAAATGATTGTGTTTGTTGCATTTCCTGCATGTCTGGCCCATTGCCGGGCACACGCCGACATGTGGAAACTCGAGTCCACATCAATAGCACGTTCTTTCTTGCTTCTTTCTTGGCAGTGGCGGTGTTCTGTCTTTCTTCTTGCTGTATCCAGTTAAACGGTTCGCTTGCTCCACTCTTCTTTCTTTTCCCAGTTCCATCTCTTTTGCATGTGTTGTTTCTCTTGTTTCCGCTCGGGCCATGGTCAGTATTTTTTCTAGCGAGGTCGGCTCTTTCAGAATTCGTGCGCGGAACTCCACAGACTGACAGCCTTCAATTATGCGCAGTCGTATCGCTTGTTCATTGTCAAACTTCTCGAACTCGCAATATGTGACTAGTTTTCGCAGTCTTGTTGCGAAGTCGTCGAGGGACTCCTCTGCTCGTTGACACGCGGTGTTAAATGTGTACCTTTCGAAATCTATGTTTCTTTGCGGGTCAAATTTATCTGTGAGGCACTTTATCAGTCCCTTGTATGTTGCTGTTTGATCTCGGGGAAATGTTGTTAGCAGGTCCTCCACTTCATCCCCTACGAAATTTAGAAATAGATCTGTGTGTTTGGCCTCGGCGATATCAGTGGCGCGCATGTATCGTTCGAACTGTCTTATCCATCTTTCCCACCTGATACCTGTCTGTGGTTCCGATAAGCTGAATGGTAGTGGTCTGCGGAATATTGCCTGTGCGCTATTCTTATCACTTGCGTGGTCGGTCATTTTGTTGGTGTGCAGATCTTCTTCTTTATGCTGTGCTAAATTTCCTTTTTCTTTCCTTTCTTCTTGTAATTTCTTTTGTCTCTCCTTTATTTCCCTTCTTTCACCTTTTTGGTGTTGTTGTTCAAAATGGCCACTTATCTATTTCTGGCTCCTTATTGGCCTTCTTACCTGACCCCAAGATGGCCGCCGAGATTTCAGTGAGGCGAGATTTGCTATATTTTGTATGGCCTGACCTTAAGATGGCCGCCGGGTCTTCCTCAGCCTCTCTATGGCTGTCCCGCCTGACTCCAAGATGGCCGCCGAGCTCTCGCGAGATTTCAGCTTGAAATCTGCACGCGGGAAGCTCGAGGCTCTCCTGGCAGTCGGCGGTCAGCTTTCTTCACGGTCGGGTGCCTTCTGCCTTTCCCTCACCTCACCTCACTTGATGCGGCCAGGGTGGGCTCCCGATGTCGCTGCAGGCGCTGGCACGCGGACCAGGGTGGGCTCCTGGCTCCGCTTTTCTCTCAATCGGGGTGAGCTCTCGATTTCACGTTTTCTTTCCGACGGACCAGGGTAGGCTCCTGGTTTAGTTTCCTTGTAATCCGATGAACTCCCGACGTCGCTGTTTGTTTCTCGGTGGTCGGCGGACCAGTGTGGGCTCCTGGCTCCGTTTGGACGTCGTAGAGGGGCACAACACGCTTCTGGTGGTGACTCTTTATCCCACCTCCTCGTCGCCAGTTGTCGTGTTCTTCGTCCACAAAGCCACGCAGAGACAGGTCAGTTACACAAGTTACTTTATTCTCCTTGTTCTCGCTGCTGCCCACATGCACGTCCTTGCCCGTGCCCTCACTGTTCAGGAAATGCCCTCCCCACTCCCTGACCGGAAGTGGTGATCCAGCGGCCTACTAGCAACAGATACTCCACTACCATATACTCACTTGGGCCCATACAACTCGCTTGCGCTCTGCGCTAAGTAAACCACTGGAATCTATTCGTTTTATATGTTTCTCATACCTCAAGATCTAGTTATTGCTTCTTTAACTAAACCTTCTGCTGATCAAACAGTTCTTTCCTCTGGTCAATGGACCAGTTAGGTGGAACTAGTTTATGGCGATAATTGACATAATTTATTATATATTTCTTAATAAGTATAAAATAATGACAGACTCAGTAAGTTTTTAAATCTTTATCTAAATTAGGGGTTTTGAACCATCTCAAAGCGTTTCAGTACAAACACCCTCATTCACGGGAGTGCCAATTCAAAAATATCTCAGATAACACTTATCAATTCAGATCCACACAATGACTATGCTCAGAAAGAAGAGGATAGAGACAGAAGAGCATTTACCAAACGATGAATTTCATAATTACCAAAGTATGGTATGAAGACCAACCCCCTGGCCAAAGGGCTGGTAAGGGCCTCCCAGGACAGATCAGGAGACAAAGGCTTCAGGACAGGAATCAGGACAGGATACTTCACCTCTCTAGCTACCGACGACTACGTCACACCCCTCTCTGACACTCTCTTCCTCCTCGTGGTTCTTCCGCGATCTTCTTTCTAACCCACCCAAATTAAGTAGATGGTTCTGCATTCGATTTCTTCATCAGCTTTTCAGAGCACCACCCCGGCACACCCCCGATGTCAGGCTTCTTTAACGCGCATCAAAGCTTCTTCGTAACTTCCCCAAAGCTCAACTCGACTCCACACGACTCCTAACTCGACTCAACTACCTCAATTGTACCTTTCCATAGGCATGTACCACCCATTAATGTTTCATTTTGCACAGAATACTAACTTCTGATTGGACAGACGAGGGGGGATGATCTTCACACCATACTTATACTTCATTTATTCTCTTTAACCATTGTTTCCAAACTCCTCCCCTCAAACTTTATTCCGCCCTTCCTTTCCCATACATCTTTAAACTTTATTATTACAATTGTAACTGTTTTCTTGAATAAGTTCCTTCATATGAACTCTTCACCCTCATGTTCCCAGGGCACATCTCCACCGACCTTGGACTTGTGACAAATTCTTAGTCATCCTCCAAGCTTCCGTATCAGGGCGCATGCGTCGCGCCATATTGGTCTGCTCGACTCAGACAACTTTAACAGGCCCAAATACGCACTAATAATAAAGTCGAAAAGAAAAAATGTTATTCTCAAAAATAAATGATTTCACTGTATACCACCAACCTCTACTCTAACCCATACCATTTGTTATTTCTCTGCATTTGCGTTAGTTATAAACCCATTTTTAATTTCAGCAAACCAGGTGCCATGCATGTGAGCTTTCAAGCGGCCATTTTATAGCTCTTTGCGCAAGCGCCAGAATTTCCCTCCAAGCGTCAGTACGTCATACTACGTAGATGCAGTAGATGCATGCGCAGTAAAGATCCCGTGTTAAATGTGTTCTAGTCCTATGTCCGTGTTATTTGCAGTTAGTAAACACATAGGCAAGCTTCATTCTTTTCCCGCGTGTAATAATAATGCATATTATTAATCACGAGACATGTCGTTAGTAATTCGCCAGTAAGTTAAATCGAGAGGATTGCTTCTGAGCAAGTCTCGTGTCCAAGTCCTTGCTTCATCAATCCCCTCTCTGATGGCATATTAAGCCATCACAAAATTCCCATCCATCCCAGATATCAACTTTTAGCACTTCTCAGTTATCTCCATTTGGCCTCCCAACCTTTCATCAACTGTCTCATTTCCTTCTAAATCTCGCATCTTCTTGTATAACCTGCCTTTCATTTCTTCCAAGCGTATTTCCTCATACTTTCTTTTACGTGTCTGTCCCTTTCCTTTTCTGTTCAAGTGTACCTTTCCTTTCGTACCTTTTCTACAACATCTATATGTAATCATTATTAACATCACTATTGTTATTATCATCACTAATGGTATTATTATTTGACCTAGAAAACTTTTCCCAAACCCAACAAACCATTTCCCTATCGATGTTATACTTTTGGTTAGTCTTCCCCACACACTGTCAACCTCCAGTTGGGTCAAATCTTTATGCATTCTCGTAATATTTTCAATATATCCTTTAATTTCTCTGCTCTTGTCCGGAATATAAGTGCAGCAATTTTGAACTTTCAACATGCCACAAACTCCACCTTCTTTTGCTAACAATATGTCAAGAGCAAGACGGTTCTGTAAAACCATTGATCTAATTGCAACCATTTCTGTGTTAATCATTAAAAAATCCTCCTGCAGTGTCTGTAGAAAGACGATCAACTATGGTTTCTGTGAATTTTGGATGACTCCAACTGAGGGTATCAGTGCACTAAAAATATCTCCTACAATTCAGAAAAACTAGCCCTTCTTCTTCGTGTTAGTCCATTAGAATTTCCATTGGTTCCACTGATTTTGTCTACATGATAAATTTTTGGAAAAACTATTCCAAAATAACAGCTTTCGTACCATCTTGCAAGTAACCTGTAGTAGGCGTTGCTCCCACAAACATAATGCACTCCTGGAAACACAGGATCAGTTCCCCCTTTTAGTCCCCATCCTCCTCATATTAGGAAGTTATGTTCACATTCACTGGAACCAATGTAATTATTGTTATAATCTGTCTTTAATCTATGGAGGCAGAATTTTCCCCTTTTTACAAAGTCCAGGGACATCGCAGTATGAGCCTTGCCACTTGCATAGATTCCCTCCTTCCCAACCCATGGAGGTACATGGGTTTTCTGTGTAGTCGCCTTCTTCATTAAATCCTGTCTCCTTTCTTCTACTAAATCTAAAAAATCTTTTTCTTCTTTTCTTAATGTACATGTTAGATTATCTTCCTGTGCCTGAACTGGATCTATTGAACTCATTGTTATGAAAAATTCACCCATAAATTGTGCATTTTTACTACTAACTACTGGATTCATATTCTTTCTAATAGGAAGTTCAGAAAATATTGCATCTAAGTTAGAATAATAATACTGCAATCTAAGTTAGAATAATAATACTGCAATCTCCCTGTAGTATAAAATAAACTTGACAAAATACTACATGACACACCATACGTTAAAGGTATATGGTGATACGTCATCCCTTCTGATACTGATGAGGGCAATTTCATGCATACATAACAGTTGGTAATTTGCATAGTGCTAACATACTGAAATAATAATTTATTAAACACATTAGAGGACGTATTATAATCTGACTCATTGTGATAGTTTGCCTCATCTTCCACTCCTATTTCTATATTAGTTTCTCTTAATCTACCTACTTTAACATTAGTATTTATATTATTCTCATTACTTGTTTTCATTATTAAAGGTACCCCTACTGTTAGGAATAACCATCCTAATATTGCTAATAAAATACTACAAAAACAAAATCTAAGACACTTTCTTTTTACTCCACATTTTGGTTTTCCGCTAACTTCATTGTCAGCCATTTTGTCTCTGAGAAAATTTCTTTTCTCATCTTTTCCCTTTTACAGTCTTTTGTCTTTTTTATTCTTAAGGAGGTTTCAATTGGCTTTCGTCAATTTGTGCAATATGGACTTCTTCTGTCTCATCAGACAGATCCAGGGACTCAAATTCTTCAAGAATGACATACGTCCACTCTGGAGCCTTGTATTTTCTGTTTAAATTTCTCAATCTTGGACTTCTTCGAGTTATTTTTGCTAAAGTTTGCTTAGGTCTTGTTTGACTTGTGATTTCATTCACTTGCTCTGGTTTCTTTTCAGATTTTCTCAGGTGATATTTTAGTTTCTTTACTCCAGTTGGCCAATTGTCTCCCTTTCTGACTCTTTTAATTTGTACTACCTTCTCACCTTCCTTATCTCCTTGTAAGGTTCTTTTTATTTCATTTATTCTGGACACAATCTGTTCTATTTCTCTGTTTTCTGTGCTTGTACCTTCTTTTGCTTCTTCCTGCTCAGGTTCTACCGTATTTTGTTCTACTTCTTCCTGAGCTTGTTCTTCTAATTCTGTCTGATCCTGCTCAGGTCTTACTTCAAATCTTTCTTCTTCTGCCTGAGTTTGTTCTTCTAACTCTATCTGGTCCTGTTCAGGTCTTGATTCAAACTTTTCTTCTTCTTCTGCCTGAAAGTGTTCTTCTCTTTTTCCCTCCTCAGGTTTGTTTATGTCTCTTTCTGTTTTCACCTGAGTGTGTTCTTCTTCCCCTATCTCTTCCTGACTACTTTCTTGTCTTTTCAGTTCTGTTCTTCTTCTGGTTTCAATGGCATCATCAATTACTTCAATTATTGGGATCCATTCTTCCTGACTTAGCTCGGGCTGCTCATCATATGGTTGTCTTTCAGAATCTATCACTCTAGATTCTTCAATTTCACAGTTTACAACTCCTGATGCTTCAGCCTGTTCAGTCAGTGGTGGCTCTTGTTGCTCTAATGGGCTCGGAACTCTTCTGGTATGACTAGCGTGAATCCAATTGGGCAAACCTGCACACTTCACTGCTGTGGTAGTGACTAGTATGACTTGCCTTGGTTTGTCCCACCTTGGTGCTAGACATGATTTCCTTGCGTGTTTCTTCACTAGCACCCAATCTCCAGGATTCAAATCATGCGCTTGATCTGGCTGCCTTTCAACTGCGTCTCCTCCAACCTGATGAGAGATAGAACGCATCATTTCAGCCAATCCTTTGCAATAGTCCAATACCAGATCATCAGTTATACTCATTAGTTTATTTCCAGGAATAAACGCCTGTCTCATGGCTCTTCCCATGAATACCTCATGTGGACTCATTCCTGTTTTTCTGTCTGGAATGCTTCTGAGACCCATTAACACAAGAGGTAATGCATCTGGCCATTTCAGCTTTGTGGATGCACACACCTTTCCCAATCTTGACTTGATTGTGCCATTCATTTGTTCAACAACTCCAGAAGCCTCTGGACGATAAGCACAGTGTAGTTTTTGTTCAATGTTAAATGCAGCACAGATTAATCGAATTATTTCATTATTAAAATGAGGGCCTCTATCTGATTCCAAAGTGACCGGAAAACCAAACCGTGGCACTAACTCCCTCAACAATAATTTTGCAACTGTAAGACTGTCATTTCTTCTAGTAGGGTAGGCTTCCACCCATCTTGAGAAAAGGCACACTATGACAAGTACGTATTTCAATCCGTTGCAGGGGGGTAATTCAATTAAATCTAACTGTAATCTGGTGAAGGGTCCTTCTGCCTTCCCAATTTTTTCCCAGTTTACCACTGTCTTTCTACCTGGGTTCTGTTGTTGACAGGTTAAGCATCTTTGGCAAAGGCTCTCTGCGATTACCCTGAACTTTGGATTGTACCAACTCTGTCTGAATAGTCTGATCATTGAATCTCTCCCTATGTGTGTTGCTCCATGATACACCCTCGCCATTTTTGAAAGCAGACAATCTGGCATGACTGGTCTTCCATCTAGATACACCCATACTTCATCATGTGGTCTTTTGGTACAGGCTGCCTTTATCCAGATTTCTTTTTCCTTTTCCTCAACTTCTTCCTGCAATTGTCTAATCTCATCCCATGTCTCTGGCACCGAGAAGTACATCAGTTAGCATCTGGTTTTCCCCGTTTCAATTTTTCTGTTTATGGCTACTGCATATTTAGCGCAGTATTTTGCCACTTGGTCAGCATAATTATTACCAGCAGTCACATAGTCATTTCCTGACTGATGTGCAGCGCATTTTACAACTGCTATCTCTTTTGGCAACTGTAATGCTTCCAACAAATCCTTTACATTTTTGCTGTTTCTGATTGGAGACCCTGAAGAAGTTAGAAATCCCTTCTGCATCCAAAGCTGGCTGAAGTCATGCACAATCCCGAAACCATATTGGCTATCTGTAAATATGGTTACTCTCCAATTTTTCCCCTTTTTACATGCCATTGTCAAGGCAACCAATTCAGCTACTTGTGCAGACTTGACCCCAGGTAAACAGGATGCTTCAATTACCCCAGAAATTTTGCAAACAGCATATGCAGCACTTAGACCTCCTTCTTGTGTCCTAAGGCAGGAGCCGTCTACAAATAACTCATGATCTGCTTCTTTTAGTGGTGTCTCTCTTATATCTGGGCCGGGCTTTGTGCATAACTCAGTCACGTCTTAGCAATCGTGATCACTTTCATCTTTTACTTCTTCATCACAGGGGTCTGGCAATAGGGTGGCTGGGTTCAAAATCGTACACCTTGTTACAGTCACATTCTCAGCTCCCAAAATCACTCTCTCGTACTTTGTCAAATGACTAGGGGTGAGGTGCTGTGTTCTTGTTCTTGTTAAAAGAATCTCAACCGAGTGTGGAATGAATACCTTTACCGGATGTCCCATCACTATCGACTCACTTTGCTCCAGACTCATACAAGTAGCAGCTACTGCTTTTAAGCAGCCAGGTAATGCTGAAGCCACCGGGTCCAATGTAGCTGAAAAATATGCCACTGGACGCCGACTCAATCTATGTCTCTGTGTTAAAACTGAAAGTGCACAATTTTCTCTTTCACAACAAAACAAAGCAAAGTCTTTTGTATAGTCTGGCATGCCCAAGGCAGGAGCCTCACACAGACAATTTCGCAATCTCACAAATGCCTCTAGGCAGTCATCATTCCAATCAATCTGATCTTTTGTTCGTTTCCGAATCATCTGTATCAATGGTTTCGCTAACACAGAAAATCCATTTATCCATTGCCTGCAATATCCAACCACTCCCAGAAACATTCTAATTTCTCTCTGAGTCTGTGGCAATTGCATTTCTTTGATTATTTTTATTCTTTCCGGTGTCACTTTTCTAACTCCTCTTTCTATTTTATGCCCTAAATATCTTACTTCCTGTCGACAGAACTGTAATTTTTCTGGAGACACCTTGTGTCGTCCTTCAGCCAAATGGTTCAGCAACGCAATTGTATCTGTGACACAAGCTTCTCGAGTTTTTGATGCCACTAACAGGTCATCAATGTACTGAACCAGAACAGAATTTCCGGGCATAATCAATGATTCCAGCCATTTTTTCAAAATCTGATTAAAGATTGAAGGACTTTCTGTGTACCCTTGAGGAACACGACACCATGCGTAAATACGATCTTCAAATTTAAACGTAAACAGATACTGGCTGTCTGGGTGTAAAGGAATAGAAAAGAACGCTTGGCATAAATCAATTACTGTGAACCATCCTGCATTCCATGGTATCTGATAAAGGATCACTGCTGGATTTGGCACAATTGGACAACAGGGAATTACAATCTTATTTATTTTTCGCAGGTCTTGCACTATTCTATACTTTCCGCTAGGCTTTTTCAGTCCCATTATTGGTGAATTACAGGGACTACCCATCACTTCTTTTAGAATGCCTTGTTTAACCAACCGTTCAATTTCTGGGATAATTCCTGCTTTTACTTCTGAACTCATTTTGTACTGTTGGGTATTTGGATACACTGCACCTTCCTTCACTGTCACTTTAACTGGGTCTATATTTTTCATTAGCCCAATATCTTTTCCTGTAAAATCCCACACTTCTGGATTGACTGTGGTTCTCAACTCTTCTGGTAATTCATTTTCAGTTATTAGTGAAAACATTTAATCTACTTCTGTTCCCTGTTTGGCCAGCATCATCTTGTATGCCACATCTTCATCAGGGGTTTGGAAAGCGACACCATCCGGTGTACAATAGTTCGTGCAATTCATCTTGCACAAAAGATCTCTTCCCAACAGATTTATAGGACTGGAATCGCAAACTACAAATCGATGCATTTCTTTAAAGTTTCCAATGTGCACCTCCATTGGCTTTGTGATAGGGGTTCTAATCTGTTGGTTAGACACGCCTACTACTTGGATTGATTCTCCCGAGAGGGGTAGGTTTGGGATGTCTGCTGTTCTCACAGTAGACCTGGTAGCACCAGTATCCAATAGGAAAGTAATGTCTTTACCTTCTACTCTCCCATCAACAAATGGACCTGACTGATCTACCGGCAAGGATGCGCCAAGCACGCACTCCTCTTCCTCCCCCCTCAGGCACCGTCATTGTGCAGTATCCGAACGTTCTTCGTCATTCTGCAAAAAATATTGTGCAATTGTTCTATTATTCTTACCACTTTCTCCTTGAAATCCGGTGTTCGCACTGAAACTTTGATGGTTCACAAAATTTGGCATAGGAGCTGGTGGTACCTGATATTGTGGAGTGACTACCTGTTGCTGCTGATTCATAAGTACTTCATTCTGCATCTGTGGGATTAAATTTTGATTTGGCCCATTATTATTATTATTATTCTGAGTACTCTTACACTCGTTCTTCCAATGTCCAAGCTTTTCGCACTCATGACAAGAGAACTTCTTTTTCGCTTCTTCTCTGTCCATTCACCCCTTAAATCTATTACCATTCGTTCCTTGATTATTCTGAGTCTGTTCCTTTACTGGATTATTATTTTGCTCATTTGTCTTCTCTTCCTGCTGTTCTGCCAGTTTAACTTGAGCCCACATCATTTTCTCTCTCAGCTTCCTTCGCCTGGCCTCTATGTCATCCCCACAATATTTTGCGTACTTTAGAATTTCATCCACTGTCTTACTTTGCCAACACAACATGTGCTGCTGTATCATCTGACTAATTTCCGGTTTCAAGCCATATACAAACCGATACACAAAATGTCCCATATCTTTGTCACCAATGTTCTCAAAACCACTATACTGCTTGAACACCTGCAACAATCGTTCATAATACGCATTTACAGATTCATTTGGTTCCTGTGTCGTCCTATCTATTTTTACCCAATCTGTTTCTTTAGGAGGGATTTTCCCTATCAAATATGTAATCACTTGGTGATACTTTTTCATCACTTCTTCTGATGGTGCTCCTGTTTTTGCATCTCTAGGATACTCCTCATTAGGCCAATCAATTGTGATCTTACATTCTGTCCATAAATCAGCAGGTATCACTATGTCAAATAGACCATCCAGGTCTTTCAATAACACCTTTGAGACTTTCACAAACCTCTCTACCTGTTTGTACCACTCAACTGGCTTTTCTCTCAGTTTTGGAAAATCATTTGTAAACGATAAAATATCTTGTCTATTTCAAGGGACACGAACATATCCTCCTCCAGGAACCTCTCTCATTGGACACAACTTCTCCACTTTTCCTGTTTCTCTCACTGGAAATGCAGCTGCTGCCTCTCTCGCCTGCACTTCTTCTTTCTTCCTTATCCACCTAATCCTCCATTTATCAATGCCTCCCCATTTTTGCAAAATGTTCATTAATTCTTTTATCTGTAACCTTTTTCCTGAAGCATTCACACTTTCTAAATCTTTATCAGTAAAATCCACTCGATAGGGCTTCTGTAACAATTTTGATTTCCCTATATCTATTCCAATATCTGAAGCAACTTCAGTTAATCTTTCATGAAATAGTCTTGCTCTCCTGGTTATACTCTTACATAAAAACAACAATTCTTCATCATTGTAAACATTTAATCTTTCCGTGCCCACACATCCTGTCATCATCTCTTCCAATTCCACTTTCAATCTGCTAATATCTAAAATCTTTGGTTTTGGGATCTGATTTTCCCTTTCCTGAGCCCACCTTTCTATTTCTTCAGAGGTGACTACTGTTGTACCTGAAGTTCCAGCTGGAACCAAAGGTCTTCTCTCTCTCTCAAATTCATAGGCGTAACTCTCTTTTGAGTCTCCGCATTAGGTTCCACAATAGGGAGATCCATTAATGAAATAACTGATTCACTTTCACTAACCTGATCATCTGTGATTATTATCTCTTTTCTAGGACTATTTAATGGAACTGTCACAAGTTGTGAATTCTGGGTATTCTTATTATCCCCATATAATGGGATTACTGGACCAATGGTTACGGGTACTGTCAAAGCTTCAGTATTTAAATTCAATTGACTTATCCTTTGAACTAGTTCCTCCCTAGTTTTGTTCAAAGCTTCTCTTTCATTATCTTGCAACACTCTGTTGTATGATGTCTCATGTAAAATCTGTGGAGTTAATGGTATTCCCATTATGGGCGCGCTTGGGACAACCTTACTAGCTGCTTCTTGATACAGTGGTGGATTTTTAATTAAAATATCCTCTAACAATTCGTCATCTGACTCTCCATATCCTGTCGAATTCATATGTTTTGTTTTCTCTTTACACTTTCCTCCAGAATGTTCCTCAGCCATCAACACTGGATATAACCGTTCTGATACCATCGCTCTCCTCCACTGTTTCATCTGCCCTTCTCTTGACTCATGCAAATGTCTTGGAAAGAATCCTCTATATCTTCCACCTCTGCATTTCTCTCTTTCATATGACTCAGTCTCCCATTCTTCCAAAGCCTCATATTGAGTTAACCTAGGTCTCGGTTCTAAATCATTCATTTTCAATCTCAAATTCTGAAGAATCCTCCCATTAAACGTACCATCCTTAGGAAACGCTAACACACCATCATCCTTCTTGTACTCTACCCAATTTTCTAGCCACACGCAAGTATGATATCCTCTCTCCATCATCATAAAAGATGCTGGTGTCTTCGGTGGCGGAATAGGAATGCCCTCTTTAGTCAACACAGGCTTATCCTTAACAAAGAAATTCTCTTTATTCTTTATTCTTTATTGACATCTTTCTTTTCTCTCCATACATTCTTGAAGAACGGTGTAGGAAATTGTATTCCGCAAACCCTTGAAATCTTCTACCTGTACGTCTTGCACTGACAGTCAAATCAAAATCCCGCATACAATCCTTCTCTCCTCCAATCCTAGCGCGGCTTTTAACTAAGTGTCCAATCAGATCAGGCTCACACTCGTACTCTGACCAATGTCAGCGCGGCCTTTTCCTGACGTCAGTTTTGCTCCTCACTACTGACCCCTCCTTTACAATGCTGTTCCTGTCACGCGCCCGCTGTATCTACCAATCCCAGCGCAGCTCTCTGTGACGTCGATCCTACTCAGATGATTTCTCACCCCTCCTTTACCAAACTCCTCCTGTCACACGCCCGCTGTATCTACCAATCCCAGCGCGGCTCTCTGTGACGTCAGTACCACTCCGGCAACTGACCCTCCCTTTGCAAGGTAATACGAAATGTTATTTCTTCAAAAATTCTTTAAACTTCTTTGTTATTAACAACGTAAAAACATTCGCTACTCTGTCTGCTCCACTAAATCAAAAGGATAGTTTATTTTCTTTCACTGCGAGTAAAACCTTCCGCTTACTCTTCACCTAAGCTCCAGAGAACCTGCTACTCTTCCGGTATCTCCCGTTAGGGAATTTTGAGACCGGTATTTCACCAGCGAACTCCTTTTGCTATCAATCTAGCTTAGAAGAACCTGCTACTCCTTCAGGGTTACCCTTACTAGGTGATATAACGCCTAAAGTTTCACCTGCGAACTCTTTGCTTTAAACCATTCTCACTTTTATACAGAAAATAGTCCCTAGTTTAACACTGCCAGCCCTACCTAGCTTCTCAGTGTTATTCCAACAGACGAGTAACCTCACTGCAGTGTGGTTTCTATCGCCACTTGCTATTCATTCCCCGGGAATTTTCCAGACAACATAGAAACAGGACACTAACTTCTTTTGTTAAAACATTAACCAAAAATCAATAATCTATACTTATCACCAAACTAGTCACAAACAACCATAGCTCTGCTACCAGAAAACTGATCCAGCGGCCTACTAGCAACAGATACTCCACTACCATATACTCACTTGGGCCCATACAACTCGCTTGCGCTCTGCGCTAAGTAAACCACTGGAATCTATTAGTTTTATATGTTTCTCATACCTCAAGATCTAGTTATTGCTTCTTTAACTAAACCTTCTGCTGATCAAACAGTTCTTTCCTCTGGTCAATGGACCAGTTAGGTGGAACTAGTTGATGGCGATAATTGACATAATTTATTATACATTTCTTAATAAGTATAAAATAATGACAGACTCAGTAAGTTTTTAAATCTTTATCTAAATTAGGGTTTTGAACCATCTCAAAGCGTTTCAGTACAAACACCATCATTCATGGGAGTGCCAATTCAAAAATATCTCAGATAACACTTATCAATTCAGATCCACAGAATGACTATGCTCAGAAAGAAGAGGATAGAGACAGAAGAGCATTTATCAAACGATGAATTTCATAATTACCAAAGTATGGTATGAAGAACAACCCCCTGGCCAAAGGGCTGGTAAGGGCCTCCCAGGACAGATCAGGAGACAAAGGCTTCAGGACAGGAATCAGGACAGGATACTTCACCTCTCTAGCTACCGACGACTTCGTCGCACCCCTCTCTGACACTCTCTTCCTCCTCGTGGTTCTTCCGCGATCTTCTTTCTAACCCACCCAAGTTAAGTAGATGGTTCTGCATTCGATTTCTTCATCAGCTTTTCAGAGCACCACCCCGGCACACCCCGATGTCAGGCTTCTTCAACGCGCATCAAAGCTTCTTTGTAACTTCCCCAAAGCTCAACTCGACTCCACACGACTCCTAACTCGACTTATACCTTTCCATAGGCATGTACCACCCATTAATGTTTCATTTTGCACAGAATACTAACTTCTGATTGGACAGACGAGGGGGGGGATGATCTTCACACCATACTTATACTTCATTTATTCTCTTTAACCAGTGTTTTCAAACTCCTCCCCTCAAACTTTATTCCGCCCTTCCTTTCCCATACATCTTTAAACTTTATTTTTACAATTGTAACTGTTTTCTTGAATAAGTTCCTTCATATGAACTCTTCACCCTCATGTTCCCAGGGCACATCTCCGCCGACCTTGGACTCGTGACAAATTCTTAGTCATCCTCCAAGCTTCCGTATCAGGGCGCATGCGTCGTGCCATATTGGTCTGCTCGACTCAGACAACTTTAACAGGCCCAAATACGCACTAATAATAAAGTCGAAAAGAAAAAATTTTATTCTCAAAAATAAATGATTTCACTGTATACCACCAACCTCTACTCTAACCCATACCATTTGTTATTTCTCTCTCTGCATTTGCGTTAGTTATAAACCCATTTTTAATTTCAGCAAAGCAGGTGCCATGCATGTGAGCTTTCAAGCGGCCATTTTATAGCTCTTTGCGCAAGCGCCAGAATTTCCCTCCAAGCGTCAGTATGTCATACTACGTAGATGCAGTAGACGCATGCGCAGTAAAGATCCCGTGTTAAATGCGTTCTGGTCCTACGTCTGTGTAATTTGCAGTTAGTAAACACATAGGCAAGCTTCATTCTTTTCCCACGTGTAATAAAAATGCATATTATTAATCACAAGACATGTCGTTAGTAATTCGCTAGTAAGTTAAATCGAGAGAATTGCTTCCGAGCAAGTCTCGTGTCCGAGTCCTTGCTCCATCAGTGGTGTCCGGTTCCTGTCCCCTCCCAACGTTTGGGTGCAGGGTCCTAGTGCCCTCTGACCCAGGTCACTACAAGAGGCTGTTTGAATGATCGGATCACCACAAAGCAGCTAGTAACTCTAGCACCTTGAGACCCTCATGAGTGATTTGCCTCACTTATAAATCCCTGATTGATTGATTGCGATCTGTATCACATTCTTTCTAAAAGTCTGTGCTGACATTGGTGCGATGAGCTATGCAACACCTACCTCTTTCTCTTATGGAGCTAAACGTAAATAGAGGAAAACAAAATCAATGAAAACTTTGCAGGAGAAATATTTCACCCAAGGGGCAAATCAATTTCCTCAGTAGAAACAAAAAAAACTTAAAACAGGAAGCACACTTTTACATTATATTTCCACATTCGACAATTTGCACTGCTTACATTTTTCTATTTGTAAGTTTTTTTTTTTATTACTCCTGTATATCCACCACTTGCATAAGCCTACGGGAGCACATGTCCTTTTTGAATTTTGCCTGAGACAGCACATGCGCTGTCACTTGCAAAACATTTTGTTAGCTTACAGGTGGCTTAGAGCCTACCTATTGCTTACCATTGGTTGGCATCATCGTCACTCTCATTGCCTTGCTTCTCTTAGGTAAAAATGAGTTACCTCACTTTCTCTTTTGGGCTAGGCTATATTTATGATACCCTTACATGGGACCCTCTTGAGGTGGATTAAAATCTGGTTAAGGAAGGAGCTAGAGTTAAAGCGAATCATATTAAGATAATGTTTAAATATAACTCCTCAGATATATTAAGAACATGTTTTTTGATATGGCCTGACCTTAGTTTTTGGAAAATCCGGATTGCATTTCTTAAAGATGATTTAAACTGAACAAAACAAAACTATATGTGGCTTACACGGGAGTGTAGAGAAATCAATAACCTGGGTAAACAACGGTCTATGCACACTCCCTTTAGAACCGTATGTACCTTTTTCGTCTAATGTTTATCATCGTTATCTGCTAACTAGGTTTACATTGAATTGATTACACTGCATTTTAGGACTTGTAGACTGGATGGCACTTGGTAAATGATATGGGACCTTGGCATTGTGATTCGTACTCAGATGAAAGCGTTTTGCACTTTGTTTTGTTTGTAGTTTTTATGATAGCTTTCGGTCTAAATGTATCTTTCCACTGTTAGGAGGATTACATTTTACACAAGCTATGCCTGTTTTATTTTACTTGCAGCTACTACTATATGGTTTTGTTAGTTTTAACGTTGCTTGCTTTATAAGCGGGGCAATTAGGCAAAAATCTTTGTATAGTTTTTAATGAATGTTTTATAGCTTTGTCTTTTGATTTTGCATTTGGAATTGTATGGATGATGTTTTATGGTTTTTGTGATAAAAACCAAAATAAAGTTTATGATTATGACATTAACAAAGAGAATAGATCGTGCATAGTTTTGACCTATTGACTTTGCTAATGCTTGTTTGCTGAGCTTTTGTGAAACAGGCCCTTTCAATATTATCAGATTTTGGTTGCAGCCGTGGGATGCAAGCACTATTTATGCAGAATTAAGGGTTTAGTAGATCGACCTCAGCCTTTGTCCATTACAGTTTTATACGCTTTACACCCTGCAATTCTTTAGGCAGTTCTGTACAGCCCGATGGATCACTGCAGTCTTGTCAAGCAAAATTTAAATGATGGTTTATGTGTGCATTGATGCAGTCTCTCCGGGCCTTAGCTGAGGATGCTTTACAGCTGCAGGCCCAGAACTGACTCGCATTGTACATATGTCACATCTCCTACCTCTCACCCAAGGCACAGACTTGTCACTCAAAGCTGTGCTGCGCTGGGACAGAATCATCATTTATATGTCATACTTTGTGTACAGCTCTCATTGTCCTCTCATTAACAGGTCTGGAGCTTCTTCCCTCATGAGGAGGTGTATAGAGCAGTCGACTCCTGGAAGAGGATGGAGAGTATGGATCTGGTGACAAGAGAGAGGCACGAGGAGAGAAGAGGAAGGGACGGAAGGAGAGGTAGAAAGATCAGGAAGAGAGAGGAGCATTGGTGATACCGAAAGGAAGGATATAGGATTGAGGGACATCGAGCTGGAGCAAGTTGAGGACAGGAAGAGGACAAAAGGAAATACGATAAAATGGGGGAAATGTGTCGGTAAAGGAAAAGAGAATGATTTAGATGGGGCAAGGTGTAGGAGAAGAGAATGGGAGAAATGCAAAAGGATAGAAGGAAAGAGAATAAAAGAAGAGCACAGTGGCAGTAGAGCTAAGGGAAAGGAGAAGGAACAACGGCAAAATAATAGAACTGGGAACTGGGAACCAAAACCAGCCCTGGCGAAGTGTTCGGCCGGCCCCCAAGGGGGTTGGGGGTGCGGCCGAGCTATTTGCCAGGGCCGGTTTCGGCCGATTTTGTTACAGGAGGCGATATTGCAGCTATGCTGCAAAAACGGCCCTGTAACAAAAACGGCCCCCACCCTGGCGGCCCACCGGGGAAACGCCCAGTGCCCGCTACGGCCAGTCCGGCCCTGACTGTGAAGAAGATAGAGATCTAAGAGAGGGGAAAAAGGCATAGAAAATGGAAAGAAGATCGTGCTGAGGAAAGACGAAGGAGAGCAGGAGAGGGTACAAAAATTCAAGTGGAGGAAAATAAGAAGAGGGGCAAAAGAGCAAGAAGGGAACAAAAAAATAAAGACATGGGAGAGGAAGTATTGGATCGGGCAAGACATAAGGAAACGAGGCGAAAGAAGAGATGCCAAATTATAAAAGGAAGAGGGCTGAAAACGATTTGGGTGGAGAGTCAATGACAAAATTTGAGGCAGGCCAGTCCACTAGGTCCTTTTTAGGTTCATGTCCCTAAAATGACCAGAGAATCTGTGGAATAATGAGAATATCAGTCTGTGTCTGACACATGCTTACTGCTGGTTGGATGGCTGAAAGCTTACTGTCGACAAAATGTGTTGTTGTGGAGCTAATGATTTTCTTAGCTATCCTTTCTTCAGAGTGAAGTAAATTGGGCACCATTAACTGGGCAACAATAACAGTCAAATCTGTTATTCACAGCGTTTAGAAATGTGGTATGTGTTGTTATTTTAAACATAAGTACAGCCTCCCTTTTAGGAACCTGCCTTGTATGTGCACAACTGTGTCCTGACTCCACTGTCCTGTCAGAAAAATGTCCAGGGATACCTTTTCTATCTCATGAGATTAAGGCAATGCATAGCCAGTGAATAGAACTATAGAATATATGTTTTTGTTTATTAGGCTTTCCGTTTATTTGTGTTATATTAGAATGTATCTAAATCTAAATCCGTATTTGTAAAGCGCGAACTACTCACCCTTACGGGTCTCAAGGCGCTGGGGGCCGTTGTGGAAATTAAGTGAGCTATTGCCCAGAGTCACAGGGTGCTGAGCTGAGCTGCCGCCGGAGCCAGGGATCGAACCGTGACCCCTGTGCTCCGAAGTCAGCTGCCCTGGCCGCTGCACCACACCTCTCCAATATATGAATGTTGAAAGTTCCATTGAGGACAAAGGAGTGGCTCCAGGCTTATAGTGGCTGGTATAAGCCTTCTACTCAAACATTCCAAAGTTTGTCTTTCTGTTTCTCCTTTTTTAATTAAGAACATTCTACCCCTAGTGGGTGGAATGTTCTAATAGCGTTATAGCCCTTCTGCCTCGGGCTATACCTTTTGCTAAAAGCCCTCACCCTCATTAAAGGCCCGAGCTGCTCGGGCTCAAGGCCTTTAACAACCGATATAGCTCTCGGCAGGCTAAAATCCTTCTACGGATGCGATGCACAAGGAAGTTACCATAAAGTCACTTCAATGTTACCAAAGAAGTTGAAAGGTCAAGTTATTTCACTTCCTGTGGTGGCATGGCATATGCAAATTAGATAGGCATTGAACTGTCCCCTTTCTGCCTAGTACTAAAAATCCCATGTTTGGCCATGGTTACATTAGGAACAAAAACAGTTTTTGCATGTTAAACAAATGTGGAATAAATCTAACCCTCTGTCATTGCTGCTTGAAAGATCAGCATTAAACAATTACTGGATTAACAGAAGAAAAACAAATTTTGCCTTCACGTGTCGCCAGTGGCCAAACAGCTACAACGCATTGCTTAATTGCTTCCATCCACATGACGGACATGATGTACTCCACCACAATGAATCTTAATCTGTGAAAAAAAAATCACAAGATCTAAAATAACTGAGGTTTGAAAAGTTTCCAAGCTCTTTAATTGCACAATAGTGTGCACAATTAGTCTCTGGGAGGCATGTGTCAAAAGCTCATTTTTTAAGACTCTCTCGCAATAAAAATCCATCTGCCACAGCACAGACAGATGTTGGAAGTTGTACATGTGGTTTAAAAAAATAGGAAAAATAAGCACTGGCAAAGCCAATAAGTCCGACATTGCCTGCAAACCTTTTAGCTTTGTCAATGCTGGCATCTCAAACATACTCATTAATCACTACACAACAATACACACATATTACCCTGACATCCACTGCATATAATCTTGGACAAAGTTCAGTGTGCATCTAAACTAGGTAAAGCCTTTTTAGTAATACATAATCTTTCAGAAACCTTTTTTTGCCTTGCAAAAATAAACTCAAATCTAAGGTAGGCTTTGTCTTGAAGATGTTGCACAACATCTTTTAAAAATGTAATCACAGAATTATAACCAAAAAAAACACAAGTCTCTTGGCGCTAACATTTCTCCTCCCTTCAATGCCTGATTCAAGAGAATTTTTGGATAGTAACATTTCTTACAGTTTGTAAGTTTGTAAACATTAGTAAATAAATGTTGACTCACTCAAAGCATGGTAAAGACTACACAATGTAATTTCTTGTTTGAAAGGATAAAATATCCCTTTCAAATAAGGTTGATTTAAATTACGGTATTGAACATATAAACTCAAAATGTCTTTTGTTTCTTTGTCGACTTTTTTAGCATACCGGGCTTGCCAATCTCATTGAAGCAGGACTCGGGGCAAAAAAAGAGAACCTTGCCTGCAGGGCAGAAACAACAGTTATCCATCACCAGCATGGATGAGGAAGCACACACAAGCAGGAAAAGTGCACCTGCCTAGAGACAAATAAGATCTGTCAATGAAAGACTCCGGAAGGAGGCTGTAAACTAACTGGGAAGTCGGGGTATATGGACACCACCAGCCAGGAGGGAGCAGATATTGGGACTCCTTCTTTGAGGAAGACCGATCAGTGGTTTCCAAAGAGTAGGCCCTACAACCATTTGAGCTTGCACCTACTCCCTCCTTAACGCCAGAAGTCCCCATACCATCAGGACATCCAACTGCACCCCTTCAAACAGCCTTCATTCCCTCCTCCAAAGGAAAGCTTAGAACAACACTTGCACTCTAGGCACACTTTAGACCCTGCTACCCAGAACACTCATGTGCAGCCCACTTACTTCCCCCGGATGATGTGTCACTGGCTGCCCTCAAGAAGGTTTAGGGATCGATCTCAGGTTTAGTTGGAGAGGCTCGAATGCTCCAAAAGTTGCTCGCTGAACAGTTCTAAACTTCATTTAAAAAAAAAAAAATGTTTTTATTGTCAGCAAGGGAACTTCATTACAAGTTATACTTGAGGTATTTTACACCATACCAACAACACAAATAAAAGGGGAAAAAAACACATTAGAGGTACATACCAACACATATATATACATTTCTAAGACAATACAATACCGACAATACCGTTAATAATAATTATAAACTTGCATCCAGATTCCTACTTCCGGTAAGCTTCCCTTCAAATTACATAGTACGCAACCGCTCCATCTAATCTATTAGTCTTATGTATCTAGTGCCAAGTGCCCCCATATAGTCTCTAGTTTTGTCAGAGAGCGAGTTCCTCTTGCCCGAGCTAGAGCCTTCTCCATTTCGTAAGATTCCCTTACTATAGCCCACCATTCGCCTATAGTAGTAGGTTTAGAAGAGATCCAAGCCCTGGAAATGGTAAGTTGGGCAGCAGCCAATAGGATTGCAATAAGCCGCTTCGATCCTTGACTCTCTTCTTTATAGCCCAACATAATTTCAATGACTGTAGGGGGGGGATCTAACCCTAATCGTTGCCTCATCATCTGGCTTATCCTCTGCCAAAATGTTTCTAGCTCTGGACAGGTAGCAAATGTGTACAATGCCTGCAGCATATATCCCACATTTGGGGCATTTTTTCCGATCCCCTCCTTGACCCTCCGGAGCCCAGCTAGCAATCTTCTCTGGGGTGTAATAAAGCATACAAATTGTGCGAAATTACTGTAATCTCAAACTGACAGAGTGGATTGACCCATCTATATTTCCTAGTGCTTCAGTGATGGTTGTAGGAGTAACATTTATCCCCAAAGTCTTACTCCATCGTGCAGCAATCTTTTCGCACCCATTCTGTCTAAAATTACTGAGACACTGATACATAATACTAATTGCTGATTTCGACTTTTCCGCGTGCAAGCAGTCCCATATCTCTGAGCTAGACACTGTCTTTAAGGCTAGGTGTTTCACAAAGTAATCCCTAATTCGAAGATACTTAAAAAATATTTGGCCAGGGAGATTGAAAAGAAGCTGCAAGTTCTTGAATGTGCTAAAGCCATTAAAGTCATACAGATCGCCCGAACATTGAATCCCATGCCTAACCCAGCGTCTACTGACAGTATCTTGAAATACCTCCGGAAGCATGGGATTGCCCTATAATGGGACCTTATCATGACAAAACGACAGGGTACATTTAACAGATATTGCTCGCCATATATGCACATTATCTCTGATGGTCTTAAACCTAACCCTTTTGAAATAATTAGGGTCATTAGTTTTATATAAAAACATTCGACATTCAGATCCCAAACCCAAACGATGAAAGAAGTTTTGATTTTCGGGATCTAGGAGACTGCGAAATACATCCCGCAAATGCTGCCCAGTAATACATTTTAAAATCCGGAAAGCCAAGCCCACCCTGATTATACGGGAGTTTCAATAAATCTATTGCCCGTCGTGCTTTTTTGTACCCCCAAATAAAACTACCTAACACGCCTTCTAGTTTCCTAAAAAAAAGTCTAAACTTCATTTGTTATCATGACCTCTTTGATAGCAGGTCTAACATCTCATCTATCTTTGCAACCCACCCCCTCCTGTTGTCCTGTCTCCCAGTTTATCTACAATACCTGTTTCTCATACAACTCCTTTGTTTTCTTCCTTCTGTAGGGCATCTGGTTCCTGCTGTGCCCAGCAATTTCATGTCGGTGTTGTAGGAGGACTTTGACATCACTGTGGTGAAGAGTAAAACAGAGAATGGCCAGGAACATTTGCCCCCAAGCCAGGAACTTCACTCCGACAACCCCACTGGCTTGGATGTTTGACTTTATTATTGTTTTTGACAGTAGACATTGTTTCTCAACTTTGACCTTTTTTAAAAAATGCATAATTATTTTTAAGGATTGATTTATTTGGGCTCTTTCTGGATTTTTCTTTAAGCTCAGCTTCTTTGTGAATAGACTTGCTACCTTGCCATTCCCTGATGTCTTTTTCTATTATTTGCCCATCGCCCTCTTCACCCTCAAATAAGACTCCATTTTATTTCATTTTGCCCATTCACAAGGCAGTTTATATTTTTTCCCAATCCTATTTTTTCCAAAGCTAATACTTCTTTAATTATATATAAACATCTAAACTTTCAAACATTATTGTCTTTCTTTTAAAAATAATATTGCAGACTAATGCATGGTATGTAATACGAAAGAGTTATTTAGTCATTTTGAAGATGCTTTCAATATTATAATGACGTTTTCTATTTTAATTTTTAGTGCACTTTGAAGGTAAATAAAGAACAAAACATAAATGATAATTTCCTATGTAACAACCTCAATATCAAACATTCAGCACAGATGAAAGATGGACATATGTTTTTTATATTAAAAAAAAAAAGCATACAGTTTTAAATTTTCAGTTTTTACAGAGATAGATTAATAAAAATGTTAAACCTCACACCCTTTGACTATATTGAAACCCACTAGTGGATCCACCCTGAGTGGATTTCTTTCAGAGTGGGGATACATTTGAATGCAGCTAAGAGCTTTGAATGGCTTCGCACTCTTTCTTCCCCACCTTTTGAGGTGTAAAGTAAAGGACTTGCAAGGTCAACCCTCCAGCAATGGAGTCTGAAAAGTTTTGCTACTTACTGCTTTCCCATTGGGCTGCATTCTGTTTCGCTGGGCAGGCCAGATTTCTCTTCAGTGTAGCACGTTTTACCTGTGCTGCCTGGTTAGCCAGTGCTTGCAAAGTTGGGGTGAATGAAACTACCCTCTTATCTTCGCTGGATGACTTAGTGTTCTTTCCAGCCCCAGTGGACGAATTACCTAGGCCTAAACCCACGATCGAAAGATGGCCGGGATTCTTGTGACATTTCAAAGACCTTATCAGGGCGCACTTGCTTGGGGCCCTTCTAGACCGTCTCACACAATTGACTAAACTAAATCTAGAGAGGGCCCTGATTTTTCCCATATCTTTCTCCCACGTGATAAACCAGCCCAGTGCACTGGGACACATAGATACTGCCTTTTTTTCTTTGGGATTGATAGAGTGAGACCCCTCTTATCTCAAGCTCAAGTTTTTTGGACCTCATTAGATTTTAGGTCAAGTACTGCCTTAATGCTTTCTAACAGCAATATCTGCTTAGTCTGCTGGGACTTGGATAATACTAACGTTTTAAAAGCTTTCAACAACCCGTAAAAGTTTGTTTACATTATTGTCCAAGTTCAGCATTTTGAATTTGGGGACCCCCCTCTAACAAATGTAAAAAAGCGGAACCAAACTGGAGTGAGTTTGGAGAAGGATACAGGCAGTTTCTTAGGCAAGTTGAGATGAAAAAACATTTGGATTTGCAGTTATTTGCAGGGGCGAGATGGGCCTCTAGTTGGGGGGAGGAAGAGAGACAGAGAGCTCGGAATACTTGCTCCTCGCTGCATTTCCTATCCACCCACTTGGCAACAATCACTAAATCCTTTTCTCCACCATCAACGGATCGAGGAATCACATCGCTTCTCAGGTTGAAATCAAATTCAACAGGTACATCAGATACCATAATGGTAGAGTAGTCACAAGCCATCTCAAGTTCAGAGTGTTTGAGGATTCTTTCCAAAGTTGTACACAAATCCACCAATGAAACCTCATTTGCCTTATAAAGCGCAATGACCAAAGAACCGCTACAAGGCACATCTATATTGACATTGCTCAGATTATTTTGGCCCGTAACCGGAATCAAACCAAAACTTTTCAGTGGTTTAGGGCTGTTGCTGGTTTTAAAATATTTGGTGACAAAGATCAGCAGCGAACATGACAAGGAAGAACAGTTTGCCTTTTCTTAGGACTCAGCAACTATTCTAATCCAGACCCTGGAAGACCATCCATGCCAGTCCCAGGGCTAATTTCAGTTATAACATTCAGGCCAAGTCCTATCCCGACTCATCCATGTCATCCAGTTCACAAGTGTGGGCCTTTTGGTATCTCACATTTGACACTGCAGCCTCAATTTCTTAGGAGGAATTGTGTTGGCAAACTTAACTTCCTAAAAGAGATTACAGCAGCTAAAGGGCTGGAGGACCGAAGGTCTGAAGGGCTCTTGTCGGCTGAATCCCCTAAATCAGCAGGTTGGCCATTTGGACGAGGCTGTAGGATTGCCCTTTTTTGCGACCAGCAACCTACATAGGGGGCCACCATACCCGCCCCAACCTTCGATAATAAGCCAGCTGTCTCACACACTTTAGCATTATGCTCTTCACCATCTGATACAGGAGACCCACCCTCTCACTCTGCTACACCACAGTCTAACCACCCACCACCCCACGGCACACCACTGCTTACAGATGGTCTTTGTCCCCAGAAGCATCAGGGCACCAAGGATCGCTGCATGAAGAGCGTCGCAGTTGGGAGGATTTCAGGTGTTTAATGGTGGAAATAACAACATACCTGCAGAGGTGTCCATAAGCCCTTAAAAGCCACTGTAAGGCCCTTGTAAGACCCCTGAATTTGGTGAAGGGGGGCTGGCAGGTACCAGCACACGCCGCTTCCGCAGGGAGCCCTCGGGAGACTCCAAGACCTCCAGGAACCAATTCAAATGTTCAAACCAAACCACATATGTGGCCAAAAGCAGACACTATTAGTGACCCAATGTGAGTTGCAGCTGACAGCCAGGTGCCCCCCTGCCACTTTCACAAGGGGACTCTCTGGATGCCCATACGGTCTTGGAGGATTCTGGGGAAGTCACGGAGCAGCTTCATGCGCCCCTTCCCCTCTTGACTTCTCATACTTGTTCTAGTCAATGTGCCTCGACTCCAGCACTAGGATAATTTATGATATTGAGAGGCCAATGCTTATGTCTGAAATTGTCAAGGTTCAACAGAGTCCCACTTGGAATTGTACTGCGCAATTATGATCTTCCCTTGGATTTTTGTAAAAATTTGTTTGACTGAAATAATTGCCACTTTTACAGTGACCATCTCACTCAGGACATTAAAGACACTGACTACAATCCTGAACTTTTCACATACAATTCATATTTTCTGGTGTTTTAGTCTAATTAGTTCAATGGAAACGAAGCAAGACTACAACACCCGGCATGCATTAAGGTATCACACTAATGTTCAGGACTCGAAACAGTGTCCGTATTGAGCTGGAATGAGGTGGCCACATCTGAATCATATAATTGTCAGGCTCTGCTCCCCTGTCTTGGAATGTGTGACAATTGTTGCCTTCTTCAAGGAAGGGAAACATGCACAAAGGCCAAAATCCTATAGACCAATGTGGCTGCTGAACACAGACCCCTCGTGATGGTTCTCCATCATCAACAGGTTTTTGTCCAATAGTGTAGAGAAGGCTTCCTCTGGGCTAAAGATGGGTTTTAGCCAGGTTACATGAGAAATCTGAAGTCTCTGTATTAATGTACATGTGCTATTAATTTGTTGACTGCTTTCAATATACCATGCAGCACTAGCCAGGGATGACTTTTATTTAATTTGTTGTTTGCTTGGTTTATTGACCTCTTATGTCTACCATGTATTTGTCCAGTGCTGTGGTAATCAATCCAATGTTGGGGTAGTCATTCCTATGTACTTCATATATAAGAGTTCAAACATGAAGCTTTTGGCATATTCCCGTGGTTTAATTTTACTCACCAATCAGCAAGGCAAAGATTGTCCTGAAGGTCTCAAACCTATCCGCCATATGTTTCAGTTTTCCGGATTTCCACTTGATCTTACTTCAAAATATCAGTGCACCCCCTCTGAGCTACAGTAAATGGACGTCTGTATCTGTGAGGTGCTCAGTTGAAAGTGATCAGGTCATTTGCAGAAGCTGATCACAGGCAGAGAAGACCAACCCACATGCAAAATGTAAGTTGTCTGTTGTCAAGATCTATTCTAGCACAATTTGCAGATGCTTTTTTACTCTGACGTACGCTTGTAGTACTCCTGCCTTTTTCCTAAAAGAGTACATCACCTCTACATGAAAATCTTTCGGTCTCGGGCCCTGAGCGTTTCCTTGATTGAGTTGCTGATGATACCCTGTTTACGGTATTGCTGGGAGCTGTGCACAGCGCGTCTTAATCGGTGCCTTTTGAAGCTGCGTAGGGAACACGTTCCCTCTTAAAGCTTCTCCCTGCACAAAAGATGAACAACATGAACCAATTACACTGAATTTCCATGAGTCAAATAAACATAAAGGGATAACGATTGGCACACGACTGCTGAGCTAAGAAAACAGCAGGAGGTAAGTAAACAGCCTCCAACATGAACTGTGAGAAAAATACTTTTATTTCAAAATTGAATTTTAGCCCCCTTCTGAAGAACATGGATTATAGTTCAGCGTTTTCTCATTCATTCTTGATGAGTAATGAGTAGAGTGATCCAAAATATTTACAAAGTTCAATCCTGAAATACGATTTAATGCCAGCCCCACATTTCACAAGGCCAGCTTTGCGAGTGAGCCTGAACCTCTGTAAGGGTGTTTGGGATTTGGAGAAGAAAAGTGGTGCCTCCCCCACCACAGTCCCCAAGGCCCAGACTGGTGTTACTGGGCGACAGGCATTTACTGGTGGGCTAGCAGGGTGGGGGCTGGTTTACTGCTGGTGGGGGCTGGTTGGTTTTGTTGCAGAGGGCTGGCTGGCCACGCTCCTGCCTGCAGCGCTTATAAATAAATAATGCAAAACAAATGCGGCTGTCCGAGGCCCCCGCAGGGGGCCACTAATGAGGGCAGCCCTCTAGTGCCAGCTGGGCACCCCACACCCCCGCAGGGACTCAGGGAGGAGTCCCCCAAGCCTTGGCGCAGCGCGCTAGGCGAGCATCACTTCCGGGGCGTGAGGACAGGGGGAGGGGTATATAGGCCTCCCCCCACCATCTTATCGTCCTCTTTCGCGCGCCCGGACACGCCGTCTGCCTGTCCTCGGTTGTCCCGATTACCTGTGAGCTGTACACCGCGGTGAGTGACTAGATCGCAAGCCCCCCCCTCCGCTTCTTTGGTGGCCAGGACCGGCTCATGTTGGTCGATGTCCCGCCAGAGGGGGCCCACAGCTCCCGAGGTTCGAGGACGGCAGCACCCGGGCCGGGCCTGGCGGTGCTGACCAGGGAGGGGGCAGAGCCGAGTAGGTCGATGCTCCTCTCCGGCAGGGCGTTTTGTTCAAGCGGGGCCAGGGTTTGCACTGGGTTGCCCGTGGGTGCACCCGGGGGGATGGGGGTGGCTGACCGCTACTGTGGGGGGGCAGCAGGATGTCGGGCTTTGCGGTCCCCCGCCCGTGGCCAGCCTGTTGTCTGGGGCGGACCTCCCTCCTGGGAAGAGCACTGGCGTGAGATCGCCGCCTGCAGGCAGCCCCAGCGGGGCCTGAAGCGCGAGCGCTCCCGCGGCCTCATTTGCTCCTTTGTGCCGGGGGCTTGTGCCGTGCCTCATACCAGTCTGGTTCACCCGTTCGTGGGTCCGGTCAGGCAGTGGGGCGCGCGGCCTGCCGTTCCGGCGTGGGCCCGGGTAGTCGCGGTCGCTTGGGGCGGTGCGCACGGGTGGTGAGCACATCATGCACGGGGGGGAGGAGAGGAGTGGTCATGTGCACAGGTGAGCACTCGCGACTGTTGCGCGGCCCGGCACGACCCTCCCCCTCCCATAAGGGTGCTGGCCCGGAGGTATGGTTGTACCCGTTCTGCCTGCCCTCTGCTCCGCTCGTCGTGGCGGTTCGTGCAGGGGCAGCGCTTGGGGCTCTGGCAGCAAGGGTGCGCCGAGCACCAAAGAACCCAGGTCTAGAGGCGTGCAGGAGGGGGTGGGGTCACGGGTGAGCACTCGCAACGGTTGCGCCCCCCACCCGGGTAGTGCTGGATGGGAGGTACGAGCGTACCTGGTCTGCCTGCTCTCCGCTCGTTGTGGCTGCTTGTGTTAAAGAGGCGGCGAATGCTGCCCCCCCCCTTTCACCGCAGCGCGAGGACACCAGAGTCCCGGGGAGGCTGCACGCGCTGCCTGGTGGGAAGGAACACTACCTTACCACGACAACCACATTTGCGGTACTGCCCTCGCGCGCATCTTTTAGCGTCAGAACGTCCATGAAGGGCCGCGCGGGAAGCGTCGCGTGTGGCGCCCTCCTTTACTGCGGTAATTGAGCTGGCCAGGGACGGTCACTTGCTGGTCACAGGCCTGTGCTGCGTGGGGGGTGAGGGCGTCCGCATGGTTTCCTCGGCAGCAGGCCATCATGCTCCGTGTACGCAGTCTGTGGGAGCGCAGGCTTATCTCAGTGACACCTCCGCTCACGGCGCCCGTGCCATCTCTATCCCCATTCATCAGTGCTGCCTCTCCGTTCGCCCCCAGCAAAGAATAGGAGGGTGGGAATTGGCGGCTGAGGCTATGGCTGAATCTCAGCACAGCCCCGTGTCAAGGCTGCAGTCGTGGCTGCTAAATGGCCCCATGTCACGATTAATGGGGATGACTCTAAGTCTTCCTAATTGCAAGTACCTGCACTGAACATTCCGAGACTCACGGGCTGATAGCTTGTTATACGGAGAGTAAAACTACGAATCCCAGCATGCTTAGTGTTGTAGGTGGTAAAAGCAGGTATGGCCGAAAGTCTCAGCAATGACATGGGAGCTGTTTGACACTTTGCTGGGTAGCGCCTCTATTGCCAAACTACGCCCTGCTTAATGTAAATGGTGCAGCGTTTAAGTGCACGTGTACTTAGTGCACTCAAGCTTTGCAGCCGTCCCGGTTCCGGACTCTGTCAGTGACCTCCCCTCCTAATCATCCTCACTACTGGAAGGGGTTCACGGCAGCTGCGGCATAGTAGGGTTAGTGTACTATTCTACCCCTAGAAATCCACCGCAGACCCCTGGGGCTCTCTACCACTTTTATGTTGGATGTGTTTATTGTGGTGCACTTTAATCGTTAGTTGCGATCACTGCGCTTCCAAAGCGTGGCGGTGGTTCCTTTTGCGGTTGTCTGGGGCCACGGGTACGGTAAGGCCGGTGGTCTGTAGAGTTTGGCTTGGCCACGTGTTGGCTGGAGGTCTCTGGCAATGACCAGTGCCGCAGGCACCGCAGTTATGGGTACTCTACTGCCCGCCAATTGATATGGCACTGTGCCCGGTGGGGCTTGGATGGAGGGGAGAGGGCGAGGCCCGTTGTGTGGACCCCTCCGCCCGGCGTTGGCATGTGTTGCGCTGGGGGGGTGCAAGTGGGAGCTTCCGGCCTAGTGAGTAATGTTTGGCCCATGCGCTGCCTGGAAACGGTACACAGGCCCATGAGGTGGCAAAGGTAGATCGTCTCTGGCTTCTGGCTCCTTGCACTGGGAACTCCGGCCTCCGCGTATGCACGTACTGCATCCTTGGAGTACTTCGGGTACAGGACAGCCGTTCCTCTTGACCCAGTTGCCAGCGCCGCAAGGGGACTTTTGGCGCCCGCAGTTGCAGGTAGGGACATTCACCCATCGGTGCGGGTATTGCGAAGGTGAGGCGGACATGTAAGCAAATGTTATTACGGGCTTTGTCATTGCTGCACATTACCTTTTAACTGCTACAGGGCGCAGTGCTTTTGCAGGGCAACACATTTCCAGCCTGCTTAGCATAGCCAGCAACCGTAGCACAGGCGCAAGGTCTACAGCCTTTCGTGTGACAAGCCCCTCCAAGTCAAGGGTTCGACTCCCGGCAGTGGAGGCAAGGTTTTCTTTCTGTTAGGAATGAGTTACTTTCGGCAGATGCTGCGAGCCTTATTTAACGGTAGGGTTAAAGAGCCACAAGTGTTCAGGCCATAATGCATTAGGCCACCGGGGTCGCACAGCATTAAAAAAAAAAATATATATTGTACTTTAAACGGCAGGACACCTGTTTTATTGTGCATGTTAATTATTCTTTAAGGTCCCTATTGTGCGAACCTGCGAGCACAATTTCCATCATAGAGGAAAATGCTTGTTTAATTTACATTTTGTTGTTGGAAAGGATCATTTACGTAATATACAATATGTTCCTGCCCATGGTGATTAGATTTGAAATCCGTTCATGTTCACCCGTTTATTTGGGTGGACTGAGCTGCAAACAGCTGCTAATGTATCATGGACAGTTACGTTGGCTCGCAGAGGGAGGCTTGGATGCTACACCACCATCCGTTTTGTGTAAGGAACCTTTATGGTGCGCATGGCGCCCTCCCTCGGGATGTGTAGCGGGGGTCGGCGTTGACTACAGACACGCGCAGGGGTCATTGGCCAATGTCTGGGTGATCTCAGCTAGGGGGAACAATTGAGCAGCGTGCTGAGTGCAGGTAGTTAATTGGTGGTACTGTTAATTATAGTTTCTCATGTTCGGCTTTGCATCCAATACTTGGGATGCATCCGGTTGGAGTAGCACTCCAGAAGCTTAACAATGGCTTCCTTTGCGCTGGCCGGGTTCTGCTGCATCCGTGTTTCATGTGAGGGCCTCTCTTGTGCGCATGGTGCGCTCACTCTGGCAGTTTAGCGCGGGCCAGTGTTGTCTTCTGACCCTCGCACAGGTCATGGTCGATATTCTTACAACTAAGCCATTAGTTGTTGTTTATTTACCTTATGCAACTAACAACCATTGAAAGTCAATAGTCCCGGCTTGCTGTAGGGGTCATGTTACGGTTGATTATATATCTGGACACAATGATGGAAGAGGCAGAACTATGCAGCACACCACGCTAAGCAAAGATGTTCAGCTTGGATGTTTTAATCCATGCCCTTCATTACATCAACCACCCCCATCTTTTGAGAGACCCCTAGTCTTCATACCACTTAAACCCCGGGCTACAGAGGTCGACACAGTCAAATTGGAGGAAGGAGTGGTTCGGTTTTGTTCAGGGGTGTTTTCGTCTGCTGACCACATGAATCCTGGTTCACATTAATGTTTGGTGAATGCGAGGTGAACATAATGGCAAAGTTCGGATCTGTTCGTGGTGTGCCCATCTTGTATGGGGCTAGAGGTCCGTTGGTCTAATGGGGGGTATTACTGATACCGGTATGTCTCCCTCTTCTTCAGTGTTTGATTTTGCTCGCAAGAAAGTGCCAGTGGCACGCTGGGAAACCTTAGCAAAGTCGGTATGGAATACATATGCTGGGTGAGGGACGCCAGCATGGCGGCACAGCACCCGTCAGTGCCGACGGACGGATGGGTCTGCAGGCTAGCACCCAATTGGTGTCGCGGGTGACCACGCAGTTGGTCATCATTTCTCTGCCCCCATCTTTCCATAGGGAAGAGATATGTGGGGCACCTAATTGCTCACAGCCTGGCACAGTAAGGTGGGCGCAAAGTGGGTTGTTACCCATCACAGGTTTTAAATCAAATGCTTTGGGGCACTTGCAGCAGTGAGGGAGCTTCCTGAGGACATGAGGGTTAGTAGCACTCCCCTCCCCCAGTCAGCAGAATGGCTGCAGGCTCGGGCAGGTCAGAGGGGTATTTCTGGGTGGTGCTTGTAGAAGGTCATGTGCCATTTAAAGGCTCCACGAAAGGGCAGGTTACTGCGAAGGTTGTTCCAAAGTTTTGGGGTCAAACTGGGTTGGAGCAGTAAAGTCAAAGCACAAACAGGCTACAATGTATTAAGGAACATTTGGCATTCCCAGTATTCAATAAAAGGGCAGGGATTGATACATATTGTCCCCTCCTGTTCCCACGGTCTTGTCTGCTCCATGGCATACTAGCAGAAGTTCAGGAGGGCTAGACTTCACCTAGGGTGGTGACTGGCTTAATCGAGGGGCAAATCCAAAGGTTTCACATTTACTAACATGTGAAATTTTCAGCTGCAGTGCATAGTTTTATTTATATGCACAGTATTATTAAGTCAAATAAGAGATGTATTAACTAGTATGACTAGTGGACGTTCTCACACCAAGGCATTTGGCAGCAGTGAGGGTTGCTAGGCTGTATGGATATCAAGGTTGAATATGACTGCCAGGCATCAGTAGCACTGAGCGGCTTGCAGCCAGAGGCGGTAGCCGATGCAAGGGCAGCGGTTAGATTAGAGCCCTACTCAGAGGACCGCCTTAAGTGCTTGGAGGTCTGTTGGCACGGCCTTTCAAGGGAAGCCATTGTCGAGTGGGCTGCTCTGAGCAGGGCATTTGCAGGCGTAAGTAACAGTATCAGCTGCCAGTTCAAACGTGCATCTTTAACTAATTTACTCAGACAACTGGGACAGGAAGTAAGGCGGGCGGGATAACTCCTGCTTCTACCTGCATTGGCACATCCTGTCAGGAGTGACTGTCAAAGGGATGGCACGTAAGCCAGGTAATGTTAGCACCCATCCACACCAAGCCGATTGGTTAAGGTCACCCCTGGGCCGCGTTACACAGCCCAGTATCAGGCCCTTGGGGGCCAGTGCCATGAATTACTAAAGTGAACTGAACAGGAGGCGTGACCGTGGGTTACGCTAGCAGAAGTTTGGGGAAGAGCTAAACTCCACCCATGGTCATGGCGTAGTCTTAAGTAAGTTGGAGTTGTCAATCTTATTTGACCAGGGGTTCGATGCTACACGAGGGCATCGCTGCGCTGCGGCCAGAGCACTGTCTTTGTGTTTCCCAGGGGGGCAACTAGTGAAGGCAAGGCTCTTCCCAAACCTGGCACCAGAACACAAGGTAGTCAGGGCCAACTTGTCTGTTGGGTGACTTGGGTAGGCACCTGTGTAGTTGTCACTCCACGAAGGGGTGAGTTGTCTCCAAGAGTGGGCACAATACATATAGGTGTCTGTTTGTGGTATCTCCTAGCGGACCCACTGAAGGTGTACTGCAGCTAAACAGGGAACTGGGAAGCTTGGTTTCCGTCACTGTGGCAGGTTTAAAGCATCCAGGGTCGGAGATGCGCAGTAGATACTGTGCATCTGTGATCCGACGGCAGCTGGGCAAGCGGGGTGCGCTGCGTAAGTTGTAATTGCACGAAAGGGTGAGGTGTCTCCAGTAGTGGGCGCAAGACATACATTGTTTCAAACCAGCTTTGATACCATTAAGGTGTTCACCAGGGTAGCAAGCAAAGGGGTTTGTGCATACGTCTGGGCAACGGTGTGAAATAAGTGCACCCCAGAACCAAGGGCAGGTGATATGATCCTGCAGTTAGGCGCAAACGCCCGCCCGGTCAGTAATAGATGCCACGCTGGGTGGTGACGCTGTCAGCCAACAGTGGGCTGCCGTCCCAAGTAATGGGGACACAAGGTGTCAAGCACAAAAGGCTACTATGCAAAAGAACATTTGGCATGTCCAGTGATCAACAAAAAGTAAAATTTAACTGAGCAGGTAATTTTCCACTGCTGGGGTTGCCCTGGGGTGGGCAGTGTGAACGCCCCTTCCCCCCTATTCGAGGGCTCTCGCAGGGAGGGTTCTAGCCTGGTGACTTTTCCTACAGTTAAGGTCAAATGCCCTGCCCGGTTAGCGATATTAGCCCACTGGGCGGGGGTGCTGTCAGCTAACACATTGTGCTGCGTCCCCAAGAAAGGGGGGGAACAAGGTGCCAAGCACAAAAGGCAAGGCGAGCAGTGTGAACCCCCCCCCCCTATTCGGGAATATTCTGGGATGAAGGGCAAAGTAGGACTTAGTCAATCCTTAAGGTTAGGCACCATATGGCAGCCAGTGCGCACTGCATTAATCAGACGGATTCTCTAGCTGGTATCCCTGGGGGGGGTTCACCACGAAAGGAGCTGAGCTGGCGAAATTCCCATAAGAAATAAGGGATGCTTGGCAAGGGCTCATTGTCACATACGTCTAGTTATGGACATTCCTGTGCGTCATGAGTTAGAAAGCAAATGGACGGTGCAAAGGTTAAAGTATAATCCTTCTCGCCCGAATAGCCAAAAGTAGGCAGGTGGGTGTAGGAGCGGTCTCCCAACAAGCGGGCAGCTGTCCCTTAAGTGGGGACTCAGGTGTGCTAGACACACCGTCTTAGTAAGACGGCAGCTAGGTGAGCTCAGCAAATTCATGGGGCAATGTGAACCAGGGAATCGGATCTGCCCCGCCCAGAGTTGGCACAGGGCTGAGTTATGTGAAGTAGTGGAACTTTCCCACAGGAGGGTGGATAGTTCTTGACACAAATTCACAGGGCAGAAGGGCCTTTGTGTTGCATTAGACACTAGCTGATCCAGGCTATCGGCAAGGGCTATTGTGATATAGATGGGGTTCATCTATCACCAGTGGGAGGGATCTTCCCTAGCTTTGCAGGAGGCCTGGAAATGAGAGGTTGCAGGTGAGAAAGGAGCTGTTTTGGTGGGGGGGCTCTGGCGGCGACGGTGGCCACCTCCAGAGCTGTGGCGGAGTTACAGGGCGATCTGGAAGCAGAGGGGTACAGAAGGGTACCTCTGCGTGGCACCATGGTGGGTGCCAGAGCCAAATCCTAGGAGCCTCATGGGAGGTTCCTGGAAAACCATGTCGGCGCCCCGTTAGTCCTTCGGGCGGTTGTGGGCCTGAACAACCGGGGGTTTGCTATGCTACGCTCCGCCCTGAAAGGGGCGTGAGTAACAAGGGACCATGTGTCACGTGATCCGGGAAGAGGATCACCAGAAGTGGCAGCACAGATGGGGTTCGCCCCAGTGCTGCTTGGCTCATCAGGCGGGCAGGCAGCCCAGACGGTTGCCTGCCCTTGGATCGCCCGTAAGATAACCCACCATATTACATAACGGTGTATGTAATAAACCTGCAGCAATTTTACCCAAACAAGAAATGTGTTGTGTGTTTATTTATGAGAATGCATGTTACGTTGGAGGGGTGGGGTAGGTTGCCAATGCTGGTACTATGAGTTTAAAGTGGGCTTTAACACTATTTGTTGTTGCATTTGGGTGGTTCCTGCCTCCTGTAGGCATCAGCACATCAGTTGAGGGGGCCATTGGGCAAGCATGGTTTACTGGGTCCAACCGTGGGTTTTGTGGACTTTTACTTTGGATTTTCTGGGGCCCGGCCTACTATGGATCCTGAGCAACTGAGCCAAGTACCCTTTCTGCACTTGGCTCTCAGCAGTAAAGTGGTCGAGCAGTCCAAGGCTTCCTCGTGGGGAGGTGGATATGTTATGTTATGTTATATGACTTTTATATAGCGCAAATCACCTTCAGGTCTCTAAGCGCTTCTAGAGAAGAGTGAGCAAGTCACTGGGGCAGAAATAAAATAGCAGCGGCGGTGGCAGAAGATTACGCAGTTGTTAACGCCTCTCTAAATAGGAAAGTTTTTAAACGCTTCCTAAAGATGAGCAGAGCCAGTTCCCTGCGTAAGTACTCCGGCAGATCATTCCAGATCTGTGGGAGAAAAACAGAGAACGCTCTACCCCCTTTAGATTTAGAGATATACCTGGGGGGAGCCAACCTGCAGGCCTCAGAAGATCGCAGAGTCCGGCCAGGAACATATTTCTCCAAGCGATCTTTTATAAACTTGGGTGCCTGACCGTAGATTACCTTGTGGGCAATACATAGACCCTTGAACTGCACTCTCTGTTTAATAGGGAGCCAATGTAATTTATGTAACAGAGGGGTAGCGCGTGTCTTTCTGGGAAGTCTAAAAATAAGCCTGGCCGCATCGTTCTGCACCACCTGCAGAACGATGCAGAACACAGGGTCACAACTCAATATGCAAATTTGGCTCCCATGGGGTTTAACAATTAAAAAAGGTGAAAGTGAGTTGAGAGTGAGCGGTGGCCAGTCCTGGGACAGGGAAACAACCAGAACCATCTGGTTCACAGGCCTTGCTGCCTCCCTTCAGCACCTACTGATCTGGTGCCCTGCACCCATCAAGAATATACACATTGTTTTAAACCAGAAAATAAAAGCTCAGTTAAAGAAACACATGAAGTGTGGCTGTGAGCATTTTACAGTGCACACTGAACAGCCTGACAGTCAGAAACCTTGCCTTTAATGAGCCCTCACAAAGTTGGCGCCAGGTGAGGTGGCACCTGTTGCACCACCCTAAAGCCGACACTGCACATGGGCAATGTCCTGATTGGTACAGGAGCTGTCTCCTCACACCTTACAAAAGGAATCCACTCGACAGGGCTCCCCACTGGATCTCGCTTTCTCCACCTCTCTCCTCTTTCTCACAGAGCAGACTGGTCTTGGCAAGCAGGAAGGCGCTGGTACTCCAGGATCCTAAGCAGGTGGTCTTGGATCCCCTCACCCACGTGGGAGACTAGCACGCCTTAGCCCCCAGCCATAGTCACAGGCAGAAGTCTTGCAGAGCTTCCCCCTTCACACAGCCCATCTGGCTGCTTGGCAGTTGACAATTTTTGGGTCTCAAACTCCTGTTGTTGTAGTCCATTTCCAGACACCAAATCTGATTTAGAGTCTGGGTATTTGAAGTTTATGGTGGGGGTCTGCTTCTTTTTGAAGTACCCACTCCTCTGCCCTCTCCTCCCCTTAAAAGAAGTCTGTCACGGCAGAAGCGACTCCAAAGCTGAAAGCCCCACAACACAGGCCATAGAAGTGTGACTAGAGTTCACACCTAGATATCAGCTACAGTGACATGGGTATCAAAAGGTTAGCCCAGGGCCTCTGCCCTTCTCTTTATGATTCTATTATCAGCCCGAACTCCTTCCTTAGATGTGCCAGGTCTCTTCCTTGTGACGTCGCCCTGAATCAAAGAGCATCCTTTGAGGTGTACGGGAGGGGGATGGAGCCTGACTCTTCCCCTCCAGTGTATCTCACCTAGCTTACAGGAATACAGCACTTCACAAATTTGTCTGGGGAGATTCCGCTACCTCCGCTCCTCATGTTTCCTCATGCAGCCTTGGGTCTCCCAAAATGGAACCCATAGTCTGCCATGTATAGTACCATTCACAAGCACACATACACCCAGCACATGCATTTAACTTACATGCACGTCACAGCACTGTATCCTTCATGTACTGTACCACTTACAGATACACACACATCCCGCACATGCATTTAACATTCACGACATGCACAGCAGTATATCCTTCATGTACTGTACCACTCACAGGCACATATACACCCAGTGCATGCATTTAACATGCACGCACTGCACAGTGCTGCATTATCCCTGTATTGTACCCTTCTCAGGCACACATACACCCAGCGCAGATACACCACTCATACACTGCGAAGCACTCCACATCAACCCACTGTAGGCCATGGGGTGAGTTAAGCACACGTCAGCAAAACTTTGAATGAAAGTGAGCCCGTAGGACTCACTCCAGTAACACAGGTTAAAGAGGACCTGTTCACTCCTGCTGATCACTACACTGTATGCTCTCACCATTGCGCTTGTGCTGCTTAACTCCTGGTAAAGGCAGAAGCCTTTCACTACTATGAGGGTAGCGATTTGGGGTACTCTCCAGGGCCAACAAGATCGCAGTCCATGAGACAGGCCTATGTCCTGGCACACATGCATAATCCGTGTTTGCCTATGACAACAAAAACTAGCATTAGGTATCCAGACATCAATCAGTACAGTTGGGGCACTGAATTGATTAGGGCTTAGTTACCTCTACCAATGATTTTTACATTTATTTGTATTATGAATATTTTGAATTGGTTGGCTAACCTTAACTATTTGCTTTCTTTATTAATTCTTAATTTTAAATAAATCTTCATGGTTTTCACCTTGAAATCTTGCTCCGAGCTCAAATTCTCCGGTGGTTTTCTTGCGCGGATTTTCCTAAGGGGTTTCTTCTGAGGTTTCCTATAAATTGTATTTAAAGCTCTCATCTTTAAAGACTCACACATAGCCCCGATCCATCAATGGGCCTTTTTGATGTTGGTCTGTTCAACTGTCATTCACATTCTGCTTCCACCCACCACAGCATAGAACATGGGGCACTGAGGCTGCCTACGTCAGCCACTGGCTCTCTTATACTCTAAGAGACTGCATTTACTTTGGTCACTTGTGCATTTCTACTTTTTTAGGTACACCTCAGTATCAGGGCTAGAGGGCTTTTCTTTGGCAATGATCTGTTCTTTCTATGTCCTTTTTTATTTTTTAGTCATCCTTGTGTGTTAAAGTTTGTCTTAAGGATAAAGTATTTCAAACCAAATACTACCTTTTCTTTGCACTGTTAAAACTTATATTTTACTGTGATGTGCATTAATACTAAATAGCGTTTACTTCATTTTTATTTATATTATTTTATTAAAAGATAATTTTCAAGCATGCGGCTGCCATATTAAGGCAGAGGCAAATGTGTTTTTCTTTTAAAATGTTTGTGGCATATGCTTGAAATACAGTATAAAAAAGTTACCATCACACTAGCTTGCGAAGGCAAGACGTATTAGCTTTACCAATGCTTCTTAGTTTGGGGTCTGCCACAGAACATAGAACATTACTGCTCTGAAGAAGCAAAATCAACCCATATTGCTGCAAGCAACCAGGATCTTTCCCACCTTCTCTTTGCCCTTCTTTCACCCTGGATATTTTTGGGCCCCATTTATGCAATAATAGTTGCATCTTTCCTCATCACTTCAAATGGCTCCCCCTCGAAATCAGACACACCATCACTTAAGCCCTCATCACCAGCCGCCTGGACTATGGCAACTCCCTCAACTTAGGAATCACCACTCAATTACTAAGCAGACTCCAGACCATCCAGAACACAGTGGGCAGACTCATTCTTGACCTCCCGAGACGGACCCACACTTCCCCCCGCCTCAAAGCTCTACACTGGCCCCCAATGCCAGTTCAAACTGCTCACCCACACCTACAAAGCTCTTCACATCACATCTAAACCACAGGGTGAAATTCCACCAACCAACCCGCAATCTCCGTTCCTCAACCCTCTTCTTAGCCCACACCCCGCATTCACAGAAGCAGGAGCGGAGGCCGCACCTTCTCTCACCTGGCGGCCAAATCCTGGAACGGCCTACCCCTCCACCTCCGCACTTCCTCCACCCTACAAGAGTTCAAAAAGTACCTGAAGACCTGGCTCTTTGACTAATCCTTCTCAGCAGCACATCCCCTCCACCCCACCCCACAGATCCTGGATACCCTCTGAGGTGATAAGCAGTTCTTTACAAATCCTGTTTGATTGATTGATTGAATGGAGATGGAAAGATGATGATTACATTGCCACCAGTGTGCGGACATCTGCCTGAACTTTGAAAAATCTCTGGAGGCTATAGAGGCTCCACAAAGGCCTTAGTACCAACCAAATTAGTTTAAACAGGCAGTTTGAATTATGTATTGGCTGCCCATGACAACATAGCTGACATGTTGTGGTTTCTCGAAGCAACAACCCTACAGGAGAAGGGGATGTGTGTTACCTGACTACTAGATAACCGGAGCGCTAAGCGTCTCTCAATAGCAACGCAAATATGACAGGCGGGGAATGGGGCCAGGGTGGGCTCAAACACCTGAATAAAACAAGAAAATGGCAGAAACCAGTGTACCTAGTACAAAAATATATATATTTTATTCAAATTCAAATAATAAATGAGTATTTTAAAGGCTCAATTAGAGTATTCAAACTGGATAATAAAGCAAGTCAAATTAAATAATCCTGCACATATTTTTTTCCATGTTAGCACCCACAGAATACAGTGATGTGATTCATAGGATGTCCCCCAATCCATCACGGCGAAGAAACAACTAAAAAAATCATCCTATCAAAAATATGTACAACATTCTTACATAAACTGAATCATACCATACTAACATCCATACATCTGTCATACTCAACATACCAATAATAAAATTTAAACATAAAGACAGAAACCTTGCATGAAATATAATAGTGCTATCATGTATATCTAGTAGTCTGGGTGCGGCCTGTGGTGTTAAAAAAGTTATACAGACACAGGGAACCACCAATACACTGCAGAAGTATGAATAAATGGACTGGTGTCAACACATAGCTATATACATATTTCATTAGATCTATCTCACTAGTACAATAAACATTGCTTTACGTATGTCCATAGAAAGAGAGAATAATAGATCCGGCACTTTTGAACCATGTAGTCTTCTATCTTTTCATTACATGTATCACATCGAGGTTCCTGTAGGAGCGAAGTGCCGACGCGCGTTTCGGTGAAGGGCTAAAGTGTAGCCGCCACCTTCTTCAGGGCACAAGCGAGAGGTATCCAAGGATGTGCCGCCAGGAGGAAATGGAGGACACTGGTGGGTGCAGCGTCAATACAGAAAATCTGAACATGCAGTCCACACGAGTTATCAATAGGTGTGGATGCGCGGTCTTGATGAGCGAAGGAAGTAGACGTCTGGAGTGGAATTGGGCCAAAAGTTGAATAACTGGAGCCACAATGATAGAGAAGGGAATAAGACCCTATGGGCGGGATATTGAGTCACCAGCTATCGGCTGGAAGGATGTTGGCTCAACAGAAAAAAGTGGAGAGATGAAAGGGAGTGCGCTGGCACCGGGATAACAGCGCCGGGTACTGCGAATGAGACCGGCGCTAGAAGTAGCGGGTCTGTCCAAGGATGGGGGGACCCTTCTCTGACGGTTTTGGGATCCTAATGCTGTCCAGGTGGTAGAGAAATGAGGCCGTCGGGGGAAAAAACCTCCTCGTCTGGAAATTGTTCTTTCCGAAGCCGGTGAGACTTGTGGATTCCCGTGAGGAGGTTTGAGATCTCAATCGAGCCCTGCTGGACCAGCCTGAAATAGGGGATGAGGGCGCCATTCTATTCTTTCTAGCAAAAGAGCTTGCAAGCTGAAAAACACTGGAAGGCATCCTGGTATGTCAGAGCAGCAGTATGTTGATTGAGTGTTTTCTGATTGGATGGATATAATTAATTATTTCCATATAGTGCGAACATGGGCGATAGGCATTGAGTGCTTTACCATGTAAAAAGTAAAAGCATAAAAAAATAACTTAGTAAAATAAGAAAAGGCATCATAAGGAAAAACATAACATTGTAGAACGGTAACAAAAAGTGATTGAACAAGCAGGAAATACAATAAATTACACAATGATAATAAAGATATGATTACCTAAAAAAGAATTTATGGGCCCACTTCACAAAGAGCCTTCACACTCGTGGGCAAGTCTCTGCAGTCATGTCGGAATCTTCACAATTGGAATTCTCTTTGCGGAGAGTCTGCCACGATTGTGGAGTCTTCATCACAAGTGTGGATGCTTTTGGTGAATCAGGCCCTACAACTCTACAGAAACTAGATATTGATATTGGGTAGGTCCAGTGTTACTTACACATAGAATTATAAATGTGTAACAACGAATTACAGGGATGTATTTCAAATAGGGGTGGTGAGTAACACCAAATAGACAACGATCCCCATCATTCTCTTTTTACCCATGTATAATTTTATGTTATGTATGGCCCCAAAAATCATCTGCCCCTGCTTTCAACTGCTACACAGGGGCAGAGGAGAAATGGGGAGCTTTGCATAACATGGCCTCTCTACCCTGTTCCAAATGTTTTTTTTAAAAAAGTACATGGTCTCCTACCACCTGCCCCACCACTCTCTGTGCCTTCTATTACAGAATCTGTGCTCCCTGCTCTGCAGCACTGCTCTAACAGGCTCTGTGAGAGCCCTACCAGAGGAGGCTGGAATTCCTTTATGATGTAGCAACAGTGGGTAACAGATTGTTGTTAACAATTATTGCTACATGTTAGCAGTGTGCCACTGGATTTGAATCCAGGTAGTCACACTAGTGGCTCTCTACAAGAGCCATACATAATTGAAGGGTAAAGAGTGTGAGTAGGATGTAGACTATTATATATCTAAAAGGCAGTGGATTAGCATGATGTGAAGAAAGTAATTAGGGAATAATAGATCTTCTAGGATAAGGTGAGCTGGCGAGTCATGGATAATAGTGATTTATGTTTGAAGTGTATGTCATAAAGTGCCAAGTCATGCATGTGCCAAAATCTGTCTCTAATAAGAATAAAATGTTATTCATCTTACTACTGTGATCCATCTAAAATGGCTTCTTTGAGACTTGGGAGGGATGATGCGTGTTGAGGCAGAGGTGATTAACTTCACATGCTTATGTTATGCCAAAGAGTTGTGGATTTCTGAACAATTAAATAAAGAAGGACCTATTGTGCAAAGCAATGTTAATAATTTTGGAATATGATGAGTTTCAGTCAAGACTACATCGAAATAAAGAGCCGTCTCTTGTGATGCTACTTCATTTAAGTCGCTGAAAAAATATGATTTAGTCTGCAACTGACTAATGCAATTTATTTATCTGGCTGCAATGTAAAGACCAATATAAAAGAGGAACTCCACTCTCTACAAAGTTTGTTAAAGTGACAATAAGGATGTAGATTGTGCCAGTAACAGGGGATTCTCCCCTCCTCCTCATTCTTGGATCAATGGCACAATATCATGGTAAACAATATTGTTCACAAAAATATTCTGTCAAAAATATTGTTTACCACAATATCGTGATCCTATAATTATAAAGGGAATGACAAAAATATCAGAAAAAAATATAGTGGACAACAAGATGGTCAAAAAACATGCACAAATATTTTTTTCTACAATATATAAGGTTTATATTAGTAAATGTTAATATTTTTATACATAACATTGAAATAATGTAAAGTAAATAGATTCAATTTTTTTTTAATACTATACATAAAAGATAGTTATATAAACACACAAACAAGTGTGTGTACATATATATTTGTATATATATTGTATAACATAGTTCATGATAAATATTTATTTTACATTGCATTATTTTTTTTAAATTCTATTTAGTACTATAAATTCATATCTAATAATACACACATATATATATCTAAAAGGCAGTGGATTAGCATGATGTGAAGAAAGTAATTAGGGAATAATAGATCTTCTAGGATAAGGTGAGCTGGCGAGTCATGGATAATAGTGATTTATGTTTGAAGTGTCTGTCATAAAGTGCCAAGTCATGCATGTGCCAAAATCTGTCTCTAATAAGAATACAATGTTAGTCATCTTACTACTGTGATCCATCTAAAATGGCTTCTTTGAGACTTGGGAGGGATGATGCGTGTTGAGGCAGAGGTGATTAACTTCACATGCTTTGGTTATGCCACAGAGTTGTGGATTTCTGAACAATTAAATAAAGAAGGACCTATTGTGCAAAGCAATGTTAATAATTTTGGAATATGATGAGTTTCAGTCAAGACTACATCGAAATAAAGAGCCGTCTCTTGTGATGCTACTTCATTTAAGTCGCTGAAAAAATATGATTTAGTCTGCAACTGACTAATGCAATTTATTTATCTGGCTGCAATGTAAAGACCAATATAAAAGAGGAACTCCATCTCTACAAAGTTTGTTAAAGTGACAATAAGGATGTAGATTGTGGCAGTAACAGGGATTCTCCCTCCTCCTCATTCTTGGATCAATGGCACAATATCATGGTAAACAATATTGTTCACAAAAATATTCTGTCAAAAATATTGTTTACCACAATATCGTGATCCTATAATTATAAAGGGAATGACAAAAATATCAGAAAAAATATAGTGGACAACAATATGGTCAAAAAATGCACAAATATTTTTTTCTACAATATATAAGGTTTATATTAGTAAATGTTAATATTTTTATACATAACATTGAAATAATGTAAAGTAAATAGATTCAATTTTTTTAATACTATACATAAAAGATAGTTATATAAACACACAAACAAGTGTGTGTACATATATATATGTATATATATTGTATAACATAGTTCATGATAAATATTTATTTTACATTGCATTATTTTTTTAAATTCTATTTAGTACTATAAATTCATATCTAATAATACACACACATATATATATATATATATATATATACATATATATATATAGGTATACATATATATGTGTAAACACATTTACTAAAAATAAAATATATATTAATACATGTTAAAAATAAAAACAAAAAAGTTTAAATATAAAAAAATAAAGAAATAATAATATCAATTCTTTTTCACCAATATAAGGAAAAGGGTTTGGCTCAAAAAGTATTAGATAGAGTATCCCTACTTCAGTTTCAGCAATAGTAGGGACAGTGTTGGACTTCGGAGGGGTTAGATTTACTATTCCTACTCCAGACTAAGCAACAGTTGGGAAAATGCTGGACGTGGGAGAGGTTAAATTTACTATTCCTACTCCAGTCTAAGGGCCTGATTTAGATCTTGGCGTATCCGGTTGCGCCGTTGCTTTTGCGATGGTCTTCCTGCCTGTCGACTTAGCGGTCCGCCTGGCGTATTTATATGTTGGCTGCTCCATAGAAAAAAGACCGCCACAGTCCCGCCAACTCCGCAAGGAATTCTCAACCACAACGATGGTGGCACAGGCAGAAGCAGCTGTTGACGGGACACCAGGCTAGATTTCCATCGTCCATGAGGATTACGATGTGCCTTTAAGCCATGGCAACTGTGGCAGGAAACTCTCCTACTTTGATTTGACAGAATCAAAGGAAAAGAGGTAAAACTTGACCTTTTTGCTGTTTTCCTCTTCTGTTTCTGTCTTGTACCCCATCGTCTAGGTCCCTCCTTTGCTGCTCTGACTCCAGCAAAATGCCAAACGACTCAGTTGTTGCTGAGATCTCATGTAAGCTACTTGTACTATTGTCCTATGTATCATGTGTTGAGGATTGCTGGAGGTTCATGTTGTGTGTGTGGAATGCACTATGTAACACAAAGGGACATAACAAACATCAATGCATGCAAACATGACACATGTATTTACATATAAATAAGTTGTACTTACCTGTATCCACACCCCCATGAACCTCATTCTTTCAGGACTCCGCCGCCAGCACATCGAGAACATCTAAATTGGCTCGGCGCAATCCTGCCAGCTTGACGGCAGCAAAGTACTATCTAAATTCGGCGGGCGTTCTGCTGTCAGCTCGACGGAGTACTTAGGACTGCTGCTGCGGCAAGACGGCGGTAATACCTCCAAAATCTAATTCAGGCCCTAAGTAACAGTAGGGAAAGTATTAGACTTCAAAGGATTTACATTTACTATTCCCACTCCAGTCTAAGGGCATGATTATGAGTTTGGTGGTCCTACAGCGACAGCGGTCCTCCACCTTCCGCTGTAGGACCACCAAACCCGTGGTGCAACCGCCCGCCAGATCAAAAGTTAAATCCTGGTCTGGCGATCAGTGTTGCGGATATCTGACTGCAGCGGTCTGCAAGGCTCACAGAAGATCCTATTATGCAGACCGCCACAGTCAGACCGCCGACTGCACCTTCCTGCATGGTGTGGCATTCATGCCACACCATATAGGAAGTGGGGGTGCAAATTCAGGAACACTACATGTGCGCCCCCGTATGCAACCCCTGGCTCAATTCCGTCAGGGCGCCCAGTTAGGGCCCACTTTTTTGCCTTTCTGCCACCCTTTTCATGGCAGGATCTCCACCAGGAAAAGGGCAACGAAAATGCAACTCGTAATATGCTCAGCGGTACCGGCAGCGGCACCGCCAGCATAATACAGCCGATTGCAGCTTGCCGGCCCAGTGGGATCCTTCATCCCATTGGTGACGGCAGTCTTGTGGCGGTCCGAGCTCCGCAGTCCTAATACTGCAGGTGGTCACGCAGTGTGGCGGTGGTCAGACCGCCTCCACGGGTTCGGCTGTTCGAACTCATAATCAGGCACTAAGTAACAGTAGGGAAAGTGTTGGAATTCAAAGGGGAAAATGTATTATTCCAACTCCAGTTGAAGCAACAGTAAAGAAAGTGCTAGACTTTGGAGGCCTTAAATGTACTATTCGCACTGCAGTCTAAACAGCAGTATAGAAAGTATTTGACTTCAAAAGCATTACATATATAGTCCTGTTGAAAACAAAATGTAAACTCTTAATATAAACAATTAAATTACAGTATGTAAAAATACATTTATATACTTTAAAAAAAATGTAATATATACATTTTAATAAATAAAATAAAAAATAAAATTACATATAATAAAATCAACTTCACTAAATCTCAAAAAATAACAATCTTATGAAATCATTACTGATTTATTTAATTTCAGCTAGTACCTAAACAAAAAATTACATTTAAGCAGCAAAGATCATTGCACAAACAAAATTTCAAAACCACTTACCATTAAATATTAACAAAATAATAAATAGAGAAAAGTATACATACTTAATTACCAATTAATACAATGTATATAAATATCAATTATTAGAAAACAAAATATATATTTAGTCCTAATCAACTTCCCTACAAAATAACACAGCATTAAAAAATACACAAGTAATAAGCATATAAAAGCCAAAATACATATCAATCAATCAATCAATCAGGGGTTTGTTAAAGCGCGACTACTCACCCGTAAGGGTCTCAAGGCGCTGGGGGGGGGGTGCAGGTTCCATCCATCAAGGAGGGGGTCTGTCGAAGAGCCAGGTTTTGAGGTTTCTTGCGAAGATGGGGAGCGATGTTGTCTGTCTGAGGTGGAGCGGAAGAGCGTTCCATGCTTTGGCCGCGAGGAAGGAGAAGGAGCGGCCTCCCGATCTGGTCTTTCTGGTGTGGGGGACCATGGCGTAGGAGAGCTGGGCTGATCGTAGGGTCCTTTGGGGTGCGTGGAATTTGAGTCGGCTGTTCAGGTATGCTGGTCCGGTGCCGTGGAGGGCCTTGTGTGCGTGGGTGAGCATCTTGAAGGTGATTCTCGCCTCGACAGGGAGCCAGTGGAGTGTGCGCAGGTGCTGGGAGATGTGGCAGTGTTTTGGCAGGTTGAGGACCAGTCTTGCGGCGGTGTTCTGGATGTTCTGTAGCTTGCGGGTGAGGTTTTTGTTTATTCCGGCGTAGAGTGCGTTGCCGTAGTCGAGTCTGCTGGTGACCAGGGCGTGAGTGACGGTCTTTCGGTGTTCGAGGGGATCCATTTGAAGGTCTTACGAAGGAGGCGGAGGGTGTGGAAGCAGGAAGACGAGACAGAGTTGATCTGGTGGTCCATTTTGAGCTCGGAGTCCAGGATGATTCCCAGGTTGCGTGCGTGGTCCGTGGGGGTTGGCGGGTTTCCGAGGGCGGGGGGCCACCAGGTGTCGCTCCAGGCATCGGGGTTTGGGCCCATGATGAGTACTTCTGTTTTGTTGGTGTTTAGTTGTAGGCAGCTGTTTTTGATCCATTTGGCGACGGCTTCAATGCCTTCTCGAAAGTTGCATCTGGCGGTGTTGGGCTCGTTGGATAGGGAGAGGATGAGCTGGGTGTCGTCTGCGTATGACACGATGTTGAGTCCGTAGGTTCTGACGATGGGGGAGAGTGTAGCCATGTAGACGTTGAAGAGCATCGGGCTGAGGGAGGAGCCCTGGGGGACTCCGCAGGTGGTAGGTGTGGGGTCCGAGAGGAAAGGGGGGAGTCTGACCCGCTGCGTCCTGCCGGAGAGGAAGGAGCGGATCCAGTCGAGGGCCTTGTCCTGGATTCCTGCGTCGTAGAGTCTGCGTATTAGGGTGCGGTGGGAGACTGTGTCGAACTCCGCTGATAGGTCGAGGAGGATGAAGGCTACTGTTTCTCCTTTGTCCAGTAGGGTGCGGATGTCGTCTGTTGCGGCGAGGAGGGCGGTTTCCGTACTGTGGTTTTTTCTGAAGCCGGATTGGGAGGAGTCGAGGATGTTGTGTTCTTCAATGAATGTGGCGAGTTGGATGTTGATGGCTTTCTCGATGACTTTCGCTGGGAACGGGAGCAGGGAGATGGGTCTGTAGTTTTTGAGGTCGGTGGGGTCCGCTGAGGGTTTCTTTAGGAGGGGTTGACCTCGGCGTGTTTCCAGTCGTCGAGGACGCAGGCGGTCGCCAGGGAGCGGTTGATGGTGTGGCGGAGCATGGGTGCGATGGTGTCGGTGGCTCTGTTGAAGATGTGGTGGGGGCAGGGGTCCGTGGGGGCCCCTGAATGGATTGACTTCATTGTCTTCAGTGTGTCTTCGGTGGTGAGGGCTGTCCAGTCGTCAATCGCTGGTTTCCGGGTGTCGGGGGTGGTTGGTGAGGGTTCAGTGTGTTGGTTGAATGAATGAAACAGATGAGTTACACAATCATTATTAAAGTAAGTAATTTACATAATTACTAGTCAAATATTAATTAATTTAAAAAAATAGCATTAAATAAATTTAATTTAAACACAAACGCATATGGAGGAAGTGGCTGGGCCAATGGGACTGAGCGTTGGACAGTACTGTATTTTCAGCCTTTGGGAAATTGTCTCCTACATGGAAGCTCGGTCTGCATTATTGTCTTCTTTCATGCATCTGCTTTGCAGTATACTTGACATGTGCCCTTTTGTTTTATCTGAGTGGTGTATTCTCACGGTGTTAAAATTCAATAAAATTGGTTATAAAAAAAAATGGTTTTAATGATTTTTAACTTCCCATCTTATTCCTCTACAAACCGAGCAACACAAAACAAAAATAGCACTTAATCAATCAGTATTAAACTATTTACATAAAAACAATAATTACCAATTAAAAACTAAAAATAATTTTTAATTTTTTATTACTTAATTAACTTCCCAGCCTTCACCCCTACAAAGCTAACAGCCCCCTACTAAAATATAACTTACTATTACTAATAATAAAAATAAAATAAACATTTCAATTTAAATTTTAAATTTTAACTATATTATACAACATAAAAAAATACATAATTAATAATCAAGTAAAAATTTATGAAGAATACAAAACAAATTAATATTAAAATTAATGTATTTTTAATTTAAATATCATCCCACCCTATCGCTCTATAACCCAACAACGTAAAACACTATAAATTGTTAACGACAATTAAAAAATATAATATTAAATCACCTAAAATCACAAACTATATTTAAAAAAATTAAGAACAATTATGGCAACAATACTAACACATAAAAATTGATATATTAAGTTAAACACAATAAAATGATTAAAAAACGATCAATAGTTTTACAACTATATTACTGAAAATGATATTTAAAACAGAAATATTCTTAAAACTGTATTATTTATCAAAAAACGATGTTCTTGAGATTGGCATTCTATACCACGATATTTTGGACACAATCATTTTTTTGCCGATATTTCAGTTTTTAAAAATATATTTTTGGGGGCGGTCAGCCAGCGAACACAGTTTACAGAAGTAGGAGGTTCTTACACAATTACAGTATGTTGCATAGAAAAGTTAACTTGATTTGTCATTGTCTGCCAATGATTTATTATCCCAAAATACCTTTCCATTCACCCCATTTGTGTTAACGTCCACCGAAATGACCCCCACCCCAACTTGTTCTGTGTAACTCTGTAAATAGGCACGAGCAATTATTGTAGAAACTGTGTGATTGTCATCCTTGTCATCCAGTCAAGTAGCACTGTTCAGTTTTGATCTGCTCCAACCGAGACTCCGGCGGTGATCGTTCCCAGTTCCATCTGCTCCCTAAAGTGGAGAACTAGTGAAATGGTGCAACTATAGTGAAACAATAAGGGGAACACGTATCGTCTTTGATAGTTTGAGAGAATGCCTGAGTCAAGGAATCCCAGTCATGTGAAAAGGGGTGTTTCCATAGGCCTACCCTCTCTTCTCTATGAAGATGGGCACTTTCAGATACCAGCGCAGAGGGAGATCCCCCGGACCCAGGACTCTGTCGGCGGTGGTGCAGGGTTTTTCCACTGCATAGTGATAAGGCATCCCACTGATAACAGGGTCAGATCCAGGAATTTGGTCAAGGTACTGGGCCTCATTCTGATGGCAATCGGCAGGCATGCAAGCGGTCCGACTGACGAAGAAGGATAGGACCGCTGGGCTGGCGGTCAGAACTCCGGCAGTACCATGGCGGGGGCATGCCGTGGCCACAGCAAAGTGCTGCAGCAGATGCCACCGCCATGCAGTGCCTTCAGCACATCAGTGTACCATGTGCCATGCACTATGTTGTGCATGGCACATGGTGCACACACAACAGTGCAAATGTAGGGGTGCGCTACATGTGCCCCGGTACCTTTTTCCCTGGGCTCTGACGCCCAGGGGCCCTGTTTGGGGCTGCTTCGTTCCCTTTCCAACAACCTTTTCATGGCTGGTTTCCCGCCATGAAAAGATTGTTGGAAATGCCATCTTAATGCAGACGGGGGTGGCTGCCTCAGCACCGCTGACATTCCCTGGCGCTCTTTCGACCGCTGCACCGTTGGGATCCAGGATCCTGGTGGAGGTGGTGGTGTGGCATCGGGCTGATGTCGGTCCAACCGCCAACATCCAAATGAGGTGGTCAGACTAAAGGGCTGTCTGTGGTTGGACATCCACCGACGGGATGTCGGCGGTCCAACCGCCACCATCAGAAGGAGGCCCTCTGTCCATTGGAGGGCTGGGGAAAAGGCCTAAAAGAAGTTCCTTCAAGGAATTATTTAAACATGGCCCAGTAACTTGATGAAGTCTGGTAATGATTCCGTCCCAATAGTTGTGGGACGCCCCACACAATCACAAGGCATGGGAGAGGTCAGCATCTGGGGAACCACGACAGAGACAAAGTGACAGGGTCCCCTGGTAACTCTTGGAAAGACTACGAGTGGTGAGCTATGCCCTATTCAGAATATTACATTGAATATATTTGAAGCACAAATTGCGAGAAACGTTGTGTTGATATCCCAGAATGAGCTGCCATTCAGAGTTGTGCAGCTGGTAGCCAACATCACCCTCCCAGTTCTCTTGAAGGAAAATTCTAGCTCGGTCTCCATGTTGGAGGTGTGCTTGGTGTAGCCAGTAGATTAGGTGTGTGCTGTCTCGTAGGGTATAAACTGCTTGTATAACTGGGTTAATGGGGGGGGTCTGTGTCACAGACCAGGAATATTGTTCCCAGCACATGCTTGATTTGTAAGTAGATGAGGAAATGGCCTGCAGGGAGCGCATAGTCTGCCCGAAGTGTGTTGAATGATAGCAGTTCGCCAGCTGGAAATAAATATGATGTGGTAACAATTCCTTGTTTAGCCCATGTTTCCTAATGTGATTGAGGTATGAAGTTGTTAAAGGCTACCACGCTGGAGATAGGAATAGCGGAAGCATAGTAGTATCTATGTCTATGTAGGGTTCATAAGCGCCGCAGACAATACAATGCTTTGGTAAGAGGGCGGGATTCTTAGAGAATGGAGACTTCAAGGAAAGGATAGCTGTATGTATCAGACCCAGATTATGTTCTTTAGGAGGAAGGCCAATCTCTGCAAGGGAGTGCCCTGCAAACTAACGTGTTGGCCATTAAAGTTGTGACACAAGATGGTATTGTTCAACATCTGGAAATCTTAGATCTCCCATTTCAGTTGGGAGTTTAAGGGTAGCTAGTGCCACACGCCTGCGGCCGTTGTGCCACATAAGGTCACCTAGTGTTCCTTCTAATTCCCAAAAAAGGAGCGGGGGAGTGGGAGGTGTAGAGTAACCAAAAAAATAGAGAAGATGGGGAGCTTTAATCAGGGCTATCTGGCCCATGACTAGTATGGGCATGGTTGTCCAAAAAGCAAATTGTGTCTTCAATGAGCGTACCGTTCTGCTTAGGTTACCTTCACACAGATCCTTCAGTGTATGGTACACAATAATCCTGAGATATTTAAATGTGATCTGTTCTCGATGGAGTCAGGAATCTAATTGGAGAGAAGGTGGAAGTGCACAACCAGCACTTAGAGGGAAGATACTGGATTTGACCAGTTGGCTTTAAGTCCAGAAATCTGTTTGTATTTAATCAGGAGATGGGCTATTGGAGTGAGATCTAGTTGGGCATCCTGGACATAAAAAAGTACGTTATCAGCATATAAAGCTGAGGTGTGGACAGCAGATCTGAGAGGTATATCCCAATGTGCACCCTATTGTCTAAGTTGCATTGCCAATGGTTTCATTGCTATTGCAAAAAACAATGGTGAGAGGGGACATGCTTGACGGGTGCCTTTTCCTACTGAAAAGGAGTGTGAGATGTATTGTCCTGCCGGTCCCTTGCTGTCGGGGCCGCATATATGAGGTGGATCCATTTGCACCAATTTGGGCCAGCGCCTATGCCCTTCAAAACCTCCAGCATGTAGTCCCAGCAGAGAGAGTCAAATGCTTTCTTTAGGTCTAGGGTGATGCACGCCACCCGTGGGAAGGCTTCCGAGGACCAAACCTGACATCCCATAGTCTCCTTAAGTTATTGGAAGTGTTGCGCCCAGGTATGAAACCTGATTGGTTGGGGTGTATTAAAGAAGGAAGATTTGGAAGCAGTCGATTAGCCAACAATTTAGTAAAACAAATTAAATCTGCATTAAGAATCAATAATGGACAGTAAGAGGACATTTCTCTTGGGTCCTTTTAGGGTTTGAGCATCATAGAAATAATGGTTTCATTTAAATAATCAGGAAGATGTTCCCACTCAATGGAGGCGGTGTAAAGTTGAAGCAATCGAGGTGCTAATTGGGAGGCAAAGAGGGTATAAAAACATGACAGTAGTCCATCCGCACCAGGAGTTTTCCCCAGGGGCAAATTATGGAGGACCATTTTGAGCTCTTGCAATGATAATGAGAGATCAAGGTCTTGTCTAGATGTGGGGGACACCCGAGGTAGTGGAAACTGGTCGAAGAATACAACCAGAGCTGAGGAGGCAGACACTGCCAGTGGTGAGTAAAGTGTCTCATAGTAGGTGCAAAATGCATCATTGATCGTCAACTGGGAAGTCAGTGTAGTGCTTGAGGGGAGGATCAAGCTGAGTGGAATAGAACTTGGAAGCCTCAGCTTGGGTAAATAGACCAACAGCCAACCTGCTCTTACGCCCTCCTTATGACAACTGGTTTGGTAGGCGTCATATTTGAAACAGCGTAGCCTTTCTAAGGTATCTAAAAGGGAGCATTTAATGGATTGCAGCTCTGCTGTTCTGTCTGGGTTGGTCGGTAATGACTGCTTAGGAGTTCTTAGTGAAGTTTCAAGGTGGGTGAGCTCTGCCACTAAAACGCTTTATAATCCCATGACAGATTTAATGCAAATCCCACAAGTCTCCACCTTAAAGGCTTCCCATTTCATTAAGGGGAATGAAGCAGTGTCCTCGTTATCAGCAAAATAGGAATTGATGTGGTCATGCAAGGATTGGCACAACACCTAGTTTTCTAATAAAGACGCCTGTAAACGCCAGGTCAGAATTGGGGGTGGATGTCTAGCCCAGGTTAGATCGACCCTTAGGGGTTTATGGTCTGATAGCATCTTTGAGTAGTAAGAGGTGGCAGTCATGTGCGGGTGACTGTCCGGGGTGCCCACAAATCTATCCATGCGAGAATGCATGTGTGGAACTGGAGAGTAATAGGAGTAATCCCTACGGTGTGGATATTTCAAACCCCAAATATGCGCTAACTGTCATCCCTCAAGCTAGGCCTGGAGGATTTTCGATGCTGAGATAGTCGAGGACTGCGGCAGCGTAGATCGGTCTAGAGATGTGTCTAACACACAGGTAAAATTCCCCCCCCCCCCCCCCAGCACCCATGGGATTCCAGCCCAATTGTGAAAACAGTCAGTTAAAGCTGCCAAAAAGCTAGCCTGGCCTACATGTGGGGTGTAAATACCTCTGAGCACCTAGGGGGAGCGGTCCAAGCGGCCAGCACTAAAACATAATGACCATCAACCTTGGTGTCTTCGACTTTGAACAGGACCCCGGCTTTAATCCAGAGCATCACTTCTCTGGCATAATCATAGAAGCTGGTCCCATATATTTGACCCCTTCATTTATTACAGAGTTTTGAGATCCCAAGCGCTAACAAATGAGTTTCTTGTAGGATGGCTATATGGACCTTCCAAAGGGTCAAAGTAAAATTAATTTTTTGCCATTTGTGAGGCTAATTAATCCTCAGGGAATTCCATATCTTCAGTCTATAGTGACAAGTGAATGGCAGGTGTAAGGTATCCAGGAAGCAACTTGACAGATGTCAAGTAGGTCAAGCCGGAGATTGTCGGGCTAGGAGGTCTATCTGGGTAGAGTAAGTCTAGTGCCCTAAAGATGTAAACTATGGATGTACAAGGAACCCTTAAAACAATCTCCATCAACAAAACCAAGGGCCAAGACCCAATATAAGACCCCAGAGAAGCCAGTTCCTTGGCTAAGTCCAAGCAGGGGAACATAGCGGGGAGGGCGAGGCCTGGCAGCAGAGCGAGCCGGGGGCCCCTTCATTGTCAGAAGAAGAACTAGAGGAGCGGGATCTCCACAGCAGGTAAACAGAAGCAGTGGAGAATATGAAGGCCTCATGGGCCAGTATCCAGGGGGGATCAGCACACTGGAGACAGCCCTGTCAGGGAGAGGTCTGTCAAATCCAAATCTAGTAATAAAATTGAAAGGAGTGGAATGGAAAGAGCTGCATATGGGGGAACTAGAGAAAATTATCTGCTGTTTGCGTTGTGACTACTGGGATGTCCATCAAGTCCAAGTCAAGCGCTAGAGAGGAAGAATCATCGTGGGAAGTGCTGGAACCTGATAAAGACAATCAGGGGCAGGTGATAGGTCCTGCAGTGATGCCGGGGCTTCAACCGCCTGTCGTTGTTCTCACCGATTCTGAGGGCGATTGGGGCCTCTGCGTCATTGATTCTTGGGGAGCAGCCTTTAAACTGTCACCGATACTCTGTTCATGTGAGAGGCTTGAAGTGGAGGAGCCGGTGAAGAGGGCGGTGCCAGTCCCTCTCGAGCTTCCAGCCAGTCCTTAGCTGACTCTGGCTCCGTAAAAAGATGAGTTTGCTGGTCAGACCTGATTCGCAGTTTAGCGGGAAAAAGTGAAGCATATTTGTATCCCAGGGAACGCAGCCTTAGTTTAACTTGCATGAATGAGGAAAGCTTGCGTTGAACAGGTGCATAGGCAGGGAAGATGATAACTTTAGATTTGTGAACTCAGATGTGGTCTATTTTCTGGGCCTCGGCCAGTATCAGGTTGCGATTCTTGAAAATTAAGCAACCGCTCTATCATAGGTCTCGGGGCGCTCTAGTTGGTGGGTGTCGAGTTGGTACCCTGTGGCCCTTTCAACTACAAAACAGGATGACAAGGAGGCAGGGGCCTAATGTGTCTTCAGCCAATCTTCCATAAAACGAGGGGGATCGTCCCCCTCCATCTGGGAGGCCAATAAGACAAATATTGTTACGACGTGAGCACCCCTATGCATTCTCAAGGCTGTCCTCCAAGGTTTTGATGCGTTGCAGCATATGTTGAGTCTGTTGTGATAGGTCTTGGGTGCGAGGATTAAGGGTGTTGATGTCTGCAGTGTTCTCACCCACCCTCTCCATAAGCTTCTTCTGGTTTTCACAAAGTAGGGTAAAATCTATAGGTAGAGCATCTACTTTGCTTCCAGTGCAACTCAAGAGTCGGTGATCACCACCAGGAGAGTGTCCAAAGTCACTGGTTGAGACTGGACAGGGATCTTGAGTGCAGAGTCCAGTGAAGACATGGTCGCAGTGGGTATAGCCAAGCATGAGGCGTACTTCGGTAGCTGTGTGTGCTTCCGCATGCTGCGCATTCTACTAATGTGAGGTGTCGCCCCTTAAATAATGGGGTTCCAGTGTCCAAAATTTGATACAATGAGGTCTTTGCTCAGCAAGAGCTGGATAGTCAGTGTGATCCCTGTCTCGACCCACCTGACCCTGCCACAATGCTCTGGAGGATATAATGGGGGGCACGAGCAGATGGGGGTAACGCTAGTGGGAGAAAGTCCAGGCAGCAGGAGGATGGTGACTAAGTGCTGGATCCAATTAGGCACCAATGTCCAGGTGATGGAGATACTGGTGTAGTGGAGCGCCAAAAGATACTGGGGTGTCCTGTTGCAGGATGAAGAGGAGAGAGCCCTCAGTCTCTTGATGGGTCCGCAACATGCCCACCAGTTGCAGCAGGGGGGGGCAGGAGCAGTGGCATCACTAGGAGGGTGCGGGGGGTGCGGACCGCACCGGGTGACACCATCACATGGGGTGACACCTTTCCCAAATGAGACTATTTACTAAATAGTCTCATTTGGGAAAGGTGTCACCCCATGTGATGGTGTCATGGGGTAAGTCGTGAGGGGGTGACACCATGAAGAGGGGGTGACACCATGAGTTACCGCACTGGGTGACACCAACCCTAGTGACGCCGCTGGGAGCAGCCCACGGCACAGCAGATCTTCAGGCTTTGGGGCCGAAGAAGGGAGAACTGTGGCCGCAGTTATGAGGCCCAGGTGGAGAGAGAGAAAGGAGTCACTCACCCCTTAAAAGCCTTTTTTCCCTTTTGCCCTACAAGCGACAAGCGACCTGCAGCTCAGTACCAGAAAGGGACAGAGGAAGAGGTCACTCCTAGGTATGCCGTACAACCCATCTGCGCCGGCCTCAAGGGCTTACCTGTAAAAGGACAGGAGACGAGACGGGTAGGATCCTGCATACAGCAGTAAGATTGCGGCTACAGGGGGCCCCCAGGTTCACCGGCGCAACTCGACCCTGTCACTCGGGTGTAGGCACAGGGCCGGTGCAAAGGCCGGAGGTTGGAGTTGGGGGGAGAGAAGCTACTTGGGTCCCGGAGGTTGCTCCAGGGAGCCTGCCCAGGCCAGCAGGAGGGTCTGAGGGCTCTGCTCAGCTAGGAAATGGCAGGATTGTGCGGGCCACAACGGAGCTCCACAAACCTGCTGCCATGCCCCTCCGACATTTCTGTTTTCCGACATTTTTAACTAAATATTTTGTCCAAACACCCTCATTCTTTATGTTGTGGTTGTTTGGGATTGCTACCTGTTATCCTCATTTACATATTGTTGCATAAACGCCAAGTGTTATTTATTTTTCGTTGACACTAGACAGTATTTATTGCATTGTCACTATGATAAAGTTTTGATTTTCATCATGTTTATGTCCAACGATTTGCCTGTTTCTGGTGACATGGACTTATTTTTGTAATCCTAGTAGAATACGATTTTCAGCACTTTGGCTGTACATTTGAGAAAGAAAAGCATAAAATTATATGCCAAAAATATGGAAGTCATTACAGGTTCAGGGATGTTCATAGCAGCCAATATGAGGTTATCAGGCCAAAACTAAACATCTACCTTTGCCTGACCTTCGAGTGGTTTCGTCCACACTATACTACTTTATTAGACCCTCTCAGCAGGCAGAAGTAGGTGGGATGTTTGCATCTGCCAAAGATTTGTGTTTTTTTTTCATCTAACCGAATGGTGCATGCGTCTCTGGATTTTTGTTCAGTACGAGGCTTCACTTCTTATCTAGAATGTACCACATAACTGCTCAAAATTCCTGTTTTTCATCTATGCTGTTTAATGTCCATGTACAACCCAGACAAACGATACTCAGATTATTTTCAGATATAGAGTCTCGTTCCTTTCCAGCCATCTTGGCTTCTGAAGCTCAAGTCTGAGAGTAATACAGAAGACAAAGACTTCATTGGACTTGCTAGACTTTATTGGTGTGCCCAGTGAGAATAGATTAAAACAATTAATGGGGATTATTTCCAGCCATATTCAATGGTAAAAATGTTTCTGCCTTAATGACCCAGCATAAGCGGAATGTAGGCTTTCATCAGGACCAATCAAAACCTCTCTGTCACCCGCCTGCTTAAATCGAAGGATAAAAGGAAATAAGGAAACGAAAACCATAAAACGTTGCAACCAAGACCAGTCCGTGGTGTATAGTGTCCTGTACTGTTTGTCCTCAAACATCTACAGAAAGAACAAAATACATACAAATAGTAAAACCATTTCATATATTAAACAGTATAGTTGTATCGCTGCACCCCATGGCGACACTTTCAAAGGAAGGAGTCGTGGGATCATAAACCTGGTGGCACACAATACAATACTGTAAAATACGCTTAAGAAAATCTCTCTCAGTTTAGGCTCTTAAGTCACTTACCCGTCCTGCTGGGTCTGCTGGCCTCAACTCGACTTACATGGTCAGGGGAAAGAGGTTAGGGCATTAGGAGACAACCCAGGGCAGGTAATCGGGGCCTGTACAGATACAATAAGTAAAGTTAGCAGGTCTCTAGTGAAGGCATTAGGACAACTGAAGAATAAACTGAAAGCATTAGAACTTATGGAGAACAAACTGTAAACATGCCTGTGATACACAAAAGAGCAACATCAGTGAGGGCAGCGTCCTGTTATGCTGTGTGAACAGTGTCCACTCCTGACGCCATGGGAGTGCAGTCACACGACTGCACTGTTTACAGTATGAAATGTTTTTACCATTTGCATGTCTTTTGTTCTATCTACAGGTGTTTAAGGACAACCAGTACAGGACACTATACACACCTGATTGGTCTTGTTTACAAAGTTTTATTTTTTCGGTCCAGTATTTCCTTTTATTTCTCGTTTAAAGCAGACAGGTGATGGAATATGTTTGAATTGGTCCTGATGAAAGCCTAGACACGTGTTCTGGGTCACTAAGGCAGAAACATGTTGACCATTGAATATGGACTGAAATAATCCCCATCACTCATTTTAACCCATATCCACTGGGGACACCAATGAAGTCTAGCAAGCCCACCAGGAAATATTTTCAAATCACGTCTCGCCCCTCCATTCAGGCACACTGCACACGCACACCATCACCCACTCAAAATTGGGTCCCCTACTTGTAAAGAACTCCCCTCCCAGGAAGTAGTAGACCACACTTCTTTCTACCCATGACAGAGGAGTGAGGAAGGGCCCTGTGATGAACCATGCCATCTCTGGTTTTGGGTGAGGGCCTTTGTTTTCAAAACATAGGATGTATAACACTCTCAGCCAGATAATAATGCTTCCTTGGTGCATTTGGCTTATTCTCCACTTCCCTTTTCCATTCACTACGGAACCACTGGATTGACCTTATGTAGTAACAACGCAGAGGCAGTAATTAGCTCCTTGTAGTTTATTCATTCATGGCTACACGGTTCAACAGCAGCACTGTTCCAACATCAAAGCCCTCTTCACTAACAGTATGATTCAAAACTAAACATTCCATCATTCTACATCACTAAGATACTAACACATTCCACATAAAGAATGCACCTACATCACATGTAGCATCAACAGCCAACAAGCTGTCAATACCAAATATCCTCCCTTCTTCCCCAAAACAACCAAAGAAAAAAAAACATATAAGAACATTATGTACAGAAATGACTGGGAGTGACTATGACTCTGAAACTTCTCCTCGGTCCACCACTTTGAGGAGACCTCAAAGGCACATCCCTCAAACCAGAACCACTCATCACTCCCGCAAGGGCCGGACACGGCCTCACCTTGACAATTCTTTCAAGATTCCGCCAATGTCCACCATTGACCAGCACTGCATTTCCCTTGATCTTCAAAACTCTGACAGCCTCACCAAATTCTCTCCTCCCCTTCTTGACATGCACGGGGGACTTAATCTTAACCAAGTCCCCGATGGTCAAAGGAACCAACTTGGCACTTCTTTTGTTGTCAAACCAATCCTTCTGTTTTTCCTGAGAAACTGACATGTTTTCCCTCACCCTCAGCATCAAACGCCTCACATCAAATCAGGCTTCAGACATTTAGACATCCAACCAGGTCCAAAACTAGTGTTTGCCTTCCTCCCACTCAGAAGCTTGAAAGGAGTCACCTTCGTAGACGAATGAGGAGTAGTCCTGTAGAACCAAATCATGCTATCCAACACTTCGGACACATCATTGTTGACGCTCTTGGGCCATCTAATGCACTCCCCCACCACCCAGTTCATCCTCTCAACGAGGCCATTTGTTTGTGGGTGATATAATGAGCTCCTCAAATGCACCACCCCACAGGATTCCAGAAAAACACCCATCTCACTACTCACAAACTGAGTCCCATTATCCAACACTAAAGCTTCTGGAAAGCCCTCCCTCGTGAATACCTCCCTAAAAAACTTTATCACACATTCAGCACTGGCCTCCTTCACCATCCTGACTTCCGGCCACTTAGAGGCATAATCCATGAGCACCAGAACGTATTTGGAACCGCCCGGCAAAGCATCATAGGGCCCCATAACATCAATCCCTAGATTAACCTATGGTCCCGCAAGACATTCAATGGGAGTGAGAGGAGGTGTTGCTACTTTGAGACACTTGTCAGCTGCACAACACACGCAACAGTTACTCACTACTCCATCAACCTCGCTATCCATACTCGGCCACCAAAACGATTCACGAACCCGATGCTGCATCAAAGTGGCCCCTAAATGACCCTCATGAGCCTTCTTGATAATCACGTGTCTGAAAACGAGTGGAGGAATCAGCTTATCTGAATGTAGCAATAAACCATCTTCTAAAGGTATTTCATCTTCAACTTTAAAATACAGTTGGAGCAAGGGCAATAAAACGCTTTCACAAGGCCACCCAGTCCTGACCAGGTCACACATTTGCCATAGAACTTGATCCTCTTTGAAGGCAGTCACCCACTCAACCTCAGAGCACATCTTAAGCTCCGGAATCTCCAATGTAACGACTGAACAATCCTCACAGTCTTCCTCAAGAAGTTTGCTCAACGGCATTCCATCACATTCATCAACACCCAGAGGAAAGCGAGAAAGAAAATCTCCTCTTCCATTCCTACCCCCAGAAATATGAGAAATATCAAAGTGATACTGGAGAAGTTTTGTGACCATCCTCAAAATCCTAGGGGTGCAACACTTACTCACACCCCCATCTCAAATGCTGACCAGAGGCTTGTATTCAGTCTGTAACATGAAGTGACTGCCCCAGACATAAGGACAAAACTTCTCTATGGCCCACACACAAGCTAAAAGCTCCCTTTCAATAACCAAATATAGTAACTCCGCATCCTTAAGCATTCTAGAGGCAAACATGACCGTATTTTCCACACCACCGACCTTTTGTGTCAAAATCGCCCCCGGTCCCATTTGGCTAGCATCCACTATGATGCAGCAAGAATACTCCTGATCAAAAGGTTTCAACGCTTTGCTCTTACTCAGCATGGACTTGATTTGATTAAATGCCTTTTCACAGTCATCACCCCACGCAAACTTTACTCCCTTTTTCAACAGATTACTGATAGGGCATATCTTGGTGGCAAAATCCGGAATAAACCTAGAAGAGTACTCACACAATCCTAATAAGGATTTCACTCCTGACTTATTCGTTAGGGATGGAGCATTAACTATGGCATCCACTAAGCGAGTCCAACTAAATCTCCTTGTTAAGTGACCTCAAGTCCACCCACACGCGTAGTTGCCCGCACCTAGTATGAGCAACTACAAAGGGAGAAAGCCACAGCGAGGATTCCGTGGGTTCAATGATCCCCTTTGCATAAAGACACTTAAGTTCTTTATTAAGGTCCTCCCTAACACTAAAAGGCACCCCCGAGCTTGTGATTTAATGGGTATTGCACCTTCCTTCATGACAATCTTATGTTTGAAACCGATAATCTTGCCCAATTTATCTCCAAACACCGTTGGAAATCTCTCCCTCCAACTCTGACCAGCATCATCACAGTCAACGACCTGTTCCCTGGTTCCCAGTCTTAAGATCATCCCAAAAAGACCTTGGTGATACCACCCAAGGATATTAAGTCCCTTCACAGCCACATAAATCTTCCCCTTAATCCTCCTACCCTTGAACGACATTTCATCTTCCAGGTACCCCAACAGCTCAATCTTGCGACCCTCATAGGACACAGGAGAGCGATCAGGAGGTAAAAGTTGTCTCTCACCTCACGTCTCTTCAAAGAGTTTTTGTGTTATCACGCTAATCCTGGCCCCAGAATCAGCCAAAGGGTTGAGGGGGTTTCCTCCCACAACCACCTCCACAATGGGGTCAAAACAACACGAAGGATCACCCTCCAGTGGCTCTTCATCAGCACCATCACCCACAGCAGAGACACTTTCAGAATCTGACTCAAGTACACAAGCAACACTCTTTTTGTATGATTACTTTTAAACAAACCTTAGCAAAATGGCCCAACTTTCTGCAGTAGTTACACATAACGTTGACTGCAGCACAGCTCCCACCATTGGGGTGTGGTGGATTTCCACAACGAATACACATACTCACACCCGGGGAACTGGAATTTTCTAGTTTGCTGTGTTTAGGGCGTCAAACTTTCTGTTTAACCTTAAACCCACCAACGATCCCCACATTATCTGAGGGCTTGTTGTCTAGCTCCCTCAAAGAAACTTAAGCTAGCTCAATACTTTTGGCCACTTTGATAGTCTCTTCGAGGGTGGGATTCCCCATACTTAATAGCTTTTGTCCTATCTCTTTGTCCTTATAATGACAGACAACTGGTCTCTGATCAGTTGATCAGTAAATTTCAAGAATTGGCACTCAGCTGCTAATATATGTAACCATCAACATCTTCACTTTTGATTGGCTTTCGCTTGAAAATTTGTGTCTGAGAACCATGAGACTAGGGGGTATATTCACAAGAACGCGTGATAACGACCGCAAGAGTAGCGTAACGCAACTTTCAATAACGCAGCCTATCACGGGAAAATAACCCCGTGTCAACGTGGAATTCACAACAAGGCGGTAGCATGCGATAGTCACCAGATAACGCGTCAAATGCCAGCGTGTAAATCAACACCACGCCCAAAAAATGTGAAACGCGAGAAATCATGCGATGAGGCCAATCGCGGTACAAAAAGCTGCAAAAAGCAGCCTCAGGCCTGCAACTCCCACGCGTCTGGCGGGCAATTGCACCATAAAAACCAAGGCACAACACACCAGAAACAAGCCAAAGCACGTAGCAACATCCATGCACCCTAACCCAGCGCAGAGGGCAACCCGAACACCACAACCCCCACAGACCACCAGCAAGGAATAAGTGGGTCGGGGAATCCAAGGAGAAAATGGAGAGGAAGGCGGGGTGCAGACCGCAGGAAAACAAGACCAAGGCCACGGAGGCGACAGAACACTACCAGCAAATGACCCACAAGCAGACCGCCTGGAATGCAGTCGCAGAGCCCAGGAGGCCAATCCAGGAGGCCAAGAGGCGCCGGCAGGACCTGACAACCTAAACCAGGTACAAACCAGCTGCCAACAGGAAGGCAGCAACGGCGACAGGAGGTGGCAGTCCAGCGACACAGGAAGAGCAGGAGGAAACCCAGGCCACAGTCATCAGTGTGGAGAGGGTGCAAGGAGTAGGGAGTACGGACACAGCCCGACAGGACCTGACACAACAACAACAGGGTGAGGATCCAACAGGGATTGGGGGGACGGTGGGTGATGGGCAGAATGCCACACATGCACAATGAGGTGTAACACACTGCACACCCACAATTACCCAGGGACATGTCCCCCATCCCCGTGGCACACTGCAGCACACACACATAGCAATCACAGCACATACCATGACAATGTGGCACAAAGTGCAACACCCACACTGCAGAACAGGGGACACAACTGGGTCCAACCAGGCACAGTAACAGAACAATCACATCGGACAGAGCAGAGAACAGTGAGATGCACATCTACCCCTACAACCCCACATCAGCCATGTAGGCCAAAATGGACACTGTCCCAACTTCAAATAGCCACCACCGCCCAAACACTCACAATGTACATCGTCACACAGTCTGCATGTCCACAAGAACAAGGCGCCAACACAATGCCAACATGCACCTCCCCTTCACAATGCAGAGGGACAAACAACACCTCCAGCAGGTCAGAACAGACAACCCATCAGTGATGCCCGGGAGACGAACACCACAGCCCAGACACCGACACCCTACAACAGCCCATGGACATCCAACACAACCCACCACCAGGACCAGGGCAGACAAGCCACTCAGAGGAGAACCCAGCCCCTGCAACAGACCACACAGCATGAAGCACCCGCAATCACGGCTGGCTCACAACACTTCACCCACCTGCACACATGGCATCCCAATGCCAGGTGGCAGAACGCCAAAAGGAGGTGGCCCAACAGGTGAGGGTGTTGCCGAACCCATGGAATGCGAACTAGAACACATACGTGGGTGTCCAATACCCTTCAGGGACCCCCCACACCCCACAAAGGAGACCCACACCTCCACAGAGACACATGCACATATCATGTTGAACTGGCCACGGGCACGTGCGCCCGGCCCCTTTATTGGCAGGGCCACATGTACAGTGACGCCTGTGCTGGATGTGTGTAGGGTGAGTATAAGCCAGCCCGCACGGAGTGCTTGGTGCTGCCAACAACCTGAACAGTGGACACCAGTGCAATGGAAACAGAAAACACCAGCATAACAGAGTCAGCTGCAGAGCAACATGGAGGGATCTGGAGTAAGGACAGAGGTCACCCAATATTCAGTCTGAACGTTCCTTGAGTTGCAGTGCACTGAGGCAGGGGCACTAGAGGAGAGCGCGCTCATGTGAAGAAATTGCTAGGATTGTGCCCCTTCGGATCAGTCCTGATGCAGATGCAGTGGGGTGTGTTACACCTGCATCAACTTCCTCATCAACGTCCCAAGTCTCCCACACTGCCTGAGGTGACAGTTGCGTCCACAGCGCAATACCCAATCAATCAATCAATCAATCATGTCACTTATAAAGCGCACTACATACCCGCGAGGGTCTCAAGGCGCTGGGGGAAGAGGGGGGTGGTGCTGCTACTGATCGAAGAGCCAGGTCTTGAGGAGTCTTCTGAAGGCCAGTAGGTCTTGGGTCTGTCGGAGGTTGGTGGGGAGGGTGTTCCAGGTCTTGGCGGCGAGGTGGGAGAAGGATCTGCCGCCGGCGGTCGTTTTCCGGATGCGGGGGACTGTGGCGAGGGCGAGGCTGGTCGAGCGGAGCTGGCGGGTGGGGGTGTAGAAGCTGAGTCGCTCTGTTGAGGTAGGCTGGACCGGAGTTGTGGAGTGCTTTGTGTGCGTGGGTGAGGAGCTTGAAGGTTATCCTCTTGTTGACAGGGAGCCAGTGCAGGTCTCTCAGGTGGGGTGTGATGTGGCTGCGTCGGGGATGTCGAGGATAAGACGTGCAGAGGCGTTCTGGATGCGTTGCAGCCGTCTCAGGAGCTTAGCCGTCGTTCCTGCGTAGAGGGCGTTTCCGTAGTCCAGCCTGCTGGTGACGAGGGCCTGGGTGACTGTTTTTCTTGTTTCGGTGGGGATCCACTTGAAGATCCTGCGGAGCTTTCGGAGGATGTTGAAGCAGGATGAGGAAACGGCGTTGACCTGCTTATTCATGGAGAGGGTGGGGTCGAGGATGACCCCTAGGTTGCGTACGTGGTCGGTGGGTGGCGGGGCTGTTCCCAGTGATGTTGGCCACCAGGAGTCGTCCCAGGCTGAAGGGTTGGAACCAAGGATGAGGACCTCCGTCTTGTCCGAGTTCAGCTTCAGGCGGCTGGTCCTCATCCATTCGGCGACGGCCTTCATTCCTTCGTGGAGGTGGGCTTTGGCGGTGTGAGGGTCTTTGGTGAGGGAGAGGATCAGCTGGGTATCGTCGGCGTAGGAGATGATGTTGAGGTTGTGCTGTCGGGCGACGTGGGCGAGGGGTGCCATGTAGATGTTGAACAGCGTTGGGCTGAGGGAGGAGCCTTGGGGTACGCCGCAGATGATCTTGGTGGCCTTGGATCGGAAGGGGGCGAGGCGGACGCTTTGTGTTCTGCCGGAAAGGAAGGATGTGGTCCAGTCCAGGGCCTTCTCTTGGATCCCGGCGTCGTGAAGGCGTGTTCGTAGTGTGGTGGCAGACCGTGTCAAGGCGGCTGATAGGTCCAGGAGGATGAGGGCTGCTGTTTCTCCGTTGTCTAGCAGGGTCCTGATGTCATCGGTGGCGGCGATGAGGGCGGTTTCGGTGCTGTGGTTGCTGCGGAAGCCAGACTGGGAAGGGTCCAGGATGTTGTTCTCCTCGAGGTAGCGGGTCAGTTGTTTGTTGACGATTTTCTCGGTGACCTTCGCGGGGAACGGGAGCAGAGAGATGGGTCGGAAGTTCTTGAGGTCCTTGGGGTCTGCCTTGGGTTTCTTGAGTAATGCGGTGATCTCGGCGTGCTTCCAGCTTTCCGGGAAGGTTGCTGTCTCGAAGGAGATGTTGATTATTTTCCGGAGATGGGGCGCGATGGCTGTACTGGCTTTGTTGAAGATGTGGTGAGGGCACGGGTCTAGCGGTGAACCGGAGTGGATGGTGTTCATGATCTCGCTGGTGTCCTCGCTCGTTGATGTTGGTCCAGGAGAGCAGGCGGTTGGTGGTTGTGGGGGCAGTGGTCTCGGTGGTTGCCGGGGCGGTCGTGGTGTTGAAGCTGTCGTGGATGTCGGCGATTTTTCGGTGGAAGGAGGTGGCCAGTGAGTCGCACAGGTCTTGCGACGGCTGGATGTCGTTGGTGTTGGAGCTGGGGTTGGAGAGTTCCTTCACGATGTTGAAGAGCTCTTTGCTGTTGTGTGCGTTGTTGTCTAGGCGGTCTTTGAGTGAGGCCCTTTTGGCGGATCTGATGAGGTGATGGTGATTGCGGGTGGCGCTCTTGTGGGCGGCGTAGGCTGTCCGCTGTCCGTTCGTGGAGCCAGATCTTCTCCAGTTTTCGGCATGTTCGCTTTGGAGGCCTGGAGGTCTTCGGTGAACCAGGTGGCTTTCTTGCTGGTGTGGCTGTTGGGCGGATTCTTGAGCGGGGCGAGGGTGTTGGCGCAGTCGTCGATCCACTGTCTGAGTTTGCGGGCGGCGGTGTTGGGGTCGGAGGGTTCGGCGGGTGGGCTCAGGGCGAGGGTTGTGGTTAGCTGGTCTTCCGTGACTCTGCTCCAGCAGCGGCGCAGGCATTTGTTCGGTGCGGTGGTGCGTGGTGGGCTTCCTGTAGGTGAAGTGGATGCAGTGGTGGTCAGTCCAGTGGGGTTCGGAGGTGTGGTTGAAGGAGACGTGTGGGCTTGCGGAAAAGATGGAGTCTAGCGTATGGCCGGCGGCGTGGGTGGGTGTAGTCACGAGCTGCTGAGTCCGAGGGTGGCGAGGTTGTCGATCAGGGTGGTGGAGTTGGTGTCCTTGTTGTTCTCGAGGTGGAAGTTCAGGTCCCCGAGGAGGATGTAGTCCGTGGAGGCGATGGCGTGTGTGCTGACGAAGTCAGCGATGGAATCGCTGAACTGTGGTCGGGGTCCGGGGGGTCTGTAGATGAGGGTTCCTCTGAGGGTGGTGTTGGGATCGGTGTGGATCTGGAAGTGCATGTGTTCGGCGGTGCTGAGGGTGTCGTCGGTGTTGGTTGAGACTCTGAGGGTGTTCCTGTGGACGATGGCGATGCCTCCTCCGACTCCGTTAGTGCGGTCCCTGCGGGTGATCTTGTATCCGTCCGGGATGGCAATGGCGATGTCGGGGGCTGAGGCGGGATTCAGCCAGGTCTCCGTCAGGAATGCGACGTCTGGGGAGGTTGAGTCGAGAAGGTCCCAGAGTTCGATGGCGTGTTTGCGGGCGGAGCGGGTGTTGAGGAGGATGCATCTGAGGTAGTTGGGTTCTTTCCTGGGCGGTGGTTTGGCGGGGCGGGTGCTGGCGAAGCTGCAGTTCTGACAGGTGAAGGGCCCTTGGGTGCGCTTCGGGGTGGCCTGGTAGCAGGCATGATCTTTTCCGGGGTTGAGTGCGTGGAGGGTGCTGGCGTCGTATCGGCGTCTGTTGATGTGGCGGGCGCGGGGGATGCCCGGACCAGGGGGTCTGGCGCTGGGCGCGGCCACGGCGCGGACGGGCGCAGACGGGCTTGCCTTAGGCGCGCCTTCGGCGCGCCAGCGGCGCGCCCGCTGCGCACGTCCGCTGCAATAGATCCGGGTGTGTAGCTTGACTACCACCACCAGTCTGCATTCCTGCCGTGGGGCTGTTGCCTCCTTCCCTCCCATTGTCTGTGCCCTCTCCCTTCCGCACACTTGACACATCTTCCTCATCATAGTCCCAGGTCTTCCCCACTGCATGAGGTGACATTGCTGCGCAACCTCACAACAGCACAAAACTCAATCAGTAACGGACAATGGCTTGCGGTGCACTGAGTCACTGGCACCTGGAGTGCTGAGCAGGGTATCAGTCCGATGATGGCATCCACGACAGGTCTGAGCAACTCCTTAGGTCTGTCAGGACCACCGTTTCGACTCTGGCAGATGGCGGTTGAAGGTGGTCCTTGCGGTGGTGGCGTGTGCCTCCTGCGGTGATGCGACGTCCGGGCCGGTCAATACTCGATGCCATGTGTGGGCCCTGGTGGACCGCAGTTGGGGCCGGAGGAGGCGGACAGCGCAGGGCCACAGACACATGGCGTTGATGACCCCAAGACCATCGCTACAGAGGCCATTCAATGACTCAGAAGAAGGGGTCCCAGGCCTGAGCAGCACAGAGTTAGTGGCCCCGGATGCACTGCGGCCGGCACAGGCACCCAGCCACGGGACAGTGACTTGCGGTGCAGTCAGATGGACCATGCGACCTGAGCGGGTCCCCATCAATGTCCGAGGTGCATGTTGCGGAGGGTTTCGGGGGACAGTGGAAGGTGTCCTCCAGGGCATGATGTGGAAGGTCTGATGTTATCTGGAAGCAGCAAATGGAGGAGTGGAAAGCACAACCCTCGTCCTCACCAACAATTCGGGATCAGCTACATGAGGATGAAAACTAGCCCCTAGTACATGGACTCAAACGCCACCAATGTCCGACCAGTGAGTGTCCATGAATGTCAGGGAACAAACTTAGTGGCACAGGTGCTGTGAGGGGATGCAGTCTGCGATGATGCCCGTACACAGATGTGAACTCCAAGAATGCCAAATCAAGGCTCTGTGACCTACTGGACCGCAGTGTAGGACGGAGGCAGCGGTCAGCAGTGGCCCACAGCCACGGGTCGTTGGCTCACGAGGCACAGAGTTGGTGACACAGTGGCAGTTGTCGGTAGCGTTCAATCACCTCTGTGACGCTGATCCTGTTCCCTCCGGACTGCAACGTGTCATCCTCTTACGCCCCTCCGTGCGTGCAAGGAAATGTATTCTGCCTTCTGAATTACCGATGTTCAGTTACAAATCAGTGATCCCACTCATGCGCAGCGTAGGCCGAGGGCAGTGGTCCGCGTAGGCCCACAGACACGTGTGGTTGTGATGCCATGCACAGACTTGTTGCCACCACATCGGAGGGTGTATAGTGCAATGTTCTCTGCCTTAAATGATGTTCACTGCCATACTGTAATCAAGACTCAGTTCCAAATGTGTGACCTACCTGACAGTGGTGTAGGCCTGAGGCAGCGGTCAGCACGGCCCATTCACCGAGTGTCGCCGGCATAGGTTGGATGGCCCCACCGGCCTGCGTAGTTCAGGTTCAGTGGCACCACGTGTAGCAGGCTGGCCTTGAACAGGGTTAGTGGCACCACGTGTAGCAGGCTGGCCTTGAACAGGGTTAGTGGCACCACGTGTAGCAGGCTGGCGTTGAACAGGGTTAGTGGCACCACGTGTCGCAAGATGCCCATATGGAACTTTGCCTCACTGAACTGGGGGGGTCTGGTGCTGTGGCCGCTGGCCGGGATATGGGGTCACTGCTATTCATGACTCAAGACACAGTTCCACATGTGGGACCTACTGGTCTGAAGAGTAGGCCGGGGGCGGCAGTGGAGTACGTCAACGAAAAAGGAATAAAGCGGGCCGGTGTCGTGGCAGCTGTGATGGTCTGAGGTGGCTGCCAAGGTCTCGGGCTTGTGGCTTGCGCCGGCACGTGGTGGGCCCTCCTTGACACACGCCGGTGTCGGAAGGTGATCAGTGTGGCCTGGCTGCGCAGGGGCTAGCCTGACGGGTTCGTGGACCAGCGTGCCGGGGTCCGGCAGGCGCACGGCATCTCAGGCAACTCCACTCACGAGGAGGCGCCGCCCTGGCAGAGACGTGGGTCTTTTCGGAAGTGGACCACGCCCAGGCCTACGTGGTTTTTATTCACACCCCTACGCTGGCGTGGCGTACGCCGGTCATCCCACTCCGCTGACGCATAGGGGGGGCGTAACATGCAACATTTCCGCGATGTCCCCCACTGGCTGTGGTGACATGGTGGCGTCCACTGTCCACTACACTCCATACGCAAGCGGTGTATGTCGCCATGGAAATGGGTGTGTTCTGCATACTGCGAGGTGTCCAGCACATCTCCGGCACTGTTGGCATTGTGTACTTTCCCAATCATGGTTCTACTGCATCCTTCACACATGCCTGGTTGCCACCTCTCCCCACATTCGGCTAGTATGTGGCTGAGGTGCCATGCCGTTGCTGGCTCATTTTCAGGGCTTGCCCATGTGGACATTGTAAGTTGTTCTGTCGTGTCTGGTGGGTGGGCATATTGTTGTGCCTGTTGTATGTGATTTTGTGACGTGTGCATTGCCAGAGTTGTGAGTTGCATGGTTGTGGTGTTGGGGTGTGTGGGGTGTTCATTTGTATATTGCCAAGGGGCTGTACATTTCCCTTGTTGCCATCCTGGGAACGCTGGTTGATGATGGTCTGTCGGAGGATGAAGGTATCATGCACACTGGCTGTGTATTTGAAGGCGACATTGTTGGGTGTTCCACGGTGTTCTGTTGTTGCCTGCACATTGGTGTGAGACGTGTGCTTCCTGTTGCGGTGATTGTGTGCTGTGTCACCAGGGGGCACAGGTAGTACATGTGTGCTGTGTGTTGCCCCCAACACGTGCGTGCATCCTGCTTGGGCGTATGGTCCTTGCTTGGTCTCCAGCGGATCCTGCGCATTGTGTTGTACGTATGGGGACTGGGGTACCAGGGTGATGGTGATGTCCAGGACAGGTGTGGGGGACTTTGATGTGGCTGGCTGTGGGACTCCTCCGACTCTGGCGGGTGTTGGATGGGGGGTCTCAGGGGCCAACAGGTGCAGCCACGCCATCAGCTTTGTGTGGGGTGGGATGTTGGTTGTCCGCTGTGTTGTTGCCGTAGGCCTGTTAGGCGATGATGGTCAGGATGCGTAGGTTAGTTGTCCCTTTCAGCCTGGAGTGGAAGGTGACATTGTCAGATGTTGGGTCTGTGCGGCTGGTACGTTTCCTGGCGTTCCGCTGTCTTTGTCTGCGCAGCGTCTGTGTTGGTCCGGGGGGGGGGTGTTCCGGGTGTGGGATGGGGTCCTGGGGTGGTGGGGGTGGGTGTTGTGGCCCTCTTGGGTGTCCGGGCTGCATGATGTGTGGCTCCATGGCATCTGTTGCCCTTCGGTTGTGGCCCTGGGCTGTGCTCCCTTTTGTGGTGCTGGCTGCCGTCCGACTTTACACCAGGTCAGAGCAGGTGTAGATTTCCTGGTGCTAACGCGCCTTATCGCCTGTTTTGTGTTTTTATCGCGGATGTGGCTGGTCATTGTGAATGTTGAGGTGTGCTGTTGTCTCGGCTTTTGTCACGGGAACGCCTACTCTGCATCTCATTAGCGATATTTGCGAGGGTCCTCTGTGGCGATGTTTTTTGCGGCTGCTATCGCGGGTATACCAGTGCTGTGGGCTGTTAACACCGGCTTGTGAATGGGGGGGTGAATTTATCACGACTTTGGCTGCGATAAAGTGCCGTTAATTTGGCGATAGCTCCTTGTGAATATGCCCCTAGGTTGCTTGTCACATCTATTTTTCAATTTCAGGACAATTTTACAGTACTCGTTCAACTCTTCACCTTCCTGCGCCACTACATCAGGAAGGTGTTTGAATATGAACCTACCTTCAGAAATTTCTTCCTTTCAGCACCAAAATTGAGTGCACCTATCGCCCCTAGATAAGTCTCAAAGGCATCATACCAGATGTCCCACCTAATAGGTGGTTCTTCTGGGCTGCCCAAAAAGGCTGAAGGAGGGTTGACAGCTTGCATTGTGCACATACTGCAACTGCAAAGGTTGCACAAATGTCAGAAGGATCACAGAAATAAAGAAATGGTTTTACCACACACACTTAACCTGCATTAAAAATACGTAAGACAAGAAAAATGAAAGCAAAACTGAACCAGCAAAAATTATATGATGAGGTAAATGTTGTAGGATCAGCAGATAGAGATTGAAATTTCTACTTCACTTGTTAGTTAGGTGTGCACATCACTGTGACAGCACAAGGTAAAGTAGGAATTTAAAGAAACATACCAAATCCATAACTGTAGAGGAAACAAAATAGTGTAGAAATATGTGTCAGCAGAACAGGAATATTAGATAGCTTCCCAATTCTTAGATTTGGTGTGCACACCACCATGAGTGCACACAATAAAATAGTGCTGCATAACTATACAACAGTAGATAATGTGCAACATCCACAGTACGGCAGTTTGAAGAAATGTATGTAGATACGTGCAAAATCCACAGTAAGGCACAGTTGAGGAAATGTATGTAGATACGCCGTTCCCGATCACCCAATCACCTGGTTCATTGCTGTGAGGCGCCGAATTTGTTGCGGGGAAGCACAATACACGTCTGGTATGCGGCATGACTGGAATCGAAGGCAAAGGCGCTCGGAAGTAAAACGCAACCAGTACGTCGCTCCGCCAACTTCCAACAGAAACTCATGGACACTTAATATGGCTGCTGACGTGTGCAGTGCGCATGCGTCGCCGACAACCAGAGAAACAGGTCCATCGCTGAGTTCCTTTGACCGATCCCTTTGGCAGAGAATAGATCCTTCACCCAAGATGGCCACAGCAGATGTGCTGACAGGAATGCCAGGTTTGGAGCACCAATCCCTAGCTGATGGGTGCACTTAGCATTGAAACTTATCTGTTTCTCCTCCAATTACATAATATTTTCTTTTTCAGAGAGAACATTCAATTCAAATTCCGTATTACTGAATGATCATTTTAATGCATCATTTAAATTCCAAATGCTTCATTTTACAGGTTGTGATTTAGAATGCAATCACACATATAACCCAATGCATTTCGGTCGAGGATGACCCTTCATCAGGGGTCTCTGAAAACGAAATTAAACAAGAGCCAGTTCAGTCCAAACTATTCAAATAAACACACTGTTGGCAATTGCTAATCATTGTCAACCCCCGTGCTTTAAGACCGAACATCTATCAAAAAAAGATGTCAATGTGCTCGACACCATGCAACATCAAATAAAAAAGTGAATACAGAAGTGAATAAAAAAATTGCGGTCATTCTTTAGCTCTTCTTTGATATGCTGTGAATTCTAATGTGCTTTCCCGCAAGATGCATATAGAATTGTGCCTTTGCATATTCAACGATTATGCTCGGTGTTCATGCCACAAAACTGATTGCGTGCTCATAAGAACTTTAAAAAATCTGTGACCGCGTAAAACAAACGAAAAGAGTGCTCTGTTGCTTCGGTTTGGTAAAAATAGAATCCACGTTCCTGTGTTGCAAACCGACCGTTACTTCCAAATGAATCTATAAGTGCCACAATGTGCGTTACGTGAGTAACCTGGTCTAAATGGATTACGTGCAAGCAGAAATGAAAGTGATCTGTACCATCAAGCAAATGCCCATAACCGCGTGAATCATACAAAGTTATGCTCTGCTTACCCAGTGAATTCAAAAGTGATCCGCGCTCCTGTGTTAGATTCAAGCGTTGGCTCAGAGTAATGCGAATCTATGAGTGCCGTAGTCTGCGTCACGAGGACAAACTGACATCACCCGAATAGAGAAAATAACCTCATGCTTAAAGTGAAAGCCACCCCTTGAAGTGATGTGATTGACGCTCGGGAGTTCAATAAAGTTGGTGAATACAAAGAGCAATGCAACCCAATGGGAACATATAAAACAATCAGAAAATTCCCACAATTCATGAAATTAACGAACAATCTGTTGAAAATATAATATACAAGACGAACTCTAAGGATGTATATGACTTAAACATCCTCCTGCACCTGGCTACAATGTACTCTCATATTGTAAGATACATATGCATATGCTGACGAGTCTATCCCTTATAGAAAACATGATAATTCCAGTCGGTCACTCAATCCTTGTGGCTGCATTGTATTAATTAATCCAATAGAACTCAGATCTTAACAATTGTTTCTGTTGATCGACATCAGTTCTGTTTTTTAATGCCTCCAGGATGGTAAAACGTAATTGAGCTATGTTATGTCCTGCTTGCTGCCGAATCATTGCCACAGTGGACTTCACATTTTTAGTTCTTATGTTACTTTTATGTTTTCGGTTATCCGGATTTTCACCTTGCGTTCATGCGCACAACTCTTCCAATGCAAGATGAAGAAGATTACTCCCAAGATGGCTGGGGGAGGCATCACAGTGAGTCCAATGACTAGACCACGGTCCTAAAACACCTGCGATGAAGAAAAACACAACTTGATGCGTGGTGTGGAGTAAAGACAGGCCCACATTAATGAGGGATGGCTGTGTTCGCAGACTCACTCCCTGGGTGGCTGATGGAGATGCAGGCAGCCAAAAAGGAATTCGATTTCTGATGCAGCTGCAAGCAGCCGAGAGCGAATCTTGAACCAGCCAAAATGGTAGATGGATGCACGCAGGGTTCACGGTGTAGCCAACTTGTCGCCAGGAATTTGTAGTAACTACGCAGAGGCGGTAAATAGCTTCTTGTAGTTTATTCATTCATGGCTACACGGTTCAAACAGCAGCACTGCTCCAACATCAAAGCCCAATAACAGCATTATTCAAAACTAAACATTGCAAAATTCTACATCACTAAGATACAAACACATTTCACATTTCATAAAGAATCCACCTACATCATATGTAACACCAACAACCAACAAGCTGTCGATATCACACCCTACCAGTAGCATTTTAGTGTGGTTTAAGAATATTGAGGCTGTGCTTCTGGTAGCGGCTCCCTACTTCCATTCAGTGTACACTAAAGTCTCAACCTGGTCACAAGGAGAGGGAGGAATGTAATAAAGAGGTATTCAAGGACCTTGTTATCAGGTAACCAGACATTGTTTCAGCTCTGCACCATTATGAAACATCTCTGCTAGGTAATACTGAGAGATGACCCAGTAATACCGCTCATCTTTTGGTAATATTGAAAATGTGCTGGCAGCTTTGTGCTATCATAGTTGGTATGCGGAAAACACTGAGATAAGCAAATTTTCTGCAGCTTATTCCATTGTTTTGCTGGTAAACATCTAAATATAGTCAAAATGGCTGCTGGAAATAATATTATTAGCTCAAACATGTATTTGCCAGTCATTTACAGAATCTGGGCCGAAGTTTTCTTTCATACATGAATGGCGAAAATCCATGATAAGCATGTTTACTGTCGGTTTTCCACAATCATGAGTGGAATGGTAAATCGAATGCTTTTTCCATGATTACCACAATTTGTTCATATAGCTCAGAACTAGTTGAATGTGATAAACATGTATGAATGTAACACATTTGTACTTTAAATGAGGGGCTCACTGTCAGACACCGCAAGAAAGCATTGGAGCCTCAGCTGTTAAGAGTAACTTTTTTTTCAATTTTATCATTTTTAATATATTTTTAATTATTGCTTTTTCTACTACTGTTAACACATTACATTATTACAAGTTTATAACAGCTTGTTGCTGAAAGTGATTATTCTTCATGATACAACCCTTTGGCTTCTCCATAAATATCATCACTTCAGCAATACGGGCAAATTCATCAATTTCTCATCCATCCCTTCCTATTCCTTACCTTTAAATGGGCTTTGCAGTGAATGAAGTTACAATAGATCTAGGAACCCGAGCTGAGATCATCATTCAAAGCAACGATCTAAAATTCCTGTTGTTAGTGATTGTTAGAGTTGAAGGACTGGGCAAAGAGAACTGTGGGGCAAATTTACAAGGGGATTGCACCACCGGAACCTCACTTTTTACTATGTTGCAGTGGCGCAATGCCCTGCACCATATTTGAAAAGTGGCGTAAAGCCACTTTGCGTGGCTTCATGCCGCTTTGTAAATATGGTACTCTTTCACACAGTTTTCTGCGTAAAAAAGGCATGCAATGGGTGTTGCTGTGGGCGTTCCACCGCAACACCCATTGCTTTTTTACGCTGTCCTAGATTTACAAGGATGTGTGAATCTGAGGCAGCGACACAAAAACTAATGCCATGCAATAGCAGGCATTAGATTGGCCAACGAGGAGAAATACTTTTATTTCTCCTTGTTTTTCTATGTGTGCTGCATTCTGCATTCAATGACTATTTATGTGCATGAAGGGCTACCTTCCTGCACATAAACAACAATTCCCTGCAACTCAGGCACCCTTGCACTATGGCGCAAGAGTGTCTGTGTTGGTGCTAGGCAGATATTTTTAGCACCAGCGCTAGGGAAAACCTAGGGGTGTGCCGCATTGTTGTAAATACGGCGCATCCATGCGTTTTGGAAATGGCGCAGCGTGACGCTGAGAATATTGCCAAAAAGCCGCGCTCCGCCTTTCCCTTGTAACTATGCCCCAATTTCTTTTCCCTCCACTGAATGGTCCTTTTGAAGAATGTTCCCTACATATCCTGGAGTATAGTGTCTTAATAATTCAGCACACATACCTCTGTTTAATGTGAAGTTACTAACTCCATTCATCTTATCCATATAGCCATTGTTGATGCTTCTATATGTGAAGGATACAAATCTTGGATACTTCAGTCCCGCTACTTACAATATTTCTTATCTTTAGTCATTTTGGGTCGTCCCTCCAGGTTATGTATCATGACCAATCATTTAACAACATTGCGCTTCATGGAAGCTGTTCCCTTCCTGCTCCTGTTATTGAAAACATTTTTGTTTTCAGACCAGTGCGTAATTTGTAAAATATTAAGTGCCAGGGCTCTGACCAGGAGTCCACTGCAGCTTGCACCACCCATCACCCATGTCATTGCTGCCAAAACAACTACTAACCCTCTCTCTCGCATGTAAATGCAACAGTTCAGATTATTCCAGGTCCCCAAAGCTAAATGAATGGCTGGGGAGGCAGGTATTAGCAATTTTTTAAGGTATATAGTTTTCCTAAACAACTGTTATACTACTCATCTCTAAATTACATGAGCAGCTCCACCATGTGGCAGACTGCCCTAAGTGTGGTGTTGACGATTAGGTGCCGGTGCCGAGCACCGGAAACCAATTAAGTGCCGGTGCTCAGCACCGGAAAGCACCGGCTCAAATTAAGCACTGTTTCAGATCTTAAAAAAGGCCAAAAGGTGCTTAACTCAAAAATTATCTTATCAATTAAAACTGGGCCTGTAAGGGCAGCTGTTGATTACCGAGGCTGTGTTGCCGAGTGGTGGAGCTCAAGTCCTGTTGCAATCGGATGTCAGCATGAAAGAGAAAAAGTTTAATAGAGGCACTTGTTGGTCAACTGGTGAGCAGGAGCCAGAGCCTGGAGGAAGATGGCAAGAGAACAAGAAAACAGCTAAGACCACCCAGGATGGCATCCCAGTGGGAAAAGAGTAAGGAAAATAAATAGCCCAGCTAAGACCATAAGTGCTTGACTCAGCATTGCTCCAGTGTGCAGCCAGCAGAGGGGACCAAGGCCTGCAACAACAATAAGCAACTTCAATCCCTCTGTTTACTTAATAGCACCTGTTCAGATAACGGCCTAATAGTTAGACACCCAGACTGGGAGGAAAACAGAGAGCAAGCAAGGTACTGCTGTTTTTAAAAACTGGACAAAAGGCATTTCATTTGGTTCCTTTTGTTTTTATTTCTGGTCTTGCCCTCTCGACCCCCTTGTTAAGACCTTAACCCAGGGATCAACTGAGCACAGCACAGGGCAAGCACTGCTGTTTGCACACTGTAGTAACTTTCAGATGTTGTTGGGCACCTGTGAGCTGGGGTAAGGCTAGAGGGGAGCAAAGGAAAGGTAGAAGTGTGTGTGTTTATCTTTGCGTGTGTTTTCTGTGTGTATATCTGGGTCTGTGAGCCTATGCATGTCTGGGTGTGTATTTAGGTGTCTATCTGCGCCTGTGTATGTATGTGTCTGGGTTTGTGTGTGCGTGTTTCTGTGTGTGATATTGTTTGTGTGTTTACGTTCAGTAAAACATCCTTTAAGGTTGCAGTCAGGGTCATATCTTTCTGCTGATTTTTTACATACATGGCCATGTAAAGAGAGGACAATAGTCCTAACAATCTGGAAAAGTGCAAGCATCGCACAGTGGAGGACAATCATAGATACAAAATGAAATCGATAAAGGCACAAAGCAATGCAATGGAAAATATTGTCTGCATAATGATCAATAGGGCAGCGTCAGAAATGTGCGGCCCAGGAAGACGTGGCATGCCCCAATTCACGTATAAGAGCTGTAGAGCAAGTTTATTTGTCACAGCCCCCCCCCCCCCAACCCTCCCGTATCTGGCCTCTAGGATCATCTGCAGTGCTACGGAGAAGATAGGACCGATAAGGCCCCCCCAGCTGTTACTCTGAGTACTTTTTTAAAATAACATTTCTTCATTGCATTTTTATACTAAACAATGAAAGCATATAAGAATGTCATAAACAAATGCAAACTAGAGCATACATATGTGTAACCTATTTCTTCTTAAAGTTGTCTGCAAGAGTCTATGAGTCAGATAAACAATGGCTAGGCACATACCTAACTTTCTATGGCATGCATCAAGGTTAAGATAAGATGGGTAATACTTATAGAAACAGAGAATATGTTTGACCTTGTCTTATGACCAGTGAAAACAGATTAATATAGGAAACACTAAATAGACTAACAAGTTCTCTGGAACACAAGGCAATATGAAATGAAACATCTTTAGACTATTGGGGTTGAGGCATGAGTAGATATTTAAATGTGTTAACATCCAGTAACACTCCTGAATTAATACTATGTATTTATATATATATATATATATTCACTGAAAAAACCATAGGTTTTAGGGACAGTTATAGTTAGTTGGACATTGCACTCGTACAAAACCCGTGAAATTCCCCCGTTATAGTTAGTTCAGCTAACTATAACTCGCGCCCCGCAATGCACTGCTGATGACGTCACATATTACATCACTCATGACATGGTCAGTGACATCACTGATGACATCACTGATGACATCTCAAATGACATCACTGATGACATCACTGATGACATCATCCAGTGACTGTGTGTTTCTGTAAAGTTTAAATATGTTTAATATATATAGGGAAAGGCGTATTGAAGAGTGAGTGGGTGTATAAGTGTCTGAATGGATGATTTAGTAGGTGCGTGACTAACTGTATAAGTGAGTGATTAAACGTATGTTACTGAATGCATGGGTTAGTGACTAAACTGGGTGAATGTCTGTATCCGTCTGTCTGTTGCTGTGTAAGTGGCTGCATGGGTTTGTGAATAGCTACATGAGTGTCTATATGAGTTATTGATTGGTTGTCTGAGTATCTGTATGGGTGCCTGAGTGTTTGTGTGGGTGGGGTGTGTGCGACTCTGTACATAGATGTGTGAGTGGGTGATTCACTGGGTGCATGATTTGAAGAGTGCGTCTGTGATGGACTGCTTGGGTGGGTGAGTGTGTGTATGGGTGTGTTAGTGAGTGAATGTATATCTCAGTGGTACATGTGCGAGTAACTACATATGTAAAAGGAAGTATATATGTGTGTTAGAGTATTTAAAAGGCTATACGTGAGAGTGTGTGATTGTGAGAGTGGCTGTATGGATGCGTGTGTGCTTGTATCAGTTATTGTATAAGAGCGTAAGAATGTGCTAGTATTTGTATGAGTTATTGAGCTGGTGTGTGTATAACTCTATAGGTGAGTAAATGGGTGTGTGATTAATTTTTGCATGACTGACTAGGTGTGTGAGTACCTCTATGGATGAGTGGCGGTGTGTCAGTGTTTATATAGGTGTATGAGTGCATATGATAGTCCTGTACTGAGTGACTGTAAGTATGAGTGACTGTACGGGTGAGTGAGTGGATGTGTGTGTAGACCTAAGAATCAGTGAGTTGGTATGTAGTTATTGGTATTGGAGTGTCTATGGTTTTGAGAATGGCAGTCTGTAATTTAGAGTGGGTGTATCAAAAGTTATATTAGGGTGTGAGAAGATGCATGAAATTATCACATGGATGATGTCATCAGTGATGTCATTTGAGATGTCATCAGTGATGTCATCAGTGATGTCACTGACCATGTCATGAGTGATGTAATATGTGACGTCATCAGCAGTGCATTGCGAGGCGCGAGTTATAGTTAGCTGAACTAACTATAACGGGGGAATTTCACGGGTTTTGTACGAGTGCAAGGTCCAACTAACTATAACTGTCCCTAAAACCTATGGTTTTTTCAGTGAATTTCAAAGGTTTTTTAAATGCTAATTTCTAACTATAACGTATCTGAAACCTATGGTTTTTTCAGTGAATTTCAAAGGTTTTTTAAATGCTAATTCCTAACTATAACATGTCTGAAACCTACGGTTTTTTCAGTGAATTTCAAAGGTTTTGTAAATGACAATTTTTAAATGTATTAATTGTTATATTAATTTTTTTCATACTGATTTACTACATTTTTAGAAACAATTTTTTTTACATATTTTATTTTTTAAATTACATTGTAATTACATTATACATTACATTACAAAAAATACTTTCTCAGAATGAATTACTTTAGTTTAAATACTTTGCACATAGGCAATAGACTTTTAAGTACAGTAGTTACAGTTGTTGCAATGGGCAACACATTTTCAAACACAATGCAACATTCAGCTCAATGTGAATTTCTAGTTAAATGCAATTAGTTACTTTATGGATTACTTTTTCTAACCACAGGACTGGATCCTAGATTCAGTCCTGGTACATCTCCTGTAAACAGTTGAGTAAAAGCGTTTTGGTTACAGTCGTGATTTTTAAGGAATATTATTGTATTTTAAAAGTTGACACTTTGAAACTTTTTCTCATAGAATCACCAATGTTATCCTATGGAAGGAAATTCACTTAGCAGGTAAAAACTGTTATCGTTACTTTTTCTTACTCAGTGTTGGATCCTGGATCCAGCACTGGTGCATCTCCTGTAAACAGTTGAAAGAATGCGTTTAAGTCATACAGGCGATTTTTAAGGAATATTTGTAGTTTGTGAAAATCGACACTTTGAAACTTTTCTGCTGAAAACCAGACAATGGATTCCTATGGAAGAAAATATAAGTTACTGGCAAGTACGGTTAAAATTACTTTTCAGGGTCAGTGCTGGGCTAAAAGATGCAGCACTGAGGTCTCTCCTGATAACAGGTTAGTAAATCGGAATTCGTATTTCGGCTGATTTTAGAGGAATATTTTAAAGTTCCAAAACTCCACACTTAGAAGAATTTCCAAGTGAAACCAGTCAATGTTAGCCTATGGAAGGAAATTCAAGTTACTGGTAAGTACGGTTAAAATTACTTTTCAGGACCAGTACTGGGCTGAAAGATACAGCACGGAGGTCTCTCCTGATAACAGGTGAGTAAATCGGAATTCGTATTTCGGCTGATTTTAGAGGAATATTTGTATGTTTCAAAAATCAACACTTAGAAACTTTTTCAGCAAAAAGCAGGCAATGATATCCTATGGAAGGAAATTCAAGTTACTGGTAAGTACGGTTAAAATTACTTTTGAGGATCAGTACTGGGCTGAAAGATGCAGCACTGAGGTCTCTCCTGATAACAGGTGAGTAAATCGGAATTCGTAGTTCGGCAGATTTTAGAGGAATATTTGCACAATGGTGAAGGGAGGGGGCGGGGCCTGAGGTGACATCTGTGCAAACGCGCCCCGTGGCGCGTTTTAAGTTGGGGGATTAAGTCCCCTTGAATCATGAGGGTCCCTAGGGGCCAACTAGCCCACCAGGAACCTCCAGTATGCGCCAGGGGGCTGCGTTGCAGAGAGGTGTAAAAAGGGGCCCGCCCCCTCCCTTCACCACTGTGCAAACGCGCCCCGTGGAGCGTTTTAAGTCGGGGGATTAACTCCCCTTGAATCCTGAGGGTCCCTGGGGTGCAACTAGCCCACCAGCTACCTCCATTAAGCGCCACAGAGCTGCGTTGCAGAGAGGTGTAAAAAGGGGCGTGGCCTCTGTACACCTCTCTGCAAGGCAGCCCCCTGGCGCATACTGGAGGTTCCTGGTGGGCTAGTTGGCCCCCAGGGACCCCCAGTATTCAAGGGGAATTACTTCCCTTTCTTAAAACGCGCCAGGGGGCACGTTTGCAGAGTACTGCAGGGAGGGGGGGGCGGGACCTCCGGCACAATGTCGTTTTTTTTTTTTTTTTTTATGGGAGGGGGGCTGCATGGCCCCCCTTCCCTCGGCCACTTTTGGCCCCGGGGACCCCATCCCCCGGGGCCTGAGCATTTTTTTTTGTTTTATTTTAAAAAAAAAAAAAAAAACGGGAAGGGGCCGCGTGGCCCCCTTCCCTGGGCCTCTATTGGCCCCGGGACCCCATCCCCCGGGGCATGCCCTCTTTTAAATAAAAAATATGGAGGGGGCTGCGTGGCCCCCTCCTCAGGCCATTTAAGGCCCGGGGACCCCATCCCCCGGGGCCGGCCTTGCCCTTATTTTTTTTTATTTTTTTTATTTGGGGAGGGGGCTGCGTGGCCCCCTCCCGGGCCACTTATGGCCCCGGGGACCCCATCCCCTGGGGCCTGGCCTCTGGTTGGGGACTGTGGGGTGGTCCCCAATCCCCCCACAGTCCCGCCGGCTCCCCGCGTCCTATGGGAGCCGGCATTGCTTTTCCACATGGGGAGCAGCTAAGATGCTGCTCCCCATGTGGAAAGCAATTGATTTGCATTTTGAAAGAGAGAGCAGGTTTCCTGCTCTCTCTTTCAAAATGCAAACCAAGTTTGCTATGACAGGGCGGGAGCCGCGAGGCTCCCGTCCTGTCATAGCAAACAGCAGTGTCCCGGGGGTAGGCACCCCGGGACACTGCAGGAGCCGGCCCTGGGGGGTGGCGGTCCCCAGGGCCATCAAGGGCTCCAGGAGGGGCCGCGCGGCCCCCCTCCCTACATTTTGAAAGCCCCGGGGAGGTGGTGGTCCCCGGGGCTTGGGGTCCAAAACGGACCCCCATTTTCAATTTTCTTAGTGCCCCGGGAAGGTGGTGGTCCCGGGCGTGTGGGGGGCTGGAGCCCCCCCCACACAGGTTTTAAATTTTTTTTAAAAAGCCCCGGGAGGTGGCGGTCCCCGGGGCTGCGGGAGGGCTCAGAGCCCTCCCGCACCATTTATGATAAAGCCCCGGGGGTGGTGGTCCCCGGGCTTGGGGGACCCTTAGAGGCCCCCATACATAAATAAGCCCCCCCAGCATGCCCCCGGGACTTGGCCCACCCGGGGCAAGTTAACATCGAAGCGCGGGAGACCGCGCTTCGATTTTTTATCGGCAGGATCCGTGCACCCTGAGCGCATCCTGCCGATTTTTTTAAAAAAAATGCTTTTTTTTGCCCAGGGGGTCCTTGTGGGACCCCTGAGCAGACCTAGGGGGTCAGGGTGTTTCACCCTGCCCCCTTTGTGCGCTTTGCGCACTTGTTTCTGTCCCTCGGTTCTACCGAGGACAAAATGCCTGCCAACATTTCCTGAATCGGAATGTTGACAGCCAGCTGACAGCCAATTAACATGCAGCTCGTGATCGGGACGGTGCGCGCAGGGTGCGCTCAGGGTGCGCGGATCCTCCGTGCCCATAGATATATATGTACTTTTACTTTTGATTTTCTCAGCAACTACTGAACGGATTTACACCATTTAACAAAAAGGGTTCTTTCTGAACCAAGAACTACCTCTTTGCCAAATTTGGTGTAATTCCGTTCAGCAGTTCGGGCTGTAGCCGTGTCTAAAGTTTCCTATGGAAAAATGAATGGGGACAACTCGTTTTGGGACCCCCCTTTTTTCTCGGCCCCCGCTTGACGAATCACCCCGAGACTTACAGGGTAGGAGCGGACCGGAGCGCCCCACAAAGTTTGAAAATTTTGCGAAGATACGTCAACCGGCAAGAGAGTTATTTCAAATAGAATGTCGCGGATTTCCTATGGAAAATAGGTTCTAACTATAACTATCTACTGGCGACCGCCAGTAGATAATATATATATATATATATATATATATATATATAACGGAAAAAAACAATGGTTACAGGAACGTTATAGTTCGGCTGACATGTCACTCGTCTAAAACCAGAGAAATTAACTATAACTTTTGGGACCCAGCTACAAAGAAGTTTCATTAATGTATCAACCTTTCTGTGAAGAACTGTATTTGGCTTCTTCTAAATTTCTCTTGATGACTCGTACTTTCTGACACTCTGTTTTAGGGCCAGCACCACATCACCTCTTAAAATAAACTTAAATGTGTACATACTGTATTTATACACATAGACACACACAAGCACATAACACACGCACAAACGAGCAGTTATTTCTGTAGCTCGCTCTGCTGATTGGGATAAACAACAACCTTTGAAAAAGGTGTTATTACATATTAATTAATAAATATCTGTGATGAGGTAATATAGTTATGGGTATCAACCATTGGAGCATAGTCTCAATCACTGGATGCAAGTCTACACATTTGGAGGATAATGTTTCTCATTCGGTGTGAGGTCCACACACCACACTTGGTGCACAGTCTCCCTCTGCTGGTGTGACTGTCACCTCTTGTAACATAGCTTCATGTGCCCAGAGATCTCTGGGCTCATTTAATTTACTGGTATAATGAGATTAATGTGTTATTTAAATCACTTCCAAAGTTTTTTTTTGGGACAAGCTTCTCTGCTAAGATATCAATAATATACCAGGTCTCATTCTAAAATTTGGGAGTGCACAAATTGATTAACTACTAAGGGGCCAATTTAGATGTCGGACGGACCTGAGTCCGTCCGACATCGATCTGGAACTGGGACCAACCGACCTCCTGTCGGCGGTCCCAAACCAGTAATTAGGATGCAACCGAAAACTGTTCGGTCGCACTCCTATTCTTTACAATGGGAGCATGCATTCCGACCGGAATGCATGCTCTCATTGTAAAGAGCTGAGGTGCAGTTCATCCCTGCACCCGGTGGCAGGCACCTCAAGGTGCCTGCCACCGGGTGCAGGGATTAACAGGAATCCCTCGGGCGCCATCCGAAGGCCTTGCACCCATGGGGGCCCTTCTGAGGGCCCCCAAAGTCGGATTCCGACAGCCTTTCTGTGTCAGAAAGCCTGGCACAGAAAGGCTGTAGGAATTCACCATCGTAATCCCTCGGGTGGAAAAAGCCACCCTCTGGATTACTGGCCCCTTTCCGAATGGCAGACGGGCTCTCAGAGCCCGTCAGAAGCCATTCGGAAAGCTCGTTCGGATTCCTTTCCGACCGACCACATCATAATGGGTCGGTCGGACAGGAATCCGAATGGGACATTTCGATGCGGTCAGAACGGCTCCAACTGACGGTCGGAGCCGTTTCCGACCGCATCGAAATCGGCCCCTTAAAGTTTCTTGAAAACATCCGGAGGCTTATGCATGGGATAAAGTTTGCCCTGCTACACTGTATAAGGATATTGCAAGTCACAAAGGAGTTATATGACCATATAGAGGAATGAGGCCGAAGGATGAATTCTTTAATACGTTCATGGAACTCTGAGGGGACTTGCAATATCCTTATAATTTACAGCATGGGGACTTTATTCAGTGTAATGCATGGTCCTATCATCTGCTTTTAAGGACTGTGCTGACAAACAAGTGCTGGATGCTCCGAGACCTATTTATAGGTACAGATATGAAAACCTTCGACTAGTACAAAGCGGAGTTTCGCCTCCCAGAAATGGCTAGGATACAATACCTTCAACTGAGACATTGGGAGCTCCATCCCACTGTGTACCCCAAGGCCATTCGACCATACACCCCTTTTGAAAAGTTAGTGCGCACCTATGACAGTTCGCGTGGTACATCTGCAACACATGCACCTTGAATCAACTGTCAGGGTGTCAATAGTTGACAGACTTACACAAGAGTAGAATGCTGACCTTTCCCAATGCTCCTCCAAGAACACTCAAGCTCCAAGTAATTACATCAAGCTCAATGCATTCCAAGGCTGGAAAGGGGATGGGGAGTAAGAAGAGACAGGCCACGGCAATGGTTTCCTCTTAAGAAGATTTCTTCTTCCTGCCGTTAGTATATACCACAGCGTAACCTTCCTTATGTGAAAGAAGCTGCAAAAGAAAAAATATAACAGTCATGCATTCCTGCCCTATTCTATCAATAGCTACTCTATTATCACTTATCTATTCATTGGTAAACATACCCAAAACTGTATAGGCTATTGCTTCTCGTCTTCGTTGTAAATACGAATTCTTCTCTTGCTCTTTTACTATTTCTCTTTACATAGAATATTTCTTTTGTAAAATGTCTTTTCTAAATAAATATAATTCACAATATTGTAAATCATCTTCGCTCCAAAACCCACCAAGGGTGCCGAACTCGCAGCGGGTGCTGCCGTGATGTGAGGGTTTAACTCACAGAATGAATGCTGCTCAGAGAAAGAACACGGAGCACTCATGGGGCGTGTCAGTTGTTTCTTTAATTATAAGCAGACGCGTTTCAGCAGTAGTGCCTTTTTCAATGCTTTTCAATCAAAATGCAACTACTGCGCAAAGTTCTTGTCATTTAAAATACCTCAATCTTCTTCCTATTGGCAGATTAACACAATGAACAGCGACAAAGGACTGCATGGTCTCTTTGAGAATGTCCGTAAAAATAATCGCCATGATGTCATAGTGTTCTTTCTTCACATCCCAAATGACAGTCTTGGTATTCCTCTTTTATAGCTCTCAATTCTAGGTTATTTGCCTCCATATCGTAGTCTCTTCCTTTGGGAAACAGCATATAAACTCATGTTCCAATGGTATTACACACCATCCTGACTGTCCACCATCTACACTGGGTACTCTTACCTCTGTTGGCGATGCAGCAAAGCTTGTGGTGATTTTCATCAAATTTGGGTAGGTGCGCACCTTGATCACTATCTTCTGGAAGGAGGTCCTTAGCAATATTAAAGCCACAGTGGGATACCCCCTCCCTACGTCCTATCAGATGGTGGTTCTGGGAATCCGTCCTTTGACCCTTAAAGCAATGGCAGAATTGGCGCCTATCAGCTAAATGGTGCACGCAGCCCTACAGTTTATCGCCTTGCACTGGAAACAGCCTACCCCGCCTCACATAATCTTACTAGAACCAACACTAAATTCCAAGCTGTGTGACGCTCCCTCCTTCAATATCTTACCCACATAGAATTCACTTCCTTTCATCCTCCTCGTCTTAGCTCATTGCAGCTGTTCCCTTGACACTTATCAGGTGTTGGTGCATACAAAGTGACACCACCTACACATCGTGGCCTTGGGTTACGCGTGCTCCACAACATGTGCCAGTTCCTTGCAGTTATGATATGTCACCTAAAAGGACATGTACTTTATTTGTAGAAAACAGTATTGTTTCACTGACTGTTTGTTGTTTGCCTCTCTTTTTGTTTCCCTTCTCTTTTCTCTTTTGCTTTTCGTTATTATTTGCCTACTAGACACCTGGCTTATGACTGCAATGTTTGGCATGACCTGTGTCTTCAACCCCACTTTAAAAATGCTTACGCTTCAAAAAGCACAGCGGTTGGAATGGAATAACTGATGTAGTACTAAACCTTTTCCAATTCATTGGTGTTGGATTTCTGTCATTGTTGTATAGTATATATGTATTATTTAATCTTTTCAATAAAGAGATTAAAATAAAAAGCTGAACCCAACGAATGCCAAATGTATGAACATTGATAATGCCTTGGGAAAAGTAAAACACCCAGGACTGGGTCTCCAACATTAATTGGGAGGATTTACATCTAAGCTCTCTTCAAAAGCAATGTCATTCATACTGATCCTTCTTTCAAGCTCACATTTCTAATAAAACCCAGATACCCTTGTTACAATTCTCCTACCTATGCAGAATAAATTCCTACATGCCTGTTTTGGACATGAAAACCACTGTAGTAGTGATGTTCCAGTCTCAAATTAATAGTGGCAAAGTCCTACAAGTCGTACTACCTGATTTCACCATTGCCCATTTAACAGTGCCCTGCTGTCTGCTGCTCAACTAAAAGAACTAAAGAAGTACAACCATGGGGAGGCGTGGTCAGTCATGCAACAAGATGGCCGCATAGTTCTTGCAGCGGCTGCGTCACCTGCTGCGCTCTTCAAAATCCTGTGCTCCCGGGGGAGGGGGGGCGGCTGCTTTGCTTACAGCGCACATAAATGTGGTCCTTGTAGTGACACTCATTGTGAAGTCCGGCATGAATGGTGTGGGGCTCAGAGAGAGACAATGCCGGATCTTGGAAAAATGGCTGGCGCAACCTGAGATAGAAAGGCGACAGGACCGCACCTATGGGACTAGGGTGCCTATCGGGGTGCAGAGCACCTTCACCGATGGCGGCGCAGCCTTGGAGTCCGGCGGGGACACACTCCCGACATGGGGCACCTGGAAGGCCCCACACTGCAACCAGCACCATTAAGAGTAGACGACAATGCCTGCAACAGGTGAGGCTGGGGCAGACTTGGGGATGCAGAAGGTAGGCTGCACTGGGCCCCGAGATATTCCCCCCTTAAACTGAACTGAAGAGATGCTCACTACAAGAGAAACGTAGGCCTGCTCAATTTAAAATATTGGTTCAGGAAAGAGCATGGGCTATGCAGGCCCTTTAGAGCCACACCTTGAGGCATCCACATTCATACATTTACAGAGGACAGGCCTTGGAAATAAATAGTCCAACAGCCTCTCTGGTTGCTCACATTATCCATTTTTTGGAGTGCTGAGCTAAATAGGCAAAAGTGCAACTCTGCTTTTTTCTGGGAGAGACTTGTAGTGTCCTGCGAAAGGAGGGCACGGCTGCATCGGCACCCAGAGAGGCCTAAAGACACGCGCCGTGGATGGCCCTGCGAGCAGGAGAGAGGTAGAGGACATGCGACGGGGCCCGAGTAGGACGTCAACATAAAAGCTCTCCTCCCACACCTCCACGCTGCCTGCGGGACACGATGGGCAGATCACGCACTGCCAAAGACACGCGGGGACAGAGGCGGCTGGAGCAGGAGGAGCATCACTACCGCGGGATGAGCAGCACGAGCAAACTTCCTGGGGAAACCAGCAGCACTCAAGCACTCCTGACAATCTGGACTAGATCCTAAGTGCTGTCAACACCTCTAGGGAGGTACTGGAGAGAAAAATTGACAAGGTGGCCATAGACCTCAACATCCTTAAGGATGACCATTGGAAGCTGTCAGAAAAAGACAAGTGCAACGCAGATGCTCTGAGGAAAGTCTGCCCCCAGCTGCAAGACCTCCAAGACCAGGTCTGATGCCTTATAGGACGGGGTGAACAGGAAGGCGGAAGATGCGGAAGGACGCAGTTGGCGTAACAACATCCGCATTGTCGGCCTCCCGGAGGGGACGGAGGGCACAGACATGGTTGACTATTTGAAGCAATGATTGGCACAGGAAGTGGCGTCGCAGAAATTCTTTGCTCTGGACCGAGCCCATAGGGTGCTGGTGCAACGACCACCACCGGGGGCGCCGCTGTGGTCAGTGGTGGTCCGACTCCTGCATTACAGGGACAAAGAGTTTCTGCTTCAAAGGGCGCAGACCTTGGGTCTGCTCCGTGTGAATAGGGCCTTAGTTGCCATATTTCCAGACTGTACCAAGGGGGTGCAGAAAAAAAGGCCTCATTCATCATCATTAAGAAAGAACTTTGTGAGGCTGGGCTCTGCTATGCATTTCTCTTTCTGGCTTGCTTTAAACTCATGCTGGAGGAGTAAATGCTGGTTTGTGAGGACCCCATGAGTGCCTGGGACTGACTTGAGAAGTATAAAGCAGGAGAGGACACGGCACCCCAGGCCAGGCCACCATTGCCCAAATGGTGGAACAGGAACAGATTGCTGCGGCGGGTCAGGCCCACAGATTCACCGAATACCCTTGGGAGAGCCGCAGCCCTACATGTGGCGTCCTCCATCCATGCTCGCTGGCATGGGATGGATAGGGATAGGATAGGGAGGACGAGGCAGACTCAGCGCCTGGAGCGATGGACTCAGTTAGCACGACTGGACCCCTGTGGTGGCACCCAGTGGTCACCCCACAGACTGCCGCAGATTTATGGCATTGTAGGTGCCAGGACACAAGGAATGGAGAGACACTGATGCCCATATGGACTTGGTGGCTGCTGGCCTACACTGGGCCCTTGTCAATTGCACTTTCCCCCCGGCGCTTGACGACAGGGACTCTCGGGATAGGGGCAATGTGGCTGCTCCTTTGGTGATCACCAACCCCTACAAGAACCTCTGACCACAGAACTGGTGCTGGGGGTTTGGAATGCTTTCACAAATGTTTGTTTTATATGAGATTGTCCTGCTGGCAGCTGTCACCTCGGACTGGGGTGGGGTATTTGGGGTTTATGGTTGTTTTAATAGCCAAGCTTGTCTGACATAGATGGGGCTGCTGCATGTAAGGAGGGATGGGAGGACCGGTGCTGATCCTGATGCCCCAGGGAAGCGTGATTGAGAAGCGCAATACGGGCTGGGAGGGGGGGGAGTCTGCTAGAGTCTTCGACTATTATCCATGATGCAGACCCACAACACTAAATACACCTGCCTCACTTGGAACGTTCAGAGGATGGGATCCCTGGCTAAACGCTATAACGTTTTTGCTTATCTGAAGGGCAGGGGTGTAGAAATTGGGCTCAGCAAATGACGCATGTGACTGGGGACAGTGCCTGGTCTCTGCAATGCAGATAGCGAGGTCAGATCTTCATAACCTAATATTCAGTTTTTTCCCATGGAGTACTTGTGTGGGTGCGCTTCGGGGAACTCGTTGGTGGTCACAGACTGTAAAATAGATAGGGAGGGGTGGTATGTAATACTGAGGGTGGGGATAGGCTGCGTGTATGCACCGAACAATGGACAAGTGGGCTTCCTTGCGACGCTGTCACCGCTCTTGGTCATGGATGACTTGGTGCCCGTGATACTGGGGGGTGATAATAACTGTGTGGAGGACACATACCTGAACAGGTTGGTGATGCCACTGGCGGACTGCCCAGCCATTCACCTAGCTGGAGAATTCAAGACTTGGGCTGCTTATTGGAGGCTAATTGAGGCATGGTGACAGCAACACCTGGGACAGAGGGAATATTCATTCTACTCGCCACTCCACAACCTGCATTTCTGACTAGACACTATATTATGCTCTCCAGAGGTGGCAGAACAGATTGTGTGGCTGGAATACCTGGGTTGTACATACCTAGATCATAACCCATTGCTTCTAGTATGATTTGGTGCAGGCAGGCATCCCCTATGTGGAAGCTCAGGCCTGAAGAACTGGACATACCCGCGTTCAGGGAATGGCTGGCGGAAGCAGAACTACTTCCAGAACAATGCACAGATCACATCCCACTGTAATGTTTAATTTGATGCATTCAAAGTGGTAGTGAGGGGTCACTGCTTGGGACAGGCTGTGGGGGTTCAGCATGTGCTCACTGCGGGCATTGTGTCGGTTGAGAACGATCTGCATTATTTGCAGCTTTAAGCTCAGGAGCGCCCCCTGGTGCGCAGCCATGTATGAGAGAAGTGTAAGGCCCATGCTAAATTGCATAATAAACTGCAGCTAATAATCAGGTGGGAATATTTGGTGGTGGCATATGCAGAGGGGAGGCAGGGTGGAGAAACTACTGTCATGGTTTGTCCGCACTGAAGAGCGAGGGTGGCCCATTACGCTGATATGACTTCCACCGGCGGCCTGGCCTATACACAGCAGGACATACACATGGTGTTTGCATAGTCTTATAAAGGTCTTCATGCCACCACCCAGAGGGCAGTTCTGGAGGCCTTTCTTGCTTACGTGATGCTACCACACTTGATGAGAGAGGATGCAGAAGCTTTGGGAGGTCCCGTTTTGGAGTCCCAAATCATGGGGGTGCTTAAGGAGCTAGCACGAGTCAAGACCCCATGGCATGTACAGACTGCCGACCGAGTTCTACCAGACGTACACTTCACTGTTGGCGACCTGGTTGGTGATAATGTACGTGGGCGCATTTGCCTACAGGAGACTGCCCACTACGGCCAGGGAAGTGCTGATAGTGTCCATTCCCAAGCTCACTTGGGAGGCGCTCGAGGTAGGGTCTTATCGGCCCTTGTTCATGTTCAATGTGGACTATAAAATCCTTAACAAAGTGTTGACTGACTGTCTGCATTCACATCCTTCTCTCACCTCACCGCCAAGATCTGGAACACCGTGCCTATCCACCTCAGGCAATCCCCGTCGCTGATTCAATTCAGGAAGGATCTCAAGACCTCGCTCTTCGACTGAACCCCTGTGCCCAGACGGATCAGCAGCCCCCCCAGCGCCTTAAGACCCCCACAGGTAAGTAGTCACGCTATATAAACCCCTGATTGATTGATTGATCTGCACTCGCTGGTCAATGCTGACCAGAATGGCTTTATCTCACAGTGCAGTACATCTGCCAATATTTGTCGCATATACTGAGTGATGGGGTGCATGCTGACTGCTCATCCGGAGGCGATGGTGCTCTTTATTGATATTAGGAAGGCATCTGATACCCTGCAGTGGGACCACCTGAGGGAAGTTATGAACAGGACGGCAGTGGGAGAGGTATGGTGCAAGTAAGTGTCACTCCTATACGCGGCACCCAGTGCACATGTTTGGGTGGTCTAACGTATCTTGGAACCATTAGCAGTACACAGAGGCACGAGACAGGGACCTATCTCCGATGCTCTTTGCGCTGACAATGGAACCATTTGTGAGTGTGCTGAGAGCTCTGGGCAGATGGAAAGGAATACCAGTGCAGGAAGGGCAGGGCGGGACTGGGAACCGAAACCGGACCTGGCAAACTACTCGGCCGGCCCCCCTAGCGGGGAGGGGGTGCGGCCGAGCTGTTTGCTAAGGTCGGTTTCGGCCGATTTTGTTACAAGGGGCCGATATTGCCGGCCCCCGTTAACGAAAACGGCCCCCCAGGGGCCCAAAACCGGCCCCCACCCTGGCGGCCCTCTGGGGAAACGCCCGGTGCCCGCTACAGCCAGTCCGGCCCTGAGCAAGGGCAGCATGGTATACCACTCTACGCAAATGATATGTGGCTATATCTGCAGGAGGCCCAATCTGGGATACCATTGGTGATGAAGGTGCTGGCGGACTTGGGAGAGGTGTCCAGGCTACATGAACTGTAATAAGACATGCGCCTTCCCCTGCGACATGCTGGAACCCACCGGCTGTGGTAACAGATAGGGGACGCCGCTGAGAGTGCGGGTTCTCCAATACCTGTGTTCAAGATAAATCACACAGACATGGATCTCCTGGAGGGTAATCTTGGGTGGGCCTTGAGGGCCCTAAGGGATAGTGTGACATTTTGGTGCACTCTGCGGCTCCCCATCATAACTAGGATTGCGCTGACAAAAATGGTCATATTGCCTCACCTGCTGTATTACATTGCCAACATCCCAGTGTGGGTCTCGAGGAAATGGTTCCACTCTCTAAATGAACTATTGCCAGTAATGATTTGAGATGGGCAGCGAAATAGGGTCGCCCTAAGGATGCTTCAGTGACTGCCACAGGAGGGAGGACTAGAGGTACTGGATATTGAGTTGTACTTCTTTGCTGCATAACTTCAGTGGCTGTCCTGATGACTTGCAGAATAGATATAGCGGAGGTGGGGAATTTGGAGAGGCATGCAGAGATGGTGCCCTCGTTGCAATGCTCATGGAAGCGAAGGTCTGTCCAAAGAAAAATACATGTCTGCTGACTGTGGCCCTCTGCTGTTGGAAGGGGCTGATTAAGAGGATGGGGGCAATAAATTGTATACTCGGGTTGTGCCCGTGGCTGGACTGCCTACGGCCAGAGGCGGATTTTTTATGGCAAGCCGTATGGCGGAATGGGACGAGGGCTGATCTGCTGACACAGAGAGTCTGCAAGGAGGAGGGCGCAATGCACCAATTTGAAGCCTCAGTAGAGGACTCTAACCTCCTAAGAACGCGATTCCTGGTGTATGAGGCGCTCATTCAGGTGCTGCGCAGGCTGTACAGGAACGCGGACTAGGAACAACCTTAGCACAACCTGCTCCAGACAGTCCTGACTCTTGGTAGTGGTCGACACTTAGTGTCCTGGCTGTACCGCATGATGATGGCTATGACCGGGATAGATTTCCAGGTGCGCAAGCTTGCTGGGAGGAAGTGCTGGGGATACAGTTTGTAGGTAAAGAATGGGAGCACACTTTGGAACACATAAAGAAAGTACAGTGGAAACCACACTTTAAGTACATGCAGTTCAATTATCTGCACTCCACTTTTCTCATGTCTCACCATATCAATATTATGTACAACGTGCGCGATAGGAGCTGCCCTCGGTATTCTCACCCGGACGCAGACTTCGAGTACATGGCTTGGAGCTGCCCTGTGATTGAGCCCTTCTTGGAGAAAGTGGTAGCAGAACTAAAGTATACCCTAGGCAGACCGGGACTTGACATGGTGGAGGTTTGCCTCCTGCGCCTTTATGGCCGAAAGCCGTCTGCGAAGGCTGGGAACAAGTTCCTGGATTTGGCAATTCGCGTAACCTATAGGGATATCACTAGACATTAGAATGCCCCAGAGGGCCGACCACATAATCGGTGGTAGGCGGAGGTGGTGACTTAGGCAAGAGCGGAGGAGAGGGCATTACGCATGGAGGACTACAGGGGACTCCGTGGGAGGCCGAGGGCAGACCTCTGGCAGGAGCTAGTGGATAGCTTTGAAACCCCAGCTGGAGAGGAGACCTGAGAGTGCCGAGCCTTGTGGGGGGGCCAGAGACAACAAGGGAAAGAGGATGAGAATCATTAGCAGGTGCAGAGGGGAGATACAAGCCGGGGTAACCCACTTCGCCCGGAGTAGGCACAGATGCAGTCCCCCTGCCAGATCTGCATGCAGCATACACTAAATTTGGGTGGCGAAGTTTTGCAACAAGCTTGGGACATGTAATGGTTATGTTACAATTGGTTATGCTGTAAGGGGAAGACGCAACAGGAGAATACAGGGATGTGTATGTGATAGAAGAGAATAAGCAGCAAACCTCAGTGATGTACAAGTTACATGTTGAACAGTGAAGACTAAATAATTCTTTTTTTTTTTTTAAAGAAGTAAAACCTCTTCAATCCCACCGCGATGACCTACACTGGTTGCACTCCCATTCCTGCATCATCTGCAATCTCTGTGGCATTACCTTTAGAGCATTCAAAACAAGTAGACTACCTGCCTGAAAAATGTACCTTCTTATTAATCCAATCAGGCAGTAGAAGTCAAGACGAACTCAAGATGTACTAAAAGGAAAAGACCAGAAAACAACTGATATCAATGTATACATCCAGGATCTGGAACACTATCCTTACAGGTATCATTCATACAAGAACATCTCTGAAGTTCAGAGAAGAGCTCAAAATGTCTCTCTTAAAAGAGCACCCAGTCCATCACTGGTGAGGGGCCTCCAGACTCTGTGCAATAATGAAGAGTGATCCCTATACCCTGCCCTCACTCATGCACACAATCTTTGATTCTCTACCTATGTGTATGACTCTGAAACATTTCCTATAGTGTTTCATCTACATCATATTAGGGTTTCTGACAAAGGAGTGCAAACAGGACAGAGGTTTGTGGCTAGTTTAGCTTTTAAAACTGAAGCAAAGAATATATCAACCAAGCCACCATCAACAGAAGAATGCGTTCGCTGTCCGAGAGAAACAGGACTCAGCACAACTGAGTTATGAGTGCTTAGATGCCTTAGCAATCAACCATGACGTTATAACATAAGCATCAAAATGCACTTTTGTACAGACATTATTCTGATGAAACCGGCAAGTTTTGTTCAGCCAAGTTAGACAAACTGTGTCTGAAACGTGTCTCAGTGTCAACAGATAAGGAAGCAGATTCTGAAGTTTATTCAGAATGGTTTGAAGAATTGACAAAAATAGATGAGGAGTGATTCCGGCTACCAAAATCCAGCCCTGGCATTTGTCAGATTATGCGTCTGAATTTGAAAATCAAGGGGCATATTATCAACGGCCAGCGATAATTATCGCTGGCCGTGATTAGCGACGTATTCCCTAACGCAGGCTATCTCTGGAATTTATCGCCCTGGTAGCGCGTTATTAACAACGCGCTTCTCCAGGGCGATAAAAATTCCAGAGATAGCGAGGTTATCGCCGTTTTGCAGGGAATATCGCTGGTTTTCCAGCGATGTTCCCTGCAAAGCGGCGATAACCTGCTGATACGACCCTGTGGTCGTATCAGCAGAATCCACCCCCTATGTTAGGGATGGCTAAGTCAGGATTTTAGCAGACGTTAGATTTTGGCGAAAACGGCCGTTTCGCCGAAATCTAACCTCTGCTAAAATCATGTGGGCTGCCTTGTAAATATCGCGATGTGAACATCAGCGATATTTGCAACGTAGTCCATCCGGGGTACGCCCACTTTGCATCTCATTAGAGATGCAAAGATGGGCGTTGAGAAGGGCGATAATGCAAGGATTCACGCAATAGCGTGACCTTGCTGATTAGGCGATAAAATTATCGCCGCTTTTCGTCCGAAAACGGACGCAAAAGCGGCGATAATTGTTTATCGCCTCGTTGCTTATATGCCCCAAAGTTCTTTCTAGAGCTATAACAGTATCCCGGCGGTAGAAAGTTTGATGCAAACCTATCCATGTACAAATTAGTTTAAGGAATCTAATTGTCCCACTTTGTCTCTAACAAGCTGGATTTATACATCATATTTAGTTGTTGAGTGTAAGATTTCAAGTAGACTTAATCAATATATACAACATCCAACTTTACATGCGTTTTCAGAAAGCATAAAAGGCAAAACAAATTGGCATGCAAAGCTGACAAAAACAGAAGATGACTAGATAGATTTTGTAAATAAATGAGACACAAACAAAATGCGGAATAGGGCCTTGCCCTTATGATGTGGTGTTTTAGGAAGTCAGGCATTATTTGCAGCATAAATCACTCTTTATTTTAAAATATAAGATTCAACAGCTGAAAACAAACAAAAGTTCGAAAACTACTTCAGACAGTTCTATAACTAGAGTAGGTTTCTTATAATCTAAAACACTTTTTAATGGTAAAACTATTCATTTACACCCGTGCTCCAATGTTTCATAAAACTCTTTGGGATGCTCTGTGTTGACCAATTAAGGCTTCTAATGGTTGACTGGACAGCGAAAGTAATGAGTCTACTTACCAATATTCCACACTGGGTTATATGATGCTATCTAGCATTTGTATTGCTCAAACACCGCTAGTGTGGTATCACAGTTTGCTTGTTGTCCCAAGCAATTACAGTGGAACTCTATCTTTGAAGTTAGAGATGTGTGATTGTAGTATGTCCTGTGTTATAGGAGTTGGGTGAGGTATGTGAGGTCCGACATGTTGTCTGGTCGAATCATAGTTTGTGTGGGAAATAAATATAGAGGCATGTGAGAGGAATATGGAAAGCTTCATGCAGCATGTTGTCTGTGGAGCTTACCGAAGACCAGTCACCTGGTGAGTGTGCTATTTCCTCTTTATTTGGGTGGTGGTGCTGTGCAAGGGAGCAAACAAATAGGCATATGGGAGGCCATTTGGAAGGGATGAAGTCATCAGGAAATCTATAGACAGTTCATCCAGTAGCAGGGAAGGTATAATGTTTGGAAATCTGCAGACACCTCCATAAAATGTCTATGGGATACCCAAGAAGCAGAGAATGTGTAACCCATGGAATTAAGTTAACTAAGTAAATGGTCCAAGGTGTTCCACTAAGAATGGATGAAGTCATAGACTAATGAAATCCACAAACGTCTCAGTAGAGGACTTATGAGACCCACCCTTATTTGGTGAAAGCATAGACAAGGAAAGTTCACAGACACTTCAAAGAATGGCCAATGGAGTCTATCCAGAATCTATGAAGGTGTCATTTCAGGAGAGGGTCTATTGAGTACAACTAGAAGTGGTGAAGGCGAAACCTATGGATTAAAGACACACTGTAATATAAGGACTAGTATGAATCTACTGGGTTCAGATAATCCTGATATTGGGGTAATGCTGTACAGGAACCAACATGGGATGGCATAACACTAGCCATCCACCCAGAGGAGGTGAAGGCACAAACCACAGATATGTGTGAAATTAAGGAACTGAAGTGACTAGTTTGCCTATTGGTAGTCCTGTGGAATTAATTTTGTGAGACTAATGAGGTGAGAGGCAGGTGCAGTGTTCAAGCAAAGCATATTACAGAAGAGATGGGTAAGATTTCTTGCACTGGACCATTCCAATCAGGACTGCAAAAATAACAATCAGCCATGCAGCCTCTTCAACTGAGTAGAGAGGAGCAGGAATGTGATGATTGTCTACAAATCGTTTGTATGTAGCTTTGGCATGCAAAAGGTGTAAAACCAGATCCTTCGGTATGGACTGAAGAGAGAAAATGAAAAAAGAAACAGGATGCAAGATAAGAAAACAAATAAAATAATGCCTTGTTAACCCTATTGGTTTGCCCATCTGGTTGAGAATGATAGCTGGTGGACTTGCTCCCTATTACCTCATGTCTGGTAAGAAAAGCACAGAAAACAGAGAGATAATTGGTATCCTATCTCTGTAACAGTAAAAGAAGGCAGACTGGGCAGTCTTACAATCTCTTTTGAAAAGACACTACCCAATTAAGGAGTGGCTGACAGAGTAGACAGAAGTATGATGTGACTCAGCTTAGTAAAAGAGTCCACCACCTCAAAATAATAGAATTCTTCTCTGACCTGGTTGAGTCCACTATGATGTTCATAGAAATAGATATCTTGGGTTGAGTGTGGGAAGGGATATGTTTGGTGTGAACAACTGCACAGGAAGTTACATTTTGTATTACAGCCATACATCACTGAGGCCACCATTCAAAATGGGCAAGAAGATCTTTGATCTGTATAATTCTAGAGTGACTTGCAATGTGGGGCTAATGATACCAGTTCAAGAGTCATTTCTTTAAGGATTTGGTATGTTGACAGAGGATTGGGAGCTTTGGGTGAGGTCGAGAGAAGCAATATGACGGTCGCGTAAGTGGCCGACAGCAGCACGCTGACCCGTGGTTGTTCTAACTAATGGACTGACCTGGTGCTCTTATGACCCTTGACGCTTCTCATGGGCATTTTGGTACCACCAGGAACTGTTCCCATGTGGTTCTGATTCTGGGAAGTCTCCTCACCTTCAGGCGTCTTGTAGCAGCCACTCTGAGCCACTCGGACTGCACTATCTGCCATGCTGTGGCTCCTACGGCAGGGATGGGGCCTAAGGGCACCGGTGGAGCACAGAAGGGGAAGATCCCTCGCCCCCGCACAGGTTGCATTGGGCTCGGGGGAGCAGGGGAGTGAGATCGCAGGAGGGCTGACCCCGCGGCCAGGCAGACGACGCGCCCCGTCGACCCAGGAAGTGGAGCCGGAGAGGAGGGGGAGAGGTGGAGCTGCCGGCAATCCATGTCCGTCCGGCCCTGCGGTGGTTGATCTCCTGAAGGGATCTGTTGGGAAACAGGACCGGCAGAGGCAGGGTATGCCAGGAGCAAGTGAACCGGACCGAGCAGATACTGTGACGCCCGAAGGATGTACCCAAGTCCGGGACTCAGGATGGCAAAAATGCAGCAGGGCTTCCCACCCTTCACCAAGACGAAGGTACTCCGGTGTCTTCTTTCTTTCTGCCCACGGCCCCTACCAAGGGAAAGGGGGACCCTATTGCACCAGTTACTGTAACGGTTGATGAGTTATACATTTTGACCGCAATGCATTAAACGTGGGGGTGGGCTCCCTGCAACTGGGGAGGGCCAGGAACACCCGGGGGGGGGCAAAGATGTACCTGAATTGCATATGAGGGCTGCTACGAGCCTTGCACCCCTGAGCTCACCCCGACAAGCTGTACATAATTATAGCTCCCCTGATCAGGTAATTCTTCCAACTAATGATCAGGCATCAAGTTCCACACAGGGCAACACCAGGAGGGGACAGAAGCTGGCAAATGCGACCTGGAAAAGGAGCCTAGCGACTGCTTTTTCTCGCTGTCTGATGGGGCCGAGTGGCCGGTGAATAGGTCTGACTCCTCTTCCGATTTCAGTGAGAATGACAGTGACCCAGAAGAGGGTAAATGGGGGCGTGACATGACAGCCCACAAGATGGGCAAGAAGGCTGGTCGGCGAGTTTCGGAGGGCAAGGAGTTAGCCTGGGATTATACACCCACAGAACACCTAGCTGGCTCCCTCCCCTGGGACTCCACAGGGCATTGGTGGCTCTGACTCCCCTACAGTGGACGCTATCTATCAAGCAATTTTAATGCATCGCGAAGAAACGCGCCAAGATAGCCGCAAGGCTCAGACTGCATTAAGGAAAGTACAAGGGGTGGTTTTGAAGGCGTGCAATGCCATCGGGGAACGCCTGACAGATCTTGAGACAAGAATTACCTCGAAAGAAACAGCTCTTGCTACCACTCGGGCACAATCGGAGGCGCATGAATCCCAGCTGGTGGATATGCAATTGAAACTGGAAGAGCATGAGAACCGACAGAGGCGCAATAATCTTCGCTTGCTAGTGGTCCCAGATGGGATTGAGGGGTCGGATATTCGGGCTTATGTGGTGGAACTATTACGTGCAGCCCTCCCCGAGCTAACAGGTTGGAACTGGTCACAAGAAGTACAGCGGGCCCATAGAGTTCACTTTGCGCTAAGGCAACGACTTAGGGAGGGTTCTAAGCCACGGGCTATTCTTGTCTACTTTGGAAACTTTCACCTAAGACAAGCAATCTTTGAGAAAGCAAGGCCTGAAGCAAAGCGCTCCAGTGGTGATGTTTCGTTTTTTTGCGACCGGACTTTTGCCACACCACGGTTGAGAGACGATGGCAGCTACGGCAGCTAATCCAGCCTTTCCAGGACAAACATGCACAGGCCTATTTGGTTAACCCTGCACGTTTAAAAGTGATCTGGGGGGTGGGGGGGAAATTCAATTTTTTGTTTCTGAGATAAAGGCTAAGGAGTTCCTAGATGGTCTTAAGTCATAAGAATAATAAGGATAGGGTTATGTCCATAGCCAATTCCATGTCTGCATCCAGGCATCAGGCATTAGATTTAGAGCTAGGATTAGGGCCAGTTATCTATCTTTCTTTCTTTTCTTTATTCGGTCCTTCTTCTTTTTTCTGTTTTTTTGTTGCCCACGAGAAGAGACAGTGTCAGGCTGAGGAAGAGAGGCTACTGAGGGAATTGGCTGAGGCTGAGCAAGAAGATGTGTCTCATATTGCACTGGGGCAAAGGGTGGCACACAACCACCTTAAAATTATTGCCTTAAAAGCAGAGATTAACAGCTGGCTAACTCAAAGATCGGCCAAAGAATTCCAAACTCATATGAATGAAACCTACGAGTATGGAGAATCAGTTGGGAGAAGGCTTGCGCAGCGCACAAGGAAGAAAGCTGCAAGAAGCATGATAACCTCAATCACTAAGGATGGAAGAACTTATTCAGAGACTAGTGACATACTTCGAGTGTTTCAAGAATTTTATCAGGCATTATACAAAGGAGATATCGGGGTACCCCTGGATATCTCTCAAGCAGTGTCAGAGGCGGACCTTGGGGCTATATTAGATCAACCCGCCAGGAACGAGTTAGAAGAGTATATAACACTTGAAGAGGTCCTAGCAGCTTTACATTATCTTCCTTCAGGAAAAGCTGACGGTCCTGATAAAATACCTCTTGAATTTTATAAGACACTTCAACCCCAGCTAGCCGCTATTCTACTGGACCTGTTCCTGGGGGTACAACATAATGGGTCTCCACCAGAGTCTTGGGAAGGTACTGATATCATTATATTCCCCAAGAAGGGCAAATCCCTGGACAACCCGGCCTCTTATAGGCCGATATCATTGATAAACTCCGACACTAAGATGTACTCCAAAATCCTGGCGGGCCGGCTGGGGAGGGTCATAGTCCATCTAGTGTCACCCTGGCAGCATGGTTTCATACCTGGCAGGGGAACAACCGGCCATATAAGGCGGGCTATAACTCTATTTGATATCACAGTGGAGACCAGGGAACAGATGGCTATGGTCCTCTTCGATGCTGAGAAGGCTTTTGATCGGGTGGCCTGGAGGTTTTTATTAGGAATACTTGAATTAAAAGATTTTAGCCCCCGAATGATCACTGCTATTAAAGCTATGTATTCCAACCCATATGCACGGCTCCAGCTTCTGGGTGAAGAGCCTGAAGCCATTAAGGTGTCGAGGGGGACCAGGCAGGGGTTTCCCTGCTTTCCCATCTTGTTTGCCCTTTATATAAACCCATTAATTGAGAAGATCTTAAATAACCAGGGTTTAAAACAGATTATCTGTGGAGGGTACGAGACAAAAGTGCTCGCATATGCCGATGACATTGCCTTTGTCACCACTGACACCGAAGGAGCACTCAGGAAAATCAAAGCTGTGGCTGGAGAGTTTGGTCTAACGTCCGGCTATTCTTTGAATAAAGGGAAAACACAAGGCATCTGTATGGATAATCTTATCTTTCAAGACCCAAGGCGTGTGGATACAGCTGAGTATCTTGGTGTTCGCATTAGCCCCAAGGTAGATACTATAGGCAGGATCAACTTTAATCCCCTGGTCAAAAAAATATCTACAGACCTGAAACGTATAAATGAGCTTCATTTAACAACTACTGACAGGGCAATGTCCTGAAAATGACAATGCTTCCCAAGATCCTATACCTTTTTTGGTCGTTACTGGTGGCCATAGATGAAGCAATATTGAAAACTCTGGATTCCATCTTCATAAATTTTATTTGGCAATATGGGAAGGTGAGGCGATCACTAAAGTATCTGTCTCTCCCACAGGGACGGGGTGGGTTGTCGGTCCCTAATATTACGTTCTATTATTGGAACAGCAAATGTGTATTTTATTTACTACGGATAACGGTTAAAAGATAGATCAGGAAAGCCATAGCGCCCTTCCCACAATCTACGAGCTTGCTCTAGGGAGAAAGCCTGATGGACTTCTGCTGCGGCAGCTAGAGCCGAGCTACTATAAGAAAGTCCGTTTTAAGGAAGTACTTAATGCCTGGAAAGTATGGAGTAAGGCTCGGAAAGCTATGAAGATCCCAAAATATTGCAGATATACACCGCTGAGGCGTTCCTCCCTTTTTCCGCCTTTATTTTGTGATGTAATGGGAAGGTAGTGGAGGCAGCTTGGCCTGACAGCAATAGGGGATCTTTATCTCCTTGACCAGATATGCCCTTTTACCTATTTGCAGCAAAGATTTGAAATCCCTAATGACCAATATTTTAAATATGTGCAAATTAGGGAATATCTCAGCAATTCCAGGACGGCCATATCCTTAGATAAAATACCACTTGTGGAGGTAATCGTCCGGGCTGACTGTAAAATAAGCAACATCTATAGCCATTTGCTGGACAGTCTGCTGGATGATCTCGAGAAAACAGGCAAACTGGGCTAGGAAGCTAGGTGACCCTGATACAGATTTAGATAAGGCAATAGCATTAGCCACAAAGATTTTCTTGTCAGCAAGCCCGAAGGCGCAGCATTATAAAGCACTATTTAGTCTGTATTTTACCCCCGCCAAATTGTTTGAGTGGGGCAAGAGAACAGACAATAAGTGTCCAGATGTGGGGAAGGCCCGGCCACACTGGTACATATGTTTTACGATTGCGCCAGGTTACTCCCTCTGAAGAATGGGCTGGAGCTCTTCTGGGAAGGACTATTGGGGCGCAGGATCATTCTTAGTCCAACTTTGATGATTTTAGGTCATGATAGCAACAGCGGCATGGGTACTACACAGATGTACTTTGTATTTGTATTGGTAGATGTCGCCAGGATAATAATTGCCACCAGATGGAAGGACCTGGAGCCCCCATCGTTTCAGACCTGGCTAGCATGGCTTCTGGGTGTTTACAATCAAGAGATAGCTCTGTATGAATGTAGGGGCAGACAAGCCAGGAAGTTGAGGAAAGAAATTTGGTCTCCCATCATGGATTAGAAGAACAACACCGACTGTGTAATTAATCAGCTTGCTGGCAACCTATAACTGTTTTAGTTTTGAAGTATTAACCGAGAATACTGTATAATAGGATAGCTAGTAGGCACCGGAAGGGTTGTTATTATCTTTCAGGACACATTCCCCGGTAGCTTTTTTTTTTTATCCTAAAGGGCGGCCCAATTCAGCTCCTCCTAGGTAGCTGCTGGTATATGACTTATTGTAAATAAGGATGAAATGTATTATTATTGGTGTTCTTATCGCTATTTTATGTATGGCATGTAACTATATTGGTTTATCTGTGATATCTGTATATGTCTGCTTTCCATTTTTGCACAACTTATAATATGTATCTCTCTGGGTATTTAATAAAAAAAATAAGGATTTGGTATGCAAATATAGTCTATTTTCAGGGAACAATTGTCCTCTGGGGACCTGCACTAGTTGCCTTTTGTTTCGATGCTCTTGTAACATGTATCGTTGCCGTTTTTTGTTGTTCTGTTTTGACCAGAAAATTTCTGTTAGCAGAGAAGGCGTGGAATAGCACAAAGAATGAGAAGATCTGGATTTTCTGTTTCTGGGGTTTCAGTGCGAGCTAAGTATGTCAGCCTTTCCATGTCACTTTCTACGGCAGTAATGAATGGAAACACGGAAGTGGAAAAAACCATACATTTTCACTTCTCATGGATCACATGAATCCAACGTTCTTGTGGTCAATGCACACAATAACTTCATGTAGAGCCCCTCCCAGGTGACGTCACCAATGAGCCTTTAATGGCAAATAATTCTCAGTCATAGATTGTATAATTGTTGATTAGGTTGTTGAATAATAACATGCAATGCAAATTTTGGGTATGAGCATCTTTTGTTATGATGGTCCATCTCTGATGGCTCTAGTAGAAACATCTGCTTCTACCTGTTTTCTTCCTTTTGAGTGCACCCCAAGCCTTATATGTAAACCCTAGCAGATCTGCCATGCAGGATTTTATGCTCCACCAGGATTTGACACTTTAATGTCAAAAACAATGCCCACAGCCCCCACACTGCAAATTCTGTGAGGTTCAGAGGAGTCATCTCAGGTCGATCTGTCAATCACAGTGACCTATTGTGTAGCTCCCATGAGGAATTTCACACCTGATTCACATCTGTTCAAATGCTAATCATTGCTTGGGAGAAGTTGGAGAGCAAATGCAAATTAACCTACAGTAACTTCAGGCAGGGAAAAGGTAACATTCCCAGGATACAGTATTAGGATCATAATATGTACTCTGGTTTTCTACATAGGCCAGCAAGGACTGCCATAATGAAAAATAGTGTTTGAGTGATAGTTACTGTAAGAACATGATAACAATAAATGTCTACATATCCTAATTGTAAATACTATGCACCCTGCCTTATGGGCTACAAGGTCTACATAGGGGTAACTTATTACCATTTAAAAGGGAGGTTTTGACCAGTCAAAAGGGTTTATTTTGACAGATCGAATTGCAGTGTTTACACTGCTACAGTCAGGCTACACAAGGTAGGCCAGTAGGCATGCTTGCATTACTACTGTAGTTGATTCCACAATATGTGCTGCAGTCCACTAGTGGCATTTAACTTCCAGGCCCTGGGTACACTTTCTTCTATTTAGTAGGGGCTTATAGGCATGTTAAATATACCAATAAAGAATGTGCCAGTTCCAACTTATTTAAAGGGGGAGTACAGGCACATTACTGCAGGTTAGCAAGGGTAAAGTGTGCAGAGTTCTAAAGCATGCAAAAACATAGGGTCCAGCAATGGCAAAAAATCAGGGATGGCCACGCAGAAAAGGTGGATCTCCTACAGTTATGATTTGTCATAACCCTAATTTGCGACGGGGTGCTAATTTTTTTGCTGTATAGTCACTCTACCTTGTCTACTGAATTTAATAAATGGGATTTTTAATTTAATTCTATGCAAGACAAGCAAACACACAATTGTTCAATGTAATATACATTGTGCTGTATTTCCCCAAAATAAACAACTGTCCGCATCATCTGTGTTTTCTGGTAAACTTTCTTTTATGTATACTTTTTAACAAAGAAGTGAAATACAGAGGAAGAAGACTCTGCTTGACCAATTTTTATTTACATTCCTCTTTTTACTTACAAACCTTTCTATTATAAATTCTATGAAGGCGCACAACTACATTTAAAATCATTACTAATAAGTCTGCATGTAGTTCTATTTCAATTGAGCCCATATATATTGTTAATTTTAACATCTACCACTTATTGTCTCAAGTCAAGGTGAGAATACTCCATTCTTTTCTACTTAAATAAGTTCCCTAAGACTTCAGGGAATATTTCTTAGGAATACACAATTATTTATTATGTGAAAAGGTTTTTTTCCTTACAGCACAATATGTAACCTTTCTATAATGAGGATGAGAGCCGCTCCATCCGCCTCCCACACAAACTACTCATTGATTAGTTTCTGACAGTTCAGCCTGACAGTCCTCTGAAACAAAAAGGGAAAGTATTCAGTAATTAATATTGCTTTAACCTTTCAATATTTGTAGAAACTGCATTGGTATTGTGTTTTGTTTTGTTATTTCAGGATTCTTCTAACTGATCATGTAGTGGTCACAAAAAGGATATAGTGTTCCTTGCCAGGAATCCTGGTTTTATTACTGTATTGCGTTGCCTTATCATTTTATTGTGCATTGTGTTTTGTGTACATTTACTATGTGATTCCTATTTGTACTGTAATTAAATTACGAATACAGTACCCTCTGCCATACATAATAAGGATTTGGCATGTCACTGAGGTGTTCCATTACCATATAGAGGAATGAGGCCGAAATTTGAGTTCCTTTATAAGACTATGGAACTCTGAGGTGACTTGAAATACCCTTATCATGTATGTGAGGGGGTACTTTATCCCATATAATACTTGGTCACACCATCACCTTGCCCACAAACCACTTAAAAGCTTGGTGTATAACTCTTTTGTATGAAAGAACAAGCATGTTTACAAACATGAAGAATAAAAATACAAGCTCCAATGCAAAATTAAACACATCAAAAACCTGTTAGATATTTGTTGCAAATAGATATTAGAAACAGTTCAATACAAGTCAGTTAAAAAAAAAAGCTGTAGTAGCTTGGTACGTGTAGAAACATGCAGAAAGATTCTAGATTATCCCTATCTAAGGAGTGCAAAAAATAAGCATAATCCCTCTGCTTGTCACTTTAAGCTATTAAAATAGAACAGAAGAAAGAAAAGCAAAATTCCCTTTGTTGCTTTAAACAGCTGCTTTAATTATGCTCCTTGACCTGCCTTTCACCTCGACTGCTGCCTCTGGCAGCAGGCATTGTGATGTCAGAACTCGACTGTAATAACTTTATAATCGAGTTCTGACATCTTCTCTTCACCGATTATAAAGATATTAGAGACTGCTGTTTATGCAGGAAATACAGAATACCATGTATTAAATGTATATATTTTGTGATAATATTATTGCACCTCAGTTCACCATACACTACTTTTAGTAAGTCCTGACTACTCGTCCACATCTTTCCAAACAGTCAAGGACGCCTAGGAGATTAATTTTCCATCCCTGGTCAAGTAGTCAGAGCCCTAGTTAGTGCTGAGCACCATCACTCTTATCCTTTATAGTTCTTGGTTGTTCCTACAACTGCTAATGCCGGGTAAAAAAAACACACACAATCACTAATGAAGCTGGTCACAATTTCTTTTCTGATCATTCCACTTTACATTTGTCTGCACCATTACATAACTTGACAGATCTCTTGACACCTGTGTTTTACCATCGTTAGTGCCTAACAAAATGGCTTTTCTCCTTGCCTTAGTCCAGGTGGTAAATGCTACTGAGTTTCTTAGATCTCGTTGGTATTACTTGTTCGTGGTGTTTTGTATAGTGCTAAACTTGTAATCTATTATTATTTCAGCAAGCTACGAAATTTCAATTATCCTCTGTGTTTAACTTTCGCTCCCATTCTCCCAACTCTGGACTGTACCATGTCCCTCCTGCATTCCAATCTCCCTTCTTGAAAATTCTCCCCCTCCCTCATTATGTGGATGGAATGTTCCCCTCTGTCAAAATGTCATCTTAGAACGCTGTGAGTACACAGCTGACTAGCATTGGTGATGCGCAATAAACTTGCCCTGTTTACTTGTTGCCTTTCTATCTTGTCACAGCACACACTCATAGTCCCAGAGATTCCAGTCACAAAGATGAAATATATTACTGTACAGCAACCATGTCAGGAAGCATAACTCATTGACTAATTGAATTGCTAAAATGTACACACTCCAAATTGCATTGCCTCTGGAGTCAATGAGATGTGTAACGGTTGTCTTACAATAAGGGCCACTGGAATTATGCTAAGGGAGGGCCAAATTAAGGGCATGGTGGACTGTTATGTGGCGCGAAAAGTCAAATTATGAGGCTTAACTCAGCACATTTTGTGATAGTATTCCTTAATTATTTTGACATTTTTTAATTTTTGCACTTATTGATACTGTATAGACAAAGGTTTCACCCCATGAGTACCGATTTAACACTCAAATACAGCAACAGGTAGGTGCCCAGTCAACCTTTGCGAAGGGCCTTCCACTGAGCTGCAACAGAAGTTGCTGCGTTCTTAGTAACTTACTTTTATCTTGAAACACATTTTTTGTTAGATGATGCACTATGTGGCATATGAAGCAAATCCACTATTATGTGGCAAATGTTGTGGCCTCAAAATTGCATCATTTCAGTGGCTCTGGTTATGATCTCTAAATTTAAAAGAAGAACGTTTTCAGGGGGTTTCAGCAGGCACGCAGCATTCAATACCTCTTGTGTCTGTTGTCTGACCCATTTGATACTACTGTAACACCAAACAACATGGTTTTGCCTTTTCGTTTCATCTACACGGCTGTCTGAGCAAACCAGCTGGCCACAATTGATTAACTAACAGCAGTGGTTAGTTACAGTATATTAACCAGAAACCTGGACTTTAATATTCCAAACTTTTACTAGCCAAACTGATGGGAACAGTGGCATTTAGCGAAATGGACTGAATGTTCTGCACAGAGAGAGATTCTGATGCGTACATACGCTTGTATCTGAGGGCACATTTGGTCAAAAACTTTGAGCCAGATTACGAGTATCTTATGTCAAATGCAGGGTTGGACTGGCCTATAGGGCAATCAGGCAGTCTGACATATCAGTGTGTGGGCCGTTTCTTTAGCAGATAGCAGTTCACAATAGTTCTATAGGCAGGTTGGCTGGTTTTTACAGTTGATTTCCCTGACTTTCCCCCCTTTTTATTAACTATCTGCTTCGCTAATGGGGGCTACTATTTTTTGGGTGGTATTTTCTTGTTGTTCGGCACCACTTGTTAGTGGCAGCCGAAGGCCACTGTGACTCATCGAAAGGCACACCCTGCCTGCAGCCTTCACTGAAGTCTCTGACTGTCATATAGACAGGGATCTTGCTTACCACGCAGTTCCTGGGTAGTTCAAACACAAGCATGGTTTCTGACTTTTCAGCTGCCCCAGAAATGAGTGGTTCTGACATCAGACCATTTAGTGTTAAGTAGGTTAATCTTAGAAGAATCCCAATGACACTAACGAAGAGTTCACCAAAATGTAGTTTTATGTTTTGCACTTTTGAGGGTGATATTAGAATTATTCACAATCACGCTATTGCCTTGAGGATACTTTTCTTTCGATTGTTGATCTTTGAGACATTTATTATTGCATATCTTGTAGATTCTCCATGCCACCTTGGCTGAAAGAGGACCAGATTTATAGTTAAGTTGAATGAAAGACCTCAAACTCAGTTTGACAGTGACTTTGAGGCAGTCTGAACTATCAGTAGATGCCAGAGTTTAAAAGAGGATGCTTGTGAACCTGTTGCTGGCAGTATCTTACACCACTCAGGCCATATTTACTTGCCTACACCCTTATTTCGACACTGAAACAAAACAATGCTCGCTTTTCAATAGTATCTAACTTCAGCACTGTTTTTTTGCAGGATAAATCTCTTTTCGAATTCAGGAGTCATATCGACTTTTTTGCATTGCCATACATTTCGTACAGTGCTGAATTTACTATTGATAGGTAATTAATTTTTTTCATGTTTAGATGTAAAACCATAACATTTATTTCGGACACACCCTTTCAGTTCAAGGGACACACCCTTTCAGTTCAGGGTACACACCATTTCATCAGGCAGGAGCTTGGGAACATGGCAGCCGGCGCCGTTCAGGAGCTACTGGGGGGAGGGGGTGTCGAGCGTAATGCGGGTGCGATAGTTAGCTCACCTTTGGGGTGTTGAGGAGGTAGTCTCCCTCCTTCGCATGTACTGTTGCAGCAGGGTAGCAAGCAGCTACCGGATGGTAGCGCAGGGAATGCCGCGAGGCCGCTTCTGCAGCTCCGTGCAGTGCAGTGCGTTCTCCCGCTGTGACATGGGTAGGGGCAGCATCGGGGGAGTCAGCACATGTTGTGAGTGCAGAGGAGAGGAGCTACGCTTGGGGAAGCCTGGAAAGACCCCTGCTGTAGCTGCTAGGACAAGTAGGATCAGTAACAGAAGAAGCTGTGTCTGCAGGTATGTCCTGATGGAAGATGGGATAGATGGTAAGTCTACTGTGGCAATGTGCTCTCAGTTCGATATTAGGGGCACATTACGATGACGGGCGGACAAAGTCCGCCCGCCACCGCAACGGAATGCGGGACCGTCCGCAAGTGGTGCGGCGGTCCCGCCATGGATATTAGGATGCCACCGCCACGGTGGCGGTGGCATCCCGTATTCTTCGCATTGCGGCTGGCGGTGCTGTCAGCAGCACCCGCCGCAATGCGAGAAACGCATGTTGTGCATTTGAATGCACAACATGACAGGCACCGTGCGGTGCCTGCCACCTTGTGCATTCAAATGTAGGGGGGTACCATAGGTACCCCCCATGTGCACCCCCCACCCTCCCGGGGGCCCGCAACGGGCCCCAGAAGCAAAGTCCACATGCCTTTCCATGGCGGCAACACCGCCATGGAAAGGCAGCTCGCCAACATCCTAATATGGATGGCGGTGTCTTGCAGACACCGCCACCATATTAAGGTCCTACCGCCCGGTCCCCTGTGGGACCGGCGAGAAGCCGGCGGACGGTCTTTCCGTCCTCCGGGCTCCCCCCCGCCATCGTAATATGGCGGGGGGGAAATGGCAAGCAGACGGTGGGAAATGGCGGGCGGATCGCCACCGCCATACGAGCGGTGGCGATCCGCCCGTCATTGTAATGACCCCCTTAATTTGGATAGTCAGCTGCTTCAACAGAACAAACACCGGAAACACAAGCATTTGGGTCAGAAGAAATCAGTCACTGTTGGGGAACAGCAGGAGGGTGCCACTAGATACACATTAAGGTCCCATAGTTCTCTGTGGGTGGTAAGTGTGGATAATCTGGAGAGTGAAAAACGGAGTTCCCTTCTACCAGTGAAGGTGTTTTCTGAACAGACAAAACCCAAAAGCAGTATCAGTTTGACCAAAAAGTTTGCTAGTAGGATAACATCAACTAAAGCAGGAATTATACCCCAATCAAAGGAGAAGCAGGACTTTCTAGCCATCAAACTCCATAAGATTACCCCTTCACTAAAATATTACTTCAAGGCCATATCAGATTTAAAAAGAGAAGAGCGCGAGGAAGAGAACGGAGGCCCCTCGGACCTGGGGAGCCATTCGAAAAGGGTAGGGATAATGAATGAGGATGTGGGTGGACAAGGTGGGGTCTTAATACATCCGGCTGTTCCCACGCAAAAATTTGTTCTCCTGTTTAACAATAGAAGAACCAAACGTAGATATTGGAGGAGTTATGGCTAAGCAGAGTAATTCCCCAGGAAGGACTTTACTAACTGGAGAGCCGGGTAATGGCGACTCTAAAGGGTTGGACTCAGTTCAGGGAATGTTAGGTCAACTAACACAAGAAATTAAAGAGCGCTTTTCGATCTCTGAGTCAAACCAAAAGGAGATCCAGGTGACTTGCTCCAGTCTAGAGGTGAAGATCGAGTATGCTTGAAACAAAGAGAGAAGATTCTGTCTGGAAAATTAAAAAAGTTTGAGAACAATGCCTGGGGGTTGTGTAAGGTATAGAAGGGACAGATATCAAATCTTTTGTGATAAAACTAAGAAGAAGTACCTTCCCACAGGAGGACGGTTTTGTCAATCTTGAGGGATAAATTCATCGTGTGCACAGAGGCCCCTTTAAAATGCACCCAGGGTGGAAAAAAACCCAGAAGATTTTGGTGAGCTTTCTATCGTACACTGTGAAAGAGAAAATGTTAAGTTTAGCCCTGAAGGAAAATTCATTGCAAGCATTGGGGGCCACTTTTGAAATCAGATCGGACATCTCCAGGGAGACCACTGACAGGCAGTGGGAGTTGGGAAAAAGAATGGAAGAATTGAGGGGGCTGGGGGCCAATGTTCAACTAAGGTTTCCACCATCCTGAAGGTCATGTGGCAAAATAAAATGTACAATTTCTCTGATCCTGAAGAAGTAGATAACTTCATAGTACAGGCAAAGAAGGGGGCACTTCGGAAAAATAAATGAGCAAGGAAAATGAGATAGCAACACTCCCTCTGGGTTGAGCTCAAATAGGCTATGTTTAGGCCTAGATATAGAGTTGGGAGGGTTCCCGGGGGGGGGGGGGGGGGGAGCACATGTGGTGGGGAGCATGGGGAAAAAATCTTTAAAGGTTTTAAGTCTTCAAACCAGTATAGATAGCACCAAATAGGAGCAGCAATCTGAAAACAAAAGATGAGTGTAGGGATGAAGGGAATCTAAGTAAGACATGGGTTCTTGAAATACTATGTTGCAATGTAAACGGGTTGAGGGTTAAAAAAAGGCAAGAAACTAGACTGCAGTATTTAAAGGAGCATAAATTACAAATAATTACGCTACAAGAAACCCACCTTAGGAAACTGATTCCAGTTTCCTAAGGTGGGTTTCTTGTATATTCATAGAGACCTCCTTTTAAAACAAATATGGGTGGAGAATGCAGCAGTTACTAACCAACTGCACTGCACTAAAGGTATAGCCCTGATATTTAAAGCAAAATCAGGAGTCGAGCTGCTTCTGTATAGAGCGGATGAGGGAGGTCGTTGGATTATTGCAGAGATTAGTATACAATAAGGTTATATACGTTAGTGAGTTACTACGGTCCGAATATCGACGATGTCTCGCACTTGGCACATCTTTTTTCCAGTTTGGTTGATTTTAACACACCCATTATCCTAGGTGGGGATTTTAATATTCTCTTAGATAATAATTCTGATAGATCCTCGGTACGGATACAGATCAATTCCCCACAGATGAGGGCATACTTAGTAGTTATGCTGGAAAATCACAATCTGTGCGATGTTTTCGCAGAATAAAAGGGGGCTGTAGGGATTATACCTTCCAAAGCAAAAAGAATAGTCACTAGTCCAGATTAGATTACTTCTTTACAGACAGAAAAGAAGTGGCGAAAGTGATAGGGATAGAACATCTCCCTAGCCATCTCTCAGCCCACGCAGCTGTGCTTTTAAAAGTTGAGGGGGCGTGGCTAAGCAGGCCAGCATGGCGGACGCTAACTAGATCGGCTCCGCCAGCCCAAAAGGAAAATCCGGCGTAAAACATGGCAGGTGGCTGCATTAACCCTGTGTATCGGTCCCCCGGGCGGGGCGGAGGTGGAGACCGTGGTGGCGTGCTGCTGGGCACCTGCATGCGACGGCTGTGGCCCGACGAGGCATTGACGAGGAGATCAGTGAGCAGTGGGCGGGCGCAAAGCTCGTCCGAGCGTGAGGACGCCAAATCGAGGCCGCGGCTTGGCGCTGCCATCGGGGCCTTGTAGGCCACGAAGATTTCGACCTCCGCGGGACGTCTCCTGTTCCCCGGGCGGGTTGCGGCCGTGGTGTGGTGGCTAGTGGCAGTCGGTAGTGCAGCGGCCGCGATACATATGTGACTGGACCTGGGGCAGTCTGAGGCGTGTGCAGGGCCCGAAACAGCCAGTAGGTGAAGGCCGCTGACTAGAGAGCCGCCCGCCATCTTGCGGCACCTGGCCCCCACATTTGAAGCGGCCCAGGTCGTGGTTTCTGTGCTGACATTTGGGGAGCCCCCTGAAGACCCCCCCACCTTGAAGAATCGCTGAGGTGTGGTTTGGGGCTGAGGTGAGCAGCTGGGGGGGAACATGATGCAGATTGCCTCGGATCCCCGTCTGGGCTATATACGCATCCGAAGTACGCGTGGCCGGGACGCTGCCGGGCGCTGCTCTGGGGGACGTTGGCCTGACCTGAGGCTGCAGCGGTCACGGTGGCCTCCATGCTGGTCTGGCAGGGGACGATGCCCAGAGGAATCCGACGGATTGGCCATTAATAGTCACACAAGATAAATGACTGGGTGCTACCCCTAAGACTGCCAGCGAACCAGGAGACGTCTATTTGTGGGACTCTGGTGCTTGTTTTGGTTTACCTACGCCATGCTGTGGCAACCAGGGGGAGGGGGGTTTCCACATGCCTGCTCCTGGCGCTGCTTGATGCTACAGCCGAACAGTGGGAATGAGAACACGGCGCGTTGCTGTGGACTTGTGCTCGGCCTGAACAGGGCAATACAGTTCTCAGTGCCACCCCACCCTCCCATTGGGAAATTCCAATCCTGCAGTGTGACATTATAATCATCCATTATGACAAAAGATAAAGCAACCGGTGGAAGCACCAAACAAAGCACAATGGACAAGTTCACTGGGGCGGTGCTAAGCCCACAGGATCAGAGGGGGACCCCACTGGCCCACCAGATAATACAGTAGTCCTAGCAGCAATTACCCAGACAGGACTGACACTAGAAGCCCAGATAGGCTCAGTCGGCTCGTAAGTGTCACTGTTACGCCAAGATCTTAGGGAGGCCGTCAAGCGCATTACGGAGGTGGAGACGAGGGTCTCGGGTGTGGAGGATGCCGAATCTACGTTACAAGCTAAGGTTTCATCTCTGGAGAAACTTACCAAGGGCCTCGCTACACGTGCGGAAGATGTGAAAGGAAAAGCCTGCAGAAACAACCTCCGATTTGTGGGGTTTCCGGAGAACTGCGAGGGTAAAGATGTCGAGAAATTTCTATCAGAGTGGCTGACTTCACGGATGCCTGAGGAGGCCTTGTCCACATGCTTCATCATAGAACGAGCACACCGGGCTCTGTTGCCGCGTCCACCTCCCGGGGCACGGCCACCACCCCTGATAGCACGCATCCTCAATTATCATGACAGAGACCTAATCCTGAAGCACGCCAGGATGAAAGGGGACCTTTTCTATGACTCTCGGAGAATCATGATATTCCCGGACAATACGAGAACAGTCATACAACAGCGCCAGTCGTTTCAGGCTGCTAAGCACGACTGCGGGAGCTTAACATTATGTACTCGCTTCAGTTCCCCCTCCCGACTACGAGTTGTATATAATACACGTACTCTTTTTTTCGACACGCCAGAGGCTGTCTTTAACTGGACAGATGAACGGGTACGCCTTAAGTCTCACACTCCTCCTCGGCATGACTCGGATTCATCCTCTGGTGACTCACGTCGCCGCCAGAAGCAGCAGCAGGGCAGACAGCGACGTTGGTCCAGAGCCACGTGGCGATCCAAGTCAAAAGGGGGTGACCAAGAAGGCGCGTCTGCCAGGGGCGCCTCTGCACAGCCAAAATGAACATACATTTCAATCTAATGTCAATGTACCGATATATATGTATCCGGCTTGACCAGCCACCTGTCAATTATTCACGGGCTGCGCCATCTATCACACCCCCCCATCTTTTCGTAAAGTTGCCAGTATGGCCTATGGGGGTTTAGGGATCCATTGGAGGAACACGTCACCGGCCCCCCGTTGGGGCCGCCGTGGCGTTTCGTCCGCGACAGATGCTTCACGTTTTATGAGGTATTGTGGTGGGGGTGATGTTGGGATGGGCAGGGGGAAGTTTATGTTATGTTTACTATATTCAATGCCTAGATGGTATAACACTAGATAGATATTCATCTGTGCAATTTCATAATACACACCAACTAATGCATGTCAATGTCGTTGCCAGCAGTTAAGATCACACAGAGACAGCTACGTATCATGAGCATGAGCTGGAATGTTAGGGGCGTACTTGATAAAATTAAGCGGGGTGCAATACTTTGACACGCAAAGCGACTTGGAGCTGACATAGTGATGCTACAAGAGATACATCTTATGGGCATGAAACACCATGCCTAGCCCAGTCCAGCTATGATAAAGTGTATCACACAGGATTTACTCGGGGCTCTAGGGGCATGGCCCTACTAATACATCGTAGAGTGCCATTCATATATACCACCCAATGGACTGACATACACGGGAGATATATTATTGTCCATGGGACTATCAATGGTGAACACATAGTCATGGGCAGCATATATGCCCCCCCACTATCTCAAACTTTTATAGATTGTCTTATTGATGTGTGGGCTCTTCTTCCCGATTGTCTCGCAATTATGGGTGGGGATTGGAATGATGTAATGTATGCTCTCACCGACAGGGGGCGACCACACGGAGCTAGGGAGAATTCTCGGGATTCCAAACTACTGTCCCTTGTGAATATGTTGGGCTGGGTGGATATATGGCAGATGTTGCATCCCTATGATAAGGGCTTTACATACCACTCAGCCGTGCACAACACTTCTTCTCGATTAGAGTACCTATTCATATGGGGGAACCATGTCTAGAGAATAACTGAGGCATAATCCTACCCCGTGGCTTATCTGACCATTCCCCAATTTCGCTGACGCTCGCATCCGGCTCGCACAGACACCCATTTAGATGGAGACTATCCCCATGGCATCTACAAAATCGGAAATACAAAGATCACATTAATAAAGCGGTGGCAGAATACTTTCTGCATAATAAAGATGCCGCCCCATCGACAGGTATACTCTGGGAAGCCATGAAGCCCACTATACGCGGGGTTGACATAAGCTACACTGCGGCGGAGCAAAAGCACCGAGCACGTGAGCTTGTTCAACTAGAGGCCCAAATCACAACACTAGAAGGACACAGCCATGAGCGCGATGCCTCTACGGCACAGGGGAACCGACGACTTGCGCAACAACAATACCAGAATATATTAATGGAAGAAGCCAAACGAGCCTGGTTGGCATCCCAAAGCTGAATATATCAGTGGGGCGACAAAGCTAGCAAATTACTATATCGATTATGTAAACAAATGACAGCATCTACACCCCTCCCCCCTATACAGGATGCCCAAGGCACGACCCTTACAGACCCAACCGACATCGCCAGCAGCTTTGCACAATTTTACGGTGACCTATATTGACCTAGGGAGGTGATACATATTTCATTGATTGAAAAACATTTTGATGACATCCCACCACGTATCATCCCAGAAGATGCCCGAGATTTTCTCGATGCACCCATTACACTTGAGGAAGTCACCACTGCCGTGTCCGAGCTGCGGACAGGCAAGGCCCTAGGTTCTAATGGGTATCCAAGTGAGTTTTACAAAGTATTCATATCCCACCTAGGCCCTCATCTCCCAAATCCAATTCAGGAATCGATAGAGAATACACAGCTCCCATCTGACTGGCGGCATGCAGAAATTGTAGTCTTTCCCAAACCAGGTAGGCAAACCGAACAACACTCCTCATATCGCCCTATATCCCTCGTAAACACGGAAGCCAAAATCCTTGCAAAAATCTTAGCGAATAGATTATTACTGTATATATCAGATATTGTTCATCTAGATCAAGCCAGCTTTATGCCCCATCGCTCTACCCGCCATAACATTCGGAGAGCGCATAACGCGATTGCAGCCGTAGATCAGTTAAACAGACCAGCAGCATTATTGTTAGCAGATATGGACAAAGCTTTTGATTCCATTAGTTGGATATACCTATTCACACTTCTACCACGCTATAATTTCGGCCCACTGTTTATAAAATACATCAAACTCCTATATACTGACCTGACCGCTACGATTCGCGTGGCTAATTGTGTCTCAGCCCCCTTTTCAGTGGGACAGAGAACAAGACAGGGATGCCCTCTATCTCCCCTCCTCTTTGCACTGGCCATTGAGCCTCTAGCCATATGAGTCCGGAAGGATGCATTAACCCTGGGATTAGAATGGACGATGGACATTTATGACCGCATCGCACTTTATGCAGATGACATGCTCTTCTTTCTTACAGACCCTAACAAAACTGGCCGCAGAATATTGCAGATTATGAGGATCTTCGGCGAGAAATCAGGTTTATATCTGAATCCCTGGAAATCTACCATTTGGCCGCTACGGGGTACCCTGGGACTTAACAAGTGGGCTGATAGTCTTCAACTGGCAGAGGAGGGTATATTATATCTAGGTGTCTTTCTGTCTGAGTCTCCTCAGCTCTCATGGGATAAAAACCTGGGCGCTACTACCGAAAAAGTGCGATCCAATATCAAGCTTTGGACAGGATTACCCCTATCTTTATATGGGAGATCTGCCATTTTCAAAATGGTTTCTCTACCGCAATTTCTCTATCACCTACAGAATCACCATATCCGATTCAATCTTCCTGGTTTAGACTTGTTAATGCCATGCTGGGGCAATTCTTGTGGGGGGGAGGTGCCTCCCGGGTTGCGCTCCGTACATGCTTTCAGTCCACGTATTGTGGTGGTATTGCGGCTGCAGATATGCAGGCCTATTACACTGCCTCACATCTTCAAGTGATTAATTATTGGCGCCATGGCTCTAGAGATGACCCAGCATACGCAACTGAGCGTTGGATATTAAATGACCCTACACATACATCCCATTTATATAGTAACTCAAATCACCGCTTATTGTTACCCGCCACTACAGTGGTTATTCTGTCCTGGCGGCAATCCCTCCGACGAATGGGGTGGTGGGGTCGCATTACCCGTGAGACGCCGCTCTGGCATAACCAATGGATGTCCCACCTGACTGGGCTCCAGGGGTTCCGTGAATGGGACCATATAAGTATCTCAGCCATCGGTAACATCATTCGGGGTACAGGCCTTAAATCATTCCAGGCCCTTAAGGACGAATTTTCTCTACACAACTCCCAATTTTATAAATATTTAAATATTTGCAGTTTCGTCACGCCATTACACCTCATATTGATAAAGTTGAATCATATCCAGAATTTAATCCACTAGAGGGCAAACGTCTTATGGGGGATCTGGGAGAGCATAAGATATCCAAGATATATCAATTGTTAATTACCCATAGTGCCACTACTCTTGAGAAACTTAAAGAGGCCTGGCAAATAGACATTGGCCCCTTATACACTAATGATTGGACCGAAACCCTTGAGTCTCCCAGAGGCGCCGCCATATCCTCTCGACTACGACTTATTCCGTTTAAGTACCTACGCCGGGCTTACTACACGCGTTACAGATTGTGGCGGGTGGGCCTAATCGAATCCCCTATATGTCTACGCTGTCAAACTGATGAGGGATCTCTTATACATACAGTTTAGGCGTGTACGGCTTTGGATAGATTCTGGATCGGTGTGCTGACATGCTTGACCGAAGTCCTCAGATGGGAACTGTCTAGATCCCCTCGATTGACACTACTACACATAACAGATACAATAGGTGGTAATAAATACAAGCGACATCTCCTCTGGCTTGGCCTTACCATCGCCAAACGTGATATCGCCAGAGCATGGAAACAAGATACACCCCCTACTATTAGGGCATGGAAAAATGGTATGGATTTTTGCATGGGTCTAGAGATTCCGGTCTTCCAGGCCCGTGGATGTCCACAGAAACATCCAAACATTTGGCAGAGATGGGTGGATTACCGCGGGCTGGCCCTGCTGAGACAGGCAATGATGACAGATATTATTGAATGTGAAATTAGGTCCTATGAATCACAGAAATGACATACACCCTGAAGGAAGAACAAATGTTATAATGATATGTATCTATCTACCACATATATAACTGACTTATACGATTGCATTGGAACTTTTTTTGTTGAAAAGTTATGTTTGTATTAAGCACATGATTTGTTTATACATGTATACATTTCCAAAATAATGATGTCACAGGATAAATATGTCAACATTTGAATGTATGCCAATACAATCTGTTCTTAAAAAAAAAAAAGTCGAATTGGAAGACACACTGGGGGTAAGGAGGTGAACAATTAAAAGAAGGATTTTACTTCTGAAGGGGATAGTGGCAAAGCTGGTGCATGGTACGGAGGAATTTTTCTCTTGGAATATGACATTGGTCCCCCTGCACATAGTTTGGGATGCGTATATGGCTTGGTCTAGGGGATTATTAAAAGTCTATCAATTAATTGGGTAAGGGAAGAAAAAGCGGAATTCCCGAGACTGGAGGAAGAGGTGGTGAAAATAGAAAAGATGTCAAAAATTGGTGTATTGAGTAAGGAGGAGCGGAAGGGAAAAGTGGCAGCACTCGAGGAGTTTCAAATGAAATTTAGAGTAAAGTCACAAGAGAATGTATTGCAGCAGTGGGAAGTTAGTAGAGCCAGGGACACAGTACATGGAGGGGGATATTCACAAGAACGTGCGCTAAACATCTCCAAAAAATGTTAACGCAACTTTACACATCGCAGTCTATCGCGGGAAAATAACCCCGTGTTAACGTGGAATTCACAACACGGCGGTACCATGCGATAGTCTGCCGAAAACGCGGCCAATGTCCGCGATACAACCACCTCGACGGAGATAAAAACACAAACCCCAACACCAAAAAACGTGCGATGAGCCCATTCGCGATGAGCAAAGCAGCGATAAGCAGCGCCAGGCCTGCGACACACGGCAGGCGGGAATAAGCACAACAAAAGCAGGAAAAAGGAAGACAAACCAAACAGAAAACAACAGCGAAGCACAATGGAGGCAGCCGGAGCTAGAACACAACCCCACAAGCCCCATTGGCAACAAAACATTGTACATGGCAGTCCATCGTGGACGAGGTGAATGCAGCCGGAGAGCGGAGGAGGACAATGGAAGAAAACCAGAACAGCTGGAATGATGCAAAATGCACAAACAAGCAGAAACACCCCAACAACCAGAAGGCAGCAATGCACACCGGAGGTGGGAGTCCAGCGCCACACCAGGAGCTGGATGACATGGAGGAAATGGTGTCCACCACATCAGTCTGGAGATGGTGGCAGGAGTCGGGGACCGGAAACTGCTCAAAATCAACAGACAACAGCAACAGGGAGAGGAATGACCAGGGACTGGGGGGACGGGGGGAGATGGGCACAATGGCACACATGCACAAATAAGCACAGCACAACTGCAGACAAACCATGCCCAAGAGTAACAACAACAACCAAGAGCACAAGTCACACAACTCGGCAATATCACACCACTGAACAAGCACAGAAGTGAAAACCACACTGCCTGAAAGGGAGAAGGGTGAGCCAAATCATAGCTGAAGGGACATCTCACACACAATGCAGCACACACACATAGGAAGCAGAGCACCCCAACATCAAACACAATGTGGCACAAACAGCAACATTTGCACAACCGAACACAGGACACAAGTGCACCCGCTTGTGGCCGGTAAATGGCCATACGCATCTGGCAAAGCACGAAACAGGGACATGATAATGCACAAGTACAAACCCACAGCCCTGATGGGGTAGCAATGCATGTATGGCAGGGACCCAGATAGGCCGTGACACACACATTGGCATACAAATCAACACTCAGCACAGTTGGAGACAAGTGAAGGTGCGGAAACTTTATCAACAATTGCGTGCCAGTACGGCCAAGAGAAGTGCCACGACATGCAGACCAATGCAGCAGCATGTCTAAATGAGGAACGTTGGAAAGCGCCCATGTCCACCCCGGGGAGTCCATCACCCACACAAGTCAGTGCCAACCCGCGTTGGTTGTCCGCGCATGGATCCGGAGTCCAGGCCAATGCAGCCATGTCCACTGTCGTCTTGGGACATGTGATCAGATCCCCAACATACAACCAGGCGTCGGGGCACGTGCAATGGGTCACATTCAGTTGTGGCTGCAGGTACGTTGTCACTCGCCCAGGAACGCGAGTGCAGCAGCGTAGGCCAACATTTCCAATGAGAGCTCGTTGTCCACCACATCTAACATGTCGGCGACGTAACCCATCAGCTGTCCCGGACAGATGTGCTGACTCCAACCCCTGGCCCCAATTGGCACTAAAACCCAATAGGGGAGCGGCTCAATGTGGTCACTGCACACGACGACTCGTGCAATCTCCCAGGTCCAGTTGCCAGCATGCATGCCAATCATCCAGGCATGCCATAAACGGGCATCACGGTGACACTCCTGGTCGTGGGCCAACAGGGGGCGCACACACACGTCGAAATCCAGGTCAGCTACCGTTACGTTGGAGAGGCAGACATCCATGGTCCACTCGAATATGCACGAGCGACAATGCAACACAGGCTGAACGCAGGTGACGTTGGCAAGGCGGAAGCTTAGCCGGTAACTGATCCGCAGCACTGCCAATGGCAGTGTCCCCAGGACATGCAGCAGACGTGCACGGTACAGGTCCACGTGACTGGAGTTGTGCATGTGTCCGGGATGGTCTGCCATTGCATCAGTGGCTCTGTTTGAAGCGGCACTGTGCTGACCCGCGCCAGTCCTGTGGATGAAATGGCACAGCTTGGAGCAATGAGCAGTGTCTGTGTGCAATGGGTGCGGGCCTGGGGTGGGGTGGGAGTATGTGTGAAGGCCATTTCACGCACGCTAACTACGACCAAGGACTACTGCGTGTGGGATGTGTACAAGTTGGTCTCACGTCGGGCAGTGCGTAGTGTGGGAGTTGCCAGCAAATGCTATTGTATCTGTCAGGGGGTGCTGGGCACATGCAAGTCCCAGCTCTGAGCTGCAGATGTGCTACCGCCTGATAGTTCAGACAAAGGACCTTTCATCCCTACAGTAACTTCACCATCTGCTTGCATACAGGAGATGTACAGAGGCCTGTCGTGGGTGGGGTGGGATGTCTGCGACCCAGGGAATCATGGATGATATGCCGAGCACGTGGCACCTGAGTGGCCTCACTATGTGTTACGTTGCCTCACAGCTGCTCCTCCCTCCCACGAGCCCCCACACTTGTGTGCGCTGCGCGGTTGTATCACGTGCACTCCTACAGCACACCATTGTCATGCCTGTCTGCGCATGTCCAGCGGCATGCCAACAACACCGTGAAGCTGGCCGTTGAGGGTGTGCGGCCACGTGAGTGTAGGCCAATGGTCTGGACAGGGCGGACACAGGTGTACAGTCCATGGCTGGCTGTGATCGCGCTGCGATTGAGGCTAGGCATCTGACTTATGCAGCCGCAGGACTGATACACATAACACTTGGCATGCATGAGCCAAGACCCCGAGCGGTCTTGCGCTCCTACATTTCCCCGTACGTGCGGGCCCGCCCTCTGGGTGCATGCTACACTGCAACATCGACTACTGTGGCCCTGGTGGCGACAACACTCCAACACAGAGACACGCTTACCGCACTTCCTGCTTAAGGCCAGACCAGAGCCACGCCCTGAACCCCCTTGCCGAATCAGCACACCCCGGCGCTGACCTGACGTACGCCGGACCAGCACACGCCGCTTGTGCATGCAGGGGGAGGGGCGGGCGAAGCTACATGTCCAAGGTCTTGGCCACTGCTGAGGTGACATGGTATCGTCCGCTGAAGACAGCCCACTGTGATGTTGCAGGGCTCGGGCCCATCATGCTGACATAATGACCACACGGACACACTTGCTTAGATGGTGTGAATGGCTACGGGCACGTGCGCCTGGCCACGTTTATTAGCAGGCTCACATGTCGAGTGACAACTGTGTTGGATGTGTGTGGGGTGTGTGTACACCAGCCGTCATGGAGTGCCTGGTGCAGTCAAAACAACGACAACAGTGTACATCGTTAAGGACACAACCATTCAACCATAAAGGCTCCATGACTTGAGCTGCACAGAGTTAGTGGCCCCGGATGCACAGCGTCCTGCACGGGCCTACCGCCACGGGCCGCTGACTTGCGGTGCACTGGGGCAGGGTCACGTGAGCAGAGCAGGTTCTCGTAGATGACAAAGGGGGTTGTCGCGGAGTGTTTCGGTGGACAGTGGAAGGTGTACCCCCAGGGCATGATGCAGAGGGCAGAACCACGCAGAAACAGTCACCATGGTGGAGATGAATGGAACAGACACATGTCGAACACCAAGTCCGTCCCAGCCAGATGATGATGCAGACAACCCCCAGGCCATGGACTCAGACGCCACCAAAGTCCAACCAGAAAGTGCCCATGACTCATTGCGCACAGAGTTAGTGGCACCAGGTCAGTTGTTGCTAGTGTTCGGTCACCTCCGTAACGAGGATCCGGCTTTCATCCGGACTGAACCGCATCTTCCTCTTACTCCTCTCCATGCGTTCACTGGTATGGACTCTGCCATTCATGAATCACGACTAAGTGCTGGATGTGGGACCTACTGGACCGCAGTGTAGGCCGGGGGCAGCGGTCAGCACGGGCCCACAGACACGTGTCGTGTGCTTGCGATGCAGACATTCGCCTCACTGATCGGAGGGAGTTTAGTGATGTGGACGCTGCCACGGACTTGGGGTCACTGCCATTCAAGACTCAGGACACAGTTCCACATGTGGGACCTACTGGGCCGCAGTGTAGGGCTGAGCCCTCATCCAAGTGTCGCCGGCTTGAGTTGAACAGGGTTAGTGGCACCACGTGTCGCCGGCTTGCGTTGAACAGGGTTAGTGGCACCACGTGTCGCCGGCTTGCGTTGAACAGGGTTAGTGGCACCAGGTGTCGCCGGCTTGCGATGCAGACTTTGGCTTCACTGATCGGAGGGTGTATAGTGATGTGGCCGCTGCCACGGACTTGGGGTCACTGCCATTCAAGACTCAGGACACAGTTCCACATGTGGGACCTACTGGGCCGCAGTGTAGGCCTGAGCCCTCATCCAAGTGTCGCCGGCTTGCGTTGAACAGGGTTAGTGGCACCACGTGTCGCCGGCTTGCGTTGAACAGGGTTAGTGGCACCACGTGTCGCCGGCTTGCGATGCAGACATTCGCCTCACTGATCGGAGGGAGTTCAGTGATGTGGACGCTGCCACGGACTTGGGGTCACTGCCATTCTTAACTCACGACTCAGTACAACATGTGCCAACAACTGGGCCGAAGAGTACGCCGGTGGAGTATGTCAATGAAAAAGGAGTACTGTGGGCCAGCGTCGTGGAGGCCAGCGATCGTCTGCAGAGGCTGCAAAGGTCGCGGGACTGGGGCTTGGAGCTTGCACCGGCACGTGGTGGGCCCTCTTTGACACACGCCGGTGTCGGCAGGTGAGCGGAGCCTCCTTGGTGCGCTGGGGCAGGCATGACGGGTCTGGGGACCAGTGGCCCGAGGTGCAGCAGGCTCACAGGGACGCAGGCCCCGCCGCCGGCCTCGTGGCGGGCTGAGAGGCGCCGCCCTGTCAGACACGTTGGCCATTCTGAATGAGAACCACGCCCAGTGCGACTGGGTTTTTATTCACACCCCTACGCAGGCCTGGCGTACGCAGGGCCAACCCACTCCGCCCGCGCATACAGGGGGGGACGTAACGTGCGACATTTCCGCGTTCTGCCCCACAGCCTGTGGGGACATGGTAGCGTCCACTGGCCACTACACTCCATGCACCAGCAGTTAATGTCCACATGGCACTTTCCGTGGTTTGCACATTGGAGTCTGTCTGGCACCTCCACACCACACCTGGCATTGGGTAGGTTCTCATTCATTAGTCACTTGCCGCTCTCGCACATGCCTGCTCCATGCCTCTCCTCACATTCTCCTATTGTGTGGCTGTGGTGCCATGCCGTGGCTGGGTCATGTGCATGGCAAGCCCAGGTTCCCAATGGAGTCGTGTTGTCGTGTCTGGTCGGTTGGCATGTTGTGTGGCATGTTGCATGTAGTTCTGCTGCGTGCCCATTGCCAGTGTCGTGAGTTGCATGACTGTGGGGTGGAGGTGAGTGGTGTGTTCATTTGGTACTTACCAACGGGCACTGCATTTCCATAGGTGCCATCCTGGGAGCGCTGGTTGATGATGGACTGTCGGGCGATGTAGGAATCATGCACCTTGCCTGGGGAGTTGGCCACGACATTGTAGAGGAGTCCCGGGTGGTCCACTATTGCCTGCACATTCATGGGATGCGTGTGCTTTCTGTTGCGGTAGTTGTGTGCAGTGTCGGCAGGGGGCACGAGGGGTACATGTGTGCAGTCGATTGCCCCCGACACGTGAGGGAATCCAGCTATGGCGTAGGAGCCTTGCTTGGTCTCCAGCTGCTCCTGCGCAGTGTGGGTGACGTGGAGGTGCTGGGGTACCAGGCTGATGATGGCATCCAGGACAGGTGTGATGAACTTGGATGGGGCTGGCTGTGAGACTCCTCCGACTCTGGCAGTTGTGGGTTGGAATGTCCCAGAGGCCAACATGTGCAGCACAGCCGGCAGCTTTGTCTGCGGAGGGATGTTGGTTGTCCGCTGTGTTGGTACCATCAGCAGGTGGGCGATGTGGGTCAGGATGCGGGGGATGGTTGTCCTTTTGGGCCTGTAGTGGGCAATGTCCTCCTCTGGCGTTCGGTCTGTGCGGCTGGTGCGTTTAAGGTGGATCTGCTGTCTTTGTGTACGCTGCCTCTGTGGTGGTCGGGGGGGCGGGACGGGTCCTGGGGGTGGTGACGGGCCTGGGGGGGTGGCAGTGGGTGTTGTGGCCCTCATGGGTCTCGGAGCTGCATGATCATTGTCTCCATGGCTCTTGGCTGGGCTCCCTTTCATGCTGCAGGTAGTCGTCCTGCTTAACACCAGCAAAAGGCAGGTGTTAATTCCCTGCTGCTACCGCGGCTTATCGCCTGTTTTTGGTTCGCATCGCAGATCTGGCAGTTCGTTGTGAAAGTGGTGTAGTGGTGTTTTCGTGAGTTTTTGCACGGGATCGCCTACTCTGCATCTCATTAGGGTTAGTTGCTGGTGTCACCCGTGGAGATAAATTGTGAGGCAGTTATCGCGGGAATAGTGGCAATGTCTGCAGTTTGCACCCGCTTGTGAATGGGGCATTTAATCTATCTCCACTTTTGATGCGTTAAGGTGGCGATAACTTGGAGATAAGTCCTTGTGAATATGCCCCGGAGAGTGTTGTGGAAAATTGTTGGTGTGGAAACAAGGTTGGAAAGGAATCAAAACTATATTAGGAAGATTCTTGACGGCACAGGTAGTATAACAGGAGAGAGTTGCAAGATAAGAGAGGTCTTTAATGTATTCTTTCAGGAATTATACACAGAAGATCTTGCAACAAATAAAGTAGATATAGATTCATGGCTGCAAGGAAAACATCTTCCTAAATTATGTCAAGAACAACAACATTACCTATGTCAGGAAATATCTGGCAGTGAAATTCAGGCAGCGATTAAAAAAGCAAAAAGGGGCAAGGTCGCAGGTCCTGACATGATTCCTAGTGAGTTCTACTCTGTAAATGCTGATGGAATTATTCCAATTTGGATTAAGTTGTTTAATTCCATATTGGTAGAGGGCAAGCCAATCCCGGAATCATGGAACGAAGCAGTTATAACATTAATTCCAAAGCCCGGTAAGAACCCCCTTCAGTGCCAATCCTTTCGCCCGATCTCATTACTTAATTGTGACTACAAAGTCTTTACCAGCATCTTGGCAGCCCATCTGAATAAAGTAGTGGGACATTTAATACATGCGGATCAAAAAGGTTTTTTGCCAATGAGAAATTTGAGAGAGCTGAATAACGTGCTGGTAGGTTCAATAGACATAGCCATAACTACGGGTGCTTCTCTGGCGGTTGTGACCGTGGATGCTGCCAAGGCATTTGATCGTGTTAATTGGAGCTATCTTATGGCAGTTTTAGATCACTTTGGTATGGGCAAACCTCTGATAGATACATTGGATAAGATTTATAGAACCCCTACTGCACGACTCTTAGTGAATGAGACCCTATCACCACCAGCGAGAATAGAAAGGGGGACGAGACAAGGGTGCCCCCTCTCTCCTATTCTTTTTGATCTTTATATCGAGCTGTTTGCCCAAAGTTTAAGACTGAATGAGGAAATTAAGGCTTTCGAGGCTTAGACATAGTCCAGGAAGATTGCGTTATACACAGATGATTTGATGGTTTTCATACATACATACAGCCTTACCACAATTTATGGAAGACAAGGACCTTTAGTGGATTTTCAGGATATAAGATTAATGAAGATAAAACAGAAATAATGGTTTGGAATCAATATGACGGGGAAATAGTAAGTTTCACAGAAATGAGATACCTGGGGCTAAAAATAACTAAAGATATAGAGAAGATTGCTGCAGTTCATTTTGAAAAGGTGAGCTATGAGATAGGAAAATTGTTAAAAAGCTGGCAGAACCTCCCATGTCTATCTACGGGCGGATTAATTTAGTAAAAATGTTTTTTTACCTAACGTCACTTTTCTGTTTGATAATATCCCGTTAAATTTTGATAAAAAGAGCATTCAGGGCTTGCGAAGGAAAATAACATCTTTTGTTTGGGGCAAAAAGGGAGTGCGTCTTTCTTGGAAGAAACTGAGGAGGAAGGCTGGAGCAAGTGGGTTGGGGCTCCCAGATTTTCAACTTTATTGCTGGGCTTTTCAGCTTAAGAATAATAGAATGTTATTCTCTTGTTCAGACAAGACCTTAATTGGCGGAATGTATAGAGCAATGCTCTTGGGACTGGGGTGCGCCCGCCATTAAACTGAAAGCACGGCATAGGGTGCTTTTACAAAAAAATTAAATTTGTTTGTCAGCTTCACAAACACATTTTTTTTGCTTTCACTTTGATAGTGGCCGCGCCCCTTTCTTTAGATGCGGCTCGCTGTGACCTGACTTCCGGTGAGCAGCATCTAAAGAAAGGGGTGCGTCCACCATTAAAATTGTCTTGCATTTGCGAGAGTTTGAGCTATTGGCATTATTAGAAATGACGGGCCCATCCGTGCCCGTCAGAGCCCGAAGGAGGCTGGGCTGGGCTCTTGGATCTGCTTTCTGGGCCACTTCCCGCCTTACTTCACCCTTGGGGCTGCTGTACAGGGAGAGCAGTGAACGGGAAAGCAAGGTCCTTGACGTGCCCTGAACGGTCTCCATCCGGACTTGAGTGAACAGACCGCACCGCTATAAGGTAAGCCCTACAGGGGCACTACCATTACTTTCACCAGCGTGGTTCCTGATCAGCCATGGGTAGTCTGTGGGGGAGGGGGCAGAAGTTCTAAGAGGTCCCCAATGCTCACCCTTTCAACTAGGAACGTCTGGGCGCATTTTCTACATCTGGATTTAATCCTCCTACTTCTGGCACACCTTTTCTTCAATGGAACTTTCATCGAGGGCATTTAGCCTAAACCAAGGCCAAGCCAAGGACATCTATTCTTAGGGATTTAAACAATTGGCATTGCACTGTTCTGTTTCACAACCACATGTCCTATATAGCTGGGAGTTATGGGGAAACGCAAGACAGTTGCCGTAATCCATGCAGCTCCAGCCATTACGACTATGGACTGCTTCCTACAGCAAGCGGCGGGGGCCCTTGATAAGGAAAATGAAGTGGTGGCGCGTCGGCTCTCACGCTCACCGGCGAATCAACCATGCCCCCTTGTCTCTGCCCCTGCAAGTGGGTCACAGTGCACCCCGGAGTTGGTAGAGTTGGCAGGCCCTTCCTCTTCCTCCCCCCGACCACCAAGACCAAGGATCAAGCGACATTAAGAGAGTCAAACTTCAGGTCGCCCAGGGGTGGACCGGCAGGGCACAGTCAATTTCTCAGAGCCTGTGCTAGGTCATGGGGCATCAGTCAAAAACAAAGTATATCAAGCAGATGTTCAGGAGGGGCGGCCCCAAGGGGGGATCGGTTCTGGGGCAAAGTGCAAGTGTTCCACTCCAGGGGCCAGGGCGAAACGCCTCAGAGTGGAGACTCCGACCCCCATCACACAGGGAGTAGTTCCCGTCTCGAAAGACGAACTGGTAGCCATGCTGGAAGCTTGTGTGAGTTCCCTTCTATACGGTTTGGACTCTAAATTAGAACCTATCAAGCAATGATTGTCCTCCATCGAGAGGGAATTTTCCATCCTGTCTCAATTTTTCAAGACCTCCAACTCTACAGCCAGTACCAGTGATGTAGTTGCACTAACCGGTAACGCACATAATGGCCCAAGTCCCCCTGCCTCAGTAACTGCCATAGGAGAGGACCACAAGGCCATCACTACGCATCCCAGGAGTATCATCCCCTAGTCCGCTCCCCCTCCTCGCACTGGCCCGCATCTATCTTCTACAGACAGAACACAGGCGAGGGCATGTCCCCAGGATCCCCTCAGGTCAGAGGCCAGTCACCGGAGTGACCTGACCTCCAGCACGAGGTTCGCAGGTGGGGAAGCCTCGATTCCTGCTACCGGCAGGCCGGGTCCACAGGCCTTGGGACCAAACATCATCCATCTACCACCGGAAGCAACTCTATATGTCGTGGTCCTGGGTAATTGCCGGGCATTACCCAGGATTTCTATCAGTTAAAGAACAAAGCCCTTCACTGGCTTAACATCAACACACCCTTGGGCTTCAGAGTGGAGAGGCACATCATTATGGTCTGGAGGGTGGCCTGGATAGGAGGATCGAAAAAGAGTAGTGGGGGCGATTGCGTAATCATCAACTTTAACCGGCCACACCTGGCTGAGAGAATTCTTCATGCAGCCAGTCGTTGTAATAGCAAGGGTCCTGTAACCTCCATCACAGCCCTCCCCTTGGGCTACTTCTATACACCTTTACCCACGGCTCCATATTCTAGGAAACCAGTTAGTCCGGCTCTTTTCGAGTGGCCTCATGTGTCTTCGCCTGTACCACTTTTCAACACATTTGCACCGCTGGGGCTCTTCGACAATTGCGATTGACTTGATGGGGCAGCATTTATGACCCCTAAGGCCCCTTCTTTACAACCTGATCCTATGCATCAGCTGGCACAACGAAACTCTAGCAGTCATGACCCGGACACCAATTCTTGTAATCTCATCTCCTGGAATATAGCTGGCCTGGCCAGCAAGTTTACAGATCCGGAATGGCAGTGCTTTATTCAAAAGTATGCAAAAAGAACAATTGATGGACAGAATGCAGAACAATGTCGTACATTCACCCCAGTACAGAGATCTGGGCCTAAATCAGTCGTTTTTTTGCTCACCATGCCATTCCAGTTTGGACCCAGCCATATGCAAATCAGTCTTGACCCTGCGCCCAATGGGAACAGTCCAGCCCGAACTGCCAGGCCAGGTCCTCCCTGGACTGGAAACAAGCATCCTAGGACCGGTTTCGGGCTTTCAGCCCTCATCAGCCAGGATAGCTTGATTCCAGTGGCATGGAGAGCACGGGACCCACGTCTGGGCATACCCGTCCCACTCAGGGTGACAAGTGCAAAAAGAACAATTGATGGACAGAATGCAGAACAATGTCATACTTTCACCCCATTACAGAGATCTGGGCCTAATTCCATCATTTTTTTGCTCACCATGCCATTCCAGTTTGGACCCAGCCATATGCAAATCAGTCTTGACCCTGCGCCCAATGGGAACAGTCCAGCCCGAACTGAAAGGCCAGGTCCTCCCTGGACTGGAAACAAGCATCCTAGGACCAGTTTCGGGCTTTCAGCCCTCATCAGCCAGGATAGCTTGACTCCAGTGGCATGGAGAGCACGGGACCCACGTCTGGGCATACCCGTCCCACTCAGGGTGACAAATGCAAAAAGAGCAATTGATGGACAGAATGCAGAACAATGTCATACATTCACCCCATTACAGAGATCTGGGCCTAAATCCATCGTTTTTTTGCTCACCATGCCATTCCAGTTTGGACCTAGCCATATGCAAATCAGTCTTGACCCTGCGCCCAATGGGGGGCAAACAGTCCATCAATTGTTGTTTTTGCATTTGTCACCCCGAGTGGGACGGGTATGCCCAGACGTGGGTCCCGTGCTCTCCATGCCACTGCAGTCAAGCTATCCTGGCTGATGAGGGCTGAAAGCCCGAAACCGGTCCTAGGATGCTTGTTTCCAGTCCAGGGAGGACCTGGCCTGGCAGTTCGGGCTGGACTGTTCCCATTGGGTGCAGGGTCAAGACTGATTTGCATATGGCTGGGTCCAAACTGGAATGGCATGGTGAGCAAAAAACGATGGATTTAGGCCCAGATCTCTGTACTGGGGTGAATGTACGACATTGTTCTGCATTCTGTCCATCAATTGTTGTTTTTGCATTTGTCACCCGAGTGGGACGGGTATGCCCAGACGTGGGTCCCGTGCTCTCCATGCCACTGGAGTCAAGCTATCCTGGCTGATGAGGGCTGAAAGCCTGAAACCGGTCCTAGGATGCTTATTTCCAGTCCAGGGAGGACCTGGCCTGGCAGTTCGGGCTGGACTGTTCCCATTGGGCGCAGGGTCAAGACTGATTTGCATATGGCTGGGTCCAAACTGGAATGGCATGGTGAGCAAAAAAACGATGGATTTTGGCCCAGATCTCTGTACTGGGGTGAATGTACGACATTGTTCTGCATTCTGTCCATCAATTGTTGTTTTTGCATTTATCCAAAAGTATGACATTATTTGCCTGCAGGACACCTGGACCATCGACAACTCCTATTTCTTGGAAGGCTACAAGTTGTTTAATGTAACTGCAAGGTCTTCAAGGGCTGGTTGACCCAAGGGGTGCCTTGCAGTCTATGTGTCACTCAGGATGGGGGGCTGCATTATGGACGTGAACACTGACAATCCATGCCTGCAGGCCTTGCTGTTTTCTCTTGGGTCATGTACATTACTGCTTTTGAACTTTTATAATGCTACATCTTCCCTCCCGGAGGTGTGTAACGTTACTCGCTTAGGCACTTTCCTGACAAATGTAATGCCTTTCCCCGTAACACCTGTAACATTGTTCTGTTAGGGGATTTTAACGTTCATCCTTGTGGGGACCCAAGGCAGCAGGGTGTCGGGGGTACTGGGGGCTCCCCCTGCCCTCGCGCTGCTGATGTGCACTTTGAACATAGTGGACAGGGGGACATACTAAACTCCCTAGTTTGTGATCTGGACCTGTTATCAGCTATGGGCAAATTGGACTTAGATAGGAGGAATTTAATTCCTACCTTTAAAGGGCTAGGTCGTGAACCCTTCTTCATCGACTTTATTTTAGTTTCCACCCCTCTTTTTTACTTGATTTCCGACTTTTCAGTTATAGCCAGTAACCACAGCAATCATAATCCGCTGTGTATTAAAGCTAACTGGCCTATATTGGGTTTGAAAAGGAGGAGTAGTGGAGGAGTAGTTCGGCGATGCAGCGCACGCAATGTAATTCGTTTTATTTATTTATTTATGTACTTAACTCAGTTCGGCCGTAAGCCGGAGTTTACTACCCCTCACCCTGCCCCTCCCCCGCCCCACCGCCCCGCAGCACTCCCTCCAGGAGCCGCTACTGCTAATTTTAGACAAGTACGGCCCGCATTTATATTTCTACAAATGTTGACGGGTAACACTGTTTTTTATGTGCTTAACTTTTTCAAATCCGCGATTAGGCTCAGGGCGAATTGTGATTAACTCGCCTGACCCTTGTCACTATCCCCGGCACTATGCACTATACCTTGCTCCACTAGCCATTTAACTAACAACTTAATTAAGCGCAAGGTCTTACTGCACCATTTAGAGCGTTGTTTAGCAGGTATTTTATGTGCGTTTGTGGAGATTTGGTAATTATATATTTTTAAACTGCATATATTTTTACATTGTATATACTATGCTTAAACCGGGTATGTTCCTGTCTGGATTGTATGTATTATATTCCACCGGTGGTTTTATGGTTTTATCACATGAAACCGAATAAAGTGATTTTGATTTGATTTGACAATGCCTTTAATATATGTGTTGGTTTGCAAAACACATAAATAAAAGGCATTGTCATTTCCAATGCCAATAGCTTAAACTCTTGCAAATGCAAGACCTATTGCATTGCAAATGCTTGTTCTTTTCCTGCACCTGGACAGTTTTTGATAGATCCCCTTTTCAAGTCCCAGGATTGTGTTATTTTCTTTTTGTAGATTTATCATATTTTGTCTTGCAATGTAAAATATTTTTCATGCCTAACCTCTGTGCCGAAGTATTTATTTCAGGCATGTTCAGAAAGTTATTGTATAGTGCTGTGATACATGATAGTCTTTTGTCTATTTCTTACCATTCCTCATTTGGGCCAATTTAAATGAGGCTTGGGCAAAATTTTTATTATAGTGGCAAAACTTTGTGTCATTTTTGCTTACAGGAGGCCCAGAAATATCTCACCAAGATACATTTGGTGCTTGAACTAGTCTCGTTAGCATCTTGCATGATTTTTTTTACATGAGTGATGTCTTCTCACGAAAATGTCAAACAAGACACCAGCAAACCACATTTTGTGATTAAAGCACAATTTTGCCTTATTTCCTGATGTTGTGCAAAATTTTATAGAAAAGAAAATATGCAATTTTGAAGAAAAAAAACTGTAATTAGAATGGTGACTATAAATGGCTGCCAGAGGTTGACTTGAATTTTTAATTTGTACTTTTCAACCTTGGGATTTTTCAACGATAATAAGGTATTGTTCAAAGGGGTAATAGGTGGGCTATCCCTTTTTGCATCTGAATAATCAAAAACAAATTGTGAGCCCTCATTACAGCAGAATTACGACCCAATTGGCGGACAGTATTTTTTCTCTGTTTAGCGGAAAGGGACATTTTGCATTTGCACAAAGCAATTCCTTTCTGTGCGAGAAGGTGAGAAATTTCGGAGCGGACCACTTTCTCACCTCCCCATCCTCATTTTGCTGTATCATGCTCCATAGGTTCATATCTGTTCTGGGTAGAAGGAGGCCACCTGGTGTCTCTTCAAAACAAAAAGTTAAGGTCTCTCTGCCCCTTTTCTCTATCAGGGCCCCATATAAGTTGGCAGATTTTGGAGAGACCTAGCTGCGCCTGCACCACCTGCATAGACCACTAACATTTAGACCAGTGGTCTGCTCGCACTGATCTGGATGCAAAGGGCTCTCCTGATGTACATCTATACATTGTTGGACTGGCCTGCCTGGCACTTTGGTCAGGCGCGCAATGCCCATTGGGCTCAAAGGGCTTCAGCCGGGCACACACACTGACAGTTTTTGAGCTTATCGCAGCCGCACCGAGTACTTCACAGGTCTTTAAAAGACCATTTACATGTTAACGAGGCGTTGTTGTTTTTTTCACCCCTTCACCTCCACTCTGCCTATTGCTGGAAGAATTAGCCCCCCCCCTCCCCCCGAAATTTTTAGTAGCCCCCCCCCGCCCCTCCCGAAATTTGCCTCTAGTTTCGCCTCTGACTCAGGTACTGCCAGATGTGGCAGCTTATAAGGACCACAGTGTGGGCCTGTTTTTTCTGTACCGTCACGGCACACAGGACGGAAAGAATAGCTCACACGCTGGCCCTTTCAAGCCAGCCCTTCCGGCAGTGCCAGAGTGCCCGACAGGCCCCTCCATCACTGCCTCTCTGCAGTTTTCACTGGTTCACTTTTCTTTTGTAGCGCCTAAAGCCTTTAACCATTACTTTTCTATCTGGTCATTGGCTTTCCTTTCAAAGATTTTTTTCCTGTAGGGAGGGATCAGTCCTCACCCAACCCCATGGAAAAGATGGAGGTGGGCTCCACTGAATGAGGCGTCATTTTTGCCGGGGTTAAGAATCCATCTTCTACCTTTTTATTTTAACTTGTATTGATTTATGCAGAACAATTATAATCATATGCTATTAATCTTAATTAGCGGAGAAATGAGTTTGTATTTATTTTTTCAGGATAACTTACTGTGGAAATGTGGAAGTAAATAATCGATGTATTGAGAAGTAACACAATATGGTGTGAAAAATACATGAAAAATGCAAACGTTTTTGCTATGAGGTGTTAGTATTAAGAAACAAACTTGAAATGCTACATTTTAGGTTTTTTCGCTTTGTCAATGTCAAAGAATGTACTCTACTTGCATCTGTCAGCAGGGTTTGTGGTCTGTCTGCATTTTCACTATGGACACCATTACAGGAGCGCTCTGTGGGGGTGAGTGTCTCCTTTCATTGTGTATCCTCTGATGACAGCTCCCATGTTCGACATCAATAGGGACACAGAGGAAGAGGCGCTGTGGCTGCCCCCTCTCCCCCCATCCCTTCTCCTCCAGGAGACAATGGCGGACGCACTGAGCACGAGGTGGCCTCCAGGTCTTCACTGGCTGTGTCTGAGATGTGCACTGACACCGCCCGCCCTCAGTCCGGGCTGCGTTATCTCTGAGAGATGGGACTGCTTTGATCCGGGCTAAAGAGCAGGGGCGGGAACAGGGGACATTGAGAACGATGACAGGGGCAGTTTCTCCGATGAAGATCTGCCTGCGTGGCTGTGTCAACAGCTCCATTACGAGCTGCCTGTCTCCCACAGCAATCATCGCTAGCCCTGGAAAGGTTTCTGGCTGTTTCTCTCTTGTTAGTCAGTTTGAAGCTCACGTCTGTTTTACGCTGAGTGGTGATTGTCTGTCTTCTTCGCCAGCCTGCCTTGGGCCTAACTTTAAAGCAGCAGTGTTAAAGAATTACCTCCTCACCTCCTTCCTCGTCCCATTCCGTACTATTTGAGTGTGGCCCTGACCACTTACATCGTCACTCCACTAGCATCTCAGCTATCCAGGGTCTTCTTAAAAAAGAAAGGAAGGATCCTGACAGATCATTAGTTCCAAGGTTCATGGGGAGACTGGATCCTTTAGTTAAGGGAGATTTGAAGCTTCTGCAGTCCTTGATTATTGATCATCTTCTGGCTACCTGGACAGGTCAGACTTCCCTCTTCATGGAAGACATTGTTATATCAAATCCTGTTGATAAGAATGCTAAAGGTGCCTTGTATAGGGCCTATGCTGGTCGATTCCTTGTCATAAGGTCTGAGATTTACACTGTACATGTTTCGCAATCCTTTGTCAAGGACTTCCAGGCATTATGTACCAATACTCGGGAGGAGGACTACAGAGCGCAATTGTTTGCATGCATGGAAGTTCAGACAAAATTTCTATCAGATGTGTTTTTTTTATAATTTGAGAGCCTAGGGAGGTGTTGTGGCTGCTACCATGCTTTCCATTTCAGGGATTGCAATGTATATACTGCCCAATAAAAGTGTTTGCTAAGAATGCCTTTTTCTGGAAGCAAGCTTTTCGATGCGGATTCAGAGTCCATCATTCACAAATCCTTCAAGAACCATTTTGTCAAAAGTAAATCCTTTGAGAGAGGTAAGGAGAACTCTGAAAGGGGTGTTTTAGGAGTCACTACTTTTACTTCAAGTTCAAGTTTTTTTAGCCCAAAAACACCCAGTTGGAGTATGGAGTCATCAGGTTTCAGGCACCCCCGTCCTGGTCACGGTTAGAAATCTTGCAGAGCTTCTCCGACTCACACACCCTGACTGGGTGCTTGACAGTTAACAATTTTGAGGACCTTGAGCTCCCCTTCTTATAGTCTATTTCAGACGCCAAATGTGATTTAGAGTCTGAGTCTTTGAAGTTTATGCTGGGGTCTGCTTCCTTTTGAAGTACCCTCTCTTCTGCCCTGCCCTTCCTCCAGAAAGAAGTCTGTCACATCAGAAGCATCTCCAAATATGATAGCCTCACAGCACAAGCCATGGATGTGACTAGAGGTTCACATCTGGATGTCATCCACAGTGATAAGCGTATCAGAAGGTTACCCGAGGGCCTCAGCCCTACTCTTTATGATCCTCTTCTCAGCCCCATGTCCTTCCCGAAATGTGCCCTGTCCCTTCCATGTGACTGAATCAAAGAGCATCCTTTGAAGCCCACTGAAGAGCCTAGCTCTTCCTTCCTCCAATGTGTCCCAACTAGCTCACATGAATGCAGCATTCCACAAATCTGTCTGGGGGATTCCTCTATCTCCTCATGTTCCTCCAGTTAGTCCTGGGTCTCCCAAGATGAACCCAGAATCTTACCTGTATTGTACCATTCCCTAGCACAAAAACACCCAGCACATTAATATACCATACACGCATAGCACAGTACTACATCTTCCATGACAGTCTAGGGTTGGGTGTAGTTTGGCTGCCCAGGTATATGTAGTAACGTCAGGGAAGCCCAAGCCTCCCTCATCGACTGGGCGGAAAGGGGTCAAGCAAGCCACTCTAGAGGATTTACCTTCCCACACAAAGTCAAGCATTTTCTGTCATATTTGAGTCAGCATTGACCTGGGTATTGTAAGAAGCAATGTCTGTACTATGTGGAGAAAGCGAGCATGAAGTTAATTTTTAGATCATTCATTCTGCCCATACAAAAGATTTCAAGCTTACCCCATTGGTTTAAATCTTTGAACAGAGTTTGTATAAGAAGGAGGCTATTACTATCATACAAAGACCTTGTGTGTGCTACCAAGTTAACTCCCAAGTATCTAATGGACATCCCGGTCTAGGAAAAACCTCCTCACTTTAAGGGCTCCTGCATCTCTTCATATGGATCCAAAATGCCCACCCCCTACGATTTTGAGTAATTAATCTTAAAGCCAGATACCCCTGCAAAGTAGTCAAGTTCCACTTGCAAGGTGGAGATCGATTGGCCCGGGTTAGTGATAAAACAAAGGACATCGTTGGTGAATAAGGCAAGCTTATGCTCGGTGCCATGCACCTTCAGACCACAAATGTTGGGGTTGTGTAAGATGTTGGCCACCAAAGCCTATAACGATAGGGCAAAAATTAAGGGAGAAAGTGGGCAGCACTGCCTCGTTCCTCTTGAAATGGGCATGTATGATGTGTATTCCTCATTAATCTTAATTTTTGTGGAAGGCTTTTGATAGTTTACTTGGATAAACGTTTTTATTTTGGATCCAAGAGTAGCTGTTGTGCCTGGGGACTTACAGATCGGTAGGTTTTTGATAGCCTTTCGCACTCTTCTATAGAACTGTCATCCTCCAATATGCACAGATCACCCTCAAGATTGGGGAACATAACTTCTAAGATATTCATCCAGAGATGTCTCATCTAGCACTTGATGACAGAACAAGGCTGCATAATATCTTTGAAAGGTTAGTAGGATCTCAGATGTTTTCGTAGCTATGTGGCCTTCATCATCTTTAATTTCATTAATGTGATTCTGTTTGGACGACTGTCATCATTTATAAGCTAGTAACCTATTTGCCTTGTCTCCTTTTTCATAATGAGTTTGTTTAACATACATTAATTTTTTGGCAGAGTCTTTCATTTGCAAATGTTCTAGTTCCCCTCTAATTCTATCTAGTTCCCTCGTGGTTCTAACAGAACCCCCTTGCTTATCCTGTCTCTCATCTTGGGACAGCTGGAGCTCTAAGTCTGCTCTTTTTATTTGGCTAGGCATTCAAATGTGGCCATATGAGAGATTAGTTTGCCCCTAAATTCCGCTTTAACTGTGTCCCACAGGATATAGGGGTTAATTTCGCTATTGCAATTTTCCATGAAGTAGCTTTCTGTTCTTTTTTTGATACGGTCTCCTAAGCTTGGCTCTCTCAGGGCCACCTCACTTACCTGTCAAGGGCAAGGGAAGTGTTTTTTGGGTGGAAGGGGCCTCATAAGAAGCCGAAGGGGGTCTTGCAAGGATCTGACACTGATGGATTAATTCACTAGCATGGAAAGCATGCTCCTAGACACCAGAAAATAGTCAAGTCTGGAGTAGGTCTTATGTACATTGGAATAAAATGTATAATCTTTATCGGAGCGATGTGATGGCTCCAGATATGCACTAGGTTTAGGTCAGCAATCCCTTGAACCAGCGAGGGTGGTGGCTTTGAGTTGTCATGTCGTGGAGGGGATCGATCTCTTGAGGGGTGAAGGAGTGTATTGTAGTCACCCCCATTATTAAATCCTCAATGGTGAAGTGAGATATCCTGGGAAAGAGATGTCATATGCACATCCCAGGTATAATGTTAGCCATGGCATAATGGTGGTAATTTCTGACATATTGTGGGCAGCTATACTTTCATAGAGCAGACTACTGGTATAATACTGGTCCTGGCATATAGGTAGTAATTCTTGGTGTATGGTGGGCACATTGACATGATGGTGCCTACTTTGATATAATGTAGACGTGGTATAATGGTGGTATTTCTAATCACATTGGTGCATTCATGGCATGTTGGTACCCACCCTTGGTACTGCTAACCCATGGATAATAGTTGTAACTTCTGGCATATTGTGAGCATTTACGGCATTGTGGTGTCCACTCCTGCTATAATGGTAGCCCTAGCTTAAAAGTGGTTATTCTTGCATATAGTGGACATCAATAGCATGTTGGTGCATGCCCCTTGTATATTGCTGGCATAGCATAATAGAATTAATTCTCAGCATATTGTGGGCAATCATGACATGTTGGTACTCACTGCCCACCCCTGGGCTTTGCATAATGGTATTAATTCATGAGAAATAGCATGATGGTGTACACCTCTTGAAAAATGGAGGCCATAGCAGAAAATTGGTAATTTATTGCATATTATGGGCTTCTATTGCTTGAAGGTGCCCACCCCTATAAAATACTGTCCCTGGCATACTAATAGTAATTGCTGGCATATTAAGTGTCTCAGTGGTACTGCTAGTCAAAGTATAATGAGTACACTTTTTGACATATTGTGGGCACTCCTGGTTTTAGAGGGAGATACATATGCTTCCAAGAAGGTAGTACATGTGAGTACGTGATGGTCAAGCTCATGTGCCAAGGTCTGGGTTTCTGATGTTCTCAGGATTGATGCTATACATGATTTAAAAAATATTACTGCTGCCAGATGGTATGCATACACTTGCATTGCATTTGGATGAGCCTGTGTATTGTCCGTTCATGACCACTTTTTAGGTTGGGGGAAACATTTTTATTAGGTTTTTATAGTTCAGATAACAACCATATACAACAGGTTACAGCGCATAGTGAACATTGCAAAAATGGCAGGTTACAGCGCATAGTGAACATTGCAAAAATGTTGATACATTTGGGCAAGAGTATTAGGTACTGGCTCGTGAGGTGAAGTATTCCTAGGGGTATTGAACCGCCCCATGAGTGGATTTTTTGTGCTTATATTCTACCTGCAAGGATGAATTCAGGTCGTAACTGGGGAAGAACTGTAGGGGACTGTGGGGGAAATGGGGCAGGTGTAACCTATTGTGATGGTGACTGTACTAGTGAGAGTGGTTAGGGGTTCAAGGGTGGCAGGCTACATGGTGGAAGATGGTCGTTCTGCAAGGAGCAGTGCACTTATTTAGGTGCAAAAAGGAGGGCCCTTGCAGTTACGGAGATAGGTCATTGTTGTCAGTTGCTTGGCTGAATTGCCTGAATAAGGTAGCTTACTGCAGAGATAAGGGTCTTCGGCGTATCCAACGGACCTCTTCATATCGAAGTGCATCCTCCTCTGCAGCGCCCCATTTGCGCACTGCCGCCGTCCATGTCTCCACTGGAGGGCACGATGGTGCGTGCCAGTGTAGTGTGATTGTGCAGTTAGCGAGGAGCAGGGCCAGAGCTGCGAACCACGTTTGTACCCTCTGGTGCTTCCTATGTTTGAAGATGCCTAGGGAGCAGGCCTCCCAGGTGTAGATGTACGGGAGACCTGTGACCTCTCAGAGTGTGGTGTGGATGGTATGCCAATACTTTTGGAGGGATGGGCAGGACCACAGCATATGCATAAGTGTTGTGTTTGAGGTCTGGCAATGGGGGCAGGCAAATTGTGACTCTGGGAAGTAGCAGTGGAGCTGTGCAGGGATTAGATAGGCCCTGTGCAGAAGGAAGAACTGTATGTTCTTGAACCATGGATTTCAGCAGACCCTTTTAAGGAATTCAAGCGCCTATTTCTATTTTCTGTTGTGAAGCGCTTTCCCCAGCTCATCCTCTCATTTTTGGCGAAGTGTGGCTATTGAGGCAGCTGACGATTCCTGTATGGCTTTGTATATCCAGGTGATAAGATGGCAAACAGTGTGTCAATTAGATATAGCCTCTCATGAGTAATTAATTTATAGTTCAAAGTAGAATTAGTTTTAATAAATATTATCCAACAGACACATTAACATCATATTACATTGTTGTCTATTTCTCCTTTCAAGAACCTGCCTAAGCCGAAACGCGCGTAGTTGTTAGATCTCAAACCGCCAGTCTCCTCATGCCATCATAAGGATGGATGTGTATTGAATGCATTACATGTATGATTTGTTGTAGAATTCAAGAATTTATTGGTCTCTACAGTTTAGATTCTAGTAAAGTTATAGTTTTTGCTTACAGGATTTCATCATACGATATTTTTGTCTTCAGCTAATACAAATAATAGGTAGAAAAGAGACAACTAAGATATGTGGATATAATTATCAGTTTGTCTGTATGTACACTAAATAATGTGTTTTTAATTTGTGTTTATATTTGTAATGACAATATTTTTTTATGCAAAAATAAGTAGATATTTATCAAGTTAAAAATAAAATAAAAAAACAATAATAAAAGAATATTGATTTGGTCATTGCTTATTATATGCAGCTACTTTTATAATTATCTGGTGTTGATGTGTCAGTTATTTGGTTAATGCACCTTGCCTTTTCCCCTCATTGTATTTCCCTGACAAGGCATTTATCTTGTATTCAGGGGCCCCTCTTTCTTTCCAAAATAACACAGGTTACATGACATTCAATTTAACACAGTGCTATTTTGGCTTTGAATATATGACTAAATATATGAAAAAGTTTCTCATTTACCACATGTCTCCGCAATTTTTGTCTCCCTGCTCACAGCAATTAATTGTGCTCCCTTAGAAATTGCTTTTTAAACAATACTCTTAGAGACACTGTTGAATGCTACACACTTCTACCCTGGTCTCTACCGGGTTTATGGGCTACCTCCTGTAGTTTGTTACTGTATGAAATATGAAATACCAGCATTTGAAAGCGCACAGCTACCTCCGGAGAGGTGTCCTGGCGCTGGGGGCCGTCGGGAAGATTAAGCAAGCTATTGCCCAGAGTCACAAGGTGCTGGGCTAACCTGCCACCGGCGATCGAACCGTGAGCCCCCGTGTTCCTGAGTCAGCCGCCCTAGCCGCTGCACCACACCTCTTCCCTATCAAGATACAGTAAGAGCACCACTCTGGTAACTCACAAACAACACCGAAATGCTTCTGACATAGGCCCAACAAGTACAACACCCTTGCATTCCTCCATGGTGTTGCATAATAGCTATTGGATATGTGCTTCAGTGACTTGCAACAAGGCATATAGAGCAGTATAAAAGAGTAATTACAAGACAATAAAATACTTGATGACAATGTTTGGGCCTCAACCCTATTTCCTAAAGTTAAAAGCTGGTAGATGAGAGTGTGTTTTTTCATTAAAATTATGGGCCTTTATTATTGCAAATGTGATTTATTTTTTATTTATTTTCTTAATGAAAAGCTTGTATTTGATAGCAAAATGTACATATTTTTTTATAAATTAATAAGCTGATGTCTGGGGCCAAATTCGTTGCATTTCAAAATATATGTTGTTAAGCTATTTCAGTGATATTCATTACTGCTGTCAAAGACCCTTGTCTGCAAAAAAAGATGTAGCCCATTCATCAGCTGACCAAATCTGTCAGGTCTCCATAATCAATGACAGCACGGCTGTATAAGGCTATAAACCTGTCAATCTCTGCTTTGTACTGCCTGAGATTGCAAGATTTATGGCCTTTTTTATTCTTCTGGTGTCTCCTCCACAGAAAAACCCTGAGAATAAACTTGGAAAGATAAAATGGAAAAATTAAAAGAGGTGGAATATAGAAGGAAAAATAGATGCTAGGAAAAAATGATACTCTATACTAATTAATGCTTCTTCTGAACTGCCTGTTTCACTTATGTCTTTTAGATTGCTTAAGGAAATAGTTCTGAAAATGGAACATTTTGCCACCATTTTCTGAAAGTTAGGGGTTGTTGAACCTCCAGGTGGGTGAATAATCCAGAGGAAGGTCAACGCTTGCATGACATAACACAAGAGTAATAGAATAGTTTATGAGTGTTCTTTTGGAACCTATGGTTTTTTAGCAAGTTAATGTAAAAATTGTGCTGTAAAATGAACTATTTCAACACATTTGTTCATATTTTTTGTGTGCTAACCACCCCGAAACCTGCAAGAGATTAGCTCACTCATTTCAGAAATTCAGACTTGTTATTTATGGCCCACCATTTTCGAATATAACACCCACCACTCGTTCTCCTACATTGCACCCAAAACATGGAACGACCTCCCACAACAAATCAAAGCCTTCTCCTTGCTACTGGAGTTTTGCAAGTAGGTGAAGACTGGGCTCTTTGGGTCATTCTGTGGGGACCACACGCTTTCACACCTGCCCAAGTGCCTGGATACCTTCACGGGTGATTACAGCACTCTACAAATCGACATAGCATTAAACCACTGCCAGCTTTGCATAGCTGGCACAGCCGGGTTGTGATGTGAGGATAGAGCTTGGAAAACGCAGGTCAAGTCAACAACAAGGATGAACGGTGATAGTTTTTGGATCTAACCACAGCCCCTTCCTCCTGGCTCCACTAACAACTTTGAATTTTCTGTGATCAGTTCCACAAACCTCAATACACACTTCACTTTAAAAAAATCAAACATTTAAAAAAAAAAACTGATAATCTTGGAAAACAATATTTAAAGTACAACCTTCACAATGCATGCATATCCCATGAAGTCCCTTAATTCGACCTATAAAACTAGTGATCAAATGCATCGCTTCAAGGACTGTGCAAACAGTGGGTGCATTGTTCTGTTGGGGTTTTTTATGCTTGGCCTCACAACTCCGTGTAAGTCTCCAAAGCAGAAAGAGACATGACAGTGATGAGGCCAGACATTATAAAATAAATGGAAGCAGCTATGAATTGTGAACTCTGAGTGTGTAAGAGCACGAGGAGCAAGAATGCACACTGAAAGTTCTCTTCCTACTGTAAAAGAGAAACCATTCCTCTTTAGACTTTTTATTGAAAATATGAAAAGAAAACTAAACCGATGCAGAAAAACAAAATGAAACTGAAGATGTGATTGCATCAGACAGTGCTCTTTAAATTATGAAATTACAAATTACCTGAGTCTGCCCAAGTGTTCGAATATTTAACTTGCAGATATTTGACAACCTAGGGGGCTGCTGAAACTCAGAAAATACGTCTCTGTCCCTCCCTACACAGCCATGTCCTCATTGCACTGGTTCCTAGTTCAAGGGTGCATTCACTTCAAGGCACTCTGTCTCGTGCACAAAAACCATTTCAGTCAGACATCCTCTCTCTTTCCAAATGCTTCAAGCACTACCTCCTTAGTCATGAACTGAAATCCTCTTTTTTGTAAGGGCTGCACGTGCCGGACCATAGCTGCCCTGGAACTTGATAACTCTATCAGTGATGAAGCCAGTGGCAAAATACCTATCAGGAAAATTTCCATTTTCACCAGGGCCCCCAGAGGGGGTCGTGGCTTGTGTTGATTTACCAACATTGTGTATGGTCTTTCCCACTCTTCGGGCACACGGAAGGCTAGGCCTTGGGTGTAAATGTGTTTCCAGGGTGACAAAGGGGATGCAGCACCCCAGATTGCATAGGGATACACTGAGGGGGATATTCACAAGAACGTGCGCTAAACATCTCCAAAAAATGTTAACGCAACTTTACACATCACAGTCTATCGCGGGAAAACAACCCCGTGTTAACCTGGAATTCACAACACGGCGGTACCATGCGATAGTCCTCTGAAAACGCGGCCAACCACCGCGACGGCGATAAAAACACAAACCCCAATGCGTAAAAAGACGCGATGGGCCCAAACGCGACAAGAAAACAGTGATAACTGGCAAGAGGCCAGCAATACCCATGCGTAATGCGGGAAAAAGCACATGAACAGCCCACGGAAAATGCCACCAAAAAGGAAATGACCTGCGGAGTACCACGGATGCACCCTGACCGACTGCAGAGGACAACATGAGCCCCACAATCCCCACGGAGGAACACACAGGAATCCAGGGCACGTGGAAGGGTAATGAGAAGAGGAAGACGGGGTACAGTCTGCAGGAAAACACGATCGGCACGGATGAGATAGAACACCACCACCAACTGCACGTCACCTCCAACGTGTCATTGGCAACAAAGAGGCAAAGATGGCACACCATCTCGGACCATGTGAATGCCGTCGCAGCGCCGAGGAGGACAATGGAAGAGGACAAGAGGCGCTGGATTGATGTGAATGGCAAAACCAAGCAGAAACACGCTGCCAACACGAAAGCAGCAACGTACTCCGGAGGAGGGGGGCCAGCAGGATACCAGGAGCTGAATGACATGGGGAAGATGGTGGCCACAGCCATCAGTCTGGAGACGGTGACAGGAGTTGGGGATCCGGACACTGTCCAACATGACCCGACACCACATCAACAGGGCGCGTACCGACCAGGGAGTGGGGGAAAGGGGGAAACTGGGCACAATGGCACACATGCACAATTAAGCAGAGCACACTGCACACCCACAATGACTCAGGATCATGTCCCTGATCCCACGGGAACACTTCAGCACACACACAAACACCAAGTAGTCCCACGTACACCATGTGCCCAAAGGGGCATCCACCCAACACATCAACAATCACACAACCAACACATGCACACGTGCGAAACACAGCAAACATGCATATACGTCAGCCACACTGACAATGCAAGAGACACCACATGACGAGTAGCATGGCTGCAGTCCAATCATCATGACAATGTGCACAACACTGAGGTGGCTGAGTGTGGACCACAACCGGAAAGGAGCAGGTCACACTCGGACACAACCACCTGCACAAACAACCCCTGACATCAACGACACATCTGCGGACAACCCATGCCCAAGAGTCACAACTCGACAAAGAGCACAAGTTACCCAAGTCTGCAACATCTCAGCACTGTGGAAGCACAGAACTGAAAGGCACACCGCATGAAAGGGAGAAGTGGCAGCCATATCAGAGCTGCCGGAGCGCCTCACCCACCGTGCAGCATATGCACATAAGAATAAGTGCACCTCGATATTGACAACATCCTGGTACAAACAGCAACACCATCACAACAGAACACAGGACACAACTGGTGCCGCATATGTGCACAACATGGCCAATCACATCTGGCACAGCAGGAAACTGTGACATGACAATGTACAAGTACAACCTGTAACCTGCAAATATTTATCATTCACACATGCCGTGCTTGTGGACATTTAGTACTGTCCCATTATTGCCAAGGACGGCCACAATCTGACGTGCTCATGAGAATAAATTGGTTATGAGGGTGTTCCTACGGGCTATTCCTGCCTCAGCTGCGGTGGCATGTGGGCCACCTGCCCCATCGTCCTCATCATCGTCAGGTACCTCTGGAACCGGGATCCATGATGCATTGGTGCGTACACAGATGTTGTGCAACACACAACATACAACGATCATCTTGCACACGATGTCTGGGCTGTACAGGAGCCTTCCACCTGTGACGTCCAGGCACCTGAAAAGTGACTTCAACACGCCAAATGTGCGTTCCACGATGCCCAGGGTGCGTATGTGGGCCGCATTGTACTGCCTCTGGGCGGGTGTGTTCGGGTCTCAGAGGGGTGTCATCATCCAAGGGCAGAGTGCATATCCTTGATCACCTGTGACAGTGCAGAGAGATAAGAGTCAATACCTGGTTTGGCATGATCTGTTGGCAGGCCCACTAGTCCAGTGACGCCTGTGCTGGCTGTGTGTGGGGTGTGTGTAGGCCAGCCCTCAGGGAGTAGCTGGTGCTGGCAACAACTTCAACAGTCATCAGGCACTCAGGAATGCAATGTACGAACAGCAAGGGAGCATGACTTGAGTTGCACAGAGTTAGTGGCCCCGGATGCACAGCGGCCGACACGGGCCTACCGCCACGGGACGCTGACTTGCGGGACACTGGGGTAGGGTCATGAGGGCAGAGCAGGGTCTCATATGTATCAAGGGTGGTTTTCGTGGAGTGTATCGGGGGAGAGTGGGAGGTGTACCCCCAGGGCATGGTGTAGAGGGCACATACCAGCTGTGTCCGGCAACATGGCGGATATGAATGCCACAGACTCATGCCAAACACCAAGTCCGTACCTGCCAGTTGCTGATGACAACCCCCAGGCCACAGGCTCAGACACCAACAATGTTCGGCCGGAGCCTGACGGTGTCTCACGGTGCACAGGGTAAGTGGCACCAGGTCAGTCCTTGCGAGTAGTTGACCTCCTCCATAACGGTGATCCGTGTTTCCACCGGACTGAAACGCATCTGTCTCTCACTCCTCTCCCTGCGTCCACTGGCATGAACTCTGCCATTGATGAATGAGGACTCAGTACTAGATGTGGCACATACTGGACTGCAGTGTAGGCCTGCTGCAGCGGTGGGGTATGTCAACGAATGTGGACTCCTGGGGGCCTGTGTCACGGAGGACAGCGATGGTCTGAGGAGGCTGCCAAGCTCGCGGGCATGGGTCTTGGAGCCTACACCGGCACGTGGTGGGCCCTCTTTGACACACGACGGTGTCGGCAGGTGAGCAGTGCCGCCTTGGAGCGCTGGAGCAGGCAAGCCGGGTCTGGGTATCGGCAGCCTGGGGTGCAGCAGGCGCACTGGCTCACAGGCCCCGCTGCTCACGGCGTCGGCCTCGTGGCGGGCTGAGAGACGCCGCCCTGGCAGTGACGTTGGCCATTCCGGGAGTGCACCACGCTCAGCGCAACAGTGTTTTCATCCACACCCCTGCGCAGGCGTGGCGTAAGCCGGGCCAACCCACTACGCTCACGCACACGGGTGGACACAGCGAGCGACATTTCCGCGATCTACCCCACAGCCTGAGGTGACATGGTTGCGTCCACTGTTCACTACTCCCCAGACACCAGCAGTTAATGTCTGCATGGACATATCTGTGGTTTGCATACCCAGGTCTGTCCAGCACATTCACGCCACACTTGTCGTTGTGTACATTCCCATTCATGGGTCACTTGCGTCCTTCGCACATGCCTGCTTTCCGCCTCTCCACACGTTCAGCTGTCGTATGACTGTGGTGCCATGATATAGCTGGCTTGTGTACATGGGAAGCCCAGTATCCCAATGGAGTTGTGTTGTCGTGTCTGGTAGGTGGGCATGTTGACTGACATGTTGTATGTGGTTTGGTCACATGTGCATTCCCACAGTTGTGCGTTGTGTGATGGTGGGTTTGAGGTGTGTGGTGTGTTGATTTGGTGCTTACCAACGAGCAGTCCAGTTCCATAGATGCCATCCTGGAAGTGCTGGTTGATGATGGACTGTCGGAAGATGTAGGAATCGTGCACACTGCCTGGGTAGTTTGCGATGACTTGGTGAACATTCCCCGGTGGTCCACTATTGCCTGCACATTGATGGAATGCGTGTGCTTTCTGTTGCGGTAGATGTGTGCAGTGTCCGCAGGGGGCACAAGTGGGACATGTGTGCAGTTGATCCAGCGCGGCTAATATAAATTTCTCCTTAGGACACGAATCCAGGAAAAACATTTATGCAACCTATTATCCATTAAACCTTATGTCGGTGGGGCCCATGACACCGCATAACATACATTCATTCAATCACTGGATTTCACACCAAGGAGAATGTGCTGCTGGACGAACGGGATACCTTGTTACATTTGACAGAATAATAACTCAAACATTATATGCATTAACCTTTGATCCTGTCTGTTCCAAACATCAAGGTACTCCGCTCTTTGGTCGATGGACCAACTAGTAGAATAAGTTGATGGTGATTAAGACTAGCTCAATCACAATTAAACCTTTTAACATTATAACTCATAAATGAACTAAAGAATCACAGACTCATTTTAGGTTAGAATATAATTTTATCTAAATTCTCAATTGAATAGGTGAAATTCTTTATTTATTAATCACATTTAATATATCAATAAACATTTAAGAAAAGTTTAATGAAGAATGGAAAATTATGCATTACCCATAGTTAGGCTGTCCGGTTTTAGGTTTAAACCTATAATAACTGATAAAACCCCACTGAAAGAGAAATAGCCCTCACCAGTGAAAACATATAAACACTGAAAAAACACCTGCACAACCACAAACTAAATGCCATTTAAAGAAAGGAAAAAGAGAGTGAAAGAGTCATTTTTCTTTCTTCCTAAAGGGGCCAATACAATGTAACTTCATTATACAAGCTAGCAGTAAGACTGGGCTCACATTATTCTGCTTGAGTTTTGTTGTTTAGGGATGCCACTAAAATATTGTTTCTTCTTCCTTTTGCTTTTTTCAGTTTTGTGGTCTTTGGTCTAAAGATGCATGGTTTAGAAGCATGTTTTAGGTCTTGTTTAATTATTTTATAAACTGTAGAGAATCAGGAAATATCAAAATCATATTTGATATTTTGGCTGCGTTTGATTCTTTACTGATAGGTAAAATGGCTGGTTTCATAAGAATCTTTTCTAATATGTGTCATCACATTTACCCACAGAGAATGAGTAAAATCCCTTGATACATCAGCCCCCAGTTTCTAGTGAGTCAGTATTGATAGTAGGTGAATTGCCAACACCTCAGGCTTTAAACATTCAATGCAAGGTATAGTGACAAGTATATGTGAAATGAGCGCTATCACCAAGCATCAGGGATAGTGGTGAAAACATGACAGCAGACTTTTGGAAAACATGGAATGCAGTGTCACTTGGAATGCTCTGCACAAAAAGTTATTTCCAAGTTCAACAAAGATTGGAGTGATATTATTTGTATTTGTAGTGATTCAGCTACGTATATGATAAAGTTGTGTGATGACCTGTCAAAATTGATACCTGAGCTGAAGTGCTTCCCTGTAAGAGATCCTTGCCACTTGTTAAATGGTATGCTGAAAGCATCTTTACAATCTTCAGAGTTAATGAGAAATGCTATTGACTTTTTAGTCCATTCTGGTGCAGTTTTTTTATGCGCAGGAACTAAAACGCAAATATTTCTAATTTCGTGCTTTGTGTGGCATCAAAGAAAGAGTCATCCCAACTGTGTCCCTTAGCTGATGGTTCTCAGTCCAAGGGGCTATGAATGCTATATTATCCATGTGGCAACCGTTTACAGAATTTTTGCTGAGTGATGATGCCAAAGGCAAGAAATGTGAAGACCTTTGGTCGCATATTGATAGTGATGTGAAAAAAGAACACTAAACTGCATTCTTAGATTTTTACAAGAAAACATAACTGCTGTAGTGGACATAATAAAAAAAACTAGAGTCTGAAAACACCCATGTTTGCCAAGTGTTCAGCAAAATTGGTGTAGATGTGAAACATCTCCTTGAGAGTAGGCTGGGCGACACCTTTAGTGACTTTGGCACTGCAACATGTTCCATGTTAGAGTGCTTTCCAATTGGTAAGCAAAGCAATGTTGAAGAGAAATTCAGGAACTTTTATTTTACAATGTATGAGAAATGGCTTGCAATGATGCATAGAAATGTCCCTTCACCAACCATGGCATTTGAAGTCAATGAAACCTCACTGTGGTACTCTGTACAAGTTCTAGATCCCTTCCGTAAAGGGGAATTTCCTCTGTAGTTTCAAAAGTGCTGCTTCATTTTTGACCGCTTCAATAATTCTGATGGCATAAGCGCCCAGTTCAACGCAAATGTTGCAGAACCTGCCCTGAGAATCACAATCTTGAAGTGCACCAGTATTGGCATGGAAAGCTATGTCAGTGGCCAGAGTTAACAAATTGTGTACTGGCTGTTTTGGCGTTGCCCATCTCAAGTGCCAATGTTGAGAGGTCCTTTTCACAGATGTTTACATGGGAAGGAAAGAGCGAGCGCGCATGACCAAGGACTCACTGAAGAAGTATTGTATGGTGCACTACAATAAATTTAATTTGCAAAAATCTATTTGGACCTCACATACACTATACGTACACGGTCTATATACCATGCGCTATGAGTGCAGAAAGCACGCAATAATAAAAGCAAAACGTTCCATAAACACCTGAAAACACTGTTTCTGTTGTGTTTAATGGTTCGAAAATGTGTAACCACTGATAACCACTGTTTTTTAAGGTATTGAAATCACTTGAAAACACTGAAAAAACCCCACCAGAATTTACCAAAAATAGAAACTGAAAACAGGAAAGCCTACCCATAGTCTTAGGATGCGGACAGGAATGGTTCACCAAAAAGAAGATAAACCGCAGATCACAGAATAGAACTCCCAAACTGACTGACTGTCCCGCTAACCTCCGCGGACGTACCTCCCGGGCAGAATTCCCGCAACGATCTCGTTCCTTCCCCAGTCAAGTTCAAAGTCCAAAAATGACAGAGTCTTTTCGCAGTATTGAGGTGGAAAAATGAAAAATAAAGAGGCGGTATGGCAGGAAAATACCAACAGCAGCAGCAGCATCAATAGCGGCGACCACAGCAGCAGCCCACCCCACATAAGAGTAGACCCTCTTATACCCTATTTTCTAGCTTACTACACAAAAAGTTGCAATCCTTAGGGGCAAGAATCACGCTAATTGGTCCATTTGAGGGGTGGTGATGGTCACCTCATCGCCCTCCTTGTTCAAACTGGTTTAGAGACAGTAAAACATACAATGAGTCTCATGACTCTGGGGTCAAAAGCAGTCCAACTTGTCCATTCATTTTGTAGCGATCTTGATGGTCACAATTTAGTTCGTCCATTGTCGCTCAGTTCTTTCTCATCCATTCCCACGAATACATGCTGAGTCTTTTTGGCACACTCCTTATTGTAGGTCAGTTCGACCTTGACATCTCTCACTCCGGGCACAGGCCGCATCCACGTGACTTGATTTCTTTATTGCTTCTGCGCAGAGGCCATCTTTGCCTATTCACGTGATCTCATCCCCTCCAGCAGCCATTTTTGAAGCTAGGCCTAACAGGCCCGAACGAACTATCATAAGAACAAACACAACCACAATTAGAACAGAGAAAATAAGCCTTTCTGTTTACCACCCGCCATCCTAAAGACCCGTGTTAGGTGTTACCTAGCAGAAGCGACATTTAAAACCATTTTACTCACCATCTGCATTCTTTGCCACAATACAAATCTACTACGTAACATAAATCATGCAATTTTACTCTAATTAGTACGCAAATCACAATACTAATGTTAATTAACTTCACAATTGTAAATAGATTAGATTTTGCACAAATCTACATGTTATCCATATGGTGTTTACTAAAAAGGGTGCATTTGTTGGTTAGTACATGCTTTTTCAAACAGTTAGTATTATTAAATCATTAAGAGTTCATTAATTTCCAAGGGGGTACAAAATTATTTTGTTTACCCTGCTCCATCAATTCCCCCTTTGGTGATTTTTAACATCACCACAAAAACCTATCCTACAATTTATCAGATAAATGTTTCTTGTCCACTTGCTTTTTTGTTACTTCATACAACTGTGTTTTTCTCATCTTGTCTTTTAGACCGTTTGTACATGTTCTCTTTTAACTCTTCTAATTCTATCTCCCGTTCTTTCTTTATTTTTCTCATTTTCTCTTTTTACTCTATTTTGCCTTTTTCTTCTTTTAATACACACATATGCTAATCTCACTAATAACATCACCATTATTATCACTGTGACTGGTATTAGTATTTTCCCAATAAAAGAACTACCTATTTCTGTGAACCATTTCTTCATTGAGGAAAAACTCTTACCAAGTCTCTCCCAAACACCTTCAACCTCCAGTGGGGCAATTTCTTTGTGCAAATCAGTAATGTTCTTTATATACTTCTGTATATTCTCACTTTTGTCTGGAATGTAAGTGCAACAATGTTGTACTTTCAGCATTCCACAGACTCTACCCTCTTTTGCCAAAAGAATGTCAAGGGCAAGTCGATTTTGCATCACCATAGCTCTCATGGCAACCATTTCGGTATTTACCATCAAGAACCCTCCAGCAGTATTCATTGATAAACGATCCACTACTGTAGACAATTTGCGAATCTTGTATGCATTCAAAGATATACCCACTGCTGGTATCAATGCTCCAAAAATATCACCTACTATTTCTGAGAAGCTTTCCCTCCTCCTACGTGTTAATGTTTTACCTATCTCGTGAATTCCTTTTGTTCCTCTCTCCACATGAAAAATCTTTGGAAAGACCAGGCCTAGATAACATGTTCCGTACCAATGGTCCGGCAACCTATAATAAGCTCTATTTCCGCAAATATAATAGATCCTTGGAAATACTGGGGGGCATATTATCAAGGAATAGCGATATTTATCGCTAACCGCGCTTAGCGCGAATTTTTTTAATGCCGCCTTTTGCTGGAAAATATTGCTGAGATAACACCCTATTAACAAGGTTTATCTCCATAGCGATAACATTTCCAGCGATAGCGGCAAAATGTGAGAATATCGCTGGAAAAGCAGCGATATTCTCGCATTAACGCAAGGATGGATTTAGCCTGACAATCCACCTCCTCTACTTTAAACAGGTAAGTCATCCTCAGTAGCAGGTGTTAAAATCTAGCGATAAACGCGCTTAGCGCGATTTATTTTATCGCTTCGCCTGCCTTGCTAATAGGGGTTAGTTGTGTTAGCGACTGTTTTCAGTCGCTTTTAGTGGGGAATGCCTACCTTGCATGTCATTAGCGATTATTATCGCTGGCATGCAAGGCGATGGTATAACCGCCCGCTAACGCCTGAAAGCTGTCGCTAACGCCTGTTAGCGACAGCTTGCTGATAGGGCGATAAAAATATCGCCGCTTGATAATATGCCCCTGGATCTTTTCCTCCTTTAAATCCCCATCCCCCTAGAATTTTGTATGTATCTCGGCATTCACTAGAACCCACGAAATAGTTATCATACATAGTGTTACTTCTACTAATACACAATTTTCCCTGTTGGGGCCAATACAGAACCATAGCTGCATTTGTTTCTCCTTTGTCGTAATTTCTCTCTTCAAACGCCCAAGGTGGGGTTTTTGTCTTCTCTCCTGCTTCCTTTCTTTGAAACTTAACTCTTCTGTCCTCTGCCATGTCCAAGAAAATCTTTTCTTCTTTCTTTAACTCACAAGTAAGATTGTGTCTAAATATATTCTCTAATGTTAATTCTTTATTTTCTAAGAAAAGCTCTCCAAAAACCTTTGCAACTTTTACCTTATTTAATTCAGGGATTACGGGAACTTTAGCAAAAACAGTATCTATGTCAGTGTAGTAATATTCTAATCTACCTGTTTTATAAAATAAGCTAGCTAAAACGCTACAAGTTATCCCATACGTCAAAGGAAGGTGATGATATGTCACACCTTCTGTGAGAGACGCAGGTAACTGCATACAGACATAGCAATCTCTCACATCCATTGTCTCCACATATTCGTATAACAGTTTCATGAAGACATTCTTGGAGAAATCAGTTATGGACTTATCCCTATGTAAATCAGTACTATCTACTAATGCTGCAGTGTTCTTTATGTTAGCTTTCTTGTCATTATTCGTGTCATTCACTATTACAGATGTATTTTCTACAACTAATCTAAGTGGAATTATTATTGCTAAAATAAACCAGATAAGCATTAGTAATCCTGTACAATAGAAACACATTCTACACCATCTACGTAAAAACTCACATCTAGATCTTCTATTCTTAGTGTCTACCATGTTGTAATACTATTTGGCTATATATATATATGTAGAGAAAATGTGTTTCCACACCTCAGAATGACTTTTCAGCCACTCTACCCTTTAATTAGTCTCTTTTGGTGCTCTCTTCAGTTCTTTTCAGAACTTTTTCTTGTCTTTTTCAGTTTAGGTGTTCAGTCCGGTTTTCTTTCTTTGTCTTTCAGGTCTGGTGCAATTCACTCTCACCCATTTGTTCACAGTCTTCGTCTGGGATTTCGTGACTGCTATCCACTTCTTTAATGTCGGTCAATGCTATGTATAGCCATTCAGGTGACTTATATTTTAAGTTAGGTTTCTTCACTCTTTTTGGTCTCTGTAACTGTCTTTCACTTTGTTTTCCTTGTCCTTTCTGACATGTTATTTCATTTACTTGTTCCGCATTATCTTTGTTCAAATTTATTATTTTATATCTCAGTCTTTTAATTTTGTTGGGCCAATTGTCTCCTTTTCTTGGCCTTTTCAGTTCGTTTTCTTTTTCTTCTCGGTCTGTTCTCCAAGTTCTCTTTCTTGGTCCTATTCTTTGCTTTCTTTCTTCTTCACTTTCTTCTGATTCTGTCTCAGACCTCACTTCACTTCCTCTAACTTTGAACTTTATGATCTCAGTTTCGTTGTCTGAATCCGAATCTTCTTGTGACTCTTCTGTTCGAAAATTTGATTCTAACCCTCCTCGTTTGTCTTCCGCACTTTTCCCAAACTTTGTCTGAATCTAAATTTCCCTGTGTTTCTTCTGTTTGTAGTTCTGACCCTACTACTCCTCGTTTTTCTTCCTCACTTTCCCCTATCTCTCTATCTGAATCTAAGTTTTCTTCAGTTACCTCAACTATCTCTGGAGGAATTTTCCCATAACTTGTACTTGGCTGTTCACTGTCGCTGTCTTTTGGTTCGGTTTCTCCAGTTATAATATCAGTTCTTCTGTTTCCTGATTTTTCCTTTTGCCTTTCATCAGATTCAGGTTGGTCTGTTTCAGATGCCGAACTGGTATCCGATATTTCCAGATGTCGACTGACAGGTCGAGCTTCAAGTTCTGGAACTCTGATCATTTCAGTTTCTTCTTCAGTTGTCAAACTGGTACCTGATTCTTCCAGATGTCGACTTACAGGTCGAGCTTCAGGATCTGGAACTCTGTTTGTTTCAGCTTCTGCTTCAGATGCCGAGCTGGTATCTGATATTTCCAGATGTTGACTTACAGGTCGAGTTTCAGGATCTGGAACTCTGATGGTATGACTGGCATGAACCCAATTTTTCACACCTGCACACTTTACAGCAGTTGTTGTCACCAGGATCACTTGACGTGGCTTATCCCAGCGAGGAACCAAGCAGTTTCTTCTTCTGTGGACTTTAATGCGGACCCAGTCTCCTGGACTCAAATCATGAGCTGGTTTTCTTTCAAGAGTGGTCGCATCCGGTCAAACCTGATGAAACACAGAATGCACCACATCAGCCAATCCTTTGCAATAGTCCAATACGAGATCATCAGTTATAGTCAGCAGTTTGTTGACAGGTACATGTGCTTGTCTCATTGCTCGTCCCATGATTATTTCATGAGGACTCAGACCTGTTTTTCTGTCAAGTATGCTTCTGATGCTCATCAGCACCAATGGCAGGGCATCGGGCCATTTGAGTCCTCTGGCTTGACACATTTTCCCTAACCTATTCTTTATTGTTCCATTTACTTGCTCTACCACTCCAGAAGCCTCTGGTCTGTAGGCACAGTGCAGTTTTTGTTGAATGTCAAGTGCTTCACATATCAGTTGGATTATTTCATTCTGGAAATGTGTTCCTCTATCTGTTTCGATCGTTACTGGAAAGCCATATCTAGGAATGAATTCTCTCAGTAGGAGCTTAGCCACAGTAACTCCATCATTCCTTCTTGTCGGATAGGCTTCCACCCAACGAGAAAACAAACAAACGACCACAAGGACATATCTCAATCTATTGCTTGGGGGCATTTCAATAAAATCTAGTTGCATTCTGGTAAAAGGACCTCCTTCACGTCCTATTGTTCCCAAACTCACTACAGTCTTCCTTCCAGGATTTATTTGTTGGCATGTAAGACATCTTTGACAAAGGCTTTCAGCTATAGCCCTAAATTTTGGGTTGTACCAGGTCTGTCTGAAAAGTCTGATCATGGCATCCCTACCAATGTGTGCCTGCCCATGGTACATCCATGCCATATTAGAGATCATGCTATCAGGCATAACTGGTCTTTCATCTTTCATACGGTGAACCATAGGATTTTGGTTCACCGTCTCAGGAATCTAGGAGTAACTGGCTTAGCACTGAAGTGGTTGGATTCTTTCCTGGAGGAAAGATCCTTTCAGGTATTCGAGGAGAACACAACATCTAATCCCACCCCTCTACAGAACGGGGTGCCTCAGGGATCCACGCTCAGTCCGACCCTTTTTAATGTATATATGGCTCCATTGGCATCAATTATTGCCCCATCCGGAATTCGTATGGTAACCTATGCCGACGATACCCAATTGGTGGTTGCACTCAATCAAATGGACCAAGAAACTAACACCCTCCGCTCCTGTCTAGAAGACATCTCAAACTGGATGGACACATCCCAGCTTAAGCTCAACGGGGGGAAGACCGAGCTTATGATCTTAGGTAACCCCCTCTGCTTCAAATCTAGCTCCATGTGGCCAGCGTGCATGGGGCCACCCCCTACCCCCAAGCCAGAAATCAAGAGCCTGGGCATCTGGTTGGACCAGGATCTGAGCTTTAGAGCTCAAGCGAGGAAGACGGTAGGCATCTGTTATGGCCTACTTAGAATGGCCCGTAAAGTACTACCTCTGCTCCCCTTCCAAGCAAAAAAAGTATTGGTGCAATCACTCATACTTTCCAGGCTAGATTACGGTAATGCGCTGTACCTGGGCTCCCCCACTACTGTAGTTTCTAAACTACAGTCTGTGCAAAATAGTGCTGCCAGACTCTTAACCGGAACCAACAACCGACAATCGGCTAAACCGGCACTTGCATCCCTTCACTGGCTCCCCATCCAGGAACGCATTAGATTTAAGACACTTTGCCTAGCACATAAATCCATGCAGGGGACTGGCCCCTCCATCAACTCAGCCATGATCCGCCCCTATAAAGCTAAGCGCAATCTTCGATCTGATAACCTCTACCTGGCCGAAGTACCAAAGATTAGGAGGGCCAGGAGGGGTGGTCGGTTGTTCTCCTATAACGCCTCTAAACTCTGGAACTCGCTTCCACTCCAGCTCCGCCAAGTCCAAAACCACGGGTCCTTCCGTAAACAACTCAAGACCCTCTTGTTCCCTCAGCCCGCATAGTCCCTCTATTTCCGGCAGTAGTTAGTCTTAGCGCTGGGATGCTTCCGGGTAGCCATGTGCTCTATAAATGTGTCTTTCATTTCATTTCATCTCTATAAACCCAGACTTCATCTTCCTCTCTTTGTCTGCAGCCTGCTTTTATCCAACCATCTTTCTCCTCTTCATCTGCTTCTTCCTGCAATTGCCTTACCTCATCCCAGGTTTCAACTGTGTTAGTAAACAGCAAGGGACATGAAACATTCTCTTTTTCCCTTCTCCTATTCAGTGAGACCATGTTTCTGGCACAATATTGAGCTATTTCATCTGCGAATTTGTTTCCCACTGCAATATAATCGGTTCCATTTTTGTGTGCAGCGCATTTTACCACTGCAATCTGTTTAGGTAGCTGTATCGCCTCAAGCAATTTCTTCACAAACTCACCATTCCTAATAGGAGTTCCTGCAGAAGTCAGGAAACCCTCTGGGACCAGATCTGTCCAAAATCGTGGACCACTCCGAAGTCATACTGGCTATCCGTGATCACCGTAATTCGGAAGTTCTTTCCCAGTTTGCATGCTCGAATCAGAGCAACCAGTTCAGCCACTTGGGCTGAAGGTATTCCTCTCAAACAGGATGCTTCCATTATGGTTGCCACCGTACACACAGCATACGCAGCACTTAAAACTCCTTCACTTGTTCTCAGACATGATCCGTCCACAAACATCACATAATCTGATTCTTTTAAGGGCTCATCTCTAATATCTGGGCGAGGCTTTGTGCAAAATTCAAGAACATCCAAACTCTTATGATCAACATCATCTTTGACTTCTACATTTACTTCATCTGGCAATGAAGTTGAGGGATTCACACTCGTGCATCTTACAATGGTTACATTGTCTGCACCCAAAATCACTTTTTCATACCTAGTCCGCCGACTATGTGTCATGAATTGGGTTTTTGTTCGGGTCAGAAGGATTTCAACGGAGTGTGGGACATATACTCTCAGAGGATACCCCATCACAATGCCTTCGCTCTGTTCCAGACTCACACAAGTAGCAGCTACTGCTTTCAGACATCCAGGCAACGCCTTTGCTACCGGGTCTAGGACAGTTGAAAAATAAGCGATTGGTCTTTTCATTTTTTCATGCCTTTGCACTAATACTGAAAGTGCACATCCATCTCTCTCACTACAATACAGCTCAAATTCTTTCTCATAATCAGGCATTCCCAATGCTGGTGCCTCACACAAACTTGTTTTCAGTTCCTTGAAAGCCTTCATTTGCTCCTCATCCAATTCAATCGGATCTTTGACATCCCTCTTTGTCAATCGCTGTAAAGGTTTTACAATTAATGAAAATCCACTTATCCACTGTCGACAATAACCAACCATTCCAAGAAACATTCTTACCTCTCTCTGTGTCATTGGGGCTCTTATTCCTTGGATAATCCTTATTCTTTCTGTCGTCACCTTTCGCATCCCTTTCTCAATCTCATGACCTAGATACTGTACCTCCTGTTGACAAAATTGAGGTTTTGACGGAAACACCTTGTGTCCTCCTTCTGCCAAATGATTTAATAAAGCAATTGTGTCCGTAACACATGCTTCTTTGGTTTTTGATGCCACCAATAGGTCATCAATATACTGGACCATCACAGATTTTTCAGGCATTTTTTAAATCTTCCAATGATTTCTTTAGGATCTGATTAAAGATTGAGGGGCTTTCAGTATACCCTTGAGGAATTCGGCACCATGCCAAAATACGCTCTCCGAACCGGAACGCAAATAATGGCTGGCTGTCAGGGTGCAATGGAATAGAAAAGAATGCATGGCACAAATCAATAACTGTGTATCATTCTGCATCATGTGGAATCTGATACAGTATTACAGCGGGGTTTGGCACAATTGGGCAACAAGGAATAACAATCTTATTTACCTTTCTCAAGTCTTGCACTATCCTATATGTTCCATTCGGCTTTTTCAATCCCATTATAGGAGAATTACATGGCCTACTCATTATTTCTCTCAAAATTCCTTGTTCAATCATCTTATTAACTACAGGTGTTATTCCTTCAATAATTTCTGGCGTTAATTTGTACTGTGGAGTATTTGGGTAATTTGTTCCTTCCCTAACAGTAATTTTTACAGGGTCAACTCCTCTCATTAGTCCAATGTCTTCGCCTGTAAAATCCCATACATCAGACCTGACTATTCCTTTCAATTCAATTGGGATTTTCTCTGCATCAAACACAGGAAACATGTCATTCACTCCTGGTTCTAGTTCTGCCATTGTCATTTTATACAAGACATCCTCATCTGGTGTCTGGAAAGCAATACCATCTGGGGTACAATAGATGGTGCAATTCATTTTACAAAGTAGATCGCGTCCTAACAAATTTACAGGACTGCAATCACAGACCACAAAACGATGCATCTCTTTGAATGGTCCAACTTTCACCTCTACTGGTTTGGTAAGAGGGGTTTTAATCTGCCTGTTTGAAACACCTACAACTTGGATATATTCTCCTGAGAAAGGAAGGTTTGGAATTTCCACTGATCTAACAGTAGAACGGGTAGCTCCAGTGTCCACAAGGAATGTAACATTTACACCATTCACTTTTCCATCCACAAATGGACCTGACTGATCTACCTCTAGAGTTGCGCCAAGCACGCACTCTTCTTCCTCTCCTAGGCACCGTCATAAACTTTCATCCGATTCATTTCCATCCTGCCGTAACCAATACTGAGACACTGCAGCTGCGCGCGGCAATTTTGTTACCTGCTCTCCTCCGTAGAATCCTGCCTCTGTACTGTATCTCTGGGGGTTTACACTTTTTGGAAGAGGTGGTTGCAGCACCTGACACTGTTGAGTAACTACCTGCGGCTGTTGCAGCTGCTGGTAACTCACCTCATTCTGCACCTGTGGATTTAATGGTTGATTTTCTGTATTTGCTTTTGGAGGAAATTTACACTCGTTTCTCCAATGTCCTAATTTTCCGCAATTGTGACAGGGCCATTTCTTTTTGGCCTCTTCTATACTCATTTGACCTTTACCTATATTCGGTTTGAATTTAGTTTGTCCTGCATCACTAGACTGATTATTCATCTGAGCTTCTTGTTTTTCTGCAACCTTTACTTGTGCCCACATCGCCTTTTCTTTTAGCTTACGCTGTCTACACTCAATATCGTCACTACAATATTTTGCATACCTTAATACTTCATCTACAGTGCTATTCTGCCAACACAACATATGCTGCTTAATCATTTCACTTATTTCAGGTTTCAAGCCATATACAAATCTATACACAAAATGACTCATGTCCTTTCCACTCAAATTCTCATAACCACTATACTGTTTAAAGACCAAAAGCAGTCTCTCATAGTAGGCATGTACAGATTCCTTACTCTCCTGAGTTCTATCAATCTTTACCCAGTCTGTCTCTTTTGGTGGGATTTTATTTTTCAAAAACGTGATGGCTTGTTCATATTTTCTCATTACTTCTGGACCTGGGGCTCCAGTTTTTGCATCTCTAGGATATTCTTCCTTGGGCCAGTCAATTGTAATCTTACATTCTGTCCATAAATCTGCTGGTACTACAATCTCAAACAATCCATCCAAATCTTCCCACAACACCTTTGAAACCTTTACAAACCTTTCTACCTGTCTATACCATTCTACGGGTTTCTCTCTCAATCTTGGAAAGTCATTTGTAAATGACAATATATCTTGTCTGGACCATGGGACATGCACATAGCTTCCTCCTGGAGTTTCCCTCATTGGATATTCCATTACTATCTGTTCTTTCTCCTTTACCGGAAAAGCCAATGAAGCTTTATCGGTCGTTCCCTCCTTTCTTCTTATCCACCTGCTTCTCCACCTATCCACATCTCCCCATTTTCTCAATAACACAATCAGTTCTTTTATCTGTGTTAATCGTCCTGAAGTATTCAGATTTTCTATATCCTTTTCACTAAAGTCTACCCTGTACGGTTTCTGCAATCCTCTGATTTTTCCAAACTCTACTCCTAGTTCATTCGCTGTTTCTTCCAATCTTTCATGCAAGTTCCTAGCTCTCCAAGTAACACTTTTACACATGAACATGAGCTCATCATCTTGGTAGGACTTCGAATCGATCTGTACCAATAGTCCCTAGAATCAACTCTTCCATATCTATTTTTAATCTGATCACATCCAAAGGTTGTGGTTCAGCATCTTTCTTCTGTAAGTTCCTCATCCACTCATTTAATTCTTCTGCAGTCGGACCCACAGGGGTATTATTTATCTCTGCCCAATTTGCACTTCTCTCTGGGGTCTCAGTTGCTGACTCTGTTCCCATAGGAATCCTATTTATCTGACTCTCATTAATCGTCAAATTCGTAGGTGGACTCGACCTACATGAACCAACAGAATCTCTTGTCTCTCTATTTTCTGGAATTATCCCTTCTCTCACTCTTTGCATACTAGAGTTCAATGGAATTGTCAGGGAATGCTCATCTATTCTTTGATTTTCAAATACCGGAATTACTGGCCCTATCGTCACTGGCACAGTCACAGCTTCCATGTTCTTTGTTAGTTCTCTTATCTTTTCAGTTAATTCTCTTGTGGTTCTGGCTAATTCAGCTGTATTACCATTATCGGGCTTCACATTCTGTGGAGTTTCTAATTTATCAAAAGACCTATTTATTTCATAATTTCGTTCAGGGCTTTGATTTCTTACAGTTTCCATTGGTGGTGCATTTGGAGTCACCACCGCAGAATTCTGTTGATATGGAGGGGGTCTTTTATTTAAAATGTCCTCCAGCAACTCATCCTCTGTGTCGCTAGCTCCATACCCATATCTCTCTGTTACTGTATGCTTCTTTTTCTCCGTACACTTTCTCCCTGTAACTTCTTCAACTGTTCTAACAGGAAACAAACCATCCGTCATATTAGCATACCTCCATCGTCTCATCCTGTCTTCATGATAAACTCCCCATACTCTTCCATGGACTAAATTAAAATTCTTTGCACCTCTGTGTCTTTCTCTTTTATACATCTCATCTTCCCATTCACCTAACGCTTCGAACTGTGTTGGTCTAGGTCTCGGTTCAAGTTTCATCATCTTTTCTCTCAAATTTCGAAGTACAGCTGTGCTAAACGAACCATTTTCTGGAAATGCCAATACTCCATCGCTTTGGGTATATTTTGCCCAGTTTTCCAACCAAATACAAGTATGATAGCCATATTTCATCATCATATGAGAGGCTGGCGTTTTCGGCGGAGGAAGTACTTCTCCTTCCCTAGTCACAACCTTCTTGTCTTTCTTGAAAAAGTTTTTAATCTTCGCAAACCATGACGGTTTCTCTCTACCATACTCATAATAAGCCATGTTGCTCTATTCTTTTTCTCAAAACAAACACACGAAAATTCTTCACCACTCTGTCCTTTCTACTGCTCAGCTATTCAGACCTATCCCAGCGCGTCTCACACCAACGCACCAATCCGACAGCTTTACGTCACTCTCACACTAACCAATCCTAGCGCGTTTTCACACTAATGCACCAATCAAGAAGCTCTTCACTCCCCCACAACTGGCCAATACCAGCGCGGTCTCTGTTGATGTCAGTTCTACTCCTGTCTTTACTGACCCCTCCTTTACAAACATTTTCGGCAGTTTTTCTTACCTTCTCTTTTCAACGAAATTTATTAGTTACGACGTAAAACACATTACCATTGTCTGTTTCGCTAAACAAAAGAAATAGTTTGCTCTATCTTGCAAGAATACTGTTTCGCTCGGTAAGTGTAGCACTTCTCTCTACCTTACCCTTCTCTCAAGCAAGGGGTAAACCCGTTTCTCTGGGGATAAAACACATGTGGAGACTACACTGCTCCTGAGAATTAAGGCCAGAGTTTCACAAGAAAACCTGTTGCTATTTCACTCAATCGTTTTTTCATACATGAAATGTCCCTAACATAACACAATCCTGTGTTATCACCAATTTGAAAATCAGACAATGCACAATTCCGTGTGACTTCTCTTGCCGCACGTGTCCACTTCCTACTTCCCGGAAGCTTCAAAATTCCGACTTACATATAACATAATACAATTCGACATAAAGTGTTAGACATGAAAAAATCAATAAATCAATAATCAATAATCACCAAACTAATCTATAGTAACCATAACTCTGCTACCAAGAAATCTGATCCAGCACGGCTAATATAAATTTCTCCTTAGGACACGAATCCAGGTAAAACATTTAAGCAACCTATTATCCATTAAACCTTATGTCGGTGGGGCCCATGACACCGCATAACATACATTCATTCAATCACTGGATTTCACACCAAGGAGAATGTGCTGCTGGACGAACGGGATACCTTGTTAAATTTGACAGAATAATAACTCAAACATTATATGCATTAACCTTTGATCCTGTCTGTTCCAAACATCAAGGTACTCCGCTCTTTGGTCAATGGACCAACTAGTAGAATAAGTTGATGGTGATTAAGACCAGCTCAATCACAATTAAAACCTTTTAACATTATAACTCATAAATGAACTAAAGAACCACAGACTCATTTTAAGTTATAATATAATTTTATCTAAATTCTCAATTGAATAGGTGAAATTCTTTATTTATTAATCACATTTAATATATCAATAAACATTTAAGAAAAGTTTAATGAAGAATGGAAAATTATGCATTACCCATACTCTTAGGATGCGGACAGGAATGGTTCACCAAAAAGAAGATAAACCGCAGATCACAGAATAGAACTCCCAAACTGACTGACTGTCCCGCTAACCTCCTCGGACGTACCTCCTGGGCAGAATTCCCGCAACGATCTCGTTCCTTCCCCAGTCAAGTTCAAAGTCCAAAAAAGACAGAGTCTTTTCGCAGTATTGAGGTGGAAAAATGAAAAATAAAGAGGCGTTATGGCAGGAAAATACCAACAGCAGCAGCAGCATCAATAGCAGCGACCACAGCAGCAGCCCACCCCACATAAGAGTAGACCCTCTTATACCCTATTTTCTAGCTTACTACACAAAAAGTTGCAATCCTTAGGGGCAAGAATCACGCTAATTGGTCCATTTGAGGGGTGGTGATGGTCACCTCATCGCCCTCCTTGTTCAAACTGGTTTAGGGACAGTAAAACATACAATGAGTCTCATGACTCCGGGGTCAAAAGCAGTCCAACTTGTCCATTCATTTTGTAGCGATCTTGATGGTCACAATTTAGTTTGTCCATTGTCGCTCAGTTCTTTCTCATCCATTCCCACGAATACATGCTGAGTCTTTATGGCACACTCCTTATTGTAGGTCAGTTCGACCTTGACATCTCTCACTCCGGGCACAGGCCGCATCCACGTGACTTGATTTCTTTATTTCTTCTGCGCAGAGGCCATTTTGCCTATTCACGTGATCTAATCCGCTCCAGCAGCCATTTTTGAAGCATGGCCTAACAGGCCCGAACTAACTATCATAAGAACAAACACAACCACAATTAGAACAGAGAAAATAAGCCTTTCTGTTTACCACCCGCCATCCTAAAGACCTGTGTTAGGTGTTACCTAGCAGAAGCGACATTTAAAGCCATTTTACTCACCATCTGCATTCTTTGCCACAATACAAATCTACTACGTAACATAAATCATGCAATTTTACTCTAATTAGTACGCAAATCACAATACTAATGTTAATTAACTTCACAATTGTAAATAGATTAGATTTTGCACAAATCTGCATGTTATCCATCTACTGGCACATGCATCAAGGTAGGCTTTTGCGATTCCTTAATTGCGATTATTAAGGAATCGCAATTAAGGAATCGCAAAAGCCTATGCATGTAGGAATCGCTATAAAAATAGCGATTCCTAAACATTCCTTAATTGCGACTCGTAAATTGCGAGTCGCAATTAAGAATGCCGTCCCATTCATTCCTATGGGCCTACAGGCCCATAGGAATGAATTGGAGATTGAATGCGCAATTTGCGAGTACCAGTAGGTACTCACAAATTGCTCATGCAATTTCAAGGGTGCAAGGGTGTCAAAATGACACCCTGTTGCACACCTGAAATTGTGATGTGCACCCATGTTGCGCACACACATGCCCCAAGGGCATGTGTGTGTGTAACCTAAAACTTTAAAAAATGCATTTTAGTGCATTTTTCAAAGTTTTAGCAAATTACAGACAAGTTTGATTTGTCTGTAATTTGCGGTCCCAAATAAGCGAAATCGCTATTTGAAAGTGCTTCTAGCATTGCATTTAAGGAATCGCAAATTGCGATTCCTTAAATGCAATTACAATTAGGAATTCGCAAATAATTGCGAATTCTTAAATTGCGCATAGGAAACACTTTCATGCATCTCCAAAGGCCAATTTGCGATCGCAAACGGCCCAATTTTGCGAATCGCACCGTTTGCGATCGCAAAAACCTTTGATGCATGTGCCCCATGGTGTTTACTAAAAAGGGTGCATTTGTTGGTTAGTACATGCTTTTTCAAACAGTTAGTATTATTAAATCATTAAGAGTTCATTCATTTCCAAGGGGGTACAAAATTATTTTGTTTACCCTGCTCCATCACAGTCAATGGCCCCCAACATGTGTGGGAAGCTAGCAATGGTGTAGAAGCCTTGCTTGGTCTCCAGCTGTTCCTGCGCAGTGTTGGGGAAGTGAAGGTACTGGGGTATGAAGCTGATGATGGCATCCAGGACAGGTGTGAGGAACTTTGATAGGGCTGGCTGTGAGACTCCTCCGACTCTGGCCGTTGTTGGTTGGAAGGTACCAGAGGCCAACGTGTGCAGCACAGCCAGCAGCTTTGTCTGCGGAGGGATGTTGGTTGTCCGCTGTGTTCGGACCGTCAGCCTGGGGCCAATGTGGGTCATGATGCGGAGGATGGTTGTCCTTTTGAGCCTGTAGTGGGCAATGACTTCCTCGGGCGTTAGGTCTGTGAGACTAGTGCGTTTTCGGTAGGTCCGCTGTCTTGCTCTGCGCTGCCTCTGTGGTGGTCCGGGGGGGGGTGCCGGTCCCGGTCCTGGGGGTGGTGGCGGTGGGTGCTGTGGCCCTGTTGGGGCCCCAAGCTGCATGATGAGTAGCTCCATGGCGTCGGTTGTTCTTCGGGTGTGGCTGTGTGCGGGGCTCCGTTGCCTACTGCAGGTAGTCGTCCTGCTTATCACCAGCAAGAGGCAGGTGTTAAATAGCTGCTGCTACCGCGGCTTATCGCGTGGTTTTGGTTCGCATCGCAGATCTGGCAGTTCGTTGTGAAAGTGGTGTAGTGGTGTTTTCGTGTGTTTTTGCACGGGAACGCCTACTCTGCATCTCATTAGGGTTAGTTGGTGGTGTCACCCGTGGAGGTAAATTTTGCGGCAGTTATCACGTGAATACTTGCGTTGACTGCAGTTTGCACCCGCTAGTGAATGGGGCGTTAAATCTATCTCCACTTTTGTTGCGTTAAGGTGGCGATAACTCGGAGATAAGTCCTTGTGAATATCCCCCCGAAAGTTTCGTGAGCTCCCGATGCACGCCTTATATGCTTACCTTACTGACGGGTCAGACCCACCAGAAGAACCGCAGGATTAAGAAAAAGGATTTTAGGTGCACGAACGGAATCTACAGTGTACCTGATGCTAATCTGAAGGTTCTTTCTCTAGTTTTGTCAAAATAGGTCTATGGCAGAAGAGCGATCACAGAAAGCAAAAGCTGTTCTCCTTTCCATAGTCCACAGCACTGACTTGCAATAACCCTAAACCTGGCAGACAATAAGTCTAGCAAATCTGACATGCCCTCCGATACCATTCTGAGTGCCTGTGGGCACTGATTAAATCTAGTTTAGCTCTTTTTGAAATATTTAAAATAGTTACGATCACACATTCTTAACTTCCTAGCCTCTAATTGTAACCAACAGATGGCAGTAGTGCTCTATAAGAAGAATTATTACAAAAGTCTTCACTAGCACAGAAAATATATAGACGGAGGTTACAGATGTAAAACTCGAAAACTCCGCTATTCATCAACTCCCTAGGGGTCCAATATGCTTATTCACCACTGTCTGTGGGCCCGGTTTCCTGTCCTTTGAGTTATGACTGTTTTATTCTAGCAAATAGGCATAATTAATCCTAGCTATGTCGTGCTTGTAAAAATAAAAAGTTCAAGAGCTGACATGTATGTCAGTAAACTACCAGTGCATAACTTCTCTGATGTGCACAACTTGCACACTAAGGGGCAGATTTACAAGCTCCTTGCGCCACTTTTGCGTCACTTTTAACATGGGAAAAGTGACGCAAAAGTGGCGCAAGGGGCTTGTAAATCTGCCCCTAAGTTTTCTCTCAAGTTTCTCTTGCGGCATGCATTGTCAGATCACAGTAGGAGGAGCCGCCTTGGAGAGCACAGACGTGTTGATGACCCACTCACGTAGAACTTGGGGGGTTTGTAAGAACATGTCTAAACTCATATCTCTATTTATAAGCCTACATTTCTAAGAATCCAGAAAACCGCTATCGAGTGTAGGAGGGAGCCCTAGTTATCCCCAGTTGTCATATGGCTGAGGGTCGGAAAGACATTTAATAAATACTTTTAGCGAAAGACAAAATGTAACCTAGGACTGGTAAATTGTGTATATATTTTTCTACTGATAAACTGGCACAAGACACAGTGTGTTTTATAACAAATCTTAAACACTTAGATCTGTTTCTTATGTCATCTGTAAATTATGTATGTATTTGGAAGGGAGTTTTAGTAAACACTCCCATACGGTATAGATCACAATCAGACATTGGTGATGAGGCGAAGCTCGTGGAGTTGCACTACGCGGAATTTGGCGGAGTTGCATAAAAATGCAGTGAAATTCTGCAGAGTTCCACGTGCGGACGGAGTTGCTGCACTCGCCCACCCCTAATAAAAACAATGCAAGCAGACTCATAAAGAACAAGTGCCCGATTCAGGGACGGACTGGCTACCGGGCGTTTTTTGCTGGGGTGGCAGGGTGGGGCCCAGGTTCACTGCAGAGGGGCCGATTTTGTTGCTGGGGAGCTGCAGGCGCTTCCAAATGAACAATGCAAAACAAATAGCTTTAAAGCCTACTTTTTAAAACATTTGTTTTGCATTGTTTATTAAGGAAAGCCCGGTAGCCAGTCCGGCCCTGGCCCGATAATAAAAACATGTTTCTCTAATCTCAGAATTTGCCCCGCTTACCAGTACTGAAAAACATGACTATGCAAGTCAAAGAATGACGACCGTGTTCACCATTACTGCTGCAATTGACGTAATACGGAAGTGCTCCCCCATTCGACAATATCAACCTCAATTGTCCACCAACACAAGATGTTTGCACGCATATGTCTCAAGCAGGAATTTTAAAGGTGCCTTAACCAAAACACAAATAGTGATTCTGCCATCTCCTGAAAACAATATAATTGGGGACGTGTAAGCAGATATACTTAGAAAAGGCAATAAAAAAAGCCATACCACTTCTAGAAACTTAAAGGTGCCTTCACTGGAATCCCAATAGTGATGCTGGAATATCCTGAAAAGGGTTTTGCAAGTATGGAAGGGTTGCAGGCAACGCGTCAGTTTCCTGCCCCCCCAGTGAGACCCTCTCCATAAACTCTTAGCTGGTGTGCCAGATCTCCGGGTTGGCCATGGGGGAGGATAGCAGTTGCAGGGATGCCGCAGGGTCCTCCTGAGCTGGTGTGGCACTTGAGCAAGAATCAAATCAAGCGAACACCACGAAGGTGAGCCGAGGCTTTGCTGCGGCCCCGCCCTCGGAAGGCATGCGCATGCGGCCTGTTTACCAACGGCGCTCTGAAAGCAGTCTCACTCTGCTGACTGCTAGTCTGCTACTGGCGGTAAGGCGGCGTCCACCTATCAACTGGGTAGGGCACCTCCCTTCGGAATTCTCTTATATGAAACATCGAGAACCCTGAAGGAACACCATTAATAGACTGCTATACAACAATATAGCTCCCGAGTTTCCTGGCCTCTCGCAAGAGTGCCCAAGCCGCTCAGAGGCTAGTGGTGGCTAGTGGGTGCCGGTAAACTCCGCTACGCGGCGTAGTCAGAGTTTTTGCTAAACTCTGCCTTCCAAGCAGAGTGACAAAAACTCTGTGAACTCCGCAGACGGAGCGGAGTTTACCGCCCAGACTTACTGATGACCTCATTGAGAGTATGGAGGACTGCCGCTGACCTGTTGGAACACCTCCTGCCATACATAGAAATTTCCACCAGGCAGGTGGAGATCTATATGCTTTCAGAGCCTCAGCCGCAGGAGCTCCATGGAAGGCACTGAAGCTTTGCTAAGCAGATCGCATATTTAATACGCCTGCTCATCAAAGTTTTTTTTTTCTAAAGAGGTTACTCCCAGCGCGTGGGGCTCATTTCTTTGATTTATTGTTCGAGAAGCCCCAAACGAAAAAAAAGGTACGACAGAATGATCTTTTTAACAAGGGCAGAGGAGGTTCTGTCATAAATTGTCATACATTGATATTGCCTGGCAGCCAGTGGCAGACAGGCTGCTGGTCAAAGGCTTCAACCGGTGGAGTCAGCAGTGGCTCGGCCATCAGAAGCAAGGCACACCCCAACTCTAAAGAGAGCGGGGAACCGCGAGTTTCACAGATGGGCATATGCTGCTTTTTGGAGGATGTTCCCCATCTTGCAGGCTCTAAATGAGACCCTAAGCTCCCCATGCATTTGAGGCAATGCCCCGACCACCTACAATTCAGAAAGCATCTTAAGACTACTCTTTTCTGTTTCTGATTATGTTCTAGCAGCTCAGCTTTCCTGTTGCCTGTCCGAAGCGCAGAGATACCCCTTCGGGGGTCGATTCAGGCGCTATATAAATAAATAAATAAATAAATAAATAAGATCGACAATCGAGCTCCATGCTCAAATCTTTGGGGTGGGGGGATGTTAATGTTACCTTACTGGTTGTCAGTGACTAGATGTTTCACCTTTAAAGCACAGTTCATCGATCATTACACGGCATTATAGACTACTTTTCCTTTGACATCAACATCACACCTACTACCACAGAAGATCGTCCACTCTAGGCTGGTCCCGCTCTTTTCCAGGCTTACCTTCACAATGTCTCAAACAGGAACTCGAGTCTCACAAGAAGAAGATTTGACAATCACCTAGAATTTCCGAAGGCATGAAAAACCTGCCTCTTCCTATCTGCATTGTCGCATGACACTGACCACTTCAAAATGGCGGATGCCCCTGCGCAATCGCATCTATTTTCGCACTTTCCACAGCGCATGATCCTGTAAGCAACTACCAGTTTGCTGCACCAGTTTTGGGACAGAAAATAATGTCATAAGAAAAATCTAGCGATGCCGTAGCATGTTGTAGTGAGCCACCCGGCTCTTACCATACTTTGTTGCCACCTCAACTCCCTGGGCCGGGCGCGGACCGGGGAGTATAAATAAAGTGTGACGTCAGTGCTCGTGGCCGGCGGCACGGACCTGAGCTGGCGAGTGGTCGTGCTTGGTTGTAAGGCAGTTCCTGGCTAGGCCCCACACCCATTAGCAAGCCCCAAGCCCCTAGGCCACCTCCCCATCCCCGACCTCTACATTGGCGACGAGGCGGGTGAGCGACCCGCGACGTGCCATCGCAACGCACATCGGCATTGAAGGCGCACGCACAGGAGGCGGTGGGCCCGTGCACCTGGTGCTGCCGACCGGAGGCCATGCTGTGGGAGCGCGCGGCCCTGGTGGGTGCGGTGGTGCTGAGCGGTAGCGGCGGTGCCCGCTAGACGGTGAGGCGCAAGGGGAGCAAGGGGGCCCTGTGTAATGGTGCGGGCGCGCGGTGCGCTCCACCACGTGTGACTGCCAGGCCGGAAGGAGCGCTGCCTTTGAAGTCAGGCGCACTAGCCGTGGTGAGGCGCTCGCAGCCCCGGAGGGATACCACGTGGCACCGCGAGGAACAGAGCACCAGCACGGTGCAGGCGGTGCATGTGCCAGAGCGTCCAGGGGATCTCCGGGGCCCAGGAAGAGAGTGGGGGCTGCAACAAGGAGAGGCTACAGTGCGAGAGGGCCAGGGCAAGCCAGGAGTAGCCATCCTGCTCACAGGCCAGGCAAGGAAAGATTGCAGGCACCGAGGGAGCCCAGGAGAGAGTGATTGTACAAAGACTCTGAGCCAAGGAAGGCGAACAGGCAGGGGCTCAGTGGACAAGGAAAATGTCGGTGCCGGGTGAAGGAGGAGATCCGGGGCTGGGAGAGAGTGGTTCACGCATGTCCTTGAAGGCGCTCCCACCTTACAGCCAACTTGCTGATCCGGCGACGGCACCCCCGCGATTGCGCAAGTGGATCGGGCAGTTGGAGAACTATTTTATTGCAGCGTGGGAGACAGACGGCGCAGTGAAACGCTCTACAATGCTGCACATGGAGGGAGAGGAGCTATATGAGTTGTTCCAAGACCTACCTGACACGGGGGATAGAAATGATTACGACAAGGCCGTTAGGGCACTGGATCGGTACTACGACCCCCAGGTTAACCCGGACTTTGAGCATTTTAAACTGTATCAGGCGAAGCAAAAAGAGGAGGAGTCTGTTGACATGTTCTTTGCACGCCTGAGGAAGCTCCCGAGTTCCTGCGTGGGAATCGACCGGCAGTTCGAGATTCGTCGAACCCCGAGCTGCAGAAGCTGTGTAAATGCAACAGGCAAACAGCCCAGAGAGTGAAAGAGGGGGTGGATATGTGCACATTTCTAAGAGCAGTGAAGAGCCAGTGGCAGACGTCTGGCCGGTTGTGGTGCTTTTGTTCCATTGGCGCTGCACTTGGTGTAGTGTTGCCTCCCATAATGAGAGATTCAGAGTCCCACACACAGAACACAATTGTAAAAGGTAGCCGGAGCCAAGGCTTTATACTGGCTGTCTGTTCCGTATCTCTGTGGGTATGTCCTATCGGTTATTCCGGTTAGACGAGTTCCGGCTGGATCAGAATGCAGCGTTAAGTAATTATTGAATGAATACTGGCCGGGTACGTTAAGCAAGACCATACACGACGGGTTGTAAGGAGGACGCCGCTTGACTCGGATCCAGCAGTGTGTGAAAGGGTTCAGAGTTTACCCTGTGAGCCAGAACCCATTAGCAAACCGGATTGTCCTGTTTTGTGGTGCATTGTGTCTATCCAGAGCCATTTTTCACTGAGCTGAATGCATTGTGCACTGTGATGAGCCTGGGCGAATGAGCTATGGCATCGCATTACTACTGCAGGCTTCCCTCACATTGATGCAGGCGTCAGTCACATCACCGCAGCAGTGGCGTAACGATAATTGAGGGGGCCCCCCTGCAAGGTACATGGAGGGGCCCCCTCTGGACTCTGTCAGGCGCTCTCCGGATGAAGTGCTGTGCTGAGGGGTCCCCCTGGAGCTTGGAAGCCCCCCCGCACTGGGGGGGCTACGGGGGCCTGTGTTATGACTCTGCACCGCAGGCTTCCCTCACATTGGCTGCAGGCTTCGATCACATCTCTGCAAGCTTCCCTCGCATCACCGCAGGCTTCCTTCACATTGCCACAAGCTCCCTCACAGCTCTGCAAACTTCCCTCACTTACGACAGGCTTCCCTCACATTGCTGCAGGCTTCCTTTACATCACTGAAGCCTTCCCTCACATTGCTGCAAGCTTCCCCTCACATTGCCAGAGGCTTCTCTTACATGACTGCAGGCTTCCCTCCCCCAACCACAGACGTCCCTCACATTACTCCAGACTTCCCTCACATAACTTCAGGCTTCCTTCACATTGCCACAAGCTCCCTCACATCACTGCAAACTTCCCTCACTTATCGCAGGCTTCCCTTGCCTAAACACAGGCTTGCCTCCCATTACGCAGGCTACTGTCATTGCTGCAGGCTTTGTCACATTTCCACGGACTTCACTCACATTACTTCAGGCTTTCCCTCACATTATCTGAGGCTTCCCTTGCATGGCTGCAGGCTTCCCTCCCATTACTGCATGCTTTCCTCACATTACCACAGACTTCCCTCACATAACCACAGACTTCCCTCACATAACCACCGACTTCCCTCACACAACCAGACTCCCTCACATTCCTGAAGGCTATTCCTCACATTATCAGATGCTTCTCTTGCATGACTGCAAGTTTCCTTCCAATTACTGCATGACTCCCTCACAGTACCACAGATTTCCCTCGCATTACTACAGGCTTCCCTTCACATTACCAGAGGCTTCTCTTGCATGACTGCAGGCTTCCCTCCCACAATCACAGACTTCCCTCACATAACTGCAGGTCCCCCTTTACATTTTCAGAGGCTTCTCTTGCATGACTGCAGGCTTCCTTCCTTTTACTGCAGGATTCCCTTACATTACCACAGACTTCCCTCACATTTGCGGGCTTTCCCTCACATTACCAGGGGCTTCTCTTGCATGATTGCAGGCTTCCCTCCCATGACTGCAGGCTCCCTTCACATTACTACAGACTTCCCTCACATTACTGCAGGTTTCCCTCACATTACCACAGACTTCCCTCACATTACTGCAGGCTTCCCTCACATTACCACAGACTTCCCTCACATTATTGTGGGCTTCCCCTCACATTACCAGAGGCTTTTCTTGCATGATTGCAGGCTCCCCTCGAATTACAGCAGCCTTCTTTTACATTACCACTGATTTCCCTCACATTACTGCAAGCCTCCCCTCACATTAAAAGAGGCTTCTCTTGCATGATTGCAGGCTTCCCTCCCATGACTGCAGGCTCCCTTCACATTATCACAGACTTCCCTCACATTACCACAGACTTCCCTCACATTATTGTGGGCTTTCCCTCACATTACCAGAGGCTTCTCTTGCATGATTGCAGGCTCACCTCCCATTACCACAGGCTTCTTTCAAATCACTGCAGGCTTCCCTCACACTACCACAGACTTCCCTCACATTATTGTGGGCGTCCCCTCACATTACCAGAGGCTTCTCTTGCATGATTGCAGGCTCCCCTCCAATTACAGCAGGCTTCTTTTACATTACCGCTTATTTCCTTCACATTACTGCAGGCTTCCCCTCACATTAAGAGGATTCTGTTGCATGACTGAAGGCTCACCTCCCATTACCACAGGCTTCCCTCACATTACTGCAGGCTTCCCTCACATTGCTGCAATCTTCCTTCCCATGACCACAGGCCTCTCTCACATTAGCACAGGCTCCTCTTATAAGGGCTTTGCATGACCATGATCTTACATCACCAAGGTATTCCTTTGCAGGACCACAGGTGTCTCTCTCATGACCACAAGCTCCTCTCATATTTCCAAGGGCTCCTCTTGCCTTGTAATATTGCAGTCCTCTGAAAAGAAAGTCAGTCCATACTCAGTGCTGCTTACTCCGCAGGGTGAAGCTGTTCAGTGCATCTTTTGCCAAGATAACCTGTCCAGATTCTTCCTCATATACATCTTTAAATTAAGAGAATACTCAATTCAGACCGTGATGTGGCTACTGGCGAATCCATTGGTCAGAACAAATGAGATTTAAGGTGGCTCAGACTGAATACGAGTTATGCTTACTTCTGTTTCATTTGTGTTTGTGTACCTCAAGTATTCTTTCAGCCGAGCTATTCTGCCTGTGATTGTTTGTGCCTTACCTTTATTAGGGTGACGAGTCCCAAACACTGTAGGGTATCTGTGTAAAATTGAAGTTGGGTAGGCCTGCTGCTCCAAGTAATTGTTCAGGTTACCCAGTGATGAGGCCTTCTGTGGTCATGCCCATGACCATCAGCGGCTAGGCTGTAAGAGTCCTGGCCTCAAGGCGCAGACCACATTGTCGAGAATCCAAACCAGACCCATGTCAGGAGTGAGTAGCTTATCCATTACTTTTTTTAATGAAAGTGCTTACACCTCTTTCTAAAACAAATACGGCGTTGCAAGTCACAGAATTCGAAAAACAAAACATCCAGACTAGATGATTTGTCCAAATCTGACATGGAACAAATTCTAATTCCTAGATCTCAAATGAGAGTTGTCCCTGCAGGCGTCCAACATCCAGCGAGCATGAGGCTGCTGTACCCACCTGTGAGCACCTTCAGCTGAGTCAGGCATTTGACAGGACAGTCAAATATTGAAAAGGAGCATACAGTTAAACATAATCCATTTATAAATTATACACAATTTCTCCGGATCTACGAAATCCAAACAAAATATTGAGCAAGGAGTCTTGAAATCTCTTTTTTCAATTATTCTTTATTTTCAGTCAAATGCATCAGCCCAGCCAACGCGTTTCGTCCAGCATGGACTTCCTCAGGGTTGGAAATATCTCTTAAAGATAGCTGAAGCGATCTTCCATTATACTTCGTAGTGCACATATGCTGGTAGCCCCGTAGCGTCTGTTCAGTCAAAAACTTTCAAGGATTATTGCCTTTTATCCATACTGGCGAGTTCTCCGCTCGAGTGTAAAAGCCGTCACAGAATTTTAAAAAAAAACCATCCAGACTAGATGATTTGTACAAATCTGACATGGAACAAATTCATATTCCTAGATCTCAAATGAGAGCTGTCCCTGCAGGCGTCCAACATCCAGCGAGCATAAGGCTGCTGTACCCACCTATGAGCACCTTCAGCTGAGTCAGGCATTTGACAGGTCGGGTTATAGGTGCTAGGTGGGTGCATTGTTCTCACCACAGACATCTCTTCAGGTAATCTCACACACCCAAGCGTGCTGCCAGTGTCCATGACTGATCTTGAATTGAATGAAGCACGGCCTGGATCAGGCCTGCCTAAATAAACACGAGCGGGAAGGAAAGAGAATCGCAATGTTTGACTTTCAGGAAGCTGAGAGGAGCAAACATTTTATTTGGCACCACTCGTAACATTGTGCCATGTATCCGGCTACCCGATTACTCTATAGTGCTTCATGCCATGCCCTATTTGCGCAAGAGATTCTTTTGAGGGCAGGACATTGGGGTTGTAGTCAGAACATTTTGATCAGCAATTACCAAATTACAGTAGCTTAGAAATGAATTCCAATGACTAGTGTTCAGGGACATGGAGCCAGACTGGCAACTTAGCCATGCATATTCCTATTTTCACAAAAATGTATCCCTAAAAAAAGTAACGTACCAAGATTACCAACGCCAAATATTCTGACATATCCATGCTTCCAATGTAGTGGCTTTCCTCGAATAATAAGAAAGGCTGCATTCCAGTCCATCGTTTTTTGCTCACTGTGCCTCTATAGACATGCACCATTCGCAAATCAGTGCTAATGGGAAAAGTCTAGCCCAACATGTCACGTCAGCTCTTCTTCAGACAGAAACACAAGCAACTCCCAGACTGGTTTTGGTATTCTTGGAGTTGAATTATAAACAGAGATCTCCTCCTAGTTCGCCTGAGTCACTAGACAACTGTGTTCCGGGCATGGTTTGCATGTCACATTCGTAGGGTGATCAGATGGCTCTGTGCCACCAGGAAGCTATTTTTGGAGCCCTATTCATCATCCAACACACATTAAAATTGGTCCACAAATGCTGGATTACACAGCTTGTACAAGGTAACCTCTGGACTATAGAGATGGCTTTATGGCACCCCAGAGTCACACACACCCCCCTTATCATATGCATGTGGAAGTGGCATTTTAATGTTTAAGTGAATGCAGGGTTAGACTATCCCATCTGGCTCTTGGCGGGTGGGGCGGGTGTTTCATTGCAAGATGATTTTGAAGCCCATGTCTGCCTCTTGCACCTCTATCACTTTCTTATAGAGAACTGATGGCTGGAGATCGAGAGAGAGAGTCATAGGCACTGGAAGTACTGGTGCGTGGGGTGCTGTAGCACCCCCAAAATGAACATGTTGATGAGTGAGCAATAAAGATGCCTTTCAAGTTTTTTTTATATCTTGTCCATTTGCAATGAGTTCAAGGACGAGTCAAATGTCAGGCTCTGACAAATTGCTGCTTATTCTTTTAAAAGGAATATTGGTGTTTACTTTTCTTTCTCTGATTGCAAAGTGAGAGAATTTTGTAAAGGGAACTATGTGACAATCTTGCTGTGGTAAGCCATGGTACAACGAGTGGGAAAGGAAAGGCTGTAGGTCGGCATTTTCTTTTTCCTAACACACAACAACATTTAAATATCTGTAAATTAGCTGTACAAATAATTCAAAATATACCAGCAGCAAGGATATTACAAATGAGGAATATGAAATGTTGTGATGAACCCAAAGATTTTAGTAGGATCAAATCAAGACACTTTACTTGGTGATGCGCAAATGATAACTATTAGCTGAAACCCGCTGTCCACACATTATCACTTGCGCGTTGTATAATTTTATCAGTAAAATGGTATGTCTGTGTATATTTAGTGGCCATTTCAATGGAAAATATACTGTTTGTACATGACAGTGTGCTACCACACCATGCTTTAGTGACATATTTGGGACTGTGTGCTCCAAAATGCACCATCGGACACATACTACACGCTTACCACTCTCATGTTGTATGGGTAAAGCTCATGTACTATACGTATTCTTTGTGTGACGCTTGGATTTCTCACTATCCCTATGATTTCTTTGATGTAACATTGATGGCAGCACCCCCACCTCTGAACATTGTTCCAGCACCAACGGAGAGAGAGGTGGAAGGGGGCAGGTTGTTTTGAACGTTTCTACCAGGGCAGTGGTGTAACGAAAGTTGAGGGGACCCCCTTGCAAAGTACATGGAGGGGCCCCCCTCCGAACTCACTCAGGAGCTCTCAGGCCAGGGTTACTGTGCTGAGGGGGTGCCCTGGAGTTCGGGGTCCCCCGCACTGCGGGGGCTGCAGGGGCTCACTGTACGAGGGCTGCTTCTGGTTCCCAGTGGAGCCTGGGCAGAATAGTCAGAAATGAATCTCGTAGACACTTGGAGCGGTATTCAGCACCCCACCCACAGCCTGCATCGCCGAGCCCGAGCCAGATGGGTAATGCACAGTTCACTGATCTTTCAGGGATTGCCACATTTTTAGTGCAAGTTGGTACAGCATAAAAGCATAATTTAGTGCTGTTCTCAGTACGTTTTGGCTCTTGGGAATAATGCTGCTCTTTTTCATTACTCTTGACACCCCCCATCCAGTTGCCTGAAAGACAAAACAGGGTCTGTACATGTCACCTTGACAACAGGGCTGCGAGTCGACGTTCACTATATGATTTGGATGTATACCGGTCTCAATGCTGTTTCTTAAACTATCAAATGTGAATTTATCACATATTTCTGAAACAACTATTTTTTGTTTGTTGTTTTACTTTGTCCCTCGTGCATTTCTTCGAGCAGGCTTTTCTCGTGTTGTGTCATGTATTGGTACATGCGTCCACTGCCTTCTGTCCATACCAAAATGCTTCCCATGCATCCTTGTCTAAATCGTGGCTGCCTTAGAACCTTTGCTGCTGTGCTTGCATTTCTTTGTACCTCTGCAGTGTTCAGCATGCATCCAATACAACATTTTTAATGATTTTCTGCCATCTTCTAGTGCATCTAGTACGTCTAGTACATGCTTCAGGCCCCGCTCTCCCTGTGCTGCTGCATCACTCTTGCTCCTGTCTTCTCCTTGCTTTTCTTCCCCATTTTGAGGTGCATTCTGCTTGCTTTTCCCTGCTTTTCACTGCTTTCTCCTTGCTACTTCCCCTGTTTTTTGAGTGCCTTCTCCTTGCTTTTTCTTTGTTTTCACTGCTTTCTCCTTGCTTTCCTCCCATTTTTTGATCGCCTTCTTCTTGCTTTTCCCTCATTTTCACTGCCTTCTCCTTGCTTCTTCCCTTGTTTTTTGAGTGCCTTCATCTCCCTTTCCCTCAATTTCACTGTTTTCACCTTGCTTTCCTATCAAGACCTGGCTGTTTGAATTAGCCTCCGGGACCTGCAAATGCATGGCTACCCTGTTGGGTGATTAGCCACGCTTTACAAATCCATATTGATTGATTGATTGGCACATAATGCATTCCTTTTCATGTCTCTTTATCCAAAGCATTGCTTCCCTATCCCTTTTGCACCTATGCACCTATATGCTGACTTGCATGCACTCCTGCCCACAATTCATTGTTGCTCATGCATCTCTGTTGCAGTTCACCACCAACCTCAAAAGCATGTATCTCCTCCACCGACCTCAAACTCATGGTCAGCATTCAGCACACTGTTCATGAGCTTCCACAAACTTGCTGTATGAATTCCGGTACCCCATGAACTTTACACAGGTGAACTTCACAGAGTAAGTTGAGTGTCCCAGGGAGTTCGAGAGAAAACTACTTATACATTTATGCTCAAATGTGACCTGGAAAATATATTAGGTGAAAACGAATTTTATGTTCAAACTGTTTGAAAGAAGCAAAAGTATCTTTTGCCATTGAGTCATCGAGACAACAGCTGGAAAATGCTTGACTTGGAAGGGATTTTATGGGATAACAGAAACAGGAGAGAAAACACACGTTCAGCTTTCAGAACATGCCAACTTTTATCTAAAAAAATAAAGCACCACAGACCTGCGATGGGAAGCAAATTACACGCAATTTCACAGTCTACACACTATTTTGCATATTCTTGACTTTTACAGTTTTTAGGCTTTAGGATGAGTCAATATTTACCTATTTATTGACACTGCCATCTCTTTATACTTGCTACCCTGGCACAAACTCGCATGGGATGGGATTTCCATGGGTATGGGTTACCATCGATCACTGTCCCTCTCTCTGTCCCCATCACCATTCCCTCCATACCCGCAGCAGCACCGCTTGCTCTTCTTCTTCTTTCCATACACTCAGGTTTTTGGGCCTTCATTACCCTTCCTTCTGCACACCCCTAGGTTTTCTCTCACTTGCCCATATGTACCCCAAAGTTTTGCTTCTCTCTGTGGATCCTCATTGGCTACTCCTGTGCGGGATGTCAGAAAGTCTAGCGGGGCCTTCCCCACATGGTCACCCGCATCATCACTCCTGGGCTGCACTCCCCAATGTTGTAGAGTTTTAAGTTGGAACATTTGAATGGAAAATTCAAGGTCCAAAGTGTATTTTTTCTTTGTTTTTAATGCAGTTTTATATAGCAGGAACTCGACATGAAGTTATTGGAGTGGTTTACGTGAGCACTAGTTATGTTACACAAGGACACATTCATTTTTGGTAGGCACAAGGAGATTAAATGATTTGTCCAGAATCACAAGATGTTGAGTCGATGACGCAGAGGCTCGAACCTGGTTCCCCAGCTCCAAAGTCAGCAGCTTTGGCCGTTATGCCACATCCACTTGCTATTAAATATAGGGGACTGTGAAACCCTACAATTCACACAGCATTGCATGGTTAAAGTGCCTCACTTCTCTACCTAGATAAAAATAAGACAATATCAAGCAAAAAAGAAATAGCAGATCTACAACCCATCTCCTACCACTAAACCCAAAACGCTATGGCAGCCGTGTAATGCTAAATATTCACCAAAACTGTACCCAAACTACCATCACTAAATTATTTACATAGTGCATGCCACAAAACTGAATTGTCTCTAGGAACTTGAATAAATGAAAGAGTTGCTACTAATTTTCTCAATGGTACATAGATTCTAGGGATAAAGGTTTTAGTACGCCTTGGCAGAATGAAATCCGTGACAGAGTCATAAGCATGGCTGCTGAAATAATGCAAATCTGCGGTGGCAGCACTTTCCACACAAGTATGGATTTGCCGAATTTGCCACATAGTCCATCATCTGCTGATTTTAACCCAAAAATATTTATTTCTAGCTCAGATGGATCAAAAGCTACTAAAAATATGGCGACACATGTTCCTGCGCAGTGGAAAGCCGTTCTCGAAGGTTGTCTAGTGGTCTATCAGCTGCTTACTGCTGTATTTGGATGTTAAACTGCTACTCACAAAGGTGAAACCTTTTGCCAGACAATTGCCATGGTTAAACATGATATAATAATGAAGTATTACTACCACAAAATGTGCCGCATTACTTCACGTAATTTAGCCAACTCTGTCTCATAGTTTGGTCCTCTCCCAGGCCATAGGCTCAGAAAACTGCTAAAAACATTTCTCTTTTGCAGGAAACCAGTGATGATGACGATAATGATACGAGATTTATATAGCGCACAGCTACTCAAAAGAGCGTCAACTGGTGATGAATACAGACCCCAGCCAAACACACAAAGCTAAACACAACCACTTACTGATGCTACCTTAGGGGCATATTATCAAGGCGGCGCAATAAAATTATCGCCGCTTTTGCGTCCGTTTTCGGCCGAAAAGCGGCGATAATTTTATCGCCTTATCAGCAAGGTCACGCTATCGCGTGAATCCTTGCCGTAGCGCCCTTTCCCTTAACACCCAGCTTTGCATCTCTAATGAGATGCAAAGTGGGCGTCACTGGGCGTACCCCGGATGGACTACCTTCCAAATATCGCTGATGTTCACATCGCAATATTTACAAGGCAGCCCACAGGATTTTAGCATACGTTAGATTTTGGCGAAAACGGACGTTTTCGCCAAAATCTAACGCCTGCTAAAATCCTGACTTACCTATGTGTGACATAGGGGTGGATTATGCTGATACGACCACAGGGTCGTATCAGCAAGGTTATCGCCGTTTTGCAGGGAACATCGCTGGAAAACCAGCGATGTTCCCTGCAAACTGGCGATAACCTCGCTATCTCTGGAGTTTTTATCGCCCTGGAGAAACGCGTTGTTAATAACGCGCTACCAGGGCGATAAATTCCGGAGATAGCCTGCGATAGGAAATCTATCGCTAAGCACGGCCAGCGATAATTATCGCTGGCCGTTGATAATATGCCCCTTGGTGTTTTGTGATTTAAACGCTATATAAAAAAGTAAACTAAACACAAACTACCCCACCCTTATGACTTCAGTCGATATGTGTGACTTTTTTTAACTTACAGCCCTATTACAGGCATTGCCTCCCCCTGAATTCACGTCCGCGCGGATTTGCTGGCTGATGCAAGCTGCCACGTTCTAGCATTTGCAGCCCGGTGCTTGGGCGGAAGCGTCACCTCAGCACTTTTTAAACCACAGTGGCAGAGCCTCGTCTTTATAACACCTTTCATTAGCCCTGCACGGAGCTCTCTGCCCGCTCCGCTCTGAAGTGCCAGCCCTGGCGCAGAGCCAGCAAAAACAGCAATGCAGCTCGCCAAGTGAGAACCAGAAAATGGTGGTTTGCAAACGAAAATAGAACATTCATGCAGCTCATTCGTCTCGCCTCGGAATAACAGGAAACAATGGCTGTGCCAGGGCAGACCCACAGGCCGCCCACCTGCGGTCGTGCAGCATGCCGTGCGCAGGCCTGAGCCCACAAGGGTCAGGCAGAGACCATTGCATCCAGAGCTGTGCATCGCCTTTATTTAATGGACGACACAGGGCATATTTGTTGAAAGCGAGAGGCACAGACTCCTGCAACAGGACAGCACAAAATAATTTTTTTTTTAAAAAGACACTACAATGGTTAAAACCTAAATACACAAAAAAATTCCCAAATATGAAATATATGAATTTTTCATAACAGTCCCCGTGCTGACACAACTGAACGCACAAGCCCCTTCTTGAATGTTTATTATATGTTATGTTATAAATAAAAAATAGTGCAATGGTCGTTGCTAGTCTACAGTCAAGTATCAGAGGCGGGAGAAGTAAAGTAAATGATGTCACATCAAACGTGGCATTGATCTGATGTCCTGTCTTAGTCAAGAGGACTTTTATCCGCTACCTCATCTGCATCTCAAATGCAGTCTCTTTTGTTAACCATCTTCTTTTCAGAAATTCCAGTTAGCTGAGTTACATTTGTTTTCCATGTGGTGAGTCATTAAAAAAAGATAAATCAATTACTCAGAAAAAGTTTAAACTGGCGACAGTGAATTAATTAAAATGGTAAACATCGTTTACCACGCATGCGACACAACGCATGCCATTACAACGCGGGCATTACAACGACCGTGTTGTTACATCGCATGCCATTACAACGCAAGTCGGAACAACGACTTGCTGTAGGGGTCAGAAGGTGCTGGATTTTAAATCCAACACCTTCCCTACTGTTGCTCAGACTGGAGTTGGAATAGTAAATTATACTATTCCAAAATCCAGCACCCCCCCTACAGCAAGTCGTTGTTCCGACTTGCGTTGTAATGGCATGCAATGTAACAACGCGGTCGTTGTAATGACCGCGTTGTAATGGCATGCGTTGAAAAAGCATGCGATGTAACGTGGCATATTCAATTAAAATATATCCGAGACTTGTTTTAACCGCTCCTTTGGGTACTTTTCTTTGAGGGTGGCCAGACTAATACCATGAGTATTTGTTTTGTGTTCCATGAGGTACAAGTGCAGTAGGCCTGAAGTGTTGGAAGCAAACGTTTTTCGAAATGGGTGACCAGGTGCGGGCCGTGAAGGTAAGAGCGGTGGGGCCGGGTTGGGGGGGGGGATTCGACAGACGACCATGAGGGGAAAGTAAATAAATAATTAATTTTCCCTCGTTGTCGTCTGTCAAAATCCCCCCCCACCCGGCTCCACTGCCTCACCGCTCTAACCTGCTCGGGCCGCTGCTGAGGGTGGCATTGGAAGATAGGGAATTCCAGAGATTTCCAGTCCTTCCAGAGGGCAGATAAGAAGCAGCATTCTTATTCCTTAAAGAGCATGAGGAAGGTCATGGCTATCAGCACACAACAGAAAAATACCCACCCATTCAAAGGATAAATTATTAAGGCCCACAAAGGAGTCCTGTAATTATACTTAAACAACCAAGGCTCAAGTGCATATATTGTAAAGAACCAGTAAATACAATTGATAATTATTTCTTTTTATTAACAGGATATCAAAAAAATATATATATTTTATATCATAGCACAGTGATACATACAAATAAAATACAATAAAAAGAGAACCCCACAACAAACCATCATGCATACACACACACTCAAAAATTCAAATGAGCTCTATACATCCATCAAACATTCATACACATGGCATATATAAAGATGTTTAAAAAGCCAAGAGGAAAACCGATGTTTTAATAAATTGGTCCAAATGTAGAATTAGAAACCACTTCCGGGTTTGAAGGGACCAAACACCGACGCGCGTTTGGGTGAGAACCCTACACGGGGGCTACACCTTCATCAGGGCAGATCATATGCAGAGAAATAGATAGCGTGGGACACTCAAATACCTTTTGAGGTATTCTATCAAAACTTCATCCAACAGGATTGAATTCCGACAAAAGCCATATAGGCCTGGGGATACTGGACATCTACATCCAACAAATCCTATAATGTAGGCATGAAGGAGAGCTTGACGGAGAACCACCTTTCAAAAGGTTCAGCCGGATTGGATTTCAAAAAGGCCTTTATTCAAGGCGTGATATCGGGATAAATCTGCGAGAGCGTTCAAGGATCAAACCGGGTAAGAATATTGCCCGTTTCCGTTTCCTTTCGGGAAGGTCATGGCTATGTCTTCCTCTGTCCTACTCAGACGTCGCTCCGAGGATTATGCATGGGATACTCACACATAGGAGTAAATGGGAAAGTGACGGCCACTATCTGGTCAACCCCAAGGGTAAGCAGATCTCCTCTATCCCAACATTCAATCTACAGAGATAGTGGGCACAGCACCCACTGAGAAGGATATTGTAAGGCATCTGTTTTGAGGTTCTGTTTAGGTGGGTATCCAAGTGATTAAAATTATGTGGGAAATTGTCACAGTTTCATGTCTTTCAGATTTCCTATACAATGCTTCTGTTATGGGGCTGCACAATCTATCTACCTCTGTTAGGCACAGGTACCCTTCCCAATTCAATGATTACTAAAGGCAGAGGGTAATGGGGACTATCCCCCACATGCAACAAACTAAAAACCGGTCGCAAACGGGCAGATTCGCAGAATCTGCCCTTTTGCGACCAGTATTTTTGCATTTGGGATGCATCATCCCAAATGCAAAAATCGCAAATTGCGATTGCATTTAAGGAATCGCAAATTGCGATGTCTTAAATGCAATGCAAGATGCCATTTAAAATAGCGATTTCGCTATTAGGGCCCGCTAATTACCGAAAAATTATACCTAATGGTAATTAGCAAAAACTTTGAAAAATGCACTAAAGTGCATTTTTCAAAGTTCCAGGTTACACACACACATTCCCTTGGGGCATGTGTGTGCGCAACATGTGTTCACATATCAATTTCAGGGGTGCAACAGGGTGTCCTTTTGGCACCCTGGCACCCTTGAAATTGCATGCGCAATTTGAGAGTACCTATTGGGTACTCGCAAATTGCGCATGTAATCCCATTCATTCCTATGGGCCTGTAGGCCCATAGGAATGAATGGGAAGCCATTCTTAATTGCGACTCGCAATTTGCGAGTCGCAATTAAGGAATGTTTAGGAATCACTATTTTTTAGCGATTCCTACATGCATAGGCTTTTGCGATTCCTTAATTGCGATTCCTTAATATTCGCAATTAAGGAATCGCAAAAGCCAGCTTGATGCATGTGCCCCTATGGCCCTTACAAGATTTCAGTGGATAATAAACAGGACTGTGAGAGAGCATGTACCTGTCAGATTCAGTCATCTTTAAGAAACACACGGAACACAAACACCTCCATTCCCAATATTAAATTCTTGGTGACATGGAGCTTGGGTTTCAGAGTCTGCAAATGCAGCAGGCATAGACAATCATCAGATTGGCTACCTTCCTCCATGACTATTTCACAAGCATGCCAGCTATCACCCTGTCTTTGCAGAGCAATACATCACGATGCTCCTAAAATTAATCTATTACAGCAGTCAACATAAACATGGCAGCTGACATATCAACCTGACATATCCAAATTTTGAATCACCTCACAATACAATCATCAGGCTTGCAAGCGTTCCATAAATGCACTGACAAAAATCAATTATACCACCTGCTGGGCTTAACACCAAAAGAAGGATCTCAGCTGGCATGCCGTCCCAGCATAGCTGAGAACGGCAGCCACGAAGAAGAATTTATTATACTATAGGGCATCATGACTAAAGTACACCAGATAACAATCCCTGAGACAAAACCACCATTTGAGCAAACATTACAGACTCATCAGTAGGGCCAAAAGACCAAAAATTCATGCTTATCAATGCAAGAACTATGTCAAAAACCAGATACTACATAATTTACCTAAACACAGACATGCAGCAACACTGGTTATTCAGAACCCATCCTTGCCTAGGAGATGACGATGCTCTATCTTTCACAATGGGTAAATTCCTTCCTTAACTCTCTACAATCATTCGCCTTGCGTCTGTCCATTGACTCTTCATCCGTTCCCAACAGTTTTATAACTCAGAATGGCCCTCTATGACTTCCGGAACGAAGCGCTCTGGGAATCTACACAATCTTTTCCAGGGTCCTCTGCTCGGTATGCCACTGAGACGTGCACTCAGCTAACTTTTTTTTTTTTGTAAACATTTTAATATTCAAAAACAAACATAAGACAGCGTTACAGCATGTGATTCTGAGTCACAGTACAGAAGAAGATGTATTACAAGGTTGCGTCATATATCTTCACACGGAATCACATTTTCAGCATCAAACACAATCATCGATTAGAGTTTGGCTTTGCACTATGGTCATATATCTCGTGCATATAGCTTTCAGTAGTCGAGTATAAACATTTACATTAACATTACTCATCCCCATGTAAACTAACATTCTCAATGTCGGATAGGTCTGCCATTTGGAGCCGGTCACGTCGCAGTTCAAGTGTCTGAGATAGGCAAATGTCACCTCTGTACTTATTCCACCCATTCAATTTACGATCACACTTTTTGGGGCAACCCCTGTTTTTAAAAATGTCTTTTTCAGCTATCATTGCTTTGTCCATATCCGCTGCCCAATCGCACACGGTAGGGACAGCTCCCACCCCCCCAGTTCTGCGTAACGTTTCGTTTAGCAATGGCCCAACACAGTGAGGCCCACGTTTTCTCCGTTTGTGTGAGGTCAGTGGCTTCCCAAATATTCAGTAGACAGAGCTGTGGGGTGGCCTTCAGAGTCTTACCTCCCGCTCTTTGCATTTGCTTGGTAACATCATCCCAATATTTCCGTATCGCGGGACAGTCCCAGATGACATGGAAAAAGGTCCCTACTTGATGACATTGTCTAAGGCACATCGGGTCATCTCTCCCACCTATTTTGGCCAGGATTATCACGTCTAGATAAACACGATGAAGTACTTTCAATTGGACTAGGCGTAGTCTCATAGGAATTGCGACCTTCCTAGGAGAGACCAGAGCGTCCCGCCAGTCATCGTCCTCAAGGTCGCCTAGGTCCGCCTCCCAATTGTGCCTAAGGCGTGTCAGGGGGTCAGGGCGGTTATTCAAAAGTTTTTGGTATGTGAGTGATATGGCTTTTTTATTCATAGGGTCAAGTATTAATCTGTCTTCTAATGGCAAAGCCTCAGGTATAGGGTCGTCCTTGGGGAGTGTTGCTTTAAGGGCATCACTTATTTGTATATAGCGGAATGTTTCGGTCGGTGCAAGCTGATGTTTTTGCTGGAGTTCTGTGAATGTAGTCAACCTCCCCGAGACCAACATGTCTCCCACCGTTGAGATGCCGATAAGGTCCCATTTGTCAAACCCTGGACAGGTGCCGAGGCGACCCAAGCGTTCTGATTCCCAGAGTGGTGTGGCCCGCGTAATTGTGTTGTGCCAGCCCATGTGTTTGTTAACCCTGTGCCACGTCTCCATGGTACGTGCAGTGGGCCCTGTGAGGTTCAATTTCCGGGGATTCGAATATAGTGCCCTCTGGTATCCCCCCTGCCCCATCAGCCATCGATCTGTGCGGAAATTTGGGTCGTCGTGAGCCCATTTGTTAACTGCGACCAATTGAGATGCTTGGTAGTAAAGCTTAATATCAGGTAGGGTGATGCCCCCATCGTACCATCCGGCCGTTAGTTTTTTGGTTGCTGTTCTTGGGGCTCGGCCGTCCCACAGTAGCGCACGCACGGTGCTTTCAATATTGGTGAAGTATGTGTCTGGGATCTTGTCTGGAGCATTTTGCAGAGCGTATAGAAAGCGTGAGAGTGCTAGCATCTTGAAGAGAGGTGCGCGTCCCAGGAGGGTAAGGGGGAGGGAGCGCCAATGCTTAACGTCGGCTCCGAGACGCGCCAGGGGCTCGAGCAGATTCGACTCGTAAAATAGAACCGGGTCAGTTGTGATGTATATACCTAGGTATCGGAAGCCCCTTGATGCCACTGGAATATCATACCCCCGAGGGTTGCATGGTGGTGCCCCCCACAGCACATAGAGCTGGGACTTAGCCCAGTTGATAGTGTATCCTGAATGGGTGCCAAATATATGAAATATGTGTAGGACCCATCGGAGTGACCGCGACGGTGAGGCCATATATAAAAGAATATCGTCTGCATATAAGGAAATACGGTCCTCATGGCTCTCCGTCCACTTCAGGCCGCGGATAAGTGGGTCTCCCCTAATCCATACCGCTAGTGGCTCCAGCACGAGGGCGAAAAGCAGCGGCGAGAGAGGGCACTCCTGCCTGGTTCCTCTTTCCAATTGAAACGACCTGGAGGTGTGGTTATTCACCACCACTTGAGCAGTTGGGCGAGCATACAATAATTGGATCCATTTAATAAATTTGGGCCCGAAACCCATCCTCTCCAGTAAAGCGAAGAGGAAGTCCCATTCGATGGTGTCGAAGGCCATCGTGGCATCCAATGATAACAAGGTGGCGTCCTCTCTAATCGTCTGGTGTCTACCAAGGACCCCATGCAGTCGTCTTAAGTTCAGGGCCGTATTCCGCCCAGGCATAAAGCCGGATTGGTCAGGGTGCACCAGGTCGGATATGAGGGGGATAAGCCTGTTAGCCAGCAATTTGGCCAGTATTTTGGCCTCAACTGTTAGGAGCGAGATGGGACGGTAGGACCTACAATCATCCGGCGGTTTGCCGTGCTTATGGATCACCACTATGGAGGCCATTCGAAAATCTGCAGGCAGTAACCCTTTTTTAAGGCTTTCAGTATACATTTGTAATAGGTGGGGGGATATTTTGGATGCCATGGGCTTAAAAAATTCGATCGGAAGTCCGTTGGGTCCCATAGCTTTGCCCGAGCTGACATTTTGTATAGCTATTTGAACTTCCAGATCAGTGAATTTGCTGTCCAGGGAGTCTCTATTTTCTGGGGATAGGCAGGTAACGTTTATAGTTGAGAGTAGTTCAACCGCTGCGAGTGTCTGGGTGGCACGCGTGGAGGTATATACTGATGCAAAATGGGTGGCGAATGTTTCTGCTATCAGTTGAGGATCTATAATTGCCTCCCCATTGGGCCCAAGTAGGAGATGGACCCATCTCGACAGTTGTTCCTTTTTTTCCAGCCAGGCAAGGAGTTTACCAGTTCTCTCTCCATGCTCATATATCCTGTGGCGGGTCATTTTGTACTTTGCTTTGGCAGCGTCTGTGAGGAGCTGCTGGTAATCAAGACGCACCACCGCGAGCGTGTGCTGCGCCCCCTGATCAGGGAAGAATGCAAGTGCCCTTTCCCGTACTAGGATATCTGTCTCGAGCTCCGCTATGCGCCTGACAAGTTCCCTTTTATGGCCGACAATCAAGGCTAGGGCTCTACCCTTCATTACTGCCACGAATGCACCCCACAAAATTTGGGCCGACGAGACCGATCCTACATTCTCCTTAAAGTATAAATCCGTTTCCTTAATTAGTGTCTTTTTGATTTGCGTTATCTTAAGGGCCCAGGGGTTTATGGTGAGGGTCTTACGTTGCGGGAACGAGATAATCGTTATAGTGGTGAGGATAGGTGAGTGGACCGAGATGCCGCGTGCAAGACAGCGGTACTCGGTGAACTCATGGATGTCTTGTGCGTGGGTGAACATGTGATCAATACGCGATTGACTGTTGTGGGCCCCAGAGTGGAAAGTAAATTGTATGGTGGTGGGGTTAAGTTGCCGCCAGACATCAACAAGGCCCATGGCAGATAGGAACTCGGTGAGCTGAGATCCCACGAGGTGGTCACTGCGTGGCGGCGGGAGGCGATCCCTGGCACCATCTATCGTGAGGTTAAAGTCCCCCCCTAGTACCAATAGGCCAAGCGGGAGGTTGAGGAGGAGTGTTCCCAGGTCCTGCAACGCGAAGCGCTGCAGTCCAGGGGGGCATATGCCGATATGACATTTAGTGTCTTCCCCTCCCACGTGCCGGTGAGCGCTACGTATCTGCCTTTGTCATTGGTCCAGGTCTTATGTATCATGTACGGGCAGCCCCTGCGTAGAAGTATCCCCGTCCCTCGTGAACCGGATGTAAACCCTGCGTGTGCGACCAGTCGATATCCCCACCTATTTAAGGCTCTGCAAGAGTTACCAATTAGGTGCGTTTCCTGGAGAAGGACTATGTCTGGTGTTTGCCTCTTCAGGTATTGGAGGACTATCCCCCGTTTGATTTTGTCCCCAAGGCCGTTAACATTCCACGTGAGGAACCTGAGATCTATGTGTGGTCCCATTTGCATGTGGACATTTTATTTAAGCGGGATCGGAGCTAGGGGAACATGTTTAGGATTGGACTTTGGTGACACCATGGATAAAAGGGTGTGCGGTATGTTTGTGTGTGAGTCCACTCAGTTCCAGCAGTTGCGGGCAGCCCAAAGAGGACTTGGATAGGCGTCCCTTGTGACCCCGACCTCATTGTGACATGAGCAGAGATTGTGACCTGTAGTGCCATATAAAGAAAATGTTGCTGCATAACATAAACAATACCCATCAACAAACCCCCTCCCCCGAAAAATAACATAAACGTGCACCCCCTCCCCATCAACTTCACCACCCTCCCCCCACCCTGCATGACAGGCTATAAACCCCCCGCCTCCCCCAACCTGCAGAGTGCCTATCGCCCACCCTAAAAAGTTTGGGTACGTGGACCAGCCCCACTCCCTTAAGCAAAGATACGTACGTCACGTTGACCCCGAGCATAAATGTCCGGAAAGAAGGTTAATACAATTCTCATCATGCACAAGATAAATCTAACACCCAACAATAAGTATATAGTTACGTCTCTGGATCCAAGGATTTCAGCGGCAGGCGCTCGTAGATTAGCACCATAGAACAGTTCAGTAGAGTATTACTCGCCACAGGCAGAAAGGCACCACAGTGTCAATCGTGCAGTCCCTTGATCAGTGTTCGTGTCACTAGTCCGTGTGGCGCAGGTCTGGTGAAGCTTCCAAGGCGGTACCATCGCCCCTCGGGGACTCGTGCTGGCGGTCCGATCGATCTTGGTGTACGGTCCCACGACGGTCTTTGTTGTGTCGCTTCCCGACTGTGCACCAGCCCTCGAGCCAGTCCTAAGCGTCTTCAGGGCTTGAGAAAAACCACGTTTTACCCTCAGAGACAACACGCAGTTTTGCAGGGAAGAGCATGGCATATTTGATGTCTTGATCTCGCAGGGCACGTTTCACCTCCAGGAAATTCCGTCGCTGTCTCTGGACCCGTATCGTGAAGTCGGGGGAAAAGGTGACCTGGCTGTTGTCTATGGTGACCGGCGGGACCGCTCTTGCTGTTTGCAGTATTGCATCTCTGTCTCGATAGTTAAACACCCGTGCCAGTAGAGGTCGGGGCGGGACACCTGGTTTTGGCCTGCCGCCCGGCACCCTGTGCGCCCTCTCGATGGAGAAATATTTGGATAGTCCCTTAGGTTGTAAGCGTTGCAACACCAGCTCTTCCACGAATAGGACAGCTGCCTGCCCATCCGCTCGCTCGGGTACTCCCATTATACGGACGTTATTACGTCGCATACGGCCCTCATAGTCATCAAGTTGGAGCTCCAGCAGGTCCTGTTTGCCTTGAAGATCGGTAACTTGTCGCTTAAGGAGGTCGGAGTCTGTCGCCAGTTCCTTGGTTGTGGTTTCCACCGCAGTGAGGCGCTCCGTCATTTTACCCATATCTGCCCTGATCAGGGAGACCTCTGACGCAACTGTATCGATCCGACCCTCTAGGGAAGTGCGCTCTGTCGTGATGGCGGCCAGTATATCCTGCAGCGTGGGTTCTGGCGTGTCAGCCGTCTGTATCGGGTAGGCAGCGCCTCTTCTTGCATGCAAATTTTTCCAGTTTTGCCTGTAGTGCGTGCCGGCCGCCTCAGCCGCTCGCTATGGCGTCAACGATATTGCGGGCTCAGCAAGTGAGGATATGGGGCCAGCTGGTTATTCACCGCCACCTGCGTATGGGATTACTCCCAGTCCGGCCTGTCGGGTTTCACCAGCTGGGTGAGTCTGAGGAGGGCGCATGCGGGGCCGCAGAACGACCCACCAGTGGAGGGAGGGGCCGATTGAGAGCCAAAGACAGGTCAGCGATCAGTGCAGGTGTTACATACTGTTAAGGTGTGACCCCAGTGGTGTCTACGAGACCACAAGAAATTGCTGGTGTAGTGTTGCTCCCTACAGTGACTGACCTTCCATGGCACCAGTGGCCGCAATATGAAACTGTCTCTGGGCCCCGGGTGCAGACCGCCACCACGAGGCGCATCCCACTGCGTGTCGGCGTCCCCAGCGGGCAGCCCCGCGATCCGTAGGTGCACCACAGCGCCGTGATCCCAGCTGCTGTACCGCTGTGTGCTTTGCGCCAGCCAATATGAGGGCGTGTGTAGGGGTAGCAGGGAGCTATGCTGGAATCGCCTCTATGTGCCTCTCACCCTCGCAGCGGAGGCACGGCCCCAAAAGCGCCGGCCGCCGATCCGCCTCCGTCCCAATTTCTTCAACGGTGCCGGGCAGCCCCCCGGTAACTGCGCCGAGGCAGCACGCACTTGCAGGCCAGGTGGTGGGGGCCAGGATTCCCCAAGTTCAAAGGGGCCTCCCACCTGTTGTGACAGCAAGAGCCCGCTGTGTTGGCTGCTCCGTTGTGGCTTTGCGGCTCCGGTCCAAACAAGTTGAGGCAGCGGCGAGCTCCACCCCCGCAGCCGCCGCACCTCAGGAAACACAGTCCACGCTGGCCAGTCGAGCCCGCAATAGTCGATGGGTCAACCCCGCTGCGGACAGCAAGTGGGGGCCGCTCCCACAGCCACCGAATCCATGCACGCCAGCAGCCCGCGGCTGGCAGGCCGTGCCTTGATTTTCAGTCTGTGCGCCCCGGGTCCGGCGTCAGAACTTCGGCTGCACAAATCTGTTTGGGGCCACAGTCGGTGGAGCGGAGCACCCCTGTAAGAAAGACGGGTGTGGAGATTTTCAAGCAATTCCGCTCGGGGCAATACTGTTTTTCGCGGATAGATCGGGAGTGGCGCGATGGAGCTTCACTACCGTGTGGCCATTTCCCTAGGCAGTTGGCCACGCCCCACACTCAGCTAACTTTGAACTCTGAGTCCTTTGACTATTAGAAAAGAAAATTTGTAATTTGACAAAATCGGTCAGTCTCAGGTACTTTTGTAAGCACAGAGATCTTCTATTTCCACTGTTTGTTGTATATTGTTTTATATTGTTCTTCATTCGTAAGTTCTTGATGCTTGCTACTGTCGCAATCGGGATCCCGATATCTCCGTTAAGCGCTCTGACACCCTTTCGAGTCAAGTTCACGCTATATAAAACACTAAATAAATACATACAAAGCAAGGAATCCAGAATATAAAATGACCATGAGAAAGCTTCTGCATAAAATGGCAGGAGGGCTCACATTTTTGCATAAGGAGTCCCTTAGCACCTCACACTTACGGGACTGCAAATATTTCCAAGTCAAACATCACCCACCACCAATGTTAAAGTTCCTACAAAATTACCAGACCTCACTCATAATAGTAGCAAGAGTCTGTATTTTGTTTCTAATCTCAGCCTTTGTCACCCAAATCTCATTGTCTTAAGTGCTTTCTATAGTAGCCTCAAAAATCGGATCATACTTAGGGTTCTGCTGTATACGCACGGAAAGGGATCTTCGATAACACTGGCAACCACGATGCCATTGATTTCAGCACAACATCACCATTCTGAGATATCACACCTCTTAAAGGGCAGTCCAGTGCAAGAACACTTGGTGGTACCTGAAAGAATCTGAATCTTGACTCTTTGGAAACTCTTCTGACCAGCTAGAGCCCTGCTCATGAGACACTCTGCTGACTATCAACAATCATTCAAAAATTCAGTGTTGGGCTCTAAAACGAACTTCACAGCCATTCTACAGAAAAAAACATCCATACTTGACTTACACTCAGACTATCAAATTGTTTGCCAAGTTGCTCCATTCACTGAAAGACACCAATAAAGCAATCAACACAAATGGAGAAAAATAGATGTGGGTAGAAGGAATTGATGCCCCTGTCAACTAGATATCTACAGTGCAACTATTAGAAAAGAAATAAAGAAATACTAGGGGGAGAATAGAAGAATATAATAACCAAACAGTCTCATCAAATTAAACAATTCCCTCTCAAATGCTATGTGATGCTTTAGCTTCTCATTTCATGGGAATGTCCAAAGTCACCCTCCTCAGCTAAAAGATACCAACAAACATGCCACACTCACAAACAGACCAATGAACTTTGATAATGAAAGCAACACCTTAGGGGCCTTATCACAATGTCAGATGAATCCTTTTAAGAACTATCACATTCCGAAAAAGCTGATTCACCTGCTGACCATGCTCCTGGTAATTTTCAAGGATATTTTATCTACTACACAGATTACACAATCTGCACAAATAATAGCCAATGTCCCACTTACTATGAGTTATATATCTCAAATGAATTCAGATGTTCTTTCATTAAGCCTTTTCTAAAGAAGCAATGCCTAGATGAAAATGAGCTGTCAACTATGGGTGCTTATTGGCTGAACTAATAGAAAAGTGGTCCTATTCTCAGATGTTGGAATTTACTAGAGAAAAAAATCAAAAACCAAGGGACGTAAACGACCCTCACATGGTGACAGACATGCACCCCTGCCCTTAGTGCCTCAAATGCAACAATATCTGGATCCCTGATGCTGATTTTTTTAGTCATGGGCAAACACGGATCATGCGTGTGCAGTATGACATAGGGCTGTCTCATAGATTGTGGTCTTGTTGCCCTGAGAGGGGCACCCAAAGCGCTACCCTCATGGTGATGAAACGCTACTGCTTTTAACAGGAGTTAAGTAGCACGAACGCAGTGGTGGCAGCATACCGTGTAGAGATCAGTCGCAGTGAACAGTACTTTTTACCTGTGTCACTGGAGTGAGGCCAACAGCCGAACTCATGTAAAGTTCCCCTGCTGTGTGCTTTACTTACCCTTAGTCTACATTAAGTTAGTATGTAATGCTGTGCAGGCGCGCGCAACATGGTTCTGTGTGTATGCAGGGTGTATATGTGCCTGGGAGTGGTATAATTCATAGAAGACTCTGTGTTCCTTTTGGGAGACCGAAGACTGCCTGGGGACTGATTTGTGGATTTCTGAGAGCTGGATGGGACACACACTGGGTGAAGGAAGAGCCAGGCTCTTCAGGGCACTTCAAAGGGTGCTCTTTGATTCTAAGAGAGGCCACTGGCAAAGGGCCTGGGCACATATTCGGAAGGAGATGGGGCTGATAACAGAATAATAGAGATTAGGGCTGGGGGCCATGAGCGAACAGTTTGATACACATATCACTGTGCTGACATCCAGGTGTGAACTCTAGTTACTCCCAAGGCCTGTTCTGTGGGACAATCAGCTTTGTAGATACTCCTGCTATGACAAAGTGCTTTTCAAGAGGGCAGAGGGAGCAGAGGAGTGGTTACTTCAAAAGAAGCAGAACCCCAATACAAACTTCAAAGACTCAGTCACTAAATCACATTTTTATGTCTGGAAAGGGACTAAAAGAAGGGGAGCTTGAGGCCCCAAAAATTGTCAACTGCCAATTACTCAGTCAGTCTCTAAGTTCGAGGAGGAGAAGCTCTGCAAGACTTCAACCTGTGACCACTACTGGGGCTAACATCTGCCAAACTTCAAGCTGGGTGAGGAGACATCCTCTAGGGAAATCCAAGACCACCTGCCCTGGAGCCTGGGGCACAGTATCTGCCTCCTTGCCAAGACCAGTGTACCCTGTGAGAAAGAGGAGAGTACTAGGAGGGAGTGGGATCCTGTGAGAGACCCTGGCAAGTGCTGCACCAATCAGGTCATCTCCTGTGTGCACACTCAAGTCAGCAACTGCAAATGCCAGAAGCGACTGCTGTGAAGTTAGCCATTGCTACACCAATCGGCAGCCTACCTCTGGCATATGCAGTTGCCAACTTGAATCTGCACACAGGCATTGGCCCGATTGTTATCAATTGCTGCATCGATCGGGTCATCATCCGTGCGCAGGTTAAAGTCGGGGACTCCATATGCTAGAGGCCTAACCTGAATGTCACCTATCATGAATGGGGAATGGCCACTACCAATAGAGAGGGGGAAGTGGGACTCATGGACCTGTCTATCTAACACTAGTGTACTGACCTCAGGACGACTGTGTGTATTATTTGTGTTCATATCTAAATGCTACTTTTTTCCTAAAAGCAAGTATTTGACTGGACAATCACTTATTGCTGCTATTGAATGAGTTTTGAGCTGTGAGCCTGTTTTCACCCACTGCATCTACCTTCCCCCGAGAAGTCTAAGACTGCTCAACCCACACCACTCCTGAGAGCCAAGTGCTAAAGAGGTACTTGGTCCAGTTGCTCAGGACCCATAGTAGGTCGTGCCCTGGGACATTGGTAAGCAGAGTGTTGGGCCAGTAGCTCCTGCTTGCCCCGTGGCCCTCTGAAATGGGTCATGACAGGTCTCATGCCAATTGAACTCCGGTGCTCTTTCATTAGGCCTCATCTAAAGAAATCACGTCTGGGTAAAAATACCTTTGGCAACCAAACATGCTGCACATGGATGCGACTTGGACAAGCTGATAAAAAATGCAGCCTACTCTTGGATGCTGGGATTTACTAAAAAAACAACAACCTTCCAGGTAAGCCCCTTGCCACACATGCAGAGGGCCAGAATCCATGATAGTCTCTACTATGGATCGAGAAGAACTCCGCCTGGACCAAACGGAGCAGTAGCACTGATACTACCATACTTCTGCTGCATTTCATATTATCCACAACACTATTGACCTGACTGCAGAATCTGGACATCTGACAAAAAGCCTTGTTTGATATATTGCTCCCTTTCTTATTGTAACTATGGGGCAGATTTACAAGCCCCTTGTGACACTTTTACGCCGCAGTTGCGTCACTTTTGTGATGCAGCGGCGTTGTAAACAATGCGCCATGTTGCGACACATTTACAACGTGATGCATCTATGGAGATGTGTCACGTTGTAAAGCCCTGCATCACATTATACCTGCGTCAGGTATAATGTATGCAGGGTGGGCGTTCTGACGCAAGAAAGCCTCGTAAAAGTGACGCAGTGAAATCTACAAGATTTCACTGAGTCACTTTTACGACGCCACTGCGTCAAAACCTTACGCCTGCTTGAAGCAGGCGTAAGGAGTGATAGAAATAGCATAATAGAAATAGGCATTCCGAAGCATTGCTGGAGTTGCGTCGTGCTTGCGACACAACTCCAGCAATGCGTTGCCTTTACGCCAATAGATGCGTCACGCATCTGTCAATCCTTGCACCACGGTGCGCCGCATTGTAAATGCGACGCATCCATGGTGGCGCAAGGGTTATTTTACGTGACGCAAATTAACTGCCACATCTCTGCTAATTTGCAGAGATGCGTCAGTTCTTGTAAATCTGCCCCATAATCTCCATACCATCATACACCTTTGAACCCTACTACCTAAGTACAGGCATCCATCAAGCTCAGCCATTTCTCCCTTTTTCTTCATCATGTACATTTAGTCAATCCATTGTCTTCATTTGCTTCGACTACACAGATGACACACTGATCATCATCAAGCTCATGAACATCAATGACATCATGACTTCCAGGTTAGCGCCATGGTTGGTCACTGTGAAAAAGCTGATTGACTGCTGCTCATCTTAAAGGCAACCTGGACAAAACAGATGTGGCAAGATCAGAATGATCACAGATGTGATCATGGCAGACGAAATCCCAGCCTTGCCCAGACAGTTAGGACTAGCACCCAGTGAAATGAACACAGCAAAAAGCATCGGAACAACCTTAGATTAAGATATTACTCTGGAACCGCCAATAGACCCTGTAGCGAAATTCTCAAAAATATGGTTTGAATGTTGGACATATGTTCCCCTACTGGCGCTAACCCCACAGAGTAGCAAATAATGTGAAAGTATCAACATTTTCTTTACTTATTTTTACAACAGGTGCAAAACTAAGTAGTTAGGCAATTTGTACACTAAAAACATCTGTGATCAGAATAACCCAGATCCCGTGGCCGTGCACTGGCTTACAGTATTCAAACAAACTCAATTAATCAATCAATCAATCAATCAATCAGGGTTCTTATAGAGCACAGCTAATCACCCGGTAGGGTCTCAAGGCGCGGGGGAGGGGTTTGCTGTTCAGCACAAACTGCATTCAAAGAACTGTGCATAAAACACAGAGCACAGCAAGGATAGGAGCAGCATTCCGCCAAAGAAATGTGAAGCCTCCAATCCAACACACTAATTCAACTCAAAGGGGCCCGTTGCAACCAAATCTGATTCAGAGGGCATTCCTTATTCTGGCTAAACCAGCAAATGTTCAGATAAGGAATATGCAAAACAATCTCATCTTCCAGAAGGTCAAAACAACATGGGACTTCAAGTTTTCAGACCCTCAAGTAATACTCAGCCAACTCATAAGACATCCCCTATACACCACTGTCTCACGGGAAGAGGCAGGATAGGACACACTTAGTCGAGGACCCACCAAACCCGTATGGCCTAATAAAGCTGCATGAAGCTCGATTTACCATGTGTGACATACCATTTAGACATGATCAGGCATACAAGCAGTGGCAAGTTTGCCACAATACTCCAGACCACGTGGATTTGACACACCTAAACAAACTCTTCCTATTTAGGTCATACTACAAAAACACACTGTTCCAACCAAACGCAGCGGTCTGCCTGTAATCTCTGTGGGTAGTTAGAGTACTACAATGCCAGATTAGTGGCAGTAATGTGCAATGCAAATGCCATATAACATAGCACAACAGCTGTGCCATGGATCCAAGGCTGCATACTGGACTCATTAAAATTTGTCCATTTGCCTCTTGATCCTCCCAGGTGAATGGGGTGCTAAGGATGCTCCTTTCTGGGGATTATTCCTTCACTGGAGTCTTCCCAGATGTCATAGCTTGAAAGAAAATGTTTTCATCTCTCATTGCCTTGCAATGTGGAAGCCTTGTTAGTTCTTTGCCTTTACTTGATGTTTCGTTAATTTCCCTTCAGATGCACTGTTCTGACTTAAACCCAAATGTGTTGATGACTGTTGGCTGTTTCCCAGAGCTACTACACATGGATGTTTAAGGTTCCTTCGAAGACAGGAACACAAGCAAGCAGATGGAGGCTAATGCCTGCCTATCAGCCCTCCTTTTGCTCAGGACATGCTAAAATCCTGGAAGAATATATTGTGTTAATGGCAGACAATGTTTGTATCTTTGTAAGTCTTGTGTCAAGATATGTATCCTGCTTAAAATGTAATAGGTCTTTAGAGTGTTTGAGCATTTGCTCTCAAAAGCATCCTCTCTCTTTTAGCAGGCTTGTTAAGTTAGGGCTTTGAGCGTTATTACACCTGGAGTTTAGGGTAATTGTGTCTTTAATTACAGAAAAGTTGATGCAGACGAAGGACCGCCATCTTGTGCTTGTATTCACACGTGGGAACGTTATATTTACTTAGAGAAGTCCATACTGCTCATGTGTGTCAAAAACTTCCATAAGGTATTGCTCTAAAGCCACACTGAAGTAAAATCTACTGCCTCGTTCGGGCTGGAAGGAAGACAGTCTGATGTGATGGTTCTCATTGTGAACAAGTATGCAATGCATATGCTTCTTTAAGAGCTAACACTGGCAGCTTCTGTTGATGTTGGGTGGAGTTCACCTGTTGCTCACTCTCCAGACTTTAATCAGTTGTGGCTGCTGTGAGACACTCTCCCCTGTCGCTCCTCTGCTTCCTGCAGAACTCCTTCTGATTCCAGACAGCGGCGACAGTGAGAAGAGGCATCATAGACGAGACAATTCAAATTCTAACAAGCATTTGCAATGCAATAGGTCTCGCATTTACACGAGTTTGATCTATTGGCATTGTAAATGACAATGCCTTTTATTTTATGTTTTGGTTTTTAAAACATAAATAAAAGGCATTGTCATTTCCAATGCCAATAGCTTAAACTAGCGTAAATGCGAGACCTATTGCATTGCAAATGCTTATTTATACAGCACCTCTTTTATCAACAATTCATCCAACCAATGTGCTGCTGATACAGAAATCACCTCTTCCCCACTCTCATGAAACACTGCTGCATCATAGCTACCATGCGCTGAATGCCACCGCACTCCCTCCCTCATGTTCAGCGCTACGACACTTGCCTCACATTCCATCATCTACTGCGTCATTTGCCGGTTCCAACAACAACAAAAAGTTCCCAGCTCACACCGATTCAAAGTTAGTCAAATAAACAAGCCACACCTGATGCAAAGCCGTGGCAGACCCTTTGCCGATGTTAACTAGTTCTGCATTCAGGCATTAAATTAAACTGGTACTAATGAGGTAAGAATACCAAGGTCACCAATGAACTGCGGAAGGGTTCCTGTGTGCAGCATTAAACTAACTCTGAAAAATGTCATTCAAACACCGTGGTCAAAATGTTGTCCTTTATTATTCATGGATACCCCGGTTACTCAATAAGTACTGCCCCAAAGCAGCAGCTATTTCAAGCAGGCACACAGCCCCGAATGTTTTCATTTCCGAGATCGGATGCCTTTAACCTTACAGTGCCTCCTAATTAGACCCCTACATCCAAAACATGTAATTAACAATACTGCTTTACAGAACTATTTGGTAATGGAAAGAGCTGTTTCTAGAGGTTCAACGACAAGACATCTAAACCCAAACTGACGACCAGTTTCAAAACCTATCTGGGCTCACAGAGAGGTACTCGTTTTATAACATTAAGTGTGCGCAACTAGCTTTGCTCACTACTGAGTGCAACACTGTATGTGGCACATATATTTACCCTCGGACTTCGAAAGGACGGTGTTAGTAAAACAGCGTCCCCGTAGTTCCAAGCAGGATAGATTTATTGTTCCTCAGGAAATATCCCCTCCTCGGGGTCTTGCTGAGATCCCGTGACACCCTGAAGAAGCGGTCGACCTCAAAGCTGGGGAACAGGGTTCGCGTCTCGGCAACGACGCTCAACATCCTGTATTTCTGGGAAAATCACTTAATCTCCCCGTGTCTACCAAAATGAATGGTCCTTCTGTAACGAAACTGGTGCTCATGTAAAGCGCTATGATACCTGATATCCTCGGGACTAGTTCGCGCTATATAAAACTCTTTTAAAATATTTACATATATTTTTGACCTAATGAACAGGGCGGACACCAACAAACACCGAGAATGCTGTACAGCAAACTGATGGTCATCACTAAAATGAAGCATAAAATGCATATTATGAACGCCAAGAATGCTCTCTGAAAAGCGCGAGCGCCGAGAATGCTGTACAGCAAACTGATGGTCATCACTAAAATGAAGCATAAAATGCATATTACGAACGCCAAGAATGCTCCCTGAAAAGCGCGAGCAAGGCTAGCAAAATATGCAGTCAGGGTGGGCGGCGAGCAAAATATGCAGTCAGGGTGGGCGGGGCCTAATGGAGACAGGGCGGACACCAACCCCGCTTCCAGAGAAGCCGGACACAAAAGCGACGACAATAGTTCTCGCCAAGGCAAAGCAGCGCATGCGCTGCAACGCAAGCGAGACCTAAAAATGAGGCCTTGCGTGAAGAGTATCTATGCAATGGTATTTATGGAGTGCGAACCTAGCTTAGAAGCAGCAGAACACTGCACATTACATGGGGCGGATGGGGGACGACCTACACGATCGTGTACATCAAGTGGGAAGTACACAAATACACTTCACACATTTAGGCACAGGTAGATTAAAGGATCTGCCGAGAATAACACGATGTTGAGCCAAGCACCGAGGCCAGGATTCACACATTGTTCCCCAGGTTCCTATGTTGGCAGCTCTAGCCACTAGGGCACATCTCCTTGCACAATGGAATACCACTGTGCTGTCTATATGGAAGATAAGATGAACTGTGCCTTTGGTGTTGCAGATAACTGTAACATAAAGATGATTGCACCTGTTATTTATGATCAGAGTGTGTTTAGGTTGTGGGTAAATATTGAACCCTTCTAAGAAGGTTAGGAGACAACTGCCAGTTTTGTATAGCTATAGTACCAGAATATCATTACCTAAATATTGTCTGACATAAATACTGTGCTCTAAATATTGTTTGCAAAAATATTTTCATATTGGGGTTCATAATAGAAAACTACAGCCATTGGGTGATATTTTTGTCGGGCAATGTTATTTTGATATTCTGACACACAACCTCATATCTGTTATTGAATTATGCTTAAAATGTTTGTAACACTCAAAAAACAACACAATTGACAATGCTGATAATTACTAGATTAATCTTTTCACCCAATCACACGTGACACTCATAGTGACTGTAAAAAATTAATTTTTATTTTTGTTTTCTCAATGTTCTTTTTAAAGTTCAATTTTGTCAAGAAATTTCATTGCCTTGTACATGTTATTTTTTCAATGAACAATTCGACGTGAACTCACATGAACCACATACAAATATTTTACACATATATACAAAACAAATCAAAAATCACGTAAATGACATGACAATACATCTCACATATGTCAAAAAACAAATAGAATAATAAGCAAGCTCTAGTTCCACAAAAAATGCAACACATTTAGAAACAAAAAAAGAAGAAAAAGAAAGAAAAGAAGCCCAGAACGGGGAAGGAGAGTTGGAAAAATGTTATTAAACCGTTTCAAAGTGTTTGCACAAGCAACACCACCCCACTAAGGGCACTTGCCAAACTATGTACAATTCAGGTCACCAAGATTTGATCAAAAGTAGTTATTTCAGTTTGATTCATAAGCAGAGGTTGACCTGGTAGTTAGTTTTAGTATGCATTTGTTTGGACAAGAAGAAAAGGTCTACACGTTTCGAACCCCATTGGATTCTTTTTAAGTGGGGTTCTCCTCAGAACCTGGAATGAGCTAAAAACAACAAGAGAAGAAAAAAGGTGCTCGTGTTACCACTTATTCACTCATTTGCACAAACACTCCAAAAGTCTTCTTCTATTTATAATTTACCTTGCGCGAAGTTCCTTTACACCACAAGGTGTCTGCCACTTTCACTATAGACCGGCACAAGCCCAAGAATACTGTGGGCAAGAATAGAAGAGGGAAAACAGGGAAAGGACTCTGTCAGTCTTTGTAAGAATTAGAATTCATGATATTGCGAGACAAGAGCGAGAACTTGAGGCACTTACTTGGCTTTGATGCAAAATTGAAAAGTCGTAGCTCATGTAACACTTCTCCACTCGTGGAGAGTTTTCGCTGGTGTGGGCGGGGCTGCAAGGGGAGATTAAATTTAAAGAGCGAGATGAGAGAAGCTCCGTAAGTGCCCAGACGGAAAACTAAAAGTCAAGTCATTGCGAGCGGGGGACGCGATATGTTAGTACCTGTCGGTGTAGGTTCCTCTTTATTAGTTTGAATCGTCCACGGGTACGGGTTCCCTTTTGACGCTTTTAACTGTCTGTGTTCGGCCGATAAATTTCCTATTTACGCAGATACGTCCTCTGAAAGGAATAAAACATCAGCATTTTACCCCACGCAGTCTACAACTCTTAAAATGAGGTTAGAAACCCATCGCTCGAGTCCACATACCTGCTTGCTTGTCATTCTGATGCCTTCAATCTCTTTCGCCCAGCACGTCGAAAGTTGTTTGGAGGGTTTGTTTGACTGCCGCTTAAATGTGACGGCAGCAACATGCGCGTTTTGCAATGCTCACGTGATCCCAATTTTTGGGGAAAATCCAGCTGACAACTTTATTGAAATTGCAATTTGTTCAAGTACAAGTGAGCAATTTAGTCGCAAATCAATAACTTTTAGAACCAAAAAAGGCGAAATTAAACTGATTGAGGAGCAGATCTAAAAACTAAAGGTCATGTTTCTTTTTATCTAGAAGTTTGACAATGTGTGCTCATTTTTCAAAAAGAACCAGGCTAGGCTGGGACATGCCTCCATTTATTCAGGATTCAACCACATGGAAAAACCATTTTGTGGCATTATCATAAGTTGTAGATTTCAGGCAGTTCATTTAACCCATCCACAGCTGAATTGAATTTCACAATCAACATTGCTTCTCTTTGTAACAACTGTCTGTCCATATCTCCACCTCTTGGGTTCTTCTCAATTTTCGATAGTACAGTCCATTTCAGTTCATTGACGGTGTGTTTGTTCAGTATCCAATGGTTCACCAATGGCGCATTTTCTGTTTTTACGAATCCTGGACATGTGTTGTATAATTCTTTGGCGAGCTTCCTGATTGGTCTTACCAATATACAACTTCATGCATGGGCACAAAATGCCATAAACTACATATTTTGTCTTGCAGTTTGAAAATACGTCATGTTTCCATTCGATATTTTTAAAGGAGAACAATGATCCTTCAATTGTTTGGGAGCAACACACACAGGTTCCACATTTATGGTGTCCAACGATGGGTGGTAGACTCAGTTGTGCTCTTAGTGTACTCCTTTCTGGTGGTTTCAGTATTGCTGCGCAGATAATTAAATTTCCCACGCTTTTGTCCCTCTTTAGAGCAAACAAGGGTTTGCTAAAGGATTTATGTACGTTCTGGACCAGATGCCAGTTGTGATTGATCACCTTCTTCAGGAAGTTAGTTCGAGGGCTGAACGTGGTTACACATACGAGACGTACAATGTTCTTTTTTTCTCTTCTCTGTAAGAGAGTTTCTCTGGGTGTCCACCATGCCCGCAACATTGCATGTTTTAATAGTTTCCTCGGGTATCCTCGTGCTTTAAGTTTTTCCAACAGATTGTTAGCATGGTGCATATTTTCATTTTTTAATGTGCAGTTGCGCCTAATCCTAAGGAACTGTCCGTAAGGAAGGTTGTCACGCAGGCTGCGTGGATGTTGACTCTTGTAATGCAAAGCTCGGTTTCTATCTGTTGGTTTTTTGTGTAATGTTGTTATAAGTGTACCTACTGATACGTAGATCTCTACATCCAAAAACGTCATCCTGCTAGGACTGTAGTTTAGACTGAATTTGATGTCCGGTGTGCGATCATTCAACCATGCATGAAATGCCACCAGGTCGGTCGCTGCTCCGTTCCATATTAAAAAAACATCGTCAATAAACCGTACCCAGTTGGTGATTTGGGCAGAGAACGGATTGTTGTTGTAAATGAATCTTTCCTCAAATTTCGCCATGTAAAGCACTGCCAATTCTGGCGCAACCCATGGCAGTCCCTTTTGTTACCCTTGATGTGGTATCTTTATACACTCAGATACCTCAAGAAGATGGACTAAGTGCGATTGAAATATTTCTAGAACTCAGGCCAAAACCAGTTAGGGTTCCTAGTGAGTACATACTGCAATTATCGAGCTTTGCACTTAAAAAGAATTATTTTAAGTTTGACAACGATTTCTATTTCCAGACAAAAGGGACTGCCATGGGTTGTCCCTTTGCGCCAGAATTGGCAGTGCTTTACATGGCGAAATTTGAGGAAAGATACATTTACAACAACAATCCGTTCTCTGCCCAAATCACCAACTGGGTACGGTTTATTGACGATGTTTTTTTAATATGGAACGGAGCATTGACCGACCTGGTGGCATTTCATGCATGGTTGAATGATCGCACACCGGACATCAAATGCAGTCTAAACTAAAGTCCTAGCAGGATGACGTTTTTGGATGTAGAGATCTACGTATCAGAAGGTACACTTATAACAACATTACACAAAAAACCAACAGATAGAAACCGAGCTTTGCATTACAAGAGTCAACATCCACGCAGCCTGCGTGACAACCTTCCTTACGGACAGTTCCTTAGGATTAAGCGCAACTGCACATTAAAAAATGAATATATGCACCATGCTAACAATCTGTTGGAAAAACTTAAAGCATGAGGATACCCGAGGAAACTATTAAAACATGCAATGAAGCGGGCGTGGTGGACACCCAGGGAAACTCTCTTACAGAGAAGAGAAAAAAAGAACATGGAACATCTCGTATGTGTAACCACGTTCAGCCCTCGAACTAACTTCCTGAAGAAGGTGATCAATCAAAACTGGCATCTGGTCCAGAACGCACATAAATCCTTTAGCAAACCCTTGTTTGCTCTAAAAAAGGACAAAAGCGTGGGCAATTTAATTATCCGCGCAGCAATACCCAAACCACCAGAAAGGAGTACACTAAGAGCACAACTGAGTCTACCACCCATCGTTGGACACCATAAATGTGGAACCTGTGTGTGTTGCTCCCAAACAATTGAAGGATCGTTGTTCTCCTTTAAAAATATCAAATGGAAACATGACGTATTTTCAAACTGCAAGACAAAATATGTAGTTTATGGCATTTTGTGCCCATGCATGAAGTTGTATATTGGTAAGACCAATCAGGAAGCTCGCCAAAGAATTATATAACACATGTCCAGGATTCGTAAAAAAACAGAAAATGCGCCATTGGTGAACCATTGGATACTGAACAAACACACCGTCAATGAACTGAAATGGACTATACTATCAAAAATTGAGAAGGACCCAAGAGGTGGAGATATGGACAGACAGTTGAACTTGTTACAAAGAGAAGCAATGTTGATTGTGAAATTCAATTCAGCTGTGGATGGGTTAAATGAACTGTCTGAAATCTACAACTTATGATAATGCCACAAAATGGTTTTTCCATGTGGTTCAATCCTGAATAAATGGAGGCATGTCCCAGACTAGCCTGTTTTTTTATGAAAAATGAGCACTCATTGTCAAACTTCTAGATAAAAAGAAACATGACCTTTTTAGATCTGCTCCTCAATCAGTTTAATTTCGCCTTTTTTGGATCTAAAAGTTATTGATTTGCGACTAAATTGCTCACTTGTACATGAACAAATTGCGATTTCAATAAAGTTGTCAGCTGGATTTTCTAAAAAAACTGGGATCACGTGAGCGTTGCAAAAAGCGCTGGTTGCTGCCGTCACATTTAAGCGGCAGTCAAACAAACCCTCCAAACAACTTTCGACGTGCTGGGCGAAAGAGATTGAAGGCATCAGAAGGACAAGCAAGCAGGTATGTGGACTCGAGCGATGGGTTTCTAACCTCATTTTAAGAGTTGTAGACCGCATGGGGTAAAATGCTGATGTTTTATTCCTTTCAGAGGACGTATCTGCGTAAATAGGAAATTTATCGGCCGAACACAGACGGTTAAAAGCGTCAAAAGGGAACCCGTACCCGTGGACGATTCAAACTAATAAAGAGGAACCTACACCGACAGGTACTAACATATCGCGCCCCCCACTCGCAATGACTTGACTTTTAGTTTTCCGTCTGGGCACTTACGGAGCTTCTCTCATCTCGCTCTTTAAGTTTAATCTCCCCTTGCAGCCACGCATATCAACAGCCCTGCCCACACCAGCAAAAACTCTCCATGGGTGGAGAAGTGTTACATGAGCTACGACTTTTCAATTTTGCATCAAGGCCAAGTAAGTGCCTCAAGTTCTCGCTCTTGTCTCGCAATATCATTAATTCTAATTCTTACAAAGACTGGCAGAGTCCTTTCCCTGTTTTCCCTCTTCTATTCTTGTCCACAGTATTCTTGGGCTTGTGCCGGTCTATAGTGAAAGTGGCAGACACCTTGTGGTGTAAAGCAACTTCGCGCAAGGTAATCTACAAATAGAAGAAGACTTTTGGAGTGTTTGTGCAAATGAGTGAATAAGTGGTAACACAAGCACCTTGTTTCTTCTCTTGTTGTTTTTAGCTCGTTCCAGGTCCTGAGGAGAACCCCACTTAAAAAGCATCCAATGGGGTTCGAAACGCGTAGACCTTTTCTTCTTGTCCAAACAAATGCATACTAAAACTAACTACCAGGTCAACCTCTGCTTATGAATCAAACTGAAATAACTACTTTTGATCAAATCTTGGTGACCTGAATTGTACATAGTTTGGCAAGTGCCCTTAGTGGGGTGGTGTTGCTTGTGCAAACACTTTGAAACGGTTTAATAACATTTTTCCAACTCTCCTTCCCCGTTCTGGGCTTCTTTTCTTTCTTTCTTTTTCTTCTTTTTTTGTTTCTAAATGTGTTGGCATTTTTTGTAGAACTAGAGCTTGCTTATTATTCTATTTGTTTTTTGACATATGTGAGATGTATTGTCATGTAATTTACGTGATTTTTGATTTGTTTTGTATATATGTGTAAAATATTTGTATGTGGTTCATGTGAGTTCACTTCGAATTGTTCATTGAAAAAATAACATGAACAAGGCAATGAAATTTCTTGACAAAATTGAACTTTAAAAAGAACATTGAGAAAACAAAAATAAAAATTAATTTTTTTACAGTCACTATGAGTGTCACATGTGATTGGGTGAAAAGATTAATCTAGTAATTATCAGCATTGGCAATTGTGTTGTTTTTTGAGTATTTAAGCTTGGCCTAGCCTTGCTGATTAGGGGCCAGAACTCTTTAGTGTTATTACTAAAATGTTTGAAACAGCAGTAATTTATTTTAGATCGGCAAATGCTACCCTGTTCCAAATAGGACTAACATTTAATCCTTGACATCATTGAAGCCTGCTTTGAATAAAATAAATATAATGATGCAAAGCAAACCTTTCTCAGGGAGAGTTTTTACCTCATGAATCATGTTCTCTTGTTAACAATCAAGTACTGAGTGTTGAGTCAATTGTAGACCTCGAAAACTTTTATTTTGCAATCGACTTGTCAGACTCTGCTTGTGACAACAGCACTTGTGATGGAAAAATCAGTCCCATTATGCAGTTGTATGGGAAAAACTATTGGTCTTGGCGAGGGCGTGGCCTGGATGCCATGGCAGGCTAACACTGGGAGCCGGTGTTGTGGCTGAGGAATGCTTGGCACTGCCCGCCATCGGTGCCCATGGGGTGTCAGAACCGGAGCCCCCAGTGGCAGAAGGTGTGGAGACCACCCGGAGGTGTAGGGTAGGAGCGAGAGGGGCAGAAGCCCAGCCCAATCCTGAGCACCCGGCTACCACAGCCGAAAAGCAAGATGACCATATGCTGATGGCAACTGGGCAGCCACTTGGATAGGGCCCATGATCTGAACAACCCCCCTCCCCTCAAGAGAGAGAGACAGCCTGATCCTGAGTAATCGGCAGCCTCCACCAGCACACACGGAGACACCCAGTAGCGGCCAGAGGCAGAGAAAGGGGCGAGCTGAAGCGAGGGCCCGGAGACATCCCTGGTCTGTCCAGACAGCACCACGACTAGCTCCAAGGGGAGCGCGTGGCCTCACCAACATCCGGCATGAGAAGGCGAGGTAGGGGCCCGCATGAGCACTGGAACTGAGCCTGCAGCAGAGGCAGCGGCTGCCTGGAGACTTCCAGACAGCCCAGGGAGGAGTGACGTCTGAGGACCTCAGAGGAGCTTTTCCCCTACCTCTGAAAATCCCCAAGATGATCAGTGACAAGCATGCAAAGCCCCCACAGGTCCAACAAGCTGGACAAATATGCCTTCTGTGGTGGAGGGACTACAGAAGTGGGGGTGCCCACCGCAAACCGGAGCAGGACCCCTCCCTCAGGGAACTGCTCCTCACGATTCAAGGCACCAGCTCAGCGTTGGAGAACAAGATTTACACATTGGCTGTAGACATGACCCTGATCTGCACGGACAAAGGGAAGATCTCCGAGAGGGTACACGCAGTGGAGGTCATCCTTACGGACCATACTGAGGCCATCCAAACTCTTCAGGCCGAGGTTCGCCAGCTGAGAGAGAAAACCACCCATCTCTACACATGTGCTGAAGATGTGGAGAGCCGCTCCAAGCGCAACAACATCCACTTGGTAGGAGTCTCTGAAAAGGTGGAAGGCACAGAGGTAGAGTACTGTGTGGAGGGTCTGGTGTGGCTCATGGTGAAAGCAGAAGATCTATCCACCCAGTTGGTGGTATAATGAACGGAGAACGCATCCAGTCCCCGGGGACCCGCCAGAGTCATGTGCCAGGCCAAGTCCTCTCCTGGCCCGAATCCTGTATTACTGGGGCCGCGACACAATTTTTAAGGCGGCCTTCCAGCAGAGCTCCGTGCATGTTGACACTCACGCAATTATGATCTTCGCAGACTATACCCAGGAGGTACAGGGAAGGAGTAGATCCTTCGATAAGGTGCGGGGGGAACTTTGAAGACGCAACCTGCAATATATAATGATCTTTCCAGCATTCTTAAAAGTATTGTCAGAGGGGTGCTCCTAGTTTTTTTTTTCAATATCCCAGAGGGGCTTGGGAGGGGCTCGAAGGCTGGAGACCGGTAGAGATAGTATAGCAGGAGAGAAGACATGCATTGCCCCGAGACAAGTCCTCGAGGAGCGGAGGACACACAACAAAGGGGGCAGTGGCCGGGCGAGCACGCGGAGGGTGCTCTGCGGACCTTCTTGCCCAGACAATAAGGTAGGTACTCTGGGGGACAAGTAGTGGCCATATTATAAAATTGCCCCGGGTGAGCATCGGTCATTTGCGCCTCCCTTGAGCTGCCCCGGGGCACTTTGGTATTACAGAAGGGGGCGCAGTCGCTTGTGCATCCCCTTCTGTAATACTAATAGTGATGGCGCACACAAAGCGCCAGCGCTATCTTCAGACGGTGTTCCCTCATTTGCGTGGGGGCATGGCCCCATGCAAATGAGGGAATTCCTTTGCCTCTGCGCCTGCGCCGTACTACAGACACTGGAGCAGAGGCAAAGAAGCTATCAGGAGGCGCACTGACAGTGCCCCCCTCATGGCAGCCCTCTAGAAGGGGGAAGGAGGGTCCCATGGACCCCCCCGACATCCCCTTGCAAGCGAGTGCAGTCACTCATTGCATCCGCTTACAAGGGGATCTCTAATCCCCCTTCAAAGTGCAGGTGGTGTTGCCGCCTGCACTGTGAAAACACGGAGCGGCTTCAAAGCAGCCACTCCATTTTTCACAGAAATGCTCTGCCCCCCCAGTGCAACGCGAGCCCAAGGCTGTCCTGAGGGCAGCGCATTCACTATAATGCATTGCATTTTCATTGTTTGCCCTGGGCGCAACTTTTTAAAGGTGTGCCTGGCACAAACAATGAAAATGCACCATTTGCATAATACAGGAGCAGATGGACAATATATGGGAATATATCTCTTTACAACGAATGCGCTACAACGCATTCCATTACAACGCGGTTGTTACAATGACCGCGTTGTTACAACTCGAACCATTACATCGCAAGTCGTAACAACGACTTGCTGTAGGGGGCGCGCTGGATTTAGGAATAGTATAATTTACTATTCCTACTCCAGTTTGTGCAACAGCAGGGAAGGTGTTGGATTGTAAATCTAACACCTTCTGCCCCCTACAGCAAGTCGTTGTAACGACTTGCGATGTAATGGTTTGCGTTGTAACAACGCGGTCATTGTAATGACCGCATTGTAATGAAATGCGTTGTAGAGCATTCGTTGTAAACGATGTCTCCCATACATAGCAATGTCAATGGAGGCATGGTTTACATGGAGAGCCACAATTCTAACAACTTCACAAAACTCTTTCCATTGGGGAAAGGAAGGAGTATCGGAACATAAAAGTTTAAATTAAGGTTCAGTATTGGGGAATGGGGTGGCAACAGGCACCTTGCGCTCGGGGAACACGGGTAGTTCTAAACCCAGAGTTTGAGGATGTAGGGAGGTGGGAGTTTTGGTTGGTACAAGGGAACACATACACAAGGAGGGGGCACACATGCACCCGCAGACCAGGGAAACCCAGAGTGTTGTCCGTACCGACTGTTACTCATGACTACTCAGCGAGGAGCGGACACCCACGGTGGAGAGATAACCATACTCTTGTGGAATGTCAACAGACTTGGGCACATGTTAAAGATAGGGGTAGTATCCAAATACATCTACCGGCAGAGCCCTCATATAGTCCTACTACAACAGTCGCATCTAGTGAGGAACAACTGCGTGTTCCTGGGGAAAGGTCGCTACATAGTCCTTGTACACTAGGGCTTCACAAAGGGATCACATGGGGTCAGAATTCTGGAATGCAGGTCCCTACCCTTCCAAGTCACACAAACATTGATGGACACGGGGGGAATTGCTTCAATGCATTTAGTGGCATATTTGAAGGGGAATGCTTGAAATTGGCTTCCTGCTACCTCCAGCCAGGACTACAGTCTAAACTCCTGGGAACGCTAGGGGACTGGATTGTCTGCCGGCCTCCAACAACTGCGCTACAGGTCAGGGGAGACTTTAATCTCACCATGTGTAGCAGCTGGGACGGGGTCATCCGGGGTGCGAGGGCACTGGAAGGTGACTCCTGACTTCGCACCAGTATGGGGGCACTGCGGTTGATCGACCTATGGAGAGAGGAGAACTACACACACAGGCAATACTCATGTGCACATAGACTACTTTTTCGTGCCAGGACCTCAAAGGGTCCAAGTTTCGAGGCATGCGCTACCTGGCACGCAGGCTTTTGGATCATTCCCCTCTGGTAACACAGTTGCTGGTCCCGACGTGCCATGGCTTGCAGAGCTAGAGACTAGGCCCATGGGAGATAACGGACTGGAACACTAAGGAGGTCATGAGGACAGTAACAGATCAGTACTTTCAAGAGAATGCATACTCGGTCTAGTCCAAAATCAGTGTCTAGGAGGCATACAAGACAGTGATTCGGGGGTGCCTCATATCACCCATTGCCAGGAAGAAAAAGGAATGTGACAGGGAGACCCTGACCATAGAGGAAAACCTAAGTCGGTGGAAGGTGGAGAGTGTGGATAGTCCTGATCTGAACCTCCCACACAAAATCACCCTTGCCAGGGACAAATATCGCAGGTTGGTGGAGAGGGAGGCAAAAGCACAGTACTGGGCCAAGCAGCATAAGGTGTACGAGGTAGGAAACAAGGCAGGCAAGTTACTGGCCTGGTTAGCACACTGGGAAGAGGGCAGGCGATGGGTACCCGCCGTCGGAGCTAGGACCAAAACCCACAGACCACGCACGAAATCTAGCGATCATCCTAGAAGCCAAGCTTAATATGATGGCTCAAGCCAACGCAGTGTGCACCTCCTGCTTCCAAATCCTACGCATACTGTGAAAAATCTTCATATGGTTTCCTCAGAACACCAGAGGGACTATCATGTAAGCACTCAACACCAGAAGGCTGGACTACGGAAACACTCTCTATGCTGGAATCTCCAAACAACTCCTACACAGACACCAGATCATCCAGAACACTGCTGCAAGACTCATACTTGACCTCCCATGCCGCACCCACATCACACCGCACCTCAAGAAGCTTCACTGGGCTTCATAAGCGCAGCCAATTCAAACTTCTCACACACACATACAAAGCCTACACAACACAGGCCCAGAATACTTCTCACCAACCCACCAGACACCTACGCTCTGCCTCACTCGCACAAATTCCCCACATTCACAAAAGCAAAATTGGAGGTCACTCATTCTCATACATCGCACCCAAGACATGGAACGCCATGCCTCAACACATCAGAGCCTCCTCCTCACTTCTTGAGGTACGCAAGAAGCTGTAGACCTGACTCTTTGTCTAAGCACCTTGGGGACCACAATCTTACACACCTGGATGTGTGTTGATGACCACATCAACAACACCATGGAGGTGTTAATGATGTGGTCAGGATGGTGTGATAGGTGATGTTCCCAGGTTCTAGATGTAGTGTGGGCATGGGTCCGTTGGGGCCCCTGAGTGGATGTCTGCATGATTGCCGCTGTGTCAATTCTGGTGAGGATTCTCTATTCGGTCAGGTGGCTGTCTTGGTTGGTGGTGGGTAGGTTAGCAACAAGCTCTCTGGGGTTAGGTTAGTGTGTTGTACAATTCTGCAATTTTGCTGTGGAAGAGTTGTTGGTAGGCAGTGGCTAAGGCTGAGGTGAAATCCTTAATGATCAAGAAGATCTCCTTGCAGCTGTTGGAGCTTCCTTCGATGCAGCCAACTAGTGCTCTTATATTGGTGTCTCGTATTTGCTGGTGATAGCTTCTGAGTGCAGCCTTGTAGGTAGTTCTGCCAGTGGTATCTTGGCTGGCTCTCCATTTAATCAACATTGAATGTATATTTATGCACACACACTCACTTTGATCACAAGCACTTTTTTCAATGCTCTCGGAGCATCCTACGTTATATTGCTTAAGTAGTGAATTCAGCTAATGCAAGCCAATATATGTTTTACCAATTCATACATAATTCGTAATTTTTGTCTATCTGAATCAGTCCTGTTTTGATTCATAATCCTGAGGCATGATGAGCATTGTGCTTACCCCTCTGATTACTCAATGTCCCTCAATTAATTCTATTTGTTTTCTATAATGCATTGACACAGTGTTACACAGTGTTACCTCCCTATTTCCCTGATAGATATCCCAGCTAAGATCCTGGGCAGAGTACTGTATAACAGAATAATAGAATGGGTAAATGGATAAAATGTACTTAATAAGTGTCAATGTGGCTTCCAAAGCGGTATTAGGACAGTTAACCAATGCCTAAACTTAAATCTGATTATTGGGAAATGCACAGTGGCCAAACAGTCCACATTATATTTAGCTTTCATGGATCTGTCAATGGCCTTTGACTGCATCAATCGGATAAGGCTATGGCAGTGACTCATCAATTTGTAAATTGTCCTCTCCATAGTATATGTGTGGTCTCCTTGCATACGGGCACCAAGGCCCGCATGAGGTTTGGGAATAAAGGAGAAGTTACTGACGCGTTCTGCATCGGCCGGGGGTTGCTATAATTTATATATCAATGATCTTACCACAGAGCTCAGTAAATGTACACAAGATATGCCAAGGGTTAAAGGCGCCCCCCTCCCGGTACTATTTTATGCAGATGATGCAGTGCTAATTGGCCGTACGCCTAAAGCCTTGCGTTCTTTAGTACATTCTTTTACCAATTTATGGCTAATCTTGATTTACTAACAAATTTTAACAAATCTTTTATAATGTCGTGTGGTTCAAAGCGTATGCGGCCTTTTTCTATTGCTGTGGGTAACAACGTTTTCCGATTTGGAGCTCACTTTTAGCTCATCTGGGTCAAGATCAGCGCATTGCACTCAAAATAGGATTACGTTTTCAAGGGCAGTTGGCTCTTTGCTCAGTCTTCCATCACCTAAGGGTGAATGGGTCCTCGCACCCCTTTTACAAATCTATTCCGCTCAGTGTATATCAATAGCTACTTATGGGGCAGGAATATGGGGCGTGGGCGACCCGATCGCTCTTCAACGAGAAGAGAATCGTTTCTGCCGTAAAATTCTGTTGGCCCCTGTTTCAACATCTAGTTTTATCTGTCATAATGAACTAGGCGTAGAATATGTGAGTGAACTTATTCATATTCAGTTTGGAGTTCCGATAAAGCCGAATTGACAAAAGACATAATTTTAGACTGTTAAGCTTGCGAAAGAGGACTTAGGGTTCCTTGGATAGCGTATGATAAAAAAGCCCTGGAATCAATTGGTCTAGCAGACATATTTTTGAGGAGATTGCAGCTGGAGGGTTTTTGTAGAAAGCAAGTGCAAGCCCTACTGCTAGAAAACGCTAAGAGAGAGGCTGAGGGCTGAAGACCAAAAATCAAGTGTCAAGTTTTATTTACATCTTAATCCTGGGATTTTTGCCACTAATTACTTATGGAATATTAGCAAAAGTTGGGAAAGGTCTTTATTGTTTAGTTTTCCGGCCGGCACCATGAAATACTTACTCTATTTTCCGGCTGATATCAGCCGAAACTTGATTTAAGAGAATGGCCATGTGGCAAATTTCAAAAACAAACAATATTACACTTTCTCTTCTGACACAGGTTCTGAAGAACACAGAGCAACCTCACATACTGTTACAGGCTCCCAATAATAGTGAAGGTTAACACAAAGAGGTGGAGTCTCAAGCACAGACACCGAACAACTCCGGCCAACCCAGAAATTCTGACATAATGCTGAATACTAGCTGAATCATCTGAAAACAGAAGTATATTTCCCAAACCAACGTATAAGACACAATCTTTGAGGGATTGTTAATGTGAATGATTGAAGTGTAAATCTAGAAAGTCCCCACAGTTGTGAAAAAAATATATGTTAATTTTAGTTCAGTGGGAATGTTTAGTGTTCGCTTGTAGTCCAGAATTTGGGATCCCTAAATGGAAAATAGCTGATGTATGATTTAATTGAATTATGGAGGTAGCTGGCGGATGGTCTGCTTTGTTATCAGATTATTGGCTGATTATTTGTTTTGTTGCATGAATCTTGTATGATAAACTCAACTGAGCTGATATTCCATGCAATGAAGTAAAAGCTAATTAGCTGTCAGCCTAGGAGAGGCCATGCACCTGGGATTACTGCAATACTGAGAAGGGTAAAAGGTCTAACATTTTTACTGCTGGTTTTTATTTTTTGTTGAACATTTGAATGCCACCAGGAACTTGCTGCTCTAATGTACTTATTAATTTTGTTTAATCCTTACAATATGGGTATAGATGAAACGGGAAACTGTGGAGTAATTATATTTTTATTTAAAACAGGATAGTTAAAACTATGTCAAAGCGCTCTCCTGTGATTTCACTCCACGATGTCTGAAAAATATATTTTGCTGAGTTACAGTAATACTTAAAAAAAAATATATATTTATTGATTTTATTGAACAATCCACAGCAGTGTACATAATACAATGTCATTAGCATTATAACAAGGTGAGATATCATGCAGTTTGCCAGATATAACTGAGAATAATCAAGGCATGAGAAAAAAATCCCTTAGATATGCTGGGGAGACAGCAGCCACTTATTGATAACACTCTATCGTCATGGGTATAACTGCAGCAAACATTAGTCCAATTGGAAAAAAAAGATTATAAACATATCCTTCATTTACACCTTTAATGACATATCACAAATTTGAAGACCTGCTCCAGCATAGTAAAAAATTTAAACATTGTCAATTCCAGCATCATCCTGTGACAACAAATACTGTTTGTACAGCCCCCAGAAATTCTTGGGGCGACTACGTGGGGGCATTAACTCACTATATGTTTCGGACTGCGTATTTCAGAAAATCAAATCTTTTTCCCACTCGGATTTGGAAGGAGGAGGTCCGCGTGCCCAGCGCATAGCAATTCGCCTCTTGGCTAGGAGAAAGCCCAATCCCAGAAGCTTCCTGATACCTTTAGGGTGTGGTTTAGTGTATCCCAACAGGGCTAACAATGGATCCGGAGTGAGCGGGGTACCTACAATATTCCCCAATTCCATAAATATCTATTACCAAAAAGCAGCAATACGTGGGCATGCCCATGCCATATGAAAAAAATCTGCACCACTTGCCCCGCAGCGCTCACATCTGTCAGACTCACTTAAGCCATACCTGTGAAGGCGGGAGGGTATATAATATGTTCTATTCAAAAACTTAAAATGAATCAATCTATGCCTCCCATTTAAAGACACTGATTGGGTGACCTCGCAGCAGTACCTCCATAAACTATCATCAATGGAAACTTCTAAGTCTGACTGCCACTGCGCTCTTAGCGGGGAGTAATTGGCACGGCAGTATTCCTGGGACAAGGTGTATATGTTAGAAATCAACTTATACGGAGTTTTGGCACGTAAAAGGTAAGTGAAAGACGAGAAAGCCACAGGCTCTAAATATTCATCACCCAACAGCGCCCTCAAGGCATGTCGTGCCCTGAAATATTGAAATTGTACCAAGGAAGTAGCACCTTGATCAGCAGTGGCGACCTCATCCCACGTCCGGGCTCTGCCTTCAGAGAAGAAGTCACCCATGTTCATAATCCGGATATTTCTGAGCGCAAACTTGACAGCGGCTTCAGTGCCCAAAGGGAACCATTGGCACCAATCCAATGGAAGTAGTGGAGAGTAAAGCAGAGTGCTAGCCTGTCTTTTTAATAGTTCACTCCAGGCGTGAACAACTGAATTTGCAGAGTCAAGAACGCCATAATGTCTGTCGAGAGGCTGAGTGAGTTGCCGGGAAAGTGGGGAAGGGTCAGAGGCAATACTCTCTATGAGGAGATGCGGGAGAGTGTGCGGTCCATGACTCCAGTAATAAGCATGCGAGCCCTGAGCTGCTCTGTAGTAAAGCTCTAGGTCTGGGGCACCCAGACCTCCCATAGAGTAGGGAAGTGTGAGGGTGTCCATCTTGACCCTAGGGGACTTCCCCGCCCACGCCAGTCTAACCATCAAAGCCTTGAGAGTTTTAAATAAATGTCGAGGGATCACCATAGGTATGTTCGTGAAGAGGAACAGCAGTCTAGGCAAGACCATCATCTTCATCAAAGATACGCGCCCTACCAGAGAAAGTGGTTACTTGAACCACCTCTCAAAATCACTCTCCAGCTTAGCGATTGCCCTACCATAGTTGTCATGCAGCACCACTTCAGAGTCAGTGTGCACTTGTATGCCTAAGTATCAAACTGACTCAGTGGTCGATTTGAGAGGGAAGTCCAGGTTGAACGGGACCATCGAGGGGGTGAGAGGAAATATGATGGATTTATCCCAATTAATTTTTAATCCCGATAGACCACCAAAGTTTATAACTTCTCGAATTAGAGGGGGAAGATTGACGGCAGGATCCCGGGCGTATATTAACATATCGTCTGCATAAGCAGACATGATCAAATTATAGTTAGGGAAACGGATACCACGATGCCCGTGATATTCCCTCAACACATAAGCCAAGGGTTCCGCTACTATAGCCTATAATAATGGGGAGAGGGGTCAGCCCTGCCTCGTACCCCGGGATATGGTAAAAGAAGATGAGACACTATTACTAATTTTGACCCTTGCTGACGGCTGGTTATATAGTACAGAAATCAAACCTATGAAAATATCTCCCAGCCCCATCCTACTTAGCACGGCCATCATAAAAGTCCACTCCTCAGAATAAAAAGCCTTTTCGGCTTCTAAAAAAATAGCGGCAGCTTTAAGTTCGGGTTTAACGTGCTGTATGACACCAAATACGGTCCTTAAGTTTTGAGTAAGCGTACAACCCGGGACAAAGCCCGCCTGCTCCGGGCCAACCAGTATAGGGAGAAGAGGGGAAACTCTAATGGCAAGAATCTTAGCAAATATTTTTGTGTCTACATTTAGGAGTGAAAGAGATCTGTAGGATGCACACAATTGAGGGGATTTTTCAGGTTTTAATAGGGTGACTATGAGCGCCTTCCTCATAGATTGCGGCATTATACCAGTGACTGCAATTTCCTCAAATAATTTAGTAAGGTGGGGTAGTAAAAGATCTATGTAAGTTTTATAGAAGGGAACCGTCAATCCGTCCAACCCTGGGCCACTACTATCGCGCATAGAGTTCAAGGCAATGCGAATTTCAGTTGCGTCAAGCGGCCTCATAAGATATTCTCTGTGTGAGTTAGTAAGCCATGGTAGTTGCACATGCTCCAAATAGTCGAGGACTGCGGACTCATCAACCATGATACATGAACTATACAGCTCAATATAGTACTGACGAAATGCATTCACTATTTCCGAAGGATCTGTCAGGATGGTACCATCTCCCCCATCCAATTCCGAAACTCCCCTTGTGTCCCTCTGTCGTCGGGCCAAAGCAGCCAGTACGGCACCCAGCCTGTCGCCCTCTCCATAGGACTTAGCGATAGCATATTTCCCCATGTGCTTGACTTCTGCATTGGCCTCTGCACTGTATTCCTAGAGCTTTTCTTTCATAGCCTTGGCTATCTGGGGATCTCTGCACCCCTGAGGAGCCAATTCCAATTCTACAAGTTTTTTCTCTAAGGTGGTAAGTCTACCTCTGATCGAGCACAACACTCCTGCATGCTTGCTAATGGTGACCCCCCGAATGTGTACTTTAAATGCCTACTCTAGGTAGTGAGGAGGTGGGGAATACCTCCTGTTGGAACTGGGACCCTCACACACCCAGCAAGCTAGGTGTCATGCTTCATCATATGGGTCTGCTCCTCGTCGGGCCGGCGCTGCAATGCTCGACGGGCACCCATAAAGGGGCTCTTTTTCGGAGATCTTTAGTTCCTTGCCGTATCGGTGCCGTGGGTGTGAGGGGCCTAGGTATGTGTAGATGTGAGATGTGAATATAAAATAGGTAATGGGAACCTCTGTAATAAGTTTATTTATTCTATATGGGTCCCAACCTAATTAAAAGGAATAGGGGGGGCGACTATTTTGTTATGATGTGACAAAAATTTCGCTCAACCCCCAGATTGACATGTTTCTCGCCACAATTAGTCACGCTAATGATCAACTGGCGATTCTTCAGGACCTAATTTCAATAAACTATCTACAATGTGTGGCAAGGTGCAATGCTACCTACCAAATGTACTCCCCGTGGGTCATTACCCAGGAGAAATCAAGCAACCAACCTATTGTAAGGTCTATGTCTGTCCAGTAGTATGTAATCAATCCTAGTGTGTGTGTCATGAGGGGCTGAGTAATGGGTGAATACGCCTGACTCTGGGTGCCTCGCTCTCCAGACATCTACTAGGTCTAACTGCAAGGCTATATCAGTGATGGATTTGGCTGCAGCGGAAATGCGGCGTCCTAGTCCACCCGACTTGTCTAGGATGGGATTCAAAATACAATTCAAGTCACCGCCCCATAACTGAGGCATGGTCATGCCGGTAGAAACCTGGACTAGCAGTGACTGGTAAAAGGAAAGGTCATCATAATTTGGGCCATGTATGTTAACAACTTGAATATCTAACCCAGAGCCGTGACACCTTGAAACAGCATATCTTCCATTGGGATCAGTTTTAATAACTGTCATGGAAATGCCTGATTTGGGATTAATCCAGGTAAGAGTTACAGTAATACTTTCTTTCATATAGCACTACATACAAAACACCTGTTGTAAATAACAGATATTCTATAACCCATTTTATGGTACTTAATTTTTCAACCTTGTGAGGAAGCACGGCTAAGTGCTTGATGTGATTTGAACTTGTGACATTTGCATTACTGCAGATAGCCACAGCAAGTGTTAACTCACATAGCCATCTTACTGGTTTAATGAATTGTATGAAATAGAAGCATGTGTAACAAATATTTTTAAGAGCTCTTAAAAAATTCAACTTAAACATTTCATTTAATTTTTTGAAACGCACCCCATTTTCCTTTAAGGAAAACGGGCTGCATTTAAAAAAAAATTGCTTTATTAAGAAGAAATCACAGACATGGTGGTCTGCTGTCCCCAGCAGGCCACCATCCCTGTGATGGCTGAAACTCCTAATGGGTCGCACACTGCGGCCTACCTTATTAATATTCATGAGGTAGGTCTCTTTGCTTCCCCATTAGGAATCGCTAAATGAAACCCAATGTGTTTCATACATTAGGACTAGCAATTTCCTTATTGCAATTTGCAGAAAATCGTAATTAGGTAATCCCAATTCCTAAACTGGTACATATGGCCCTTGATCACTTCCACAGGAGGTAATCCAAGTTTGAGATCGAGTTCTGAGGTTCATGTTAAATTGATGAAAGGTCATAAATGCATTAACAAGGCAAGTAGCCTGGAGTTTCTTGGAAAAAGGTTTGATGGACAGAAGGCACAAAAAGCATGATAGACTGTTTTTAGTTTTGACTCGTAGGCTGTTTGTTCCATTTCTGGCCAACATATTGTATTTTATACTTAACTTTAAAGATCTTTGGTACATCCTTCTTCAGCCACCATCTTCTTTTGCCTCCACTGGAATGCATGAAGGACTATTTTACATCTGAAATTGATTGGCCATAGGTCTACTAAGTAGCTCTGACAGCAACTACTGACAATTGCATCTGAAAAATGGATGCTACGAAAAGAAAGCAATGCTTTTTAGGTCTCGCCTACATAATGCTGTGCTGCGAGACATATATAGTTTGCGATTCAGTGGGCTTACAACCCACCCACAGCAGACTATTGATTGTTTTAGTTGTGATTCTTATTTGCAATCTTTCGATTGCTTAGATCCTGAAGGCTTCTCTTCCTTTCTTGTGTTAGCTCCTCCCTTGAGCATGGACCAAGTACGTGTTCTCCCTCGTCTTTGCTCTTTCTTGTCATTTTGCAATGAACAATTTTTCTTAGAAGCATTTCTGTATTATTCTTGGATGTGCAATGTGTTTTCCTACATATTATAACACTGGCATACAGCTGCTGCTTTCACCCTATCTGCCATCTCTTTCGACGCTTTAGTTACTTACACTCACAATTGTACTCCTCTACGCCACTCTACGCCACTCCACTCTACACCACTCCACTCCATGCCACTCCATACAATACCACTCTATGGCACTCTACGTCACTCCACTGTAAGCCACTCTACACCACTCCATTCGATGGCATTGCTCTCACTGCCACTCCATACCACACCTCTCCACTGCATGCCACTCTGCTCTATCTCATTCCACTCTATTCCACTATACGCCACTGCACTCCCCTCTGTGCCACTCCACTCCACTGTACACTACTCCTCTATATGCCACTCCAATCCACTTTACATCACTCCACTTCATGCCACTCTCTGCCACTCCACTCTATGTCCCCACGCCACTCCACTCCATGCCACTCCACTCTATGCCACATGACTCCACTCCACACAATGCCACTCTATGGCACTCTATGCCACTCTACTCTATGCCACTCCACTCAACACCACTATCATCAATGCCATTCTACTCTACTCTATGCCACGCCACCCTACACCACTCTATTTCTCTCTACTCTGCTCCACTTCACTCTAAGCTTCTCCACCCCACTCTAAGGCCTTCTACTCTAAGCCACTCAACTGCACTCTACACAATGTCACTCTGCGGCACTCTACATCGCTCTACTCTACGCAGCTCTACTCTATGCCACTTCACGCCACTCTACTCTACAACACTCTTCGCTACTCCCCTCTGAGCCCCTCTGCTCTATGCTACACTAATCTATGCCATTCCACTCTACGCAATCTACTCTATGCCACTCCACTCCACTCTACGCCACTCAACTCTATGCCACTCTACTCTATGCCACTCCACTCTACTCCATGCCACTCCACACAACTCAGTTCAATGCACTCTACTATATGCCACTCTACACCATGCCACTTTAGGCCACTCTACTCCATTCCACTCTATGCCACTTTACTCCACTTTACTCCACTCTACACCACTCTACCCCACTCCACTCTATACCACTCTATGCCAAGCCATTCTATGCCATGCCAGTCTATGCCATCCCACTACTCTCTACTCTATGCCACTCTACACCACTCCATTCTATGCCACTCCACTCTACATCACTCCACTACATGTCACGCCAACCAATACCACTCTATGGCACTCTACACCACTCTACTCTACACCACGCTACTCTACATCACTCTACTCTACGCCACTCCATTCTATGCCACTCCACTCCACACCGTGTCACTCTTCTCTGTGCTATCCCAGTACCCCTCTATGCCACTCCACTCTGCACTATGCCACTCCACTGTACTCCACTCCACACCACTGCACACCACTCCACTGTATGCCACTCCACTTTACTCTACGCCACTCCATTCTATGCCACTCCGCTCTACCCTACACAACTCTACTCAATGCCACTTCAGTCTACACCACTCTCTGCCACGCAACCCTATTCCACTCTACACCACTCTACTTTATGCCACTCTGCTCTATGCCTTTCTATGCCACATTACTGTATGCCACTCTACCCCACGTCACACCACTCTACGGCTCTCCACTTTATGCCACTCCACACAGCGGCACTCTATGCCACTCTACTCTACACCACTGCACCCTACAAAACTCCATTCCACTCTAGGCCATTCCATTCCACTCTACACCACTCCACTCCATGCCACTCTACTCTACGCCACCCCACACAATGCCACTATACACCACTCTACTCTACACTATGCAGCTCTATACCATGCCACTCCATTTTACTCTATGCCACTGCATTCCACTCTACATCACTCTATTCTACTCTATGCCACTCCATTCCAGTCTACGCCACTCCACACAATGCTACTTTACACCACTCTACTCGACGCCATGCCACTCTATGCCACACCACCCCATTCCACTCTACACCTCTCCATTCCACTCTACACCACTCTGTTTCACTATATGCCACCCTATGCTACTCTATTCCACTCCACTCTACACCACTGTAGACTACTCTACTCCATGCCACCCCACTCCATTCTACTCCATTCCGCTCTATGACACTCTATACCACTCCACTTCACTCTATGCCACTCCACTCTAAGCTGCTCTTTGGTGCTCTATTCTATACCTCTCTCTCTACTCTACTCTGCTTTACTCTATGCCACTCTACTCCATGCCACTCTAGTGTACGCCACACCAATCTATGCCACTTCTTGTCACTCTATGCCACTCTACCCTTCACAACTCCAGTCTTCTCTACACCACTCCACACTACTCTATGCCACTCTACACCTCTCCACTCTATGCCACTTTCCTCTATGCCACACCACTAACTTTTAGCCATGCTGAACAGCAGCCACACTACTGTACAACATGGCTAAAAGACATTGGCAAATCCAAAAGCTCTCACATAGATGATCCTTTTTGGCTATGCAAATGCTTGTTTCAGGAGCATCCATTCTTTAGATTTTTTTTGTCTGTGTTTGCTCCTTAATGCTGGCAGCAGCACAAGCATTAACAAAGCTAATAAGTTTGACGTATACAGGTGCACACACCCAATTTGCAAAACATACAAATGTCAAATCTATTGATTTGCCAGGGCATGTTTTAATTGCAGTTCTGTTGTGGGCATTGGAATAGGAAATGTTACTCATGGGAATTAATTAAAGATTTTTGATAGGTGAGGAAGATAGTGTCACTCTTTGACTTAGGATGCAAGTATAAGCAAATTTGTTTATAGATTAGCAAAGAATGTGACTAGGATTAGAAGTTACATGAAAAAACTAAAAAGGTTTTCCAGATGAAAATAGAAGCCTGTAGAGAGAGTTTATATTGCACAGGTATTAATGCTTTTGAAATTATTACATTTTAAAGCATTTTTAAATATATGCAATAGAAATGTAGGAAATGATAAAGATATTGAGTCAGGGAACTATGATGGGTTTGATAAAATGAATATAAAGTAGCTCAGACTCAATAAAGAATAAAATACTTAAAAATGGAGTTAATTGGTAATCCCTTTTTCTAATGCAATTTTTCTCAGCCTGGTAGGCGCTAGAATGTTCTCTGGATACAATGTAATCGAGAGTTATCATTCCTGTTTTTAACAATGGAAAATTATAAACCTCGAATCATATACTAAGATTTGCTTACTTGCTCTATTTGAAAGGTTCTTTGAATGTAATCTTGGATAGATTTTCAAAGTATATTGAAGACCATAATATTTTCCTTTCTGCCTATGCAGACTTTCACAGGGATCATGATATTCACAATGAAGTGTGTTGCACCAATTAATGTGCCTTTAGCTGTTTTACTACAGTGCCTGCTGTTTTACTACAGTGCCTGCTGGTTCGTATCAATATTGAATGTTAAATTCTAAATATTATTCCCAAGATTAAATATCAAAAATGGACCCCAACAAAAGTGCTTCTTTTCTATTATTGTTGGGCATATTTGTGAGAAGCTATCAGCCAACGCTTGTCAATTCATTTGTTAAACAATTTGCAAAACCATCCAGACTGGCTTTGATATCACAAACCTTGAAGACTTTGAAGGCATTTAAATATTCTGCTGTAATTATGTAGACCTTAACATACGTACTAAAGAACTATGAAATGCATCTTGGATTTATAAATCACAGACCTATTAGTACATAGGTCAGTTCACAAAAATTCCTTTCCATTTGCAATTTGTTACCACTTTAGCAAATGGAAATTCCATACATCAGACCCCAAATATGTTGCCAATTTCTTTACATAAGTTATATTATCATAAATATCCACAGATAGGAAACCTTATTTGTGGAAAGTATCCACTACCCATATTAGTATTAGTGAAGGAAAGTCCTGATTTAATTGAAAAGAAGCTAATATTATGCTCTGCATTCTTTTTTTAATTGTAAAACAGTAGCAACGCTAAACCAAAAGTCTCACTCTACTCTTGGGAGATATTACCAATAAAAGACAAAAGTTGTCAACTAATAACATGCCATTCTAGCTCACTGCAGCTAGCAAATCCTCTATTTGTCTCATGCAAGATCAATTATCAGTAGACTAAGGGCCCGATTACGAGTTGGGCGGTCCATAGGACCTCCAAAATCGCGGTGGAGGTGCGGTGGCGGTCGTGTACCGCCGCACCAGTGGTCCGACCACCATATTATGAGTACGGCGGTCAGATCACAATAGGACCGCCGCAGCCACCAGGGATCCGTGATTCCTGGCAGTGGCGCGGCGGTCCGAGGGCTGCAATATGCTGGCGGTGCGGCTGCAGCACTGCCAAGCATATTACGAGTTTCCTCACATTCACCCTTTTCAAGGTGGTGAGCCCACCATAAAAATGGTGGCAGTGAGGAAACTTAGGGGGCCCTACTAAGGCCCCCTGTTTTCTCAGGGCCATGAGATGCATGCAGGGGGGCATATGGTGTGCTCCGCTGTCTGCATGCACCCCCTTTCGGGCTTTGGCGCTCCCATTGCAGTGCCTTTTTAGTAGGCACCGCTATAGGAACTTTAAAGGGCTACCCGCCAGACTACAAGATAACTCGTAATCTGGCGGGCGGCCAGCGGTGAGGTTTGGTGGTGTGGGAGCGGGGCGGTGGTGTGGTGGCCCACTCCCACACCACATAACTCATAATCAGGCCATAACCTCTTTAGCCTTCCTCCAGGCAAATGCTGTGTTAGTCATACTTGAAAACAAGTCCACAGACATGCAGCAGTGTGATAATATTGAACCCTGGGCCTAATTTACAGTTTGGTGGCGAGGGCACTCTGTCGCAAGTTTGACAGAGTACCCTCTCTGCCAAAATGAAGCACCTGATTTAGAGACTGGCAAACGTTCAGCATGGAGACGGCAGAGACTACTCCTTGTCCGGCAACTACATTCCCCTCCAGCAGCCCGACAGAGCAAGGGCTGTCGGAGGTTAGGCCATGTGTCTGCCCGCCCGATTTAGAGTGGGGCGTCAGATGGCCAGTTTTTATTTTTACAAACCGCCGCCCAAAATGTGGCGATATGTAAAAGTAAAAACTTTTCAATGACCACCATGCAATGGGAAAAGGCTCCCATGGCAATTGGGGTCATTGTTTTTTCTGTTTCCAGAATCAAAATACTGCTTTGGGATTTTGTTTTTGAAAATGAAAGGGTGCCTTGTGGTGCTGTCATGTTGACAGAGCCACATGGTACACTTTCAATGCATTTAGGAGAACAACCATGACGGCGGTTCCTATAAATTCGAGAGATTTTTCCCTGGGCCGGGAGACAACTCTACATTTTGTGGGCGGAGTACCCTCACTATGGTGGGAGTAAAGTACTCTGCTATGGCGATGGGACTACCCTCCAGCAAACTCTAAATCAGGCCCTCTGTCTTTAATAAAACCTGGATTCACCAGACCAAGCTACAGCACACAATGTCCTCCAAATGTACCTCTGACTAGAAAGCCTTAGAAGCCATAGCACCGCAGGACAATTTAACACACTTAAATACAGCCTTTTGAGGTTTTCTGAATGAAATAATACAATAATTGTACTGCAGTGGACATGTTTTGAATTTTTTTCTTTCCTTGAAGCAGCGCGCCATGCAAAGCTTGGGGGGAAAATTAAAGGCAGCACAATCCGCCCCATTGAATAGATTTCAGTTTGACAACTGATCTTAAAATACATAATACATTAAGTTTTTATATAAAGTGCCAGAGCATTTGACACCTGACCTAAATAAATCAGACTGAATAACTGATAAATCTTTTATGGGCAGATGTGCCCATTAGCTAGCTCTGTCAAGGAAAATTATAGTACCACAGAAATGTTCCAGAGATCCAAATACTTCATAACAGGTAGACGAAAAATCCAAAAATCTTTCATGAACCAACACACCAGAGGCTGCTTCTCCTTGAGTAGCCGTTTAACAGGAGTTACATGCGCAGGTGAAATAGCTAACCTAAAAACGCTCATCAAATGATTATCCTTAATCCCATCAGTTAATGGCAAAAGAAAATAAACAGCATCAACAACAATGACAGAGACCCCAAGCAAACTACCAGCGAGCTCAGGCAGACCGATTAGATTGATAAATCCTATTAGTTTGTGCTGGTCAAAATTTCTGAAGGAATGCCTCTATTTCACTGAAATATAGAGATTAATTCCAGTTGCGGCTCCTACAGGTAAGAACGGTGGGGCAGGGTGGGGCGCGGGGGGAGCGAAGTCGACAGACAATGGAATAGGATTTATTTATTTATGTTATTTTCCCTAGTCCGTCGTCTGTCGACTCCCCCCCCCCCGCGCCCCGCCCTACAGCCCCAGCGCGCTTACCTGCAGAAGCCGCGAGTGATTCATTCTTAATCCCCAAAATGTACCGTGCAGACAAACGTACAAAATGATCCTGGAGCAAGTGATGCACTGGACCAAGCCTCGGAGTGCTAGAACAGCACCATACACAAAATAATCACAAATAGACAAAGGAGGAACAGAGGATCCTGCAGAAAGCCATGCAGGAAAAGATCTGTCGCCAAAAAACCTGACCCACAGTTGTAAAAAAGCAGGAGAGGAGAATTGACACGCAGTGTAAATGGTCTCAGCTTGACAAGGTCTCTTCTTGGCTTGTAACCAATGCTTAATTTGAGCCCATGCTTGCCTTTGGGGGCCACCAATACTCATTTTTGGCGAATGGCACTTATTTTTCTTCATCAGACTTTTACCAAGACAAGAGAAAGAAAACACACAAATTGGAAAGATGGAGGAAAAGAAAGACGGAAGATGGAGGAAGAGATGGACAGCAAAAGCGTCACAAAGGGAGAAAGCAGGAACCTACAAGAGTGAGGTAAAGGGGCAGGGAGTGTCTGGTAATAAAGTAAAAGGCGTGAAGTGGATTTAAGACTGCACACCCTTGCTATTCGGCACCACAACATTTAATTGCACCGCCACGAAATTCTGAGCAGAGCTTTGGGCACCGGCACTCTTTGTGACATCTGAAAGGCGGACTTGTGGAGCTTCCAGTCACTGGACTCTGCCAGCTACTTTGAACAGTTTCAATCTGCTGTGAATCAGTGTAGGATGGACAATTATTGTATCTGTAGTGAAATATAACAGACTACATAAAAAGCCAGAAGCCTTTGGCTTGTGCTCCTAAATACTATGCTATGCTATTCCATGTTCTGTATTTTAGTGCTATCTGTATAGCACATATTCTGGCATTGGAATGACTTTGCAGCACTTTCAGCAGTCTCAGCAACTTTCCATCATAATCTGGAGGGCAGATTTATTTTCGATTTATGATGATGTGTTATGGGTATTGTGTTATGGTCCATTTTTCAATTAAGAGGCTGTGTGTTATTACGGTATGTCTATGTCTATGTAGGGGTATTTATACAGTGCAACTGCTACTCCAAGGAGTGTCCTGGCGCTGGATGCTGAAAGGTAACAGTGGGGGCAAGGAAGGAGATTATGGGCTAGAGAAAAGTCAAGTTTTCAGCTTTTTCCGGAACAAGGGAGTAGACTTAATGCTTCTGAGAGGGCAGAGGCAGTTTGTTCCAGAGGGACAGGTCCAGAAAGGAGAGAGCCTTTCTCCCGAACCTGGCCTTTTTAATACGTGGAGTTTTGGCCAGGAAGAGATTAGAGGAACGGAGATTTCTCTGTGGGACATACAGCGAGATCCTGTGTTTTAGGTAGCCAGGGCCCATTCCGTATAAGGCTTCCTGAGTCACAAGTAGTGCCTTAAAGATGATTCTTTTCCTTACTGGAAGCCAATGGAGACTCCTCAGAAGGTTTGACACGTGAGCATCACGGGGGAGCTCGAAGATAGTTTGGGACGCAGCATTCTGGACAAGCTGAAGCCTATCCATCAGATACCTGGGCATGCCCAAGTAAACGCTGCTCCCATAATCAAGACGAGATATGATCAGGACTTGAATCATCTCTTGTCTGGCCGCCACAGACAGAAGGAACAAAAACTTCCGAAGAAGACGCAGGAGGGCAAAGCAAGTGCCCACTACCGAATTTACATGGGTATGAAATAGTAGCTGATTATCAAATTTAAAGCCCAAGTTTTTCACCACCTGGTTTTTGATGAAGGGTGGGCGCATCTGGTGGCCAGAAGGACTGCAGCGGTGTTTCTGCATCCAAGCCAAAAAAAAGCAGCTCCGTCTTTCCCGCATTACATTTCAGCTGGTTCACGGCCAGCCACCCAAATACCACTGAAAGGCAAGTACTAATTAACTTGCCAGGGCAAGGCTCGTTGTTCTTCCACATGAACAGCAGCTGGGTGTCATCTGCGTAAGACACAATTTTTGCCCCTAAGGATTCTACCGACATAGCCAAAAGTGTGAGTTAGATATTGAACAAGGTCGGACTCAGGGCAGAGCCCTGCGGGACACCAACCTTCAGCTTGTGAGACGTGGCCGAGTAGGGATGGCACCATACTTCCTGTCCCCTCCCCTCGAGGAAAGATGCCAGCCATTTCCAGGCCAATCCCCCAGTGCCAATCGAGTGGAAACGTGTCAGGAGAATCTGGTGTGAGACCGTATCGAAAGCGGCTGATAGGTCTAACAGGACCAACAGCGCCCTGTCCCCCTCTTCCAGACCAAGTCGGATGGAATCAACTACCTACAGCAGTGCTGTTTCGGTACTGTAATTGGGGCGAAAGCCCAACTGGCTGGGGTGTAGTAGGCAGTTCCTTTCAAGGTATGATGATAGCTGCTGGTTCACATGTTTCTCTGGAAGTTTAGAGAAGGCGGGAAGGAGGGAGATTGGCCTATAGCTGGATGGGTCAGAGGAGTCTGCCTGGGATTTTTTAAGCAGCGGAATAACCTTCGCTTGTTTCCATTTGGTAGGTACTTTGGCTGACGAGAGGGAAGTGCTCAGTATCTGATTCATGAGTGGGTTAATAGCCTCTGCCCCCAAGGCAAGAATAAAGGAGGGGGCCGGGTCCAGCGGGGAAACTAATTTGAGGCACTTTAAGGCACGCAGTGAATCATCTAAGAGAATTGGAGAGAAAGAGTTCAGAGAGCACACTTACAATACTAATGGTTGGGTCATGGCCCAGCTTTTCCTGGTTTTCTACAACCCTAAAGCGACACCTGGTCTGTCAATTCCCACACTAGGAGGTGGGAGACTAACCTGAATGGTATCTATTTTTTCACGAAAGAACGAGGCAAGAGTCTCGCACCATTCCTCCGACGGACGTTTCTGATTGGAGCCTACTTCAGGCGCAGAAAAAGATTTAACAATTTTAAAGATTTCTCTGGAGTGGTTTCCTGCTTTTAGGATTTTGGACTCAAAGTAGGCTTTTTTTGCTAATTTCATTTCATTATAATACTTCCATAATTCTACTTCATAGTTAGCTTTGGCTTCTGAACAATAGTTTACCCTACATAGCCTCTCTTTACGTTTACAAGCTAATTTTGTTTTTTTAAGGGAAGGGGTGAACCAAGGGCTAGGCACTTTCGAGCGATGTTGTTGGATGCTACTTTCCGGTGCCAGTGTTCGCAGGCAGACTCAATCCAGCTATCAATCAGGCCTACATCTTTGTTGATATTGCCAGTGAGAGAGGGCTTCGCCGCATCGAGCCTGTTGCTTAATAATTCCGATTTAATTTTGCGAAAAGCCCTTACCGTACGGGGTAAGTTGCTTTCCTTAGGAGGGACATTACTAAGCTTAGGCCATCTGTACCTGAGCATATAGTGGTTAGTCCAGACCAGAAATGAAATGAAATGAAATGAAATGAAAAGACCATTTATTAAGCGCGGTAGCTACCCTCAGGCGTCCTAGCGCTATAGACAACGCATACAAGAAGACAATTGAAGTTATTCAGTTTTATTGAAGAGCAGAGTTTTTAGGTGTTTACGGAACAGAAGTAAATTGGGTTCTGATCGCATATAAAAGGGGAGGAGTTCCAGAGTTTAGCTGAGTTATAGGAAAAAGACCGACCCCCACATCTGACTCTCTTGATCCTAGGAACTGTCGTAAGGAGAGAGGATGCTGATCTAAGCTGTCTATTTGGATGGTAAGGGGTGATCAGTGAATGATTAATGACAGCACCTGTTCTCCAGAAAGCACGGTGAACAATGCACAGGGTCTTAAATTCGATTCTTTCCCTGACTGGGAGCCAATGAAGGCTCTTCAGTCCGGGTTTGGCTGAAAGTCGACGAGGAATCTGAAGCAGAGTTCGGGCAGCGCAATTTTGAATTATCTGGAGCTTGCGTAAGGTAGCTTGGGGGCCCCTAAATAGAGGGCGTTCCCAAAATCCAGACGAGACAGAATGAGTCCCTGGACCATAATCTGTCTCGCTTGAAAAGGCAGCAAGGGGAGAATCTTCCGCAGAAGCCTGAGTAGACCAAAACAGGTGGCTGATAATTTAGCTGCTTGACAATTAAAGTCAAGGGACTTATCCAACCAGATTCCCAGGCTCTTGATCGTATCCTTTGGCGTGGGAGCAGGGCCAAGGCAGGAGCGCCACAATGAGTTGGTCATAAGTTTGGGGGGGTTACCTAAAAGCATCAGCTCAGTTTTGTCTCCATTCAGTTTAAGACATGACAATGTCATCCATTTGGTCACTTCCTCTAAGCAATCCCTCAGGCTATTATTCGCGGTGTGTATCTGATTAAGAGCCACCACTAGCTGAGTGTCGTCAGCATAGGTAATGATTTTTATTCCGAACGGACGGACTATCTCAGCCAGTGGGCTCATGTATATATTAAATAGCGTAGGGCTCAAGGAAGAGCCCTGTGGTACACCGCAGCCAAGATGTTTGCTAGGGGAAGTGATGTCACCCTCAAAGACCTGGAAGGAGCGGTCTGAAAGAAAAGATTCAAACCAGGCAATTGCTTTTCCTGAGACTCCTAAACCGGTGAGTCGATGAAGTAAGATGTTGTGGTTTACAGTGTCGAAGGCTGCGCTTAGGTCAAGGAGGATAATTGCTGCAGATCCTCCCTGATCCAGAATCTTCCTGGCCTCCTCCGTCACTGCAACCAGAGCGGTTTCGATCCCATGCATGGGACGGAATCCCGTCTGGGAGGGGTCGAGCAGATGATTAGTCTCGAGGAACTCTGCCAACACCATGTTGGCATGTTTCTCCAAGATCTTGCTCAACCAGGGCAACAAGGAGATCGGTCGATATTTGCTAGGGTCATCTTGGTCTAAATTAGGTTTTTTAAGAAGGGCTTTAACCATAGCCCGTTTCCAGGGAAGCGGGACGGTGCCTGCGGACAGGGAGGCATTAAGCAGGTCAAGTATAGTAGGAAGGACGTTGTCAATGACTGACAGCAAAGTGCGCGGGGTGCCGGGTCGTTGGGGGAGCCGGATTTGACCTGATGCATGATGGTTTCTAACATGATGGGATTAAGTGGGGAAAGAATTCTAGTGTGGCCAGCGGCTGGATCCCTGATTCAAGCGATTTAGTGAGTGGAAGGTCAGTCTGAACAGGGGAAAAGGAAGTGTAAATGGTTTGTATTTTTTGAGAGAAGAACTCTGCCAGGTTATTGCAGCGAGTTTGTGCATTGATGGGATTTGGGGGTTTTTCAGGGAGCTTAAGGAGGGTTTTCGCAATGCGATATATTTCTTTAGGCCTAGAAGCGGCTGCATTAATTTTTTCTTCGAAGAAGATCGATTGTGCAGTTTTAATTTCATTTTTATAAATCTTTATCGCTTCTCTATATGCAGTTTTGCTGGGAGGGGAGTAGTCCAGTCGCCATTTCCTTTCTAATTTTTTACATTGGCGTTTCATTTCCCGTAATCCAGGGGAATACCAGGTGATAGTCTTTGTACTGCGCTTAGGCTCAATGCGTTTCATGGGAAGTGCAGAGTCTAGTGATTTAGAGATCCATCTGTTATAATCCTCATTGGCTAAAATGGGATCAGGGTTATTGGGTGGTCTGGAGGTTTCAAGAGCTACCAGCCAATCCTCTAGGGGAAGTTTTGACCAGTTTCTTTCCCTACGTGTGACTGTATTGAAAGGAAGATGGGGGTCGGGGGTGACCCAGGAGAGGGAGATCAAAAAGTGGTCCATCCACGGAAGGGGAGAGGGTGTTCCAACTATGAGATCTGCACAATTACTAAAAATAGGGTCAAGTAGATGACCTTTGGTATGGGTCGGTGTAAGCACTAATTGTTTTAATTGTAGTGCTAAGAGACTAGTGGTCATTTCTAGGGCAATATGGTCAGCGGTGTTGTCAAAATGAATGTTAAAATCCCCTAGTAGTGTAAAATTGGATGGACTGCATGCTAGGTTAGCTATGATGGGAGGAAGAATATTGTGGAATTGTCCCAGAGCTCCAGGTGGGCGATATATAAGTATCCCCGAAAAGGTGCTAGTGGGGGAGAAGTCTATAGCGAAAGAAAGACTTTCGCAATCTGGTATCGTATTGGGAGAGCTGCGGCACTTGTAACAGTCTTTATAAATGACTGCTAGGCCACCTCCTTTCCCCACTTTGCGATCTTCACATAGAATTTGATACCCTTGGGGGAGGGCCTGAATGAGATCGGGTTCTGACTCTGTGTTGAGCCAGGTCTCTGTCAGGTATACGACATCTGGGTTGAGCTCTTCTAACAACCAAAATATTCCGTAGAGGAATAGGAGAATCAGCTGCGAGAGGTATTGAAGTGAATATGTATGTGATGTATGAGCTGAGTCTAGAGGGGTTTATCAATTGCTTAAGCATCTTCTAGGTTAGTAGACAACCCCACACACCAGTGGATGAAAATGTGTATGGGGAGTGTCGGGGTGGCAAGTGCTGATGCATATTTTGATACCTTACTATATTGGGTATGTTGGTTGTTTGAGATGTATGTTGAGGGATCTATCTAATGTGTTGTTGTGGATGTTAATGCATGGTTTTTAGCATAGTCATAGCCAAGCACATGGCATATCTGAGCGCTGTTAAATGTATCTGAGGTTTTATGGCTAATGTATTTCGTGGCTTTTTTTGTGTGCCGTGTATATTAGTGAAATGTGGGTGTTGTGGACCGTGTGTTAAACAATGTGATAGTTGGCTTTATGGCTTGGGTGTGGTATATGAAATGTGTTCCATCTTATGTCATTCACCTTCAAAATAACTCAACAGTGCTCTTGTGTGAAATTGCAAGGCAAAGGACCCATGATTGAGTGCTGAACAATTTGCAATGCATGTACACTTAGTTTCCAGACCATGTTCCTCTAATCAAAATGTGAATACATTGCGCCCTAAACTCACAATGCCCCAGAACGATTAATGGGATAGAGATAAAAGTTATCGGACCTTCTAAGGTTCCATATGATCCAATCTTCACTGCATCTTCTATCTCACTTCCATGTCTAGTTGGCACCAGCACGTAATGGAGAGAAACTTCAGATGGAGCCTACTCTTTTCCATTATAGAGTTTTAACATGGAGACAGCCTGGGTAGGGAGCCAGCTGCCTCAGAGATTTGATGTCTGAGTCTCAGGTACAGCTGCACATTTTGCATTTTTATGAGAGGGAAGCAGCTAACACTGTATCATGTTGACAAGAAATACAGAATCTCTAAGTTCTGAGAAGGAACCATCTCTGGTTTCTCCTATTTGATCACAAAGCACAAGTTTAATAGTGTACTACTGAACGGGCAAGCCAAGATTAAGCATGAGAATAAGGAATTGGGTTGCTGTTTGACTGGGGTGTGAACTACAATCCTTGTCAGGGTAAAGTCACAAGCAAACCCCAAATTAACCTGTGCTTAATTAACTCCCTGGTAGCTTGCCACAGAGCAGTCAGGCTTAACTTAGGAGCAGTGTGTAAAGTATTTATGCAACACTTCAAACAGTCACACCACAAAAGGACCCACAACAGACTTAGAAAAATAGAGTAGATTTTATTAAATAAAACAAGACCAAAATGACAAAATCCCATTAGTAGAAACTGAGATATTGATTTTTTGTTTTTAGAGAAAATAGCGCCAAAAGGCATAAAGCGCCAACTGTGGATATCTGGTCGCACCAGATCAGGACAAAGTCACAAGTTCAGGCCGACTGTGATGGAGCACCGGCCGGCTATAAGGACACAGTTAGGCCCGCTGAACAAAAGTACCTTTAATCCTGGTTTGCGGAGGGTTGTGTGGATCTGTGTCAAAGATGTGTCGCACAGATGAGGCTGTGCATCAATTCTGAGAAGCGGTGAGGCTGCGTTGCAGGGGCCTGTTGCATCGGTGTCTAAGATCATGTCGAGGGGGCTTGCGATGCAAAGCCTGGCATTGAGGATGCAGTGTGCAGTCGAGGAGTTGTGTCGGTTTTAAAGAGCTGTGAGGCTGCGATGCAGAGTCTGGCGTCTAGGCTGCAGTCGATGTGGGATGCGAGGACCTCTGCCGGGGATGGGTCAAGCAGGCAGTTCCGAAGGCGATACAAACTGCAGCAGCAATGCAGGTCTTTTGTGTCGAGTCCAATTCATGCAGTCGGAGATGCGTCAGGTCTGCTCGGGGTTGCGCTGCACAGCAGAGGTGATGCGTTGGTTCTGCTGGATTCTCAGAGGCTGGCAAAGCAACATAAACCCACTTCCAAGGGTCTAGGACTGTGGTAGCACCACTTGACAGTTTGGACTCAAAGATGGCAGAGTCCAGGTAAAGAGGCAAGGTTGTTGGAAGCCTGTTATGTTCCGGAGGTTTCAGATCAGGAGGCCAGCCAACTAGCCCTTGGAGTCACTCTGGGTTCTGGGTTCAAGAGATGCAGATCCAGTCCTTCTCACCCTGGAAAGAGGGCAGTAGACAGCAGGTCAGCTCAGCAAATCAGGAGTCCAGCATAGTGGCAGTGCTTCAGCAGCACAGCAATCCTTCTTCCTGGCAGCGTTTCCACAGGTCCAGGTGTACTGAAGTGGGAGTGTCTTAGGTCCATCTTTAATACTGTGGTGCCCTAATTCTGGAAGGTGGGAGAAGCTTCCAAACAGTGGCTTTGAAGTGCAAGAAATCCCCTGGCTCCAAGCTGGCTGGAGTGACAATGCAGAGTCAGTCGTTAGGCCCCTTGTGTGGGGACAGAACACAGCTTATTTAGGTGTAAGTGAGGCTGTGTCCAGCTCCTCTGTCCCATCCTGCCAGTGAGGGCCATCCAGTCACTCCTAAGCTCCCATTGTGTTTGGCTATCTAGGAGGAATACACTAATCCCAACTGCCAACTACACCCAGGCAACTGACCCAGTCAGGATGCAGGCACCAAATGGCTAAGGTAAGAAAAAGCCAGCTTTCTAAAAGGGGCATTTTCAGAACCGTAGCTTAAAATCCGGCTTTTCCATTAGTTAGGATTTTGAATTAGGATTCCAGAGGCACCAAACATGAACCAGTGATCTCTTCCCATTTGGAAATTAGATTTATAAAATGTAATAAAGCAACTCCAATGTTATCCTATGGGAGAGATCGGCCTTGCAATAGTGAAAAACACATTTTAGAGTTGTTCGCTACCAGGACATGAAAAACTTCAAAGTACATGTCCAACTTTTTCAATACACTACATCCTGCCCTTGGAGCTGTCAAGGGCCTACCCTAGGGGTGACATATGTATTAAAAACAAAGGTTTGAGCCCGGCAAAAGGTTTCCCTTGCCAGGTCGAAATGGCAGGTTACAACTGTACACATAGGCTCTGAATACCAGGCCTGAGACATGTTTAAAAGGAATATGTGACGTTACAACGCGATGATTTACATCGCAGTACGTTACATCGCAGTTATTACAATGCAAGTCGTTATAACGACTTGCGCTGGAGGGCGCTGGACTTAGGAATAGTATGATTTACTATTCCAACTCCAGCCTACGTAACAGTAGGGAAGGTGTTGGAATAGTAAATCATACTATTCCTTAGTGTATAGCGCCATCCAACGCAAGTCGTTGTAACGACTTGCGTTGTATTCACCGCGATGTAAACGTACCGCGGTGTAACGACCGCGTTGTAAAGGTTGTTCGCCGTTTAAAAGGGCTACTTAAGTAGGTGGCTTGATCATTGTTGCAGGCCCAGTAGTAGCATTTAATTTAAAGGCCCTGAGTACATGTAGTACCACTTTACTCAGGACCTATGAGTAAATGAAATATGCCAATTGGGGATAAGTCAATATTACCATGTTTTAAGGAGTGAGCACATGCACTTTAGCACTAGTTGGCAGTGGTAAAGTGCTCAGAATCCTAATACCAGCAAAACCAAGGTCAGAAAAATGTATGAGGAAGGCAAAAAGTTGGGAGGGGGGAGATCACCCTAAGGCTGACAGGTCTAACAAGGCGACATTAGGCATGATGTATGAATCAAGCTGAAAAATGAACATTAACAAAACACACAGCAGCGCAGTTACAAGGATCAGACATATCAGGTGCATAATGTTATCTTACATTACCATTCAACGAGGACAGAGAATATATATTAGTCACCTTGTAAATACTTTGAGGAGGGGATCTGGTCATTCCCATTTGTAGCAGCACTATCCCTAGGGTTGGTTTTGTCAGTCAAGTAATCCTTAAGTGGTCCCCAGATATCTTTAGGCCTGGCCTAAAGCACCTGCGTTTCTGAGTATCCACCTTGATACAAGTATTAGCCATGTAGCCAGTCTCCACACTGATTTCGGAATTTCAGCCATATAACCTAGTAAAAGAAGAAGTGGTTTGTATTCAATCCATTGCTACTATTTACCCTGTGACCCGCAAAGCCTTGACCCAATATGACTTATTTGGATGAAGGTGAAGCAGGGTGAATGCCAAGCCCAGTGCATAAAATTAGGGTTATCATAGGAACATCTATTGCATTGCAGTGATACAGTGGGGTCAATTTTGTTTAAGAAACTAAGGGTCCAGTATAGCCTGCTTAGAATTTTTAAATGTAGGCAATTATGTCATATCTAATAGAAACCTCATTTGAGTACAATAGTACTCTTAGGTCATAGCGCTTTCCCCTACGTCAGTTTCTCATTTCCCTAGAAGTTTATTCTACACTATGAAGGAGTGCTGAATGTAAAGTTTATATAATCTAGAATCCAAACATATTGGTTAAAGGGGGAAATCTGCAGGTTCATCAGGATATGATGTCCAGTTTGCAACTTCCGCATGGCGTAGTTGAAGGAAGGCTAGCATATCTAAAGCATTAGTTACCAGCCTTTCCAAAATTGTTTATGGGTCATAAACTTGCCATTAGGGAACAGCTGGTCGAATTGCTGTAGACCAGCTCAATCTACCCTAGTTATCAACATCTAGTCAAGTGTCAGGGAAAGTGCGGGATTATTTGCAAGTTGGATGGCAGGAGAGTATATTTTTGTTTGACCTGACGCATTTACCATAGTTCAGGTTGGCAAGTGAGTGCATCAGACTTTTTGAAAGAGTTTACAGGGCTTAGGTAATTTTGTTGCAAATATGGTTGTGAGATTACCATTATCCACCTGATATCTTTTCAGTGGGAGAAAGCAAGAAAGGCTTGTCCGAAGCCAAGAAAACATGCTTTCAAAGTATACAATGATATAAATCTCCTCTGACCATCAATAACATGGCCACTAGCTTAAGCAGCTAGATGAGACAAAAAAGTGCTGAAGACAATCTAAAAGGCAGCAAAGAGAACTTTCACTCCTGATTATGAATAGAACCAACTTCCTGTAAGAAGCAAACACATCTGCCTCCTTCACATTACGGACAACCATGAATTCTCTGGGCAACAGGTCTAGTTGAATGTTAATCTTCTTTTTAAAACGAAGGAAAAGAAAATAACAATGAAACGTTATCAAATTAATCGATGAGTGTACTTTGGAATTTCGGTGGAAATGGCAAATAATGTTTTGAAAACCTCCAGGA